>WHVD01000041.1:0-657535 GCA_015178975.1 Hysterangium stoloniferum
GTCTACGCCGAAAGCTAGGACATTCTTAGTTAATACCGACTCCAAGCGGGAGGAGACTTCGGTAGGGATGTCAGGTCCTAAGTTAACCAGCTTATGCAGGTCTTCCGCACGAAACGTTTCCGTGGTGGCAACCTCTGACGTTTTAGGACCTGCCGGGTCGAAATCGTCTGCAAGTTCCCGTTCTGGGGGCAGTCCGGAGGATTGAGGATTAAGGACACGTTCCTCTTCTATTCTTGATAGACTTTCGACGAGATGGGCGATCCTGGTTGCCGTCAACTGCATCGATGCCCTCTCAGTCGAAGATCTAGGAGTCTGGGCCCATTTGTTCGCGTCGTGAATTAATCCAACGGTTTCCCCTCGTCTGATGATTCTTGGCGTCAGAGAGGGATTAGCGAGAGGTATCGCGGCACGTTCCCTAGAGATGGCGGTGGTGGGAGCAGCTAGTATACTCCCATCGTCGTTCTGCAAGACAACTCCCTCGACTATCCATTGGTCACCAATAAGATCTCCTACGAAGATTGGTACTAATCGAGCTGATTCCGGTTCTATAGTACAATCTTGTGAGGCCCGTGCGACTCTTTCAGTATGCACTCCTTTGTCTGGTTTGGAAGTCAATTCAGACGAGTCATTGGCTAATTCCTCAAAGGGGATCTTGCTAATCGAAAAGGGTTAAAGGCTGCGGCTCCTTGGAAGAACTGGCTGGAATAGATCCTGCTCTCCCAGGCAAAATCAATCTGGAACCCAGCGGTTGGTCTCGCAGTGTCCGATCTCATAGTTCACGTGAAAGTCTTCTCCAAGAAGGATCGGGACGGTCATACCTCGGACAACATACGTCTCGGCGGTAAATTTGAGGAGTATACCGGTGTCGTCCTCGAGATAAATGGGGACGTTGATGTATCCTAATACTTTGGCATTACCGGTAAGTTGTACGAGGCGCAGCTTGAGTCCCTGCTTGAGTTTAGGGTGGTCTTCTAGTTCCTTATAGAAACCCTCTGAGATTAAAGAGAGGTCAGCTCCAGCGTCCAGCCTGATTTTAATAGGATTTGAGGCTTCTGAATTCCCTACGCGTCCATAGATGTGTAATGCTGAAATCCCAATACTGGAATATCCACCCGGAGGGTCCCTTCTGTGATAGATAATAGTCGAATCCTCTTTCATAAGTCGACTGGATCGGGGTATTGAATTCTAGGTCTTTTGCTTTCTTTTCTTGCAGCCAGTTTTGATGTCCCTCCTGATACGTCTACCATTAGGTACTTTGGAGCGTTCGAAATAGAGTCGCCCGCTTCAGAGTCTGACTCATCGCAAGGAATTAAGTCGGGTAATTGCCCTGGGTCGAAGGGGAAGCTCTCCTCCTCCGATCCCTCTGACTCAGAGGGGTCTTCTATGACGTAGGTCTGACTTATTTCCTTAGATCGGTTCGTGAATGTGTCCTCGTCGACGATTTCCTCAATGGTGGGAGGTTCAGGTCGCGATAAAACTCTCGTCTCAGTCAGACCTTCACGGTTCTGACAATGAGCATCTAGCCAGTCTCCTTTCTTGAGAAAATCATGGTCTGATATAGAAACATAAACTTGCGATGTCTCATTCTCATTCGAGGATGCTTTCACGTCTGAAACGATGTTGTCCTCTGGCTGAGGAAGGTAGACAGAAATGAAAATTGATTCCTCATCAATGTTATGTACTTGTCCCTGTACACTTAATCCATAAACCGTTTCATAAGCCCTTTGATCCTCCGCCTCCTCCATTGGGTTCTGCACGGAGCACTTGTTAATAGAGACATAGTGCGACATCCTGCCCACATGGGGGCAGTCGATCTTGAAATGCTCTAAGCTCCCACAAATCCAACACTCCTTTGGAGGCTTGGCGATGCTTTTCTTGTCACTTCATTCGAAAAAGAACTTGCCGTGTTTCTTACCCTGCTTAGCGTTCGATCTCCTAGGGACAGTTTTATCCTTGAGTTCGCCGAGGAGGACGTGGCCTCCATTAGTGGAGTCGATTTTTCCAGAGTGCTCCTCCTCATGCCAGAGATCCGACTCGTCTTGCTCGGCGATCATGACTCTGGGCTTCTGAAACCGATAACATTCTCGATGTGTTTGAACCCAAGCGTTAATCAGAGCCTCTTGTAAATTGTTCACGTAAGTCTGTAGGCTCATGATGTCGTCGATAGGTTGTCCCTGTAGAAGATAAAGCCATTCCGTGGGTAGTGTCAGGATAAGTCTGTGCGTTTCATCCTTCCGGTTTTGGTGGAACCTGTACAAGAATCGATAGAGCTTGACCCTTCATTGAATGTAATGAACGGGTGTCTCATGATTGTGACCGGCCTGTCAAAATTTCATGGCTTCCCATTCTAGAGCCAAGGATTCGCGCCAACGAGTTCCGAGTAGTCCTTCTACGATGCCCCAAAGAAACGATCCGTGAGATCGAACTAAATTCAGTGCGATGTTCACGGTCTAGGGTGCTCCACCAGATCTTAGCACCGCCAATGAGTCGTCTTGGCAGAGCGACTCCCAACAATGTACTCATGGAGTCAGAGATCTCCGAGAGACTCATAATATCCATGATGTAATCCAACGCCTTGGATTGAGTCCCATCGTATTCGGGAAGGTCTGACCATTTGATCTTGATGTCGTTGGTGTTAAGAGCGATCCTTTTATCCTTAGGTAAGTCATCGATAGGTGCGCTGGCTCGAGGCTGCATCGGAGTTCGAAAGGGAGAGTTAGGTACTCTACCGTGATGCCCCCCACATCCCGAATTCCCTCCATAGCTTGAGGTACTAGAACTCCCAGATGAATTACTAGGAGGTCCTCCTGATGGCAAAAAAGGGTTGGAGGAGATCGGCAGGGAATGGCGAGGATCGACTGGATTCAGTGATCCTCGACCAGCAACCTGACCAGCTATACCCTCAGTGAATGCAGTGGAGAAAGACGGTCGACCCCTGTTGGCGACTGATCAATATCTAGTCGTAGTTGGTTCATCACCCATGTTCGTATTGCCAGGGATTCATTCGAACGTGACGCGAGAGCGGTGACTTTCCTGATGGGGGGTAGGGCTAGGTTCCGTCACGATCCCTCTCTCGATTTCGACCGTGTTCAAAGGTCGACGAGGTTGAGGCTGATAGAGGGGGATGCATATTTCCATTCCTTTTTCCTGAAGACGTTCCGCCACCTGCATCCTCATGTCAGACGGGAAGTCTTGCAGAATAATGGGACGATTGAGCGAATGAAGGAAACGAGTGTCGGGAGAGCCATTCAGGGTACGAACAAACGAACTTGTTGTGGAAATGGGCGAATCGGGTACCTGGATGGAATCACCATAAGGGTAAAGCACTTCCAAAACCATCTTATCGAGTCTTCTCTGATTTCGCCTTAACCGACCCCTTAAAGTGAAATACGCAAACGAAGAATTCCAAGTAATCCCGTTAAGAGATTCCTCCAGCATCCGAATGTAAATATACTGGTAGTCGACTGGGGACGATGTGATCCCCACCGAGTAGGACATGAAGGATTTGTAACGCGTCATCGTGCATGCGGAGTGCGTCGAGGAATGAGGAGAACACCTCTTGTTTAAGAACCGTCCTCCCTCCTTCCATAACAGAGGTAACTTCACTCGACCATTCGGGAATCGAGCGAGTCAAGTCCTCAAGGGTTCCAGGTCGTAAGAATAGATCCTGTGCCGATAAAATAGCCTGATAACGACCTAACCAGACTGCTACAGTCACCGGTAAAAGGGGGTAGTCTGTATTGTACTCCTCCACAAAGGGAGTAATCTGATCCGTAGAAATTCGGTCGGCATAGTACGCATCCCATTGTAAGTCAATGGGCTGGGCGTAAATCATATGACCCCTAAAGAATTGCTTAAGGATGACCTGTTTAGGCGGGAACGAGAGAACGGGTTCAGAAGCACGGGTAATTTCAACCTTAGCTCCGGGGACATTCAACTGCTCAGTTGACGGATGTTCTTCTCGTGGACTTGGAGGGGCATCCGTTGACGGTCCAGCTACTGCTTCGACGGGGACTTCTGGGAGGAGCTGATTTTTGAAAAGTCAACGAAGACTTCCTCATGGTGACGTTACAGGGTGGTTCCAGACTTGCAGGTCTTTGACGAGGTTTTGAACTACTTGGGTCACAGAGGATCTCGGCGTTTGGTTCTTGCCAGTGGTCATTTACGTGTTTGGAATTTGGTAGTTAAAATAAATGTTTTTCTTCATAGGGAAAGAGCGGTCCAGCTCGGATCACCACTGTGAAGAGTGGTAGAAGTTCTAACCGTTCTATATACGAAGAATATCGACCGTTGAAGTACGATACCATGATGTATTGACTGTCTAAGTCTAATACGGACTGAACGTGTATTGACTACTTAGTTCAATACGGTAGAGAGAAGTAGCTATCTAAAGTAAGGTAGATAGCTAGAACGAATAAGCAGAATCGACTGGTTAAGTGCGATTCTGGACAACTGCTCGAGTGCAAGTAGAGTAGTTAGAGAGTCGAATAATAGAGTAGCGTGGATGTAGTCCACGCGAGTTGAGATAGGGATTGAGTTTCGACTGATACAGTTCGAAACCCAGTTTGAATGAGTAGCTAAAGCCCATCTGTGACAGTCGAGACGATACACCAATCACAACTTACAGGACACTAACGGGTGTCTGGGTAAGTCGTGGTTGCGGTGTAAAAAGTGTCTGAGTTCTAAACTACGGGCGCTAGAATACATAAGTCTGTGTGTGCACCCACAAGAGTCGATGTACCGCATACATAGGTCGTCGAACTAATTATAGGTATAATAAAAGAGAGAAAAATAGAAATAATAAAGGAGATATATTTCCTGAGTGTATTTCGCCATACCTCTCACAGCTAGGAAAGACTTTAATTATCATGTCCTTGCACTAGTGCATTGACGATTTCCTTCGTCAGATCCATACATCTGGCCACAAATTAACCGCGCATTCCGACATTTGCGTGTGCTTTGGTGACAGCGACAAACGAGACTGGGCCAATTTTCTCTTCCTTTCCAAGTTTTCGTACTACAGGGTGTCCTAAATATACATCATCCAGCATCTCAGCACAGCATGGCTTGGGAGAAAACCGTCCGAACATTATCTTCATCTGAACCACATGGAGCTAGTTATCCCATATAGCCAAACAACCAAAGATTCATCCCTCCCTGGCCACAAAGAAACCTTTAAATTGCCCCGTGAGTGTTTGCCACCCATTTCCTCATGTTCCTATGTTGCCGATTTTATCAACACTTACACTTGATGTCAGCTGTTTGTCTGTGTGTAGTGGCCAACACAGCGATGCTCTTGAAGCTCAATCAATCACACAATTTCTCAACGACAATGAAACCCCTTGACACTAAAGACGTTTAAGTATCCCAGCAGTTAAATGTTTGCTATATTATACAATACCTAAAGACGTTTAAGCACTAAATACATAGATAAGTTTTGTTTCGTGATGAGGCAATACACATATCACTTACTCTCAGTGGTTAAACGTTCGCTGAGAGATTCCCTAGCTATACTACGCGTATATAATAGTACATTCGAGAGGAGATTGAACAATACGATGCATTGCATCTTTTCAAGACATTTTGTCTCACCTTTTTCATACACACGCTTACTTCTGCAATACTGATTATACCTAATACTCCTCCTCGAGTTTTGAAGAAGTAAGTCCTAAATGTCCTGTGTGATGGTAGTGAATGGGTGAGGAGAGTGGTTTCATTAATATATCCACAATCATTTGTTTAGTCAATCAATATATGAGTTGGATAGTACCATTTTCGATCAAATGACGAATAAAGTGATATTTCACATCAATGTGTTTCAATCTTCAAATGGCATGTTGATTTTCAGCAAAGGCGATTGTCCCTTGATTATCTTCGAAAATTGCCATCAGTTCTTCATATATTATATTAAGTTCTTCCAAGAAATGACGTGTCCACATAATTTCACGAGCCGCTTCCGAAAGTGCAATATATTCCGCTTCTGTGGATGAAAGGGTGACTGTTGATTGCTTCCTTGAAGACCAAGATACTGCTCCTGAACCTAAAAAAATTACATATCCACCTGTTGAATGTCTATCCACTTGATCTCCTGCAAAATCAGCATCTGAATATCCATGCAAACAAAGAGCTTGTCCTCCCAATCGAAGCTCGAAATCGCAAGTCGTGTATAAATATTGCAGGATGCGCTTAGCTAAGTCCCAATGCATTCTCGCGGGATTTGATGAATATTGAGATAGTTTGTTCACAGAATATGCGATATCAGGATGCGATACTGTAGCTGTGAACATCAAACTTCTGATAAGTTCACAATAGGGCAATTTTTCGACTTCATTTCGTTCTTCTACAGTATCTGGACGAATAATAGAGGCGAAATCGATTCCAAGTGATATAGGAGTTCGAATTGGCTTGGAATTTTGTATGTTGAACTTCTTTGCTATATTTTTGATATATCCCTTCAGTGATATTAATACTGATTTCGATTCAGCATCTCGACGGATACTCATTCTTAATATCCAATGGGCCTCGCCTTTGCTCGAAATTCCAAATCATTCACAGAATGCCTTTTCGAGATCTAGGAGCCATTTTTCATCACTTACAGAAGTTGCATCATCCACCCAAAATGCAACTACGGCCCAACTTCTGTCATCCCATATTTTGAAGAATGTAGCACTGTCAAAATCGGAACAGAACCAGGTGAGTTCTTTAACCATAAAATCATATAGCATTTTTCTCCACTTATTGCCTCCCTGTTTTGTTCCATATAGAGCCTTCAATAGCGGTAATGCTAAATTCTCCTTTCCGGGTTCTTCAAACCCCTCTGGTTGTTGAACCCAAACCTTTTCTTTCATTGTCCCATGTAAGTATACCGATTTAACATTGAATTGACGTATAGATGAATTTGTTATTGCTCCCAGTGCCAGTAAAATTCGGAACATTTCCCACTTTATGACTGGTGCATATGTTTTGTTAAAATGTAATCCAGGAATTTGACTAAATCCTTTTACGACAATTCGTACTTTCCTCTTTATTAGTTCACCATTCTTGTACGATCCACAACACACCGTTCCAGTTTTTAAAACACGTGTTCCTGGCAGTGGTTCTTCAGGTGCACCGAATACATTATGTTCTACCATATTCTTCCACTCTGTCTGTCTAGCTTCTTCCCAAGCTAATCCTTCATCTCCTGGCATATTCAATGCCTCCTCTATCGTTGGATTGCCCAATGTCGAGAAAATGACCGGTATGTTAATTCTTTTTCTTTGACTGACAATGAACTTCAAATTCCTTCCCATACTTTACCAGATCTTGTTATTCCACGAGGATAGTCAGGTACATTTGACACTAATTGAAACTCTTCTCTCATCGTAGTCTCCTCTTTTTCTTCGATAGGTCGAGGACGAGGCGGGATACAGATCGTGAGTCTAGGCTGAGGCTCTTTCTCGGGTTGCTTTGGAGGTACGCTATTTATATTCCTGAATTGACCTTCATCTCCATAAGGCACCGGCGATGGTAATGTCATCGCATCTTCATGGAATATCGCATCTCGTACCTTTTTGATCCTTCTCATTCCAGGGAACCACACTAAATATCCAGATGAATACGGTTCATACCCAACCATATAACCCATCTTCGAATGTGAGTCCCACTTCTGATGTCTTTGTTTAGGAACTGCCACGCTAACTGGACTTCCAAATATCTGCAAATGTGCTAAATCCGGCTTTTCTCCAGTTATCCTTTCGATAGGTGTATATCCATTGTTTGCACGCGATGGACTATGATTCCTCAAATATGCCATCGTTTTGACTCCAATAGACCACAAGAATTTAGGGAGTTTTGATGCATAAAGTAAGTTTCGTGCACCTTCCACTATTTTCATCACATATAACATTGTTCTTGCCCCTTCAGTAATGGTGCGTATACCTCTTTCTGCAACACCATTTTGCTGCGGTGTATATGGCACCGAGGTAAATAAAGCTATACCTTTCGATAACAGATAACTTCTAAATTCCAAATTTATTAGCTCAGTTCCATTATCCATCTGTGAGGTATCAGCTTTATCTCATAATTTTCTCTTAATTTTCTTTGAATTTCTTAATATTTTCTCGAATTTATTGTATTTTTATTATATTTTTATTGTGAAATATAAGGCTCTATTCCTTTTAACTTCGCATAATAATAGCATATATGAACTCATATTATGCTATTATATCTTAGTTAATTTATTATAATTTTTAACTAATTATTTATATTTTATTTACTTAGTTATTACCTTTTGGCACCTTGCTGCAGCCCAGTTTGCGCATTTTTGAAGTCATGTGACTTATTAGATAAGGCTCCGGTGTCGGGATGTCACACAGGTCACGGATGTGACTACCCGAGTCATTATTAGATTCCGCCGACTCATTGTTTGCTTCCGTCCCGGGCCCGCGGCCTTGAACCTTCATGTTCAAGCAAGAGGTTAGAACCCTTGTCTCAGAGAAGGGAATCACATGATAAATAAAGGGTAAATAATGAGTAGAATATGAGGTCATTATGATCTAACTAATGACCTCATAAACTAAATAGTTAGCTAATCATTGAGTTATCAAAATGTATATAAGGAGGGCTAAGTTTCCAATAAAATCATCTATCTCACACACATTTTACTGCACAGCTCAGAAGCTTATCTAATCATCCTAAGGACAATAATAGCCTTAGTCTGATACACTCACTGCAAGCACCTACACTTGCAGCATCTTGAATCTTTGTCAGCAACTCTTGGACTTAGCTAATCATCTAAGTTTCCCAGCCTCACAGCTACCCTTTAGGCTTATTAATTAGATAATAAACCTAATAAGTATCTAAGTATCCTTACTGAAATCCCTGCCAATACTAGATTACTCAAGGCCCAGCCCTAAGTTTATTGAATTAATTAAATACAAGCACTCAGATAATCCAATACATATTACCTTCTCTATTAATAAATGATTTAACGCCTTGTTAAATAACTATTAATAGTTACAAATAAGCATACAAGAATCCGAAGCTCTTATATCAAGTCTCTGCCAAGTTACTGCACATATATTCAGCTTCCAGCCCCTATTCTCAAGGAATAGTTCTTTTATTTGCTAAAAGAGTCATATATTGTTCTATTGAACCTTTCAATAATCAAAATAAGCATTGATTTGAGTTGCTTAAGCTTAATAGCGCAGCTCATTAATCTATCAGTATTTAAATTACTGGACCTTTGCTTGTTTTATTGTTGAAGCTCTGTGACACTATAGCATATATTGAGCTATCTAAGAGAAACCCCTGAATACATTACACTGTCATAACTCCCTGGACCCTCATATTGAATAATGTCTCCAGTTGAGTTATATATTCCTTTATTTTGCGCACCACTTCCAGCTTGCTTGCTAATGTTTCAACCCATACAGCATGGGAGAAGTCGTCAATAACGATAATGAAATAACACTTTTTGTCGAAACTTATCGTTTCCATAGGTCCGGCAAGATCCATATGGAGTAATTCTCCCAACTTTGTTGCTCTGGTACATCCAGTTTTGAATGGGTTTCTGTGCTGTTTACCTTCAATACATGCAATACAGTCAGCTTCGAAACCTTCAATCTCTTCGATTTCCATTCCGGTCGCAAAATGTCGTGCAAAATTCCTAATAGCATTCATACTCAAATGTCCCAAATGCTGATGCCATCGCATAATATCACATGTCAAACTTGCGGAAAATATCATAGGTACATCTTCCAACCTATTTTGTAATTCATCGTCTGATAAATTTGTATATTCGCATACTGGCGGTGACACGGGGTTTGTATCCAGCTGGAAAGGGTATACATTACCCCTCTCATTCACCTCAATGAGCGTACAGCCTGTTGAATCGACAATTGTAGAACCTGTTTTGCTCAACATAATGCGATATCCATCTTTGAAAAACTGTGTGGGATTAAGGAGTCACACCTTAACTTCTGGAGTCCATTTGATGTTGGGAATTTCACCTATAAACTCCGGACCATGTTCCGTAACCTTGAAACGCAATGTTCCAATACCTCTGGCATGAATATAAGTGCCATTTGCCATTTGGATTTTCTTCGGATTTTTATATGCCATAAAATCGTGTAAGTCACACATACTTCGCACATAATGTCCTGATGCTGTGGAATCCGGGAAATATTTATGTGGCACACTCTCCTTGCTCAAGAAAAATGTGGATTCAATGGCGGTAAACATTCCCCTACTTGCAACTGAGGGAGATGGCATATTTCCAGATGAGTCATTACTTCTATTTTGGTTCTTCCAATTTTCAGATTGCTGAACATATCTTTGTTTTCTTTTAGGACAATCACTTGCCCAATGCAACAAATCCCCGCATTCGAAACAACCAGACTGTGGAGTACTCCTCCTGATCTGTGTTCCTTGCGGAATGGTGGCACGACCACAACCCCTATTACGATACGCTCCTCGCTGCGTACTAATTCCCCTCTGGGGGCGAAACATGGAACCTTCGCCCCTCTGGGCATGAAATGTGGAACCTTCACCATAGCCTGGACGAATTTCCTTTCGAATCTCAACTTGACGCAGTTTATTAACTACTTCCTCCACAGTATCAATGTCATAATCGATTGTCGTTGACATTATATCGAAATACTCAGGTAGGGTACTCATAAATAGGCTGAGGTAGTCAGCATTCGTGATGGCATGACCAGCCTCCAACAATTTAAGTCTGATGGAGTCCATTGGGGATTTATATTCGATAATTCCTGTCCCATCGTAACACATACGAACGAGTTCGGAAAGTAGCATCGCACAACTATTGGCCAATCGTGTTCCATAAGTCATCTTCAAAGTTTCCCATGCATTGACTGGATTACTATCCACCATTATAGCCACCCTGGGCTTGTCTTCAACATGGAGCATTATCTCGCTGTAGGCCCTCTTCTTTCAAAGTTCCCAGGCCTCTTCGATCTCAAGTTCCTCCATCGTCGGAACCTTCGCGTCTATGTGTATAGGATCCACCAGTTCTCCAGTTACAACCTTCCATTGATTCAAAAACTCCAGCATGGTTTTCATACTCGCGCTCCAAGTAAAATAATTGTCTTTGCGTAACTTCGGAAAAACTTGGTAAGCACTCCCAGTGCTTATTTCATAATTCTTAATTTTGTCCAGGGTAATCATTTTGGCGATTCGTTAGGATGGCTTGTTAATTGTTTGCGATCAATATAAAGAACCAGGGCCCATAACCTAAAGATGTTTAAGTATCTCAGCGGTTAAATGTTCGCTATATTATACAATACCTAAAGATGTTTAAGTACTAAATACATAGATAAGTTTTGTTTCGTGATGAGGCAATACACATATCACTTACTCTCAGCGGTTAAACGTTCGCTGAGAGATTCCCTAGCTATACTACACGTATATAATAGTACATTCGAGAGGAGATTGAACAATATGACGCATTGCGTCTTTTTGAGACATTTTGTCTCACCTTTTTCATACGCACGCTTACTTCTGCAATACTCGTTATACCTAATAGACACCCCCGGCAAGGAAAAGTTTATTCATGCTCGTCTCTGTCCATCGTAACAACCTTGCGATGCCGCTGCAGATTTCCCACATGCACAGAATAATCAAGTATTCGCACAATGTTTACTCGTGCTGCTGTCTACGAGGAGCAATGGGTTTCTTCGCGCATAGTCAAACGAGCGGAAATGGTCCTTTATTAGTGTCCCTCTACACTGCTGAGCAGTCACAACGCCATGCCTACAGTTGAAGTATATTCGTACAACTGGTGTATAGGTATGCACTTTTCAGGTAGCGTCATCCACAACCCATGCTCTAATCATGCGCAGTCCACTCTTAGGACGATGGGTGAACGAGCCATCTTAGCCAACTTGAAGCTCCCAGCCTCAGCGCGCGATGGGGAGAGTCCTCCCACAGACCACTAGTCTCGTGTTCCCATAATGCCGTTTTCCTGAAAGTCCTATCCCACATTCTCAGACACCCTTCATCGATCACGGGTGGCATCGCCGTGATTAGAAGTTCCTAAATATATTTCACAGTGCTAGACAAAATTGTCCACACTGTCTTTCTAAATGTAGTCACAACTCATAATCCGCTCTCCCTTGCTCAGGCAAATATATACTTTACCAGCTTAATTTTATAGATAAGGAGAATCCGAATATCAATGCTGCACACGAACTAAGTCTGCCACTCCGTTTATTTCATATCAGTAGCAGGAAGAAAGCCTCGTGTGTTATTGATCAAACCATCCGAACGAGCCCTTGCAGCAATAATGATAAATAACAACTAGTCGAAGAAATAATTATTTGGAACAAACCCAGTATATCAGTATTACATCTATCTCGAGGAACAGAACCCTGGAATCAAAGTGATGCATACAATCAGAGAACAAGTCTAAAACCATGAACAACACAATGAATTCCGTCGCTGGTACCTCACGTAGGCAACATGTTACGGTACAGTCATGTGCAGAAGGGCCAACAAATAAAGGCCTCATGCAGGAATTAAACCCACGCCTCAAGAGAAGAAACACTGGCTAGTTGGGGGGTAATAGTTTTACATTCCAATTAAGTTCCTGAGGCGACAATTGTCGGTTTAGACGTTACCTCTTTCGCGACGCCCACCCCCACGAAATTGATATATGTAATACAATGGATCGGCTGTGACGGCGTTGAATAAATCTTACAAACGGGGAACGCCTTCGGAGCGGGTTTCGGGAGCCAGTCGACTGATTATGTGTGGTCCTGTGTTGTAAACATATACATATACACATGAGAAGTAACAACAAAAAGAACGATGATTAGAACGGAACAACAGACACAAGCTCCGGTTCCTGATATGAATATCAGGAACCAATTCAGTTTTCTAATATTTCATTAGTTGCAAATACTCTCTAGTATACAATTGGGGATTGATAGAATTTTAATGACGCTAAGCACCCTGGTGGTTGTATATAACAACCTTCCGAAATGGGACACATCCAATAGAATATTAAGTTTGCTGTCAAAGTAGTCGCAGCTTCTAGTACAGAGAGCATTGCCGAGAGTACGAAAGTTTCCGGCTTAGAGTCTGGTATCAGTATAATAAACATCTGCTTGCGTACCCACACACCAACACACCTACTGATGCCTCCAAGTAGGACGTCAAAATCCAAGCCCTCATCGCTCCCATCTCTTTCTCGGCGTTGGCAAAACCCGTCTCGGCCGCCATCGACATTGCCCACTCCAATGCCTGGGGTTGCCATCGCTGGTCCCACAACGGCATCCCCAGTGCCAGCACCGCCTTCCGTCTCCCCACTCCCAATTGTCCTGCCCCCCCCGTCCTCAATAGTCATCCCACCTCCCCTCACTTCCCACACCGCCGTCTCCGTCTCTACTCCCGAGGGTTACACCTGGCCCTTGTTCACCCATCACCCCCTCCACGTGCGGCAACATCTCAAATTGCCCCCTATCCGCAGCCACACCCCACGACACCCCACATTGCCGAGCATCCAGACTCTCTTCCCTGAGATGAATTTTGGAGCGCCAATGGGGACTGTTCAACCACAGTCCCAAAACATAAATCCTTTACATCCCACCATAGGCTTTGCCAATACAAATGTATGGCAGGATGACTATTCATGAAGCGGGAGAGTAGGTGAGATGGAGTCCTCCATATCATGCATTCTCGATGTTGACAATTTTGCAGAAAGGCCTCTCCGTTCGCTTTGTTCAACTAAAAGTTTCCATTTGATTCTCCATAAAATGTAGATTTCCTGTGTAAATATACATTTGCTTGCTATTTCAATCACTGGTTGAAAACATCTCATTGTGCTGACCACTCGCATATTCAAGAATCATCACCCTTGCGACGAGGGCGCAAACCTTGATTTCATCGTTACTTCACTTCTATGATCCCCTGTTTGGTTGCCTTCACTCAATTAATAACAGTTGCTAACTTGAACCTTGATGGAGGATGTTTGTCATGGTTTACATATTTCGATCGATCGCAAAATTTGTCAAAAGATTTGCCCAGCTAGGAAAGACTTTAATTTATCATGTCCTCGCACTAGTGTAATGACGATTCCCATCGTCAGATCCATACGTCTGAACACAAATTAACCCCGCATTCCGACGTTTGCGTGTGCTTTGGTGACAGCGACAAACTAGACTGGACCAATTTTCTCTTCGTTTCCAAGTTTTCGTACTAAACGGTGTCTTATATATACATCATCCAGCATCTCAGCACAGCATGGCTTGGGAGAAAACCGTCCGAACATTATCTTCATCCGAACCGCGTGGAGCTAGTTATCCCATATAGCCAAACAACCAAAGATTCATCCATCCCTGGCCACAAAGAAACCTTTAAATTGCCCCGTGAGTGTCCGCCACCAGTTTCCTTATGTTCCTATCTTGTCGATTTTATCAATACTTACACTTGATGTCAGCTGTTTGTGTGTGTGTTGTAGCCAACACAACGATGCACGTGAAGCTCAATCGATCGCGCAATTTCTCAACGACAATGAAACCCTTGACACCCCCGGCAAGGAAGAGTTTTATTCATGCTCGTCTCTGTCCATCGTAACAACCTTGCGATGCCGCTGTAGATTTCCCACATGCACAGAATAATCAGCCACATCTGTGTATATCACAGTCAATAATCAAGTATTCCCACAATGTTTACTCGTGCTTCTGTCTACGCCGAGCAATGGGGGAGCCGTTCGTCGCGCATAGTCAAACGAGTGGAAGTGGTCCTTTGTGAGTGTCCCTCTGCACCGCTGCGCAGTCATGAAGCCATGCCTGCAGTCGACGTATATTCGTACAACTGGTATATAGGTACGCACTTTTCTGCAGGTAGCGTCATTTACAACCCATGTTCTAATCGTGCGCAGTCCACTCTTAGGACGATGGGTGAGCGAGCCATCTTAATCAACTTGAAGCTCCCAGCCTCAGCGCGCAACGGGAAGAGTCCTCCCATAGACCACTAGTCTCGTGTTCCCACAACGCCGTTTCCTCCCTGAAAGTCCTATCCCACACTCTCGGACACCCTTCGTCGATCACGGGTGGCATCGCCGTGATTAGAAGTTCCCAAATATATTTCAGTGCCAGGACCAGGAAAAATTGCCTACACTGTCTTTCTAAATGTAGTCACGACCCATAATCCGCTCTCCCTTGCTCAGGCAAATGTATACTTTACCGGGTTAATTTTATAGATAAGGAGAATCCGAATATCAATGCTGCACACGAACTAAGTCTGCCACTCCGTTTTTTTCATATCAGTAGCAGGAAGAAAGCCTCGTGTGTTATTGATCAAACCATCCGAACGAGCACTTGCAGCAATAATGATAAATAACAACTAGTCGAAGAAATGACTATTTGGAACAAACGCTGTATATCAGTATTAAGTACATGTGAAAGGCTGCTGTCTAATGCAGCCTTACATTGGCATCGGTCCAGACGTTGATAGGACCAAACTGTATTCCTCTAGAACGGCGAGTACGATACACGATGATGACGGTAAGTAAAACGATATGAAAAAACTACTATGCGCGTCTGTGATAACGTAATCAGTATGTCGTAAGCCACCAGGCTTACAACATGTATCTCGAAGAACAGAACCCTGGAATCAAAATGATGCATACATCAGAAAACAAGTCTAAAATCATGAACAACACAATAAATTCCGTCGCTGGTACCTCACGTAGGCAGCACGTTACGGTACAGTCATGTGCAGAAGGGCCAACAAATAAAGGCCTCATGCAGGAATTAACCCACGCCTCAAGAGAAGAAACACTGGCTAGTTGGGGGGTAATAGTCTTACATTCCAATTAAGTTCCTGAGGCGACAATTGTCGGCTTAGATGTTATCTCTTTCGCGACCCCCACCCCACGAAATTGATATATGTAATACAATGGATCGGCTGTGACGGCGTTGAATAAATCTTACAAACGGGGAACGCCTTCGGAGCGGGTTTCGGGAGCCAGTCGACTGATTATGTGTGGTCCTGTGTTGTAAACATATACATATACACATGAGAAGTAACAACAAAAAGAACGATGATTAGAACGGAACAACAGACACAAGCTCCGGTTCCTGATATGAATATCAGGAACCAATTCAGTTTTCTAATATTTCATTAGTTGCAAATACTCTCTAGTATACAATTGGGGATTGATAGAATTTTAATGACGCTAAGCACCCTGGTTGTTGTATATAACAACCTTCCGAAATGGGACACATCCAATAGAATATTAAGTGTGCTGTCAAAGTAGTCGCAGCTTCTAGTACAGAGAGCATTGCCGAGAGTACGAAAGTTTCCCGCTTAGAGTCTGGTATCAGTATAATAAACATCTGCTTGAACAACCTTCCGTACCCACACCCCAACACACATACTAATGCCTCCAAGTAGGAGGTCAAAGTCCAAGCCCTCATCATCGCTCACACCTCTTTCTCGGCGTGGCCAACACCCGTCTCGGCCGCCGCCGACATCGCCCATTCCACTGCCTGTGCTTGCCGCCGCCGCCGCTGGTCCCACCACAGCATCCCCAGCACCAGCAGCGCCTTCCATCTCCCCACCCCCAATTTTACTGCCCCCCCGGTCCTCAATGCTGACCCCACCTCCCCTCACTTCCCACGCCCCCGTCTCCGCCCCTACTCCCGAGGGTGACACCTGCCTCGTACCCAGCTCGTTCGTGCATTTGCGGATGCAAGACCCACCCCGAGCACTATTCACGCATGAGGCCCTCCAGGTCCGGGGACCCAAATTGCGCCCTATCCGGACCCACATGCACACCCTGCGACACCCCAGGTTGCCCAGCATCCGCAGCCTCTTCCCTCACATTGACTTCAACACCAGCAGGGACCGTTCAACCCACAGTCCCAAAACATAAACTTTTTACATCCCGTTATATATTTTGCCAATGCAAATGTATGGCAGGATGATTATTCATGAAGCGGGAGAGTAGGTGAGATGGAGTCCTCCATATCATGCATTCTCGATGTTGACCATTTTGCAGAAAGGCCTCTCCGTTCGCTTTGTTCAACTATAGTTTCCACTTTATTCTCCACAAAATGTAGATTTCCTGTGTAAATATACATTTGCTTGCTATTTCAATCACTGGTTAAAAACATCTCGTTGTGCTGACCACTCGCATATTCAAGAATCATCACCCTTGCGACGAGGGCGCAAACCTTGATTTCATCGTTACTTCACTTCTATGATCCCCTGTTTGGTTGCCTTCACTCAATTAATAACAGTTGCTAACTTGAACCTTGATGTTGGATGTTTGTCATGGTTTACATATTTCGATCGATCGCAAAATTTGTCAAGAAATTTGCCCAGCTAGGAAAGACTTTTATTTATCATCTCCTTGCACTAGCGTAATGACGATTCCCTTCGTCAGACTCATACGTCCGCCCACAAATTAACCCGTCATTCCAACGGTTGCGTGTCCTTTGGTAACAACGACAAATGAGACTGGACCAATTTTCTCTTCCTTTCCAAGTTTTCGTACTAAAGGGTGTCCTATATATACATCATCCAGCATCTCAGCACAGCATGGCTTGGGAGAAAACCGTCCGAACATTATCTTCATCCGAACCACGTGGAGCTAGTTATCCCATATAGCCAAACAACCAAAGATTCATCCATCCCTGGCCACAAAGAAACCTTTAAATTACCCCGTGAGTGTCCGCCACCTGTTTCCTCATGTTCCTATGTTGCCGATTTTAGCAACACTTACACTTGATGTCAGCTGTTTGTCTGTGTGTGGTGGCCAACACAGCGATGCTCATGAAGCTCAATCGATCGCACAATTTCTCAACGACAATGAAACCCCTTGACACCCCCGGCAAAAAAGAGTTTTATTCATGCTCGTCTCTGTCCATCGTAACAACCTTGCGATGCCGCTGTAGAGTTCCCACATCCACAGAATAATCAGCCACATCTGTGTATATCACAGTCAATAATCAAGTATTCCCACAATGTTTACTCGTGCTCCTGTCTACGCCGAGCAATGGGGGGGCCGTTCGTCGCGCATAGTCAAACGAGTGGAAGTGGTCCTTTGTGAGTGTCCCTCTGCACCGCTGCGCAGTCATGAAGCCATGCCTGCAGTCGACGTATATTCGTACAACTGGTATATAGGTATGCACTTTTCTGCAGGTAGCGTCATTTACAACCCATGTTCTAATCGTGCGCAGGCCACTCTTAGGATGATGGGTGAGCGAGCCAGCTTAATCAAGTTGAAGCTCCCAGCCTCAGCGCGCGATGGGGAGAGTCCTCCCACAGACCACTAGTCTTGTGTTCCCACAATGCCGCTTTCCTGAAAGTCCTATCCCACACTCTGAGACACCCTTCATCGATCACGGGCGTGATTAGAAGTTCCCAAATATATTTCACAGTGCCAAGCCCAGACAAAATTGCCTACACTGTCTTTCTAACTGTAGTCACGACCCATAATCCGCTCTCCCTTGCTCAGGCAAATGTATACTTTACCAGCTTAATTTTATAGATGAGGAGAATCCGAATATCAATGCTGCACACGAACTAAGTCTGCCCCTCCGTTTTGTCTTGTATCAGTAGCAGGAAGAAAGCCTCGTCTATTATTGATCAAACCATCCGGACGAGCACTTGCAGTAATATTGATAAATAACAACCAGTAGAAGAAATGACTATTTGGAACAAACCCAGTCTATCAGTATTACATCTATCTCGAGGAACAGAACCCTGGAATCAGAATGATGCATACAATCAGAAACCAAGTCTAAAATCCTGAACAACACAATGAATTCCGTCGCTGGTAACCTTCGTAAGGAAAATGACATCCAGGGCGAAAGCCTCGTGCAGGAATTGAACCACGGCAAACGACCAGTACCAGTTATGCGCGACATTACACTATATTTCATACGGTAATCGAACCCCCTGGTGGTCTACAGTACGTGCGATGAAGCGTATATCATACCCGCCCAAACCCATAAAACAGAATAATTAACATAAGATCATACTCCTAGACATGAATACTTCACTTCTACACAACGCATAATAATTCCTCCTGCGTCTTGCCTGGTGTTTTAATCATCTATAACGATAACGTCGTCCACGTCATCTTCTATAATAACCACGCCATCCACCTCTTTATATCCCTTTGACGGGCTCGACATGGGCATAGCCTGAGGGTCGGTTCGCGGTCGTTTAGCCCGATCACGATCATGATCGCCGCTTTCTGCAGGTCGCTTCGAGCCAATTGTAGGAGTAGACGGCCTCGCGCCCGCTTTTCCTTCTGTCTTCGTCCTCCGCTGTGCACGTCGTACAGGCTCGATGAGGAGCACGGCCGGTCCGTCGGCAGGATGATCATCTCTGAAGAACCAAAACGAAAAACGTCAATTTGGAAGAATGCCAACAAGACCATACAAAACTGCAAAGAACAAAGGACCAAGGAACAAGGAACAAAAGAAGAAAAACCAAGAGAAGAGATACGCACGGTAGCATCCCCACTGCAACAGCAAGAGTCCCCCACCCACCACCATCACCATCACCCCCGCCCTCTCCCTCTCCCTCCTCATCCACAATCGTAATAAACTTGCCCCGGCCACACCCCAAATCCTCCAACGTCCTTCCCCAATTATCATCAAAATCTGGATCCGCCAGAATCCGCTTATCCTCATACACGCTAACCTCGGCATCAGGCGGCTCGTACCGCCCCCCAAATTCATCTTCATCCTCTTCTACCTCCACATTCTCATCATCATCATGCTCAATACCCCGCTTTAACGCAAGATTAACTACCTCCGCCAACGTCGTCCGCCCCGGATCACAGCGCACATCAAGGTACGTATCGCGACACACACCACAAGTGCGGTTGGGCGGCTCAGGGCGGGTAGGCTGGAGTGGGACGGCGGGCTTGTGTTGGAGGTGGATGGTGCGGAGGGAGGGGTTGGGTGATTTCGATGTCGATGTCGTGGTTGGCGTTGTGGCTGACGGTGCGGATGCAGATAATGTCGATGTCGATGTAGAGGGTTGATGGGCCCGCAGGAGGTGTAACGCCTGCAATACTATAAGCCCCGCGATGATGGCATTGGTAGTAGCGATAGCAGGGATGATGTTTCCGGCCATTTCTGCCATATTGAACACAAATAAGAGCCATGAACGGTCAATGATCAACACCCGCCCGAAAGAAAGATCACCATATCAGAAAACGAAACACACCTTTAACCTCCCACCTCGTCTTCCCCCCAATACCATAAACAATACTCCTCAAATTCGCTGCAGCACATACAAAGTCCAGCGTGTCGTCGTCGTCTTTATCAAATGAGATCATCTCTTCTCCGCCTTCCTCTTTTGGACGGGATAAGCGTGACGAGAGGCGATTTGTGCTGTAGACCGGAGAGAAGCATAAGCATATGCGCGCAACACCGGTGCCAACAACAACAACAATGAAACTGAAAGAAAGAGAGAAAGAGTAGAAAGCGCATACAGGCCTCGAAACAAACATCTCCACAGTCTCCCTCAACGTCAACGACTTCTGGTCCTTAAGTCCCATCGACGTCCGCGTGGCATGGCCGTTGGCATTCGCACCCACGCTCCCGTTCACATTGCTATCAGCATTGGCAGGGACGTTCCCATCACCCGGGATCACAGAATCCCCGTTCGGCACCGCCATAATGCTCTCAAACTCCAGCGGCACGGGCGCCGCGCGCGATTTCCACATATCAGTCATGGACAGCAGATTTTTGACGTCTTGCATGAATACCTGGTAACGCGCAGGAACGTAGCGTATAGGATAAGGAAGAGGGAAGACATCTTTGAGCATGGGCATTATAAAGATGAGAGAAGCAAAGGAACAGTCCGCACCTTCTCAAACACACGCCGTGGGGCGTCCGACTCGGATTGATCCTGACCTTGCGAGTGCGAAGAGCGGATGAGGGCGCGGACGGATTTGAACGCCTGGGCTTCGCGTCGCAGATTTTGGATTTCGGTTGCTGGCGTATGCCCACGGATAAGCAAACGCAGCATACATACATCCAAAGACAAAATGAAACGGTACCGTTCTCGCCTGACTTCTCCGCCTCATCAAGCTCCCCCTGATCATCCTCGTCCTCTCCAAACAACTGACTGTCGCATAAACAGAAAACAAAGGGTCAGACAAGGGTTTTACCACCACCACACGCACGCGTGCAGATACACATGACGAATAAATGGGTGTGAGTGAGGGGAAAACATCAGTAAAGTGGTTTAGCCGCTGGAGCTGCCGGCCATGCTCTGGTTTGCTCCGGTTTGCTCCCGTCCCTTTTTTGGCTGTAGAGGATAGGCGCTAGCTCCCAGAGGCTCTGAGAGAAGCGCATATACATTCAGAGGCTCTGAGAGAGTGTACATAAATTCAGAGGCTCTGAGAGAGCATACATACATTTGCATAGATTTAAATACTATGTATAACAAGAAATTGTATCTACAAAGAATGGCAAGATTAATATAGTTGTAATAGTGAACAAATATATGGCCATGTACCTCAGTTGACATGAAGTAAGAATCAACTGAGGTACAGCTCTTCGGCTCTGGTCATACTTATACAAAAAATGTTAAGCTCTGATAGTGATCTGCCAGAAATTGAAACTCCGACAGTCTTACTGTATGAACCTAATTTTTTTTTCATCGTTCCATGTCACATCCCTTTCATCATGGTCAAAGCCAAATGAACTATACCTAACTTTGCTCTATTAAACAAACTTCAAAATAACCAACAAGTAAGTTGTACATTTGCTCTCTTTTTTACTTACTAACAAGATGTAATCAGATGTGTAAATTTCCTATTACAAGACCATCGCTATATCTATGGAAAACTTCAAATTGATGAAGACACAGGAGAGGTACGTCTTTATTTTTAGGTTTAAGACTAAGGGTATCCTCCAGACAATTGACATGCATCAACATAGATGGGAACTGTACTTCATCGGCTTGATCCACACTGTGATCGCTGTAAATCACCTCAGACGCCGCTGTGCATTTGGGGACCTCAAAGATAAGGGTGCTGTCGCAACTCAGTATCGAACAAGGTAGGTGTTGCTGCAGGCACCACCGACGCTGCACGAGAAGAAACCTGGGACAACTGGCATCACATGAGGAGGTGACAGACCATACTCCACCAGCGGCAGGTGAGAGGTAGTACAACAGTACAGGGAGACTGCATTTATGAACCTACATCGATTTACCAGTCAGATGCCACCAAAGTGAAATAGTAAAAGAAATAGAAAGGGAGACAGGACGCACTCCATTCGAGGCGGCACTTCCCATGAACGCAACAGCTACATATTCTTCCTTTTTCAGATGGATTCGCACTGGATCTTGAAAACCATGCCCTGAAACACCTTCATCACATGCACATAACACCACACCCAGGACCCTGCTCATAATCACCGCCTGGTCAACTACACCATTGTGAATACACATCAAGCATACTCTTCATCATTGCAACAGTGCGCATGAGATTGATGGACCTGCGGCTGCCAGATTCAGACGGCGTGCAGAAGGCTGTTTAGAAGCTTGCACATGCAACGGTCACAATCGCACTTGGTGGGTGTTCTTGATTTTGGTTCTGCAGGATAGTGACAATAACCTGTACAGAAAGGCTCAGACTAACTATCCCTTTTTAGTGAATTTGAGGGAGCGGCAGTGGGGGTAAAATTGGATGTAAGTAAATTGCCTATTTTCCATTTTTACCACTAATGTTTGGTGTAGGGCAAAACTCACTGATGGAGGAGGGTCTGATACTGAAGATAATTTCATATCAGGGGAAATTGAGATGGATGTGGCTTCGGATTAGGGACTCGAATTTGAGGGAGCAGCGATGGGGGTGGAATTGAATGCAGTGACTCAATGGTTTTTGGTGATTGGCGAGCATAAAAATATTTCATATTGTAGCATTAGGTACATTACTAGTGGCACTAATGTGTAATAATATCAAATAAACATTTTTTGAATCACAATTTTATTTGAAAATTTCTAATTTATTTATCTAAATGAATATTTATTAAACATATTATAGACACAGCTAGAGCAACTAGAGTAGTGAGAGCAGTGAGAGCCAGTGAGAGAAAAGAGATGTTGTGAGCGTTTACCGTCTCTATAGTGCTCTGAGAGCATTTGAAACCGGGCGATGTTCTCTGAATACTCCGATGCCGCTGGAGCCGCCCCGAGGCTCCAGAGCACATACTCATTTTACTGATGAACCACGCACGGAAAAAGATAACTCTTGGCCCACACAATGCAATGAATCGGCTGGGACGGCGTCGAGCGAATCGTGCAGACAGGGAACGTTTTCGGAGTGGGTTTCGGGAGACAGTCGAAGCATTCCGTTTGGTCCTGTTTTGTAAAAGCAAAAAAGAAAAAAAAAGGCGATTAAAGACCAGAGTAACAAACACGATGAGAGAGAGACCCAGGGACGGCAAGGAGATGAGCAGCCCGACACGAACCTTGACAATAGGCTGCACCTGTCCGAAATACCCCGCGGTGCCGCTTTCTACGAGGGGGACGTTGGCGGCCATACACAATTTGTTCACGTGGCTGTCCAATATGAGAGGCCGCAAGAAGGGAAGAATCGAGATATCAGACCGACCATAACACAACCACCACCATCAGAAATAAGAAAAGAAAAATGCAAAAAAAAGGGGGCCCCGGGAAAGGTCCAAAGGCCATAATGAAACGGCGTGGAGAAGGAAGAAAGGGATGACTCGGAAGAGGAAAACGCGCACACACCGTCTCGCATCCAGATTATCCAATGTGTTCAGAACGATATCGAACGTCTTGAACCACGCGACATCGAACCGCGCCTCCTTGATGTTCGCATGGATGGGCTCGATGTGTACGCGCGGGTTGAAAGGAGCAGCTGTGCGCGCTGCGACCTAAACGAAGGCAAAGGCAGGGCAAATATAGCATGCAACACGCAGCCGTAGCCCATCATGGAATAAAGCAAGAAACAAGAAGGGTGGTCATAGTGGTTGACATGAGCGAACAGCCGACGGAGAAGAAGAAGACGTACGAGGCTTTTAGGCTGCTTCACGTCCTTCTTGCGAAAGAGAAACTGTCTGTTCAGATTGGAGAGGTCGATCGTGTCGAGGTCGAGGAGGGTTATGTGCCGGAAGCCTGTGAGGACGATGTTCTTTACTGGGATACGGATATAGACACGGATATATGGATATGGGGGAGAAGGGAGTGTGTAGATTGTCGTTAGTATTGTGCTTGGGGGGTGGGAGAAGCCAAAGAAGGACTCCACTCACACAATTCACATCCAATCCCTCCGCTCCCCACAATAAGAATGCGAATGACTCCGGGCACTAACTTATACACACCCATGCCCTATACGCACCCATTATCAGTTTACCGGAATTCCTGCTGGACTCTGTACATCAGACTTGTCTACATTCATCTTCGTTACATTGTGTTTCAGTCACTGGAAAACCCACTGGACTCTGTCTCTGTCTATATCCGACCTCATCCTGTGTGTCAGTCACTGGACCCCACTCGTAAAACCCATCACCTCTCTAACAGAGCCCTGTTCCCATTTTAGTCAAATGACCTGTTGCGATTCAGACTCCACTCCCACTCCGTTTCCCATTATGGTTTATGATTTGTCACAATTCAGACTCCACTCCATTCCATCCTGTTCCTAACACCAAATTGGTGTTTACTATTCCCGTTTTTTGTTTACTATTCCCGTTTTATGTTTTGCTCATTTCATTTCATCATTACTGGATTCGGTATGACATTCACTCCACGGTCTATTTAAACTGGCAGATGTTGTACGTACAATCCAGTCAGAAAATCGGCTTAGATTCCCCCCAGTAATCTAATACATTTTCCGCTCTAAACTCCTACTTGAATTACACCGCTGGGAGCCCATGGGCTCTGGCACATCTATCTCTCTCACCTATCTTGACTCACAACCCATGACCTCCGACCTACGACCCCTCGACCCACGACCCCCACCTGGACTCCCCGGGATTCCTGTCCACCCGTCTGAAATTGGACAGCACGATCTAGCGAGGGTGCAGCCTATAAGCTGAAGCCAAGTCCTAACAGATATTCCATGGGTTTCTCTGGAGACCCGCCCTGTCCATATCCTAACAGTATTTTCTGACTAAGACTCACAGATTGTTTTCAATATGCCACCAAGAAAGAAAGTGAACACACAGGCATCATTACCTGGACTGTCGACTCTTCATTCCCTGTTAACTTTGTATACCAGTCAGACGCTTGCGAACCAGTCGGAACCCATGAAAGAAGCCCATATCGAAGAAGTCCTGGGAAACCAGGATGAATCCGAGCATGAGGATGAATCCGAGCATGAGGATGAATCCGAGCATGAGGATGAATCCGAGCATGAGGATGAATCCGAGCATGAGGATGAATCCGAGCATGAGGATGAATCCGAGCATGAGGATGAATCCGAGCATGAGGATGAATCCGAGCATGAGGATGAATCCGAGCATGAGGATGAATCCGAGCATGAGGATGAATCCGAGCATGAGGATGAATCCGAGCATGAGGATGAATCCGAGCATGAGGATGAATCCGAGCATGAGGATGAATCCGAGCATGAGGATGAATCCGAGCATGAGGATGAATCCGAGCATGAGGATGAATCCGAGCATGAGGATGAATCCGAGCATGAGGATGAATCCGAGCATGAGGATGAATCCGAGCATGAGGATGAATCCGAGCATGAGGATGAATCCGAGCATGAGGATGAATCCGAGCATGAGGATGAATCCGAGCATGAGGATGAATCCGAGCATGAGGATGAATCCGAGCATGAGGACAAATCCTTGGCCCCTGACAAGGGCAAAGGTGTCGAAAATCCTCCGTCTATCAAATGACCACATTTGGGGGACCCTACTTCTGAATTTTTAGCAGGTACTATAGATAAATTTATGATGCACCTGCTCGAAGAATGAAAGAAAAAGGAACAAGAACCTCCATGGTCAAAAATCAATGCTCTGGAACCCTTCACGGGTTCCAACCCAAACAACTACTTTCCTCATGCAATGTTGCTTCAATTTCCGCGATCGATCCACTGCATTCTCCACGGACTCCCGAAAAGTCAACTATGCACTTTCATACTTGTTGGGATTCACGTTGAAATGGTTCGAACCGGCTTTTAGTGGAATTTCCAAGGAAGAGCCGCTTTGGCTCGAAGATTGGGATGCTTTTGTTGAGGAGCTTGAAACCAACTTTGGCCCATATGCCCCGACAGGAGAAGCCGAGAATAGCCTCACAAATCTTCATATGAAGGACACACAGTGTATTATGGACTACATTGTCCAATTCAATAATCTTGCAGCTTGTTGTCAGTGGGGCAATCCCACTCTCTGCCACCAATTTTATGCCGGTCTGCCGTCCCACCTTAAAGACAAAGTCTCAAAAGGAGAAGATGGCAAGCCAAAAACCTTGTCCCATATGCGCCTAAAAGCTCAGAATGTGGATGCACGTTATTGGGAATGTGATGCAGAAGTTGCCTGCAAGACCTCCATGGACAAAGTGAACAAGTCCATGGCCAATAAAAACAACAACAATAACTCGTCAACCAGCAACCAAAACTCCATGCAATCCAACAGGAAGAATGATAAAAAGTCTTCAAACAACAACAACAACAAGGACAATAACAAAGGTCAACAGTCCGGCAAGCAAGCCAGAAAACCCAACCTCTCAGGCAAACTCAGACCCGATGGCAAATTGACCCCACAGGAAAGACAACGTCACATGGACAATAACCTCTGTCTCTTGTGCGGGAAACCCAGTCATCGAGTCCTGGAATGTCTGCTGGCAAAAGTAAACTCTGCAAAGGGTCGAACAGCCAAGACCTCCACGGAAACCCCGTTGAAGGACAAACTGGCTTCTGACTCGAAAAAAGAGTAAGTAACCCTGCAGACTCCGCACGGGTTGGGGGTTGCATTGCCTCTCCGTGCATTCAAGAGTTTACTCATCTCAACACATCCACTCTTTCACATTCTGATTCATTTTTCATTAAACTTATGTCTAATATGATTCCAAAGTTTGTTTTTTCAGCTCTTATAGATTCTGGCTCGACTCATTGTTTTTTAGATACAAGATTCATGCAAAAGAATTCTTTGTCAACTTATCTGATAAATCCTGTTGGTCTCTGCCTCTTCAATGGCACAAGTAATTCGGTTGTTACCCAAGCTTGTGATTTATCCATCTGTTTCCTGTGTGGAACATCTCAATTGGTCACTTTCTATGTGACCCAGTTAGACTCAAGTTGCTTGGTGGTCCTTGGACACAACTGGCTTACCCGCTACAATCCATTGATTGACTGGATAGCTAACAGTATAACATTCTGGACCCCCATGGCAGCCAAGGAAACTGCACCTGACCTGGCACCCATGGCCTTCCTGGCACCTGCAGTCTCGAGGACTCCTGTGATCCCTACGGCACCCATGGCTTCCCCGGAACCCACAGCACCTCCGTCTATTTCTCTGATTAATGCTGCAGCTTTTATTAGGGCTTCAAAAATGGATGGGTCCCAGGTGTTCACTATCAACTTAAAAATTGATGAAGCAACTGGATGTTTTTCAACCCCGGTATCTGAATCTGAGCAAGCCGCTGACCTAGAAGGCATCCCGGAGAAATATCATGACTTCGCAGATGTTTTTAGCAAGTGAAAAGCTGACCGGCTTCCGCCCCACAGAGAATATGACTTAAAAATCGATCTCGAAGACGGTGCCCAGCCACCCCTAGGACATATTTACCCGCTCTCGTCCATGGAACTGTCCGCAATCTGTGATTTCCTGGATGAACATTTGTCCATAGGTTTTATCAGACCCTCAAAGTCCCCTTTTGGAGCACCTGTTCTGTTTGTCAGAAAAACGGTGTTAAGAGCAGAAACTGATGGATGTCGGCTGGCCGACAGGGACCAAACAGAAGGACTTGGCTTCAGCTTATGTGCTGCACCCTCACAAGTTACCGTCGGGTGTCCTTAAATTTTGAGTGGGCGAAAACTAGTCCTTTCAAGTAAACCTCTCGGTAAACCACTGATCGGAAACCGAAGGACAAGTTGAGGGTTGGGCTGAGGGGTTGGAGACTGAGAGTCGGAAATTGAGAGTTGGAAACTGAGAGTCAGAGACTGAGAGTCGGAGACTGAGAGAATCGGAGACTGAGAGAGTCGGAGACTGAGAGAGTCGGAGACTGAGAGAGTCGGAGACTGAGAGAGTCGGAGACTGAGAGAGTCGGAGACTGAGAGAGTCGGAGACTGAGAGAGTCGGAGACTGAGAGAGTCGGAGACTGAGAGAGTCGGAGACTGAGAGAGTCTGAGACTGAGAGAGTCTGAGACTGAGAGAGTCTGAGACTGAGAGAGTCTGAGACTGAGAGAGTCGGAGACTGAGAGAGTCGGAGACTGAGAGAGTCGGAGACTGAGAGAGTCGGAGACTGAGAGAGTTGGAGACTGAGAGAGTCTGAGACTGAGAGAGTCGGAGACTGAGACAGTTGGAGACTGAGACAGTTGGAGACTGAGACAGTTGGAGACTGAGACAGTTGGAGACTGAGACAGTTGGAGACTGAGACAGTTGGAGACTGAGACAGTCAGAGACTGAGAGTTGGAGATTAGAGGTTGAAGTTGTAAATGTAGGTTGAATCGTAAATTGGACGGAGTCGGAATGTGGTGGTCGTGGATAGATAATGGAGTTGGAAATTAGAGGGTATCTAAGTTGATCTAAGTTGATATTCTGATTGTCTAGTAGTTACATTACAGCGGGTTTATATACGAGTTATCAGCATCTAGAAACTACTAACTGAGGGAAGAGTGGAAACACTATTTGACAAATAGACTTGACTAGAAACTGGAAAGTTACGATAAGATCGGAAGCCGAGATTTAGCCGAGAGTGGGATTACAAGAAAAGGGAATAGTCCACGGGCTACAAGTATATATGGGCATATGTGAAACATAGAGTAAAGTGGATCATCATAATGAAAAGGGACGTATCAAAGCATAACCAGATGGTATGAGTATATTTTGACAGGGGCGTAAATGGGGTTTGATCGCCGTGAAGGTATATGTCAGTGTTCCGAAGGTTGCCGAAATAATGACTTGATCAATAACTTGGAACATCAATAGATTGTAGTATTCTCGGGGACTGTCGGGTTGCAACATGGGTTACGACACGGTCATAACAAAAGGATGGATCCCTTAGACTATGTGTTGATTTTAGAGGACTCAATGCTGTCACCAAAAAGGATAAGTATCCACTCCCACTTATATCTGATCTGCTCGATGCTCCGTGGAATGCCCAGATTTACACCAAAATAGATCTCAAACATGCCTATCACTTGGTCCATATCGCTGCAGGTGACGAATGGAAAACCACTTTTAAAACCCATTATGGGGCCTTTGAGTGGTTGGTGATGCCCTTTGGACTCACCAATGCTCTGTCTGTTTTTCAGCATTTTATCAATGTCATTTTCTCTGACATGCTCAATGTATGCATTATTGTTTACTTGGATGACATTCTTATCTATTCCGAGAATCCCATGGAACATGACAAACAAGTCTGTGAAGTTCTCTGGAGACTCAGAGAACATGGTTTATTCACGAATGGTAAAAAATGTACTTTTGACACAGACTCCATGGAATACCTGGGTTTCATCATGGGACCCGACGGACTCCGCATGGATGAAACTAAAGTACAAGTCATCAAAGATTGGCCTGAACCCCAAAAAGTTAAAGATATACAATCCTTCCTCGGCTTTGCCAATTTTTACAGACGGTTTATCCATGGATATTCCAACATCACGGTTCCCCTTACCCATCTTACACATAAGGATACTCTGTGGAATTTTAACGATAAGTGTCAAAAAGCTTTCAATCTTTTAAAAAATTCTTTTTCTTCAGCTCCTATTCTGTCACATTGGAAACCAGACTTCCTGCTCATTGTCAAAATGGATGCCTTGGACTATGCACTTGGAGCCATTCTGTCTATCTAGGACTCCGATGGAGAAGTCCACCCTGTGGCTTTTCTGTCCCAGACTTTTACCGGAGCAGAGCTCAACTACAATGTTCATGATAAGGAACTCCTGGCAATCTTTTCAGCTTTCAAAGCATGGTGACACTATTTGGAAGGCTCAGGAACTCCTATTGACGTTGTAACAGATCACAAAAACCTGGAATACTTTTCTACCACAAAACTTTTGATCTGCCGGCAGGCCAGCTGGTCTGAATATCTATGTGCTTTCAACATGATTATCCGTTTTCGACCTGGCCATCTCAGCAGCAAACCCAATGCTTTAACTAGACGGTGGGACGTCTATCCTAAAGAGGGGAGCAACGACTATGCCGTGGTAAACCCGCACAACCTGAAACCTATTTTCACGAATCAACAACTTACCACATCAGTCCGCACAACTTTCCTCATCAATCCCATTGTCCATAGAATTATCATTATAGATATTGAGAAGTTACATCAAGATATTCTACCAGCAATTCCACTAGACCCAATAACTAAAGCTCACCTTGACAATCCTGTGGACCCCGATCAACCCCGGTGGTCTCTTGATCAGCATGGTTTCATTAGACTTGATGATCGAATCTATGTACCGGACTCCAACGGCCTCTGCCTCAGGATCCTTCAGTACAAACATGATCATCCACTCTCAGGACATTTCAGGTACAACAAAACTCTATCATTAATAAGAAGAGAATACACTTGGCCTGGACTCCGTGGATTCATTAAGCACTATTGTAAATCTTGTACTACTTGTCCCTGCTCGAAATCTCAGCAACACAAGCCATACAGCCTTTTGAAACAACTCCCAGTACCAGAACATCAGTGGAATTCTATCTCTATGGATTTCATTGAACACCTACCGGATTCTGAAGGCTTTTCCTCCATTCTAGTCATTGTTGACAGATTCTCAAAACAAGGTATATTCATCCCTATTTATGATACATTACATCTGTGCAGTTAGCAGAACTTTTCATTATCCACGTATTTTCCAAGCACAGAGTTCCGTCCCACATGACTTCCAATCGAGGATCAGAGTTCGTATCTCACTTCTTTAGATCCCTCAGGAAATCCTTGGACATGACATTACATTCCACGTCTGGACATCACTTGGAAGGTGATGGACAAACCGAACATATCAATGAGACATTGGAACAATATCTCCACGTATATTGCAATTACCAACAGGACAATTGGAAATCCTTGTTACCACTTGCAGAGTTTGCTTACAACAATGCACCTTCGGCCACTACTGGCATTTCCCTGTTCTTTGCAAATAAAGGATATAATCCAAATATTACAGTACATCCAGAACGAAATCTCACCTCTGCTCGTGCTCAAGAGTTCACTGTGGACCTCCACGAGCTCCACAAGGAACTCCAGACTGCAATAATGTCCACCCAAGAGCAATACCAACATTCAGCAGACAAACACCGGATCCCACCACCCAACTTCAAGACTGGCAATCATGTTTTTGTCAAAGCTCAATTCTTCCAGACTACCCATCCATCAAAAAAGCTTGCTGAAAAATATTTAGGTCCGTTTGAAATTATCAGACAAGTAGGTTCACTCTCTTGGACTCTACAGCTTCTGGATAGCATGCGTGTGGTACACCCGGTATTTCATGTTTCTATGTTAGAACCTTGTACTGCTAACACTATCCCGGATCACGTGCAATCTCCGCCTCCTCCAGTCATTATTGACGGAGAACCCGAGTTTGAAATCTCGCAAATTTTAGATTCAAAAATTGACAAGCATCGACGCACTTGTAAACTGCTTTACTTGGTCAAGTGGGTGGGTTACAAGGGCACCGATGAAGAAACCTCATGGATTTTGGCCATGGAACTCGGTAATGCCACGGAAATCATTACTGACTTTCATACAGCTTACCCACTCAAACCTGGACCACTATCGTCTCTCTGACCGCACTCCATGGACCCTGTGTTACGTTTGGACTCATTTTCATTATTCCCTGTGTGAGGAGTATGCTTTTACCACAGTTTCATTGTGGTAAAACACTCCTTTTATTCTATTCATATTTATCTATCTTTTATATTCTTCGAATATTCCATCATTTCATTAGTTCGAAGCATTGTGTATACTTGTGGGTGCACTCGGCACCAATTAGAACTCAGACACACTTTTTACCCAAGAACCACCACTCGTAAGACATAAACTAGGTCTACTATGAGCGGTGATCAGGGTAACGTGTCAGCTACTACATAGGTAGCAGTATCTGAACTATCTAACACTTCTGGCCTCAAACTGTAACAGTCGAGGCCTCCACTTGAATCATCCTTCCTCCCATTCTACTCATTTCTTCATATATAGAACGGTCAGAACTTATACCACTCTTCACAGTGGTGATCCGGGCCAGACCATACTTTCCCTATGAAGAAAAACATTTTATTCAATACGAAATTCTAATTACACAGCTGCGAGGTGTCAACATTCACAACTTCGCAAAACACTGTCTGGAACTTCTCACACGCTGAGCATCGCGAATCTGGTTAAAATGGAAGGTAACTCAAACTTCGAGCAGTCGAGTCCCTTGGAAAGGCAAAATGCTCACACCTTCGTGAAGAATACCCTGGTCTTCCCACCGAGACAAGTTATGCTCGAGCATCATGGCCAATTACTTTATTCAGAGCCTGTCAATGTGAAGTGGGGCTCTTACTACACTCCTCGAGTTTCAAGAGATAAGGTCATTGCTACCATGAAGGATTATAGGACTAAATGCCCATCCATGCCTGCAACAATAGCAGTTTGGCTAGGTTGGTATCATGGCATCATATCAGCACACGATTTATTCACTTGGCCTGGAACTCTCGATGAGGTAACAAAGTTGATCCCAAAGTGGTCAAACGAAGTGACATTCTTCCGAGAAAAGGGAATAGTGAGTATCAAGATGGAACTGTTCATTCTGCTCTCCAATTTACTTTGTGTGCATGATGATTTGCTACAGATTATGCATGTATTGCTCAGAGAGGACCACATCGTGTCAAGGGTTGATACGGATTTCATATACATTCAAACATTGAAGGAATCCATATACGGTAAACCCTTGAATTTTTGTTTCGCCTACTTTACTCTCAGGTCAAGATTGATACACAACCTGGAGAGATGTAACAAGATGATGGCAGAATTGCTCAGTGGATTTGATGAGCCAGAATGAATATCTTCATCCTCTAGCTCTGGTCCCTTTCACAAAGAATGTCCTGGAATCTATGCCAGATCAACTACCAAAAAAGGACAGTCATCTTTCTCGCATGTGTCTGCAGAAAAAATCATAGTCAAAGTCGTCTCCAGTTCCCCATCATTCTCAGGTTGAGATTCACAGTGTCCTGACAAATCTTGCCATCCATCACCTATCCATCCTATCCCATTTACTCTGCCGAGTGGACCCTCCAATAAGTTGTCCAATAGCTCGAATTATTAGGACTGCAGTAAAGGCTTGGAAACTGGGGGGGAGAAATCAGACAATGGTTTTAATGATATAAAAGGCACAGGACAGAACTCACCAACAGTAAAGCCATCCCATCTTGCAGGACTCAACAAAAGCTTTCCCATGGAGATACCACTGGGAATTCGTTGACATAAACCCCTAGTTCCAGAATGGGGGGTGCTGACAAAGTTTCTGCAAATGGAAGGCAGTCATGGACACACCACGCTGGACACCTCTCAATGGACCAAGCCAAGGACGGATACATTCCCATTTGATCCTGGACACTCCCTCGAAAATTACATCACATGGGGGACAATTGTTATGTTGCGAGATCATTCTGGAACAATGATATCGCAACAGGGGGGTAGTATAGGGGGTATAGGAGAGGGCGCATATGGGATCGTCACCTATGGCCTGCAAGAGCACACTAACATCTGCATCACCAGTCTCGCCAATGGAACAGTCAAGAGCTGGGTGCAGTGCATGAGCACATAGGCACGACTGTGCAGGAGTGTGGGTGCGGGCGTATGGTACAGGCATATGGATTAGGTGTGCGGCATATAGGTACAACACATGGTTGTGAGGTATCAGCTTTATCTCATAATATTCTCTTAATTTTCTTTGAATTATTTAATATTTTCTCGAATTTCTATTGTATTTTTATTATGTTTATTGTGAAAAATAGGCCTTATTCCTTTTAACTTCACATAAAATAATAGCATATATGAACTCATATTATGCTATTATATCTTAGTTAATTTATTATAATTTTTAACTAATTATTTATATTTTATTTACTTAGTTATTACCTTTCGGCACCTTGTGCAGCCTAGTTTGCGCATTTTTGGAGTCATGTGACTTATTACATAAGCCTCCAGTGTCGGGATGTCACAAAGGTCACGAATGTGACCACCCGAGTCACACAAGTCACGAATGTGACTACCCGAGTCACACAAGTCACGAACGTGACTACCCGAGTCATTATTAGGTTCCGCCGACTCGTCGTTTGCTCCCGTCCCGGGACCGCGGCCTTGAACCTTCATGTTCAAGCAAGAGGTTAGAACCCTTGTCTCAGAGAAGGGAATCACATGTTAAACAAAGGGTAAATAATGAGAAGAATATGAGGTCATTATGATCTCACTAATGACCTCATAAACTAAATAGTTAGCTAATCATTGAGTTAGCAAAATGTATATAAGGAGGGCCAAGTTTCCAATAAAACCAATCTTATCACACACATATTTGCAGCACAGCACCAGCTTATCTAATCATCCTAAGGACAATAATAGCCTTAGTCTGATACAATCACTGCAAGCACCTACACTTGCAGCATCTTGAATCTTTGTCAGCAACTCTTGGACTTAGCTAATCATCTAAGTTCCCCAGCCTCACAGCTACCCTTTAGGCTTATTAATTAGATAATAAACCTAATAAGTATCTAAGTATCCTTACTGAAATCCCTGCCAATACTAGATTACTCAAGGCCCAGCCCTAAGTTTATTGAATTAATTAAGTACAAGCACTCAGATAATCCAATACAATTTATTTTCTCTATTAATAAATTATTTAACACCTTGTTAAATAACTATTAATAGTTACAAATAAGCATACAAAAATCCGAAGCTCTTATATCAAGTCTCTGCCAAGTTACTGCGCATATATTCAGCTTCCAGCCCCTATTCTCAAGGAATAGTTCTTGTATTTGCTAAAAGAGTCATACACAGTTCTATTGAACCTTTCAATAATCAAAATAAGCATTGATTTGAGTTGTTTAAGCTTCATAGCGCAGCTCATTAATCTATCAGTATTTAAATTACTGGACCTTTGCTTGTTTTATTGTTGAAGCTCTGTGACACTATAGCATCTATTGAGCTATCTAAGAGAATCCCCTGAATACATTACAATGGTGGTGGGCGCGGTTTGAGAGTACACACAACTGCACTGCACAACTGTGCACAACTGTGCTGCACGAGTGTGCACAACTGCGCTACACGAGTGCACACAACTGCACTGCACGAGTGCGTGCAACCATGCTGCATGAGTACACACAATGGTGCTGCACGAGTGCGCGCAACCGGGCTACATGAGTGCGTGCAACGGCACTGCATGAGTACGCACAACAGTGCTGCACAAGTGCGCACAACTGCAAGTGCACAAATGCACGGTGTGGGTGCAGATGTGTGTTACGTGGATGTGGGTGTGCTGCGTAAGTGAAGGCATGTAGATGTGGTGCATGCACACAGCGCGTGGATGTAGTGTGCGCGCGCATGGTGTGGATGTGGTGAGTGTGCACGGCACGTGGATGTGGTGAGTGAGTGTGGTGCATATATGTGGGTACGCCGCACGGGTGCACAACTGCACAAGTGCGCATGCGCGAGTGTGCACCATGTAGGTATGCAGGTGCGCCGTGCAAGTAACAACAGCTCCCCCAATGGGTTCCTCATCACCACATCCCAGATCCAGATCATGTCAAGTGTGCAATCACACTGCACGGATGTGCGGCTCAGTCTCAAAGAGCCATGTGTGGTTTCGAAACCCAGTTCTTCAACATCAATGTCATTATCAACAATAAAAAGTGAAGAAGGTTCTGAGGCCAAAAACGCACCATTACCTATGACGAAGACGACTTTGAACAGGATTCGAATCTGCAACCAATGAAGGATTGCTTTGACAGGTTATCTCGCCCCAGGGCCTGCCTCCAACCTCGCACTGAAGGGTCTTGGGAATGCATGGTGCCCCACCTGCTCGTCTCTTGAGTGGGCGTGGACGTGGGGTGTGCATGTGGGGTGTAGATGTGGCACATGGATGTAGTGTGTGCATGCGTGGCGTGGATGTGGTGCATGCGCGCGTGGTGTGGATGTGGTGCATGCGCACGTGGTGTGGATGTGGTGCATGCGCACGGGGCATGAATGTGGTGTGTACACATGGTGTGTGGATGTGGGTGCGCAAGTGCATTGCGCAGGAGTGCACACACGCCACACGGGTGCACGAGTGCATCAGCACGTCACATGGGTGCGCAAGCACGCTGTGTGAGCGTGCCAACACGTCGTGTGGGTGCATGAGGGTATGCAAGTGGGTGCGCAACTGCGGGTGCATGGGTGCACTATGTAAGGATGACACAGACAACGAGGATAAACTCATGCTTACTGCCGAACAAGAAAAGCAACGCAAAGATGGATAAGAATAAGGAGTGGGAGGCAGAGCTGGAGAGACAGGGCACGGAGAAGACCAATTTGTCGACTATCCTGCCCCTCCACTTGCTGAGCCACAGCCATCCTCATCCTTTTCGGCCACTGCGCTGCTGTGCTTTGTGCCGCCCTTCTCGAAACGGCACCTTTTGTTACTCTTGAGTACGACAAATTTGAGGGCATGCTGCACAAGTGTGCAAGTACGAGTGCGCAAGTGTGGTCCATTGGTGGGGTTTGTGGGTGCACTGTGCGGGTGCATCGTGCATGCTAGGGTTCAAAGGGCAACTGGGCCAACAGAAACAGAGGGTGCTGCAGAGCAAGGCGACATAAGGGCACATATTTGGGTCATTGGGGAGATACCCTCCAAGTGACAAGTGATTGGGGCCAGAGAAGTGGGCCTACTTTCAAAGGACCATCCCGTGGTGCTGTGTAGAGATGGGTGACCACTACATGTCAGTGCTAGGACATACCTTACCCAGTCCTTCCAAAACAATGAGGATGTGAGGACGACAGTCGAGCATGAAACAGACTAAGGGGCTGACCTCCAAAACTTGTGGACACATGTGGACGCATGGCCGTGTCACCTCACAACAAAGCCTTCACACCGTCTTCTACTCTTAGCCTTCCCCTCAGCTGAAGCTTTGCACTGAAATAGTCAAAGCTTTGCCTTTCTGACCTTTGCAACTTATGGGTTTGGTGCACACTGTTCAACAAGATCCTTCCTCATGGTCAGAGCCTCGCACTGAAATAGTCAAAGCTTTGCCTTTCTTGACCTTCGCGACTTTCAGGCTCGGCGTGTGACAGTTTCTGATCAGCCATTCGCAGATTCGGGTTTGGTGTGTGATGCCTTGCAACACTACCCTGATAACGTCTCGCCAACACACATGGACCCTTTCCCCTCCACCCCTCTACTTTACTTTGGTCAGTGGTCAACTAGCTACAAAAAGGTTCAATAACTTGCAGGGCAACCCCTAGATCAGATATGTCTGGACAGAACTATGTGACCCAACCTCAGTGCTGTATTTGGATCCATCACCACAATTGTACTGAACTCAGTCAATTTCGTGATTTTTTCTTTTTCCTCCGGACTTGCCCACCTACTTGCAGCATTTCTGGACACTTTCTAGACCTGCCATGGGCTAGACCTTTTGGGAACACAGACTGCAACCTAACTGTACACAACAATGGTTAATTTGCGAGATTGCCGTGGAACAACAATATCACAAATGGGGGGTGGTATAGGGGGTATAGAGTATCCATCCTGGCCAGGAAGGCTCACAGCATCGTGTATGCTGCTAGGTCTCATAGACTAGCAGCATGGGAAGATCCTAATTCCGAGCCTTACACTATCTGGCCACAGTGAAGCATCATGAACCTCCTCCAGCACTCATTTAAGGAGGAGGAGATTCCAATGGACTCTAACGATAGCCTACCCTCCTAACCCCAAGATACACTGCCCAACAAGTTATGCAACAGCCTGTCCAACTACAGGACATCTACTATGAGGAACACCCCACGTCCCAGAAGGAAACAATGTGGCAGTGTCTAGGAGGCTATTGAGTGGTCCATTTGCAGTTCAAAGGATTTCAGGACTGAAGGAGTGCTCGACTAGGGACTGAAGGAAAAGAATGGATCTATTTTTTTTCCCCTTCCCTTCCCTCCCTTTTTCCACATCGACATCTTCCCTTACTGCCCCTAAACCCACCAACCTCTCTTCAAATACTGGGGTCTTGGCACCTTGCAGTTTGGGGGGCTCCACACAAGACACCTGGGGGCATTCCCGAAGCTTTCCAGAACTTTGTATAGCACATCCCTTTGAACTGGGGGGCACTGTGAGGAGTATGCTTTTACCACAGTTTCATTGTGGTGAAACACTCCTTTTATTCTATTCATATTTATCTATCTTTTATATTCTTCGAATATGCCATCATTTCATTAGTTCGAAGCATTGTGTATACTTGTGGGTGCACTCGGCACCAATTAGAACTCAGACACACTTTTTATCCAAAAACCACCACTCGTAAGACATAAACTAGGTCTACTACGAGCGGTGATCAGGGTAACGTGTCAGCTACTACATAGGTAGCAGTATCTGAACTATCTAACACTTCTGGCCTCAAACTGTAACAGTCGAGGCCTCCACTTGAATCATCCTTCTCGAATCATCCTTCTCGAATCATCCTTCCTCTCATTCTACTCATTTCTTCGTATATAGAATGGTCAGAACTTATACCACTCTTCACACCCTGTCACCCTATGTCTCTCTTTGCTTTTACAGGTTCTGACATGTTTTTCAAGTCCTTAAGTGGTTTTCCCACAGACTTTGATTTCTTATGTTTTTCACGCCTTATTTTCATTTTCAAAAAATTATTAAACTTTTATATTATTCAATCTACATTTATGGGGCTATGCTTCTGCCCAACCTCAGCCATCTCCTGAGGAAGCTCTGCTACCTCCACGGGCACCCCGTCCTCATCCGACCCAGCGTCCTCGGAACTCCCAGCTTGTGGCTCCTCATAGATATATCTGCCAAACTCTGTTAGGAACTTCCAAAATTCCGAGTGGAGCCTAGGGAGCTCATTCACCACCACAACTTGGACCTTGTTGCTTCTTCAGAGCAACTCGTTCTGGCCTCTATGCCCTCGGCGATCTGCCCCAATACATTGTCCAACCCGGACAACCTGTCTGTCCCGCTAACATCCCGTGGGTTGCTCATGGACAAGTGAGCACCCCACCTTGAGGTGCACGCATTGGTAGCACCCCAGTCCCTGCCCAGATGTTCGATTGCATTCTGTGTTCTGGTCATTGCAACCGGAACACCACGGATTGTTCCACATCAGAAGACGGACTGGTGCTGCCTTCCTTGCTTTCTGTTGATATGGTTAGTTCCCCAGATTTGGGGGCTCTCCGGCTCCCCCTCAGACTCCAACTCAACTTCTGTCACCTTGCACTGAAAATGCCAAGTTAAAAAATAAAAAAAACGACCAGTTGAACAGGGACTTACCTTGCCTGCGACTACCATGGCCTTCTCCGCAGCTGCCCAGGCTTTCTCCACAGCAACCCACACAGCCTCTTCCTCATCCCTCTTCCTGTTCTCCTCTGCCACTTTCTCCACGGCCAAAGCTGCCTGGTACTCCCTATCCAGGGCCTCCTCAACCTCCCTAGCTTCTTTTTTGGCCTCCTCCCATTGTCGTTGTTGCTCCTCCCGCTGCGCCAGAATTTGGGCAGCGGTCAGTGGTGCCCAATGAAGATTGTCTGTGGAAGGCCCGGCAGTCAGCATTGCTCTGCACGGTGTTGGTTTTGGTCCCATTATATCGAAGATGGGGGTAATAAAAAAGAAGAAATTTCTATTTTTTCAAATTTATATATAGGCTCGTCGTGTTTGAACCTTACCTTCCAGATCACATGACTCCCTGACACATACGTGTAACTGACATGACTTTTGACACATGCACGTAGCCGACAAGAACCTTATTGAGGTCTAGAGCCTCTTTGGGACATCGGCATAAAGGGAGGGTACTGTTACAACTGGAAATCCCACCAGACTCCAGGCACTAACTTATACACACCCGCACCCTATATACACCCATTATCAGTTTACCGGAATTCCTGGACTCTGTACATCAGGCTTGTCTACGTTCATCTTTGTTACGTTGTGTTTCAGACACCAGAAAACCCACCAGACTCTGTCTCTGTCTATATCCGACCTCATCCCGTGCGTCAGTCACCGGACCCTGCTCGTAAAACCCATCACCTCTCTAACAGAGCCCCATTCCTGTTTTAGTCAAATGACCTGTCACAATTCGGACTCCGCTCCCACTCCATTTCCCATTATGGTTTATGATTTGTCACAATTTGGACTCTGCTCCGTTCCATCCCGTTCCTAACACCAAATTGGTGTTTACTATTCCCGTTTTATGTTTTGCTCATTTCGTTTCATCATTACTGGATTCAGTATGACATTCACTCCACGGTCTATTTAAACTGGCAGATGTAATCCAGTCAGAAAATTGGCTTAGATTCCCCCCAGTAATCTACAGTGGGTCAAAAAACTGCCCCAATGTTTGTGCATTTTAGAAAGATTGATATTGTGTGAAGGAATGACATCAGCAAAAATTCTGAAAGATTCACATGATATACTAGAACATGTTGGCTATCTACTAACTTAAGAAATCATGTGATTCCAATCAAACTCATCTCTCAATAAATCAAACAAAATAATCACTCATTGGGGCAGTTTTTTGACCCTCTATTATTTTACAATCTAATCCTTTATATGACCCCCCTTTGCATTTAAAACTGCCTGTATCCTCCTAGGCATGCTTTCTATTAGCTTCTAGCATGTCTCTGGTGGTATTTCAGTCCACTCCTTTGCCACCCTGTCCCATAATTCATGTACTCCTTTGGGTGGTATGTCATATTGCTGGAGTTTGGCCTTGAGGTGTTGCCAGAGGTGTTCAATGGGATTTAGATCAGGGGATTGGGCAGGCCACTTCATGGGAATTATGTTATTGTCAGAAAACCACTGGTCTGCCTTTTTTGAGGTATGTTTTGGATCATTGTCCTGTTGGAAGTACCACTTATCCTCAGCCATCTCCAAACTTTCAATGCTCTCCTCCACTCCCTCCTCCAAAATCTCACAATACTGCACTGCATCCATGATCCCCTGTACCTCTATCAACTTCCCCACCCCATTCCAGCCCATACACCCCCAAACCATCAAGTTATTCCCTCCTCCATGTTTGAGGTGGTGATCCTGTCTGATACTGGTTCCCCTTGTTGCTTCCAAACATATACCTTCCCATCTGACCCAATCCTATTGATTTTTCCCTCATCAGTCCACAACACCCTCTTCCAGTCCTCCATAGTCCAATTTTCATGGCATTGGGCAAACTTTAGATGTTGCTGATGATGAGACCCCTTGAACATAGGGACTTTCTTCTTTGTTGCTAACCTAAAGGCAGCTTCCTTCAACACATTCCTAACAGTCTGAGGAGTGACAGAGGTAGATATGATGGAATTTATGAATTGGGTGGCTTGGACAGCATTGTCAAGCTTCCCAGAGCTGATTTGATGGATAATTGACTGTTTATCATAAGGGGAAAGCTTGGAAGGATGGCCACCAGGATGATTTTCCTTATCCCCTCTATCTCCCTACTGATCCTGCCAATAGTACCCTTCCCCAGGCCAGTCCTAGCTTGAATTTGATGATGGGAATACCCCTCATTGAGGAGAGAAACAACAGAAGAATGCTTTTCAGCAGAGATGGATTTCATAGTGGTGGTAAGGAGTCAAGGAGATAAATGAACAAAGTTCAACATGCCAAATTGATACAAATAAGGTCACATGACATGTTGATGATTCACATGACTCATTTCTACCTTATACTGGTGTGTAACATTGAAAATCAGAGAAAATAATAGAGGGTCAAAAAACTGCTCCAATGAGTGATTATTTTGTTTGATTTATTAAGCAATGATTTTTGATTGGAATCACATGATTTCTTAAGTTAGTAGATAGCCAACATGTTCTAGTATATCATGTGAATTTTTCAGAATTTCTGCTGATGTCATTCCTTCACACAATATCAATCTTTCTAAAATGCACAAACATTGGGGCAGTTTTTTGACCCACTGTAATACATTTTCCGCTTTAAACCCCTACTTGAATTACACCACTCACACTAGTCAGAGCCCACGGGCTCCAGCACATCTATCTCTCTCACCTATCTCAACTCACGACCCACAACCTCCGACCTCCGACCCCTCGACCCACAACCCCCACCCAGACTCCCTGGGATTCCCATCTGCCCGTCTGAAATTGGATAGCATGATCTAGCGAGGGCGCAGCCTATAAGCTGAAGCCAAGTCCTACCAGATATTCTGCAGGTTTCTCTGGAGACCCACCCTGTACGTATCCTAACAGACTGCACATTTCAGTGTACCATGGAGCAAGAGCAAAACAAGACCTTTTTCACCAATACAGAAATACATTGGCTTTGTGTGGAACTTGGATGCCAAGACTGTTGCTGTGCCGAAAGAAAAACTCGAGGCAACACTGGAGCTAGTTGGGCGATGGGTTCAGGAGGAGAGCCGATTCTCAGCGAACGAGGTGGAGAAACTTCATGGGAAGTTGGTCCACATTGCATCCATCTTTCCATGGATAAACCATTCCTACGCTCCATTATCTTATTTGCAGGTGGATTCACATTGTGGAGAGCATTGTTTCCCCCAAGCCCAGCACTGCGGGCAGACATGTCATGGGTGCACTTCATATTGCAGCACTTACCGAACGAACTGCCCATAGCTTCAGTGGAGCCCGCTTGAACAACCTTCCATACCCACACCCCAACACACATACTGATGCCTCCAAGTAGGAGGTCAAAGTCCAAGCCCTCATCATCGCTCACACCTCTTTCTCGGCGTGGCCAACACCCATCTCGGCCGCCGCCGACATTGCCCATTCCACTGCCTGTGCTTGCCGCCACCACCGCTGGTCCCACCACAGCATCCCCAGCACCAGCAGCACCTTCCATCTCCACAGTCCCACAAGATAAACTTTCTACATCCTGTTATATATTTTGCCAATGCAAATGTATGGCAGGATGATTATTCATGAAGCGGGAGAGTAGGTGAGATCAAGTCCTCCATATCATGCATTCTCGATGTTGACAATTTTGCAGAAAGGCCTCTCCGTTCGCTTTGTTCAACTAAAAGTTTCCATTTGATTCTCCATAAAATGTAGATTTCCTGTGTAAATATACATTTGCTTGCTATTTCAATCACTGGTTAAAAACATCTCGTTGTGCTGACCACTCGCATATTCAAGAATCATCACCCTTGCGACGAGGGCGCAAACCTTGATTTCATCGTTACTTCACTTCTATGATCCCCTGTTTGGTTGCCTTCACTCAATTAATAACAGTTGCTAACTTGAACCTTGATGTTGGATGTTTGTCATGGTTTACATATTTCGATCGATCGCAAAATTTGTCAAGAAATTTGCCCAGCTAGGAAAGACTTTTATTTATCATCTCCTTGCACTAGCGTAATGACGATTCCCTTCGTCAGACTCATACGTCCGCCCACAAATTAACCCGTCATTCCAACGGTTGCGTGTCCTTTGGTAACAACGACAAATGAGACTGGACCAATTTTCTCTTCCTTTCCAAGTTTTCGTACTAAAGGGTGTCCTATATATACATCATCCAGCATCTCAGCACAGCATGGCTTGGGAGAAAACCGTCCGAACATTATCTTCATCCGAACCACGTGGAGCTAGTTATCCCATATAGCCAAACAACCAAAGATTCATCCATCCCTGGCCACAAAGAAACCTTTAAATTACCCCGTGAGTGTCCGCCACCTGTTTCCTCATGTTCCTATGTTGCCGATTTTAGCAACACTTACACTTGATGTCAGCTGTTTGTCTGTGTGTGGTGGCCAACACAGCGATGCTCATGAAGCTCAATCGATCGCACAATTTCTCAACGACAATGAAACCCCTTGACACCCCCGGCAAGGAAGAGTTTTATACATGCTCGTCTCTGTCCATCGTAACAACCTTGCGATGCCGCTGTAGAGTTCCCACATCCACAGAATAATCAGCCACATCTGTGTATGTATATCACAGTCAATAATCAAGTATTCGCACAATGTTTACTCGTGCTTCTGTCTACGCCGAGCAATGGGGGGCCCGTTCGTCGAGTGGAAGTGGTCCTTTGTGAATGTCCCTCTGCACCGCTGCGCAGTCATGAAGCCATGCCTGCAGTCGACCTATATTCGTACAACTGGTATATAGATACGCACTTTTCTGCAGGTAGCGTCATTCACAACCCATGTTCTAATCGTGCGCAGTCCACTCTTAGGAACGATGGGTGAGCGAGCCATCTTAATCAACTTGAAGCTCCCAGCCTCAGCGCGCGATGGGGAGAGTCCTCCCACAGACCACTAGTCTCGTGTTCCCACAACGCCGTTTCCTCCCTGAAAGTCCTATCCCACACTCTCGGACACCCTTCATCGATTGCGGGTGGCATCGCCGTGATTAGAAGTTCCTAAATATATTTCACAGTGTTAGGACCAGGAAAAATTGCCTACACTGTCTTTCTAAATGTAGTCACAACCCATAATCCGCTCTCCCTTGCTCAGGCAAATGTATACTTTACCGGGTTAATTTTATGGATGAGGAGAATACGAATATCAATGCCGCACACGAACTAAGTCTGCCCCTCCGTTTTGTCTTGTATCAGTAGCAGGAAGAAAGCCTCGTTTGTTATTGATCAAACCATCCGGACGAGCACTTGCAGTAATAATGATAAATAACAACCAGTAGAAGAAATGACTATTTGGAACAAACCCAGTATATCAGTATTACATCTATCTCGAGGAACAGAACCCTGGAATCAGAATGATGCATACAATCAGAAACCAAGTCTAAAATCCTGAACAACACAATGAATTCCGTCACTGGTAACCTTCGTAGGGAAAATGACACACATGCACAGAAGGGCCAAAGCCTCGTGCAGGAATTGACCCATGGGAAGCGACCAGTACTAGTTATGCGCGACATTACACTATATTCCATACGGTAATCGAACCCCCCGGTGGTCTACAGTACGTGCGATGAAGCGTATATCATACCCGCCCAAACCCATAAAATAGAATAATTAACATAAGATCATACTCCTAGACATGAATACTTCACTTCTACACAACGCATAATAATTCCTCCTGCGTCTTGCCTGGTGTTTTAATCATCTATAACGATAACGTCGTCCACGTCATCTTCTATAATAACCACGCCATCCACCTCTTTATACCCCTTTGACTGGCTCGACATGGGCACCGCCTGAGCATCGGTTCGCGGTCGTTTAGCCCGATCACGATCATGATCGCTGCTTTCTGCAGGTCGCTTCGAGCCAATCGTAGGAGTAGACGGCCTCGCGCCCGCTTTTCCTTCTGTCTTCGTCCTCCGCTGTGCACGTCGTACAGGCTCGATGAGGAGCACGGCCGGTCCGTCGGCAGGATGATCATCTCTGAAGAACCAAAACGAAAAACGTCAATTAGGGAGAATGCCAACAAGACCATACAAAACTGCAAAGAACAAAGGAACAAGGAACAAGGAACAAGAAAAGAAAAACCAAGAGAAGAGATACGCACGGTAGCAGCCCCACCGCAACAGCAAGAGTCCCCCACCCACCACAACCACCATCGCCCTCTCCCTCTCCCTCCTCATCCACAATCGTAATAAACTTGCCCCGGCCACACCCCAAATCCTCCAACGTCCTTCCCCAATTATCATCAAAATCTGGATCCGCCAGAATCCGCTTATCCTCATACACGCTAACCTCGGCATCAGGCGGCTCGTACCGCCCCCCAAATTCATCTTCATCCACATTCTCATCATCATCACGCTCAATACCCCGCTTTAACGCAAGATTAACTACCTCCGCCAACGTCGTCCGCCCCGGATCACAGCGCACATCAAGGTACGTATCGCGACACACACCACAAGTGCGGTTCGGCGGCTCAGGGCGGGTAGGCTGCAGTGGGACGGCGGGCTTGTGTTGGAGGTGGATGGTGCGGAGGGAGGGGTTGGGTGATTTCGATGTCGATGTCGTGGTTGGCGTTGTGGCTGACGGTGCGGATGCAGATAATGTCGATGTCGATGTAGAGGGTTGATGGGCCCGCAAAAGGTGTAACGCCTGCAATACTATAAGCCCCGCGATGATGGCATTAGTGGTCCATATTTCAGAGGATGAATATATGTTGGAATGTTTATGGATACTTGGAAGTTCCGGGAGTTCCAGATATCCGGAGTCCAGAGAGTTCCGAAGATTGAGCGTACAGAAAGACAGAAGAGATACAAACTAATTCAAGATTAAAACTAAAGAGTAAGTACATAGCTATGGAAGACTATATAGATGTTCCAGTATACTACAAATCTAGAAGTATAATAAGACAGATTAGGATGAAGATTCCGAAATGGGAATACAACAAGAACAATAAACAAGCAAATGAATAACTGTTAACCTGTCAGTTACTAAATACGGAACAAGGATGAGGTTCAGAAATATGGAAACTACAAATGTTCCATAGTCGGAAGTCGGGTCGGATTTTGAGGTGGATGTCAGAAAGTCGGATCGGAGACTTGGGTGGGAGTCTGACCGGATGTCTGACCGGATGTCTGACCGGATGTCTGACCGGAAGTCTGACCGGATGTCTGACCGGAAGTCTGACCGGAAGTCTGACCGGAAGTCTGACTGGAAACCTGACCGGGAGTCTGACCGGGAGTCTGACCGGGAGTCTGACCGGGAGTCTGACCGGGAGTCTGACCGGGAGTCTGACCGGGAGTCTGACCGGGAGTCTGACCGGGAGTCTGACCGGGAGTCTGACCGGGAGTCTGACCGGGAGTCTGACCGGGAGTCTGACCGGGAGTCTGACCGGGAGTCTGACCGGGAGTCTGACCGGGAGTCTGACCGGGAGTCTGACCGGGAGTCTGACCGGGAGTCTGACCGGGAGTCTGACCGGGAGTCTGACCGGGAGTCTGACCGGGAGTCTGACCGGGAGTCTGACCGGGAGTCTGACCGGGAGTCTGACCGGGAGTCTGACCGGGAGTCTGACCGGGAGTCTGACCGGGAGTCTGACCGGGAGTCTGACCGGGAGTCTGACCGGGAGTCTGACCGGGAGTCTGACCGGAAGTCTGACTAGAAGTCTTGAAGGGATGAGGGTCGGGTTCCAGTGGAATCTGGATCTTGATACTGGTCCAGAAGATGGTTTGGACCCAGAGATAATATCCGGGAAATACTCCGAAGAGTTTCCGGGAACGGATCTTTACATATGCCCAGTATCTCATCACCTCAAGGAAGGCTGAAAATGCCTCTCAGATCACCCAGATCCTTCAGAACACTACCAGCCAGTCTCTCACATCCCAGACAATTTGTAACCACCTGAAGTTAGCTGGTATGAAAGCTGTGGTAAAGGCCAAGAAGCCCCTTCTTACCAAGAGGCATAGAAAGGAGAGGATGGATTTTGCTCTGGCTTATTTGGACTGGACTATGGAGGACTGGAAGACTGCTGTATGGTCTGATGAGACCAAAATCAATAGGCTGGGATCAGATGGGAAGAGGTGGGCTTGGAAGAAGGCAGAGGAGGATCTGAGTGATAGGCTTGTGAAGGAGACTGTAAAGTTTGGGGGATCTCTGATGATGTGGGGCTGCATGCTGTGGGAGGGAGTTGGATATACATGCAAGATTGATGGGAACCAAAATAAACCCTCCCTCCACGGAGGCAGGGATGGACACTGCCCCAGTGGAAATGAGTGGACCTCAGGATCCTTCACCATTACCACTTCCAGGAGAGGCTAGGGCCAACTGCAGGACACAACAACCAGGCCAAGGCCCATCAGTCTCGGAAATTGAACTTCTTGACACTCAGATAGCTCAGCTAATGGCACACAGGCATCCCCTAGCTAACGACATTAGCTCCAGTGATCAGGAAGGAGGTGTCACAATGGGCACTGCGCCAATAGTCATGAGATTGTTTGTTGACCCAGGTGCACTATGACAGGCCAGGGATGTATCTTCACTAGCTGAAGAGCCCTGGGGCAGCAGAAAGGCCCTGATTCCCAATATTATACCTGGGTTCAAGGCCAACCCTCTAGAGATTTGTAAGTGCATTCATCCTTCCCTCACAGATGGGCGGCCAGTCCACATTGGGTTCATGTGTTCTGTGCAGACAGTCCAACAGTATTGCGGAATGCATACTGCGTATCACAGACAGTTCTGGGGGCATTGTGGAATGCGTGCCTCACAACACAGACTGTTTGGACTGTTTGACAGCATTGTGGAATGTGTGCCGTACAGTGGAATTGTTATGGATTCTGCAGTGCATTTCGTGCCCAGATCCACAGCATGTCATGTCATCCAGCCTTGCAGTGGGTTCCCCCCCCCTGTAAGGGGACAAGTCATGCACACTTTATTTTCCCCAGATTAGTACCCCCCAGACTATGCCTTATTGTCTATTCCATTTTATTACCTCCCCATAACAGGACATCTTATTCTTTATAGGGTACATTGAACTGATGTAAGAGGGCGCTTAAGGCGTGGGAAAATACACTGCGTGCTGTATAGCTGACGTGTCACACCTGGTAGAGTTTCCTTAGACTTTTCTCTTTGGATTTCCTCTACTAGGTGAGTAGATAGTTATCTTGTATTTAGTCATTTATATATACCTTTGGATTTCCTCTACTAGTGTGATATCCACTCTTAGAGTTGCCCTTACAGTAGAAAAGTCTCACAATCTTCGAGAACTGGCCGCGATTTTATTACAGGTATTAGACGGAATAAAATCACGACCCCTCCTCACACCCTTACTTCATTCAACTCACTTTTGGGATGTCTCTGCCTCCAGAGCTCGAGCAACGCTTACAGGGCATGGAACAGAATGCCCAAGACAACATCAAGGCTCTCACAGACCTTATCACCCAACTTCAACTCACCGTCAGCAATCTCGCCAACTCTACATCCTCCTCTTCCTCAGCTGCACCTGCTACCCTCCCTCTACACCCAATTGCCCAGCCTACACCATCTGTCGATTCGTTGGCTCGGTTGACACGTCATCCAAAAGGTTCGAAACCGAGCAACTTTGACAGTAATAGAGACAGTGGCCGTAACTTCCTACACTCGTGCTACACCTACATGATGCTATGCCCCGAAGACTTCGCAGATGACAACACGCGTATTCTTTGGGTCTTGACCTTCATGAAAACCAGTCGAGCTGCAACTTGGGCAAGCAAGGCCATCCTGCAACACCACGCTAAAGGCGTTATGTTCACGGACTGGGGCGACTTTCAGACCCAATTCGAAGCGGAATTCTACCCGCAGTTTGAACAGGAGGCCACCGCCAGTCGACTCAATTCCACGGCGTATTTTCAGGGTGCCAGGCATATCGACCTTTACATCGATGAATTTCGAGAAATGGCGCATAAGGCGGAGTACACCGGTGCCCCCGCGGTCATGGCGTTCAGAGCAGGTCTGAACCGCGGCATCGAGCGACAAGTCGTGACCATGACAGTCAGTCGACCAGGCAATGGCGACCTCGACGGCTGGTTCGAGACCACGCGCATTGCTGCGCAAGCGCAGACGGCCAGCGACACTTTCCAGCAGTCGCTCCAGCATCGAAACTTACCTTCGAGAACACCGGTCATTTCGTCGACGACCGGATCGCATTCGCACTCGATCCCCACACCCCCTCGCGTCAACTACGCACCACCGCCAGGGCCGCCCCCCGGACCTCCCTTCCAAACACCATCGATGCAACAGGGATCCGCAGTCGGAATCGTGCCTATGGAAGTGGACCGGACTCGTCGGACCCAGCAATGCATCCCTCTCAATACCTGTCGTAGGTGTGGACAGGTGGGTCATTGGGCACGCGATTGTCCAGAGATTAGGGAAATCCTCCGTTTCCTAGCAGAAGACCCAGACGACCTGTCGGCCTTCACGCAAGATATATTGGCATTAGAGGATGCAGGCCATATTTCCAATATGGACAAGGAGTCACCCCCATTGGGACAGTCGGTGGAACAGGGTTTTCCCCCCAGCACGAGTGAAGGATGCGCCCTCATTGCTTATTCATGACCAACTTCACAGTGTAATGATAGATAAGATAGAGCCCCAATACACTCCTCCTACTCATGCTGAAACTGTGAAACCAATAGTCGTATCTAATCTCCCAAAACCCTACCTCTGTCTCCCAAAGTGGGAGCGGAGATTGCCACCCACTTACATCATATGTTCAACCCCCTCGACCAATTCCTTGTCCTTGCCGATTCAGATTCAGGCAACAGACACTGCTGAGATCCATGCCCTGAGTGCTCTTTTAGATTGTGGCGCTACAGGACTATTCATTGACAGGGACTTTGTTAAAAGGAAGCGCCTCACCACTTGTTCCCTCACTCGTCCAATTCCAGTCCTCAATGTTGATGGCACTCACAATGAGGCAGGTGCTATCATGGAAGTAGTTGACCTCATCCTGCATTATAAAGATCATTATGAGCATGCTGTCTTTGCAGTCACTAGTTTGGGTCACCACAATATGCTTCTTGGATTCACCTGGCTGTGACAGCACAACCCAGAGGTAGATTGGTCAACAGGCAAGGTCACCATGAGTCGATGCCCATCCCAATGCCGGACTTGCCAACAAGAGTTAAAGGAAGAGCATCGAGCAGCTGCAAGACTTCGGGCCTGTCGTACCGGGCCATTACCGATACCCATCACTCCTATAGAAGATGACTCAATAATGGAGGGAGAGGTAGAAGAAGATACTGAACTCCGAGAGGATGGGGACCGCATTTGGGTGGCCTCACTTCCCCCAGAAGAAGAGTTTATTCGTGCAAGTACTACCACCTCTCAGCATCTTGCAGAGGCATTTCATCGTAATTCCCAACCAATGACTCCAGGTAAAGGATCAGTACAAGATCAAATTCCTGTATACCTGCATGAATATGTGGACATCTTTTCCAAGGCCTCCTTTGACAGACTTCCTGAACAGAAAGCCTGGGACCATGCCATTGAACTGGTACCAGATGCCAAACCTTCATCTTGCAAGGTGTACCCTTTAGCTCCAAATGAACAGGCAGAGCTTGATGCCTTCCTTCAAGAGAACCTATCCACAGGCCGTATCCAACCCTCAAAGTCACCCATGGCTTCCCCAGTGTTCTTTATTAAGAAAAAGGATGGGTCCCTTTGTTTAGTACAGGATTATCGTGTTCTCAATGCTGTCACTATCAAGAACCAATACCCCCTTCCTTTGATCTCTGACCTTATCAATCAGCTACGTGGAGCTCGCTATTTCACCAAATTAAATGTACGATGGGGCTATAACAATGTGAGGATCAAGGAAGGGGATGAATGGAAAGCAGCCTTTCGCACCAACCGGGGATTGTTTGAACCCCTTGTTATGTTTTTCAGACTCACCAATAGCCCCTCCACCTTCCAGACGATGATGAATGACATTTTCCATGACCTCATCATGGAGGGTGTAGTGGTCATTTATCTGGATGACATTTTGATATTCACCAAAACACTGCAAGAGCACTACCGTGTGTCACATCTAGTCATGCAATGGCTACGCCAGCATAAACTCTACCTCAGGCCAGAGAAGTGTGAATTTGAGAAGACCAAGATTGAATACTTGGGACTCATTATCTCAGAGGGTCAGGTGGAGATGGATCCGATCAAAGTGGCTGGTGTAGCAGAATGGCCAACCCCAGGTAGCCGTAAGGAAGTACAGTCCTTCCTGGGGTTTGCCAACTTCTACCGACGCTTCATCAAGGACTTCTCCCACCATGCACGTCCCCTGTTTGATCTCACCAAAAAGGATCAGCCTTGGAAGTGGGGCAAGGAGGAAGTGGGTGCCTTTCACACTCTCAAGCATCTAGTGACTTCAGCACCAGTTCTTGCCTTTGCGAAAGACAACCTTCCATACCGTATTGAGGCTGACAGTTCAGACTTTGCCACAGGGGCAGTACTGTCTCAGCAGTCACAGGAGGATGGCAAGTGGCATCCCATTGCATTCTACTCCAAAAGCCTCAATGAGGTGGAACACAATTATGATATTCATGATAAGGAGATGCTGGCTATCATCCGGGCACTGGAAGAGTGGCGTCACTTTGTAGAAGGTGCTGAGCATAAGTTTGAGATTTGGACAGACCATAAGAACCTGGAATACTTTCGCACATCCAAGAAGTTGAACCGGAGGCAAGCCAGATGGTCACTTTATTTGGCACGGTTTGACTTTGAGATGCATCATCGTCTGGGAGCCTCTATGGGAAAATCAGATGCTCTATCCAGACGTGCTGACCATGGTTCTGGTGCAGAAGACAATAAGGATAGGGTACTCCTCCGACCAGAATTATTTGCTATTCGAGCATTAGAAGGGATGGAGGTTAATGGTGAAGAATGGGACATCCTGAAGGATGTCCAGGAAGGCTTGAAGGAGTCAACCCCAGAAGATGCAGTGGCAAATGCCGTTCAGAAGATGCGCAAGACTAAAAGCAGGTCTATACAGTCCTCAGAGTGGTCAGAATCAGAGGGCCTACTCCTGTTTTGTGGGAAGGTATATGTTCCAGACCACTTGGATCTCCGCTGCCGCATTATGGCCCAACATCACGATACCAAGGTAACAGGCCACCCAGGCAGGTGGAAGACCTTAGAACTCATTTCCAGGAATTACTGGTGACCCCAAATGTCCAGACATGTAGGACTCTATGCCAAGACTTGTGATGTGTGTTTGCGGACCAAGACCATCCGGCATAAACCTATGGGTCAGCTGCAGCCATTGCCAATCCCCAGTCAACGCTGGGAAGTGGTCAGTGTAGACTTTATTACGGAATTGCCAGAGGCCCATGGTTTCGATGCAATTATGAATGTGGTTGACTCACTCTCTAAACGGGCTCACTTCATCCCTACCATGACCACATTGTCAGCAGCAGGTGCAGCACGTCTTTTCCTACAGCATGTCTGGAAACTACATGGCTTGCCAATGAAGGTGGTTTCTGACCGTGGCTCACAGTTTGTGGCAGAATTCACCAAGGAACTCTACCGCTTGCTGGGCATCAAGATAGCCTCCTCTACTGCCTATCATCCTCAGACAGATGGACAGACAGAATGTCTCAACATGGAACTAGAACAATACATACGGGTGTTCACAAATGAGCGGCAGGATGATTGGGATGAATTACTTCCCTTAGCAGAGTTCCAATACAATAACCACATCCATTCTTCCACACAACACACACCCTTCATGGTTGACACTGGTCGTCATCCGCGCATGGGTTTTGAACCACATCAGGTGCCATCCAGATTGGAATCTGTGAATGAACTTAAGGAGCATATGGCAGATGCACTACAGGAAGCTCGGGCTGCCTTGCAGAAATCAAAAGATGACATGGCGAGATACTATAACCGACGACGGGAACCCACTCCAGTCTATCATCCAGGAGATAAGGTGTTTTTGGATGCGAGTAATCTAGCTACTACCCGACCATCAGGCAAACTGGCACACCAGCGTTTGGGCCCTTTCATGGTAGAAAGGGCAGTAGGCACACATGCCTATCGACTGCGTTTACCTCAAAAGCTCAAGCGTTTACACCCAGTTTTCCCTGTTGTTAAACTCATGCTTGCTCCAGTGGACCCATTTCCAGGCCGTCCTAAGCCCTACCAACCCCCCCCCAGATCTTGTAGGTAACCAAGAGGAATATGAGGTGGAGGAGGTCCTTGATAGCAGGATGCACTACAGGAAGTTCCAGTATCTTATCAAATGGAGAGGTTATGGCTATGAGGAAAATGAGTGGGTGGATGCCAAGGATGTTCATGCACCAGAACTTGTCACTGAGTTTCATCGACTACACTCAGGTGCACCCAGACCCATTCAGGAGAAAGACTTTGCCATTTTCAGGGACCCCAAGTTGAGGTTGGATAACACTCGTGTGTTGGGGCGCCACACCTAGATGGGGGGGTGATGTAAGGGGACAAGTCAGGCACACTTTATTTTCCCCAGATTAGTACCCCCCAGACTATGCCTTATTGTCTATTCCATTTTATTACCTCCCCATAACAGGACATCTTATTCTTTATAAGGTACATTGAACTGATGTAAGAGGGCGCTTAAGGCGTGGGAAAATACACTGCGTGCTGTATAGCTGACGTGTCACACCTGGTAGAGTTTCCTTAGACTTTTCTCTTTGGATTTCCTCTACTAGGTGAGTAGATAGTTATCTTGTATTTAGTCATTTATATATACCTTTGGATTTCCTCTACTAGTGTGATATCCACTCTTAGAGTTGCCCTTACACCCCCTCCCTTCTTTCCCACATTGCAGTCTCAAGGATGCACAGCCTGGGAAAGAGGGGGGCTTGACACCATTCCTGTCACGTTGTTGGTTCACCATGCTCACACTCCCTCCTTCATTTCAGCAATTCCTCGCAAAGTAGAAGAAGCCTTCAAGAACCTACACTATGTCCCGTATATTTCGTACAGAGGAATTCACCCTTTCACCATTGGGTGGCATCATTGCCAAAGGGCTGGTGATTGGCCGGCAGCAGCAGCAGTAGCAGTTGACCGCACAAGAACCCATGGTGGTGTCCTTAGAGCCAATGCATTATCGGCACATCATGCCATCGTTACGTCAATCGCAAAATCGCATGGTTGGGAAGTTGCCATGGAATATGATGTCCAGCAGTGGGAGGCAGCCGCTCGCAACATGTCTCACAACTTAGGCTGCTTGGATGCCGAGGCACTGACAATTATATCAACCCGAACAGCACTGCAGTCAGTGAAGGTGATTCACACCTCAGCTACACTACCCAAGCGCTCATGGCCAGCAGATCCCCCCTCTCTGGCTGGATCACCATGGGATTCCTCACATTATTTTTGGTGTGGAGTCCAGGGTCATTTTCCTGCCGACTGTAGGTCAAAGTGGACGACAGCAGGAAAGAGCCCTGCTGCGATTGCACAAGGAGCCAGGAATAAGCATGCCCTTACTGGCCCCCAACGGCAGACAATTCTGCTTCAGCTGGGCACTTGAATCACAATGTAGGTGGGGCAGCAATTGCACCAATGCACATGCATGTAGCATATGCTTCGAGGAAAACCATGGAGCAGGAGCCTGCAGCAGGCCTGACCCAAGGTGGGTCATAACGCTGCTTGACCCTGTCGGCATGGCATGTATATTGAGTCAATATGGTATATTGCAAGACTGGCAGAATATTATAGCAAGTCTAAATAATGGATTCGACATTGGATTGAAAGAGCACATAACACATACAGCCATTTTTGAAAACCACAGATCTTCCTTAGTGGATACAGAGTTTATAACCAAGTATATAGCAAGCGAACAAAAGATTGGTCGCTACTCCAGAGGCTTTACACCAGAGGAGCTGGAGCAGGCCATAGGACCATTTCAGACATCTCCCCTGGGACTAATCCTGAAACCAAATTCAAATACATACTGCATGATCCAAGACCTATCATTCCCCTGAGACAACCAAATTCATTCCTCCATAAACAGTCACATAAACCCTGATGACTTCCCAACAGAGTGGGGAACCTTCGCAGATGCAGCCACACTAATTTTATCCCTACCAGAGGGCTTGGTGGCTGCTACCTTCAACATTTCTGCAGCTTACCGGATGACGCCCATACGACCAGATCAGCAGAACGCATGCTGCATTTTCTGGGATGGCCTGGTGTATGTTGACCAAGCAGTCACATTCAGCTTGGCCTCAAGTGCGGGCATGTTTGGGAGCATAGCGGACATGTTGATTGCCTTATACCGAAAGGCAAGCTTTGGGTGGCTGCTAAAGTGGGTAGATGATTTCTTAGCCATTCACTTGCTGGGACAGGTTTGGACAGAAGACAACTTCATTGCATTGACTGTGTTACGACCGGAAATCCCGCCAGACTCCGGGCACTAACTTATATGCACCCGCACCCTATACGCACCCATTATCAGTTTACCAGAATTCCTGCCAGACTCCGTACGTCAGACTTGTCTACGTTCGTCTTTGTTACATTGTGTTTCAGTCACCAGAAAACCCACTGGACTCCGTCTCTGTCTATATCCGACCTCGTCCCGCACATCAGTCACCGGACCCCACTCGTAAAACCCGTCACCTCTCTAACAGAGCCCCGTTCCCATTTTAGTCAAATGACCTGTCACGATTCAGACTCCGCTCCCACTCTGCTTCCCATTATGGTTTATGATTTGTCACAATTCGGACTCCGCTCCATTCCGTCCCATTCCTAACACCAAATTGGTGTTTACTATTCCCGTTTTATGTTTTGCTCATTTTGTTTCATCATTACTGGATTCGGTATGACATTCACTCCACGGTCTATTTAAACTGGCAGATGTTGTACATACAATCCAGTCAGAAAATCGGCTTAGATTCCCCCCAGTAATCTAATACATTTTCTGCTCTAAACTCCTACTTGAATTACACCATTCACACTAGTCGGAGTCCACGGGGTCCAGCACATCTATCTCTCTCACCAATCTTGACTCACGACCCATGACCTCCAACCTCCGACCCCTCAACCCATGACCCCCACCCTCCCCAGGATTCCCATCCACCCATCTGAAATTGGATGTTTCTCCGGAGACCTGCCCTGTACATATCCTAACAGTATTTTCTGACTAAGACTTGCAGATTGTTTTCAATATACCACCAAGAAAGAAAGCAAACACACAGGCATCATTACCTGGACCGTCGACTCTTCATTCCCCATTAACTTTGTATACCAGTCAGATGCTTGTGAACCAGTCGGAACCCATGGAAGAAGCCTGTGTCGAAGAAGTCCTGGAAAACCAGGACAAATCTGAGCACGAGGACAAATCCATGGCCCCCAACAAGGGCAAAGGTGTCAAAAATCCTCCGTCTATCAAACGACTGCATTTGGGGGACCCTACTTCTGAATTTTTAGCAGGTACTATAGATAAATTTATGATGCACCTGCTCGAAGAATGAAAGAAAAAGGAACAAGAACCTCCATGGTCAAAAGTCAATGCTCTGGAACCCTTCACGGGTTCCAACCCAAACAACTACTTTCCTCATGCAATGTTGCTTCAATTTCTGCAATCGATCTGCTGCATTCTCCATGGACTCCCAGAAAGTCAACTACACACTTTCATACTTGTTGGGATCCGCGTTGAAATGGTTTGAACCGGCTTTTAGTGGAATTTCCGAGGAAGAGCCACTTTGGCTCGAAGATTGGGATGCTTTTGTTGAGGAGCTTGAAACCAACTTTGGCCCATATGACCCGACAGGAGAAGCTGAGAACAGCCTCACAAATCTTCATATGAAGGACATGCAGTGCATCACAGACTACATCGTCCAATTCAATAATCTTGCAGCTCATTGTCAGTGGGGCGATCCCGCTCTCCACCACCAATTCTATGCCGGTCTGCCGTCCCACCTTAAGACGAAGTCTTGAAAGAAGAAGATGGCAAGCCAAAACCCTGTTGCATATGCACCTAAAAGCACAAAACATGGACACACATTATTGGGAATGTCACACAGAAGTTGCCTGCGAGACCTCTGTGGACAAAGTGAACAAGTCCATGGCCAATAAAAACAACAACAACAACTTGTCAACCAGCAACCAAAACTCCACACAATCCGACAAGAAGAACGATAAAAAGTCTTCAAACAACAACAACAACAAGGGTCAACAGTCCGGCAAGCAAGCCAGAAAACCCAACCTCTTAGGCAAACTCGGACCCAATGGCAAATTGACCCCACAGGAAAGACAACATCGCATGGACAATAACCTCTGTCTCCTGTGTGGGAAACCCGGTCATCGAGTCCCAGAATGTCTGCTGGCAAAAGCAAAAGACCTCCATAGAAACCCCGTTGAAGGACAAACCGGCTTCCAACTCGAAAAAAGAGTAAGCAGCAACCCCACAGACTCTGTGCGGGTTGGAGGTTGCATTGCCTCTCTGCACATTCAAGAGTTTACTCATCTCAATGCATCTGCTCTTTCACATTCTGATTCATTTTTCGTTGAACTTATGTCTAATATGGTTCCAAAATTCGTTTTTTCAGCTCTTATAGATTCTGGCTCGACTCATTGTTTTTTAGATACAAAATTCATGCAAAAAAATTCTATGTCAACTTATCTGATAAATCCCATTGGTCTCCACCACTTCGATGGCACAAGTAATTCAGTTGTTACCCAAGCTTGTGATTTATCCATCTGTTTCCCATGTGGAACATCTCAATTGGTCACTTTCTATGTGACCCAGTTAGACTCAAGTTGCTTGGTGGTCCTTGGACACAACTGGCTTACCCGCTACAATCCATTGATTGACTGGATAGCTAACAGTATAACATTCTGGACCCCCGTGGCAGCCGAGAAAACTGCACCTGACCTGGCCTCCATGGCACCCATGGCCTTCCTGGCACCTGCAGTCTCAAGGACTCCTGTGATCCCTATGGCACCCATGGCTTCCCCAGAACCCACAGCACCTCCATCTATTTCTCTGATTAATGCTGCAGCTTTTATTAGGGCTTCAAAAATGGACGGGTCCCAGGTGTTCACTATCAACTTAAAAATTGATGAAGCAACTGGACGTTTTTCAACCCCGGTATCTGAATCTGAGCAAGCCGCTGATCTAGAAGGCGTCCTGGAGAAATATCATGACTTTGCAGATGTTTTTAGCACTCTGATTTTCAATATTACACACCAGAGTATAAGGTAGGAGTGGATCATATGAATCATCAACATGTCATGTGACCTTATTTGTATCAATTTGGCATGCTGAACTTTGTTCATTCATCTCCTTGACTCCTTACCACCACTATGAAATCCATCTCTGCAGAAAAGCATTCTTCTGTTATTTTTCTCCTCAATGAGGGGTATTCCCAGTGTCAAATTCAAGCTAGGACTGGTCTGGGAAAGGGTACTATTGGCAGGATCAGTAGGGAGGTAGAGGGGGATAAGGAAAATCATCCTGGTGGCCATTCTTCCAAGCTTTCCCCTTATGATAAACAGTCAATTATCCATTAAATCAGCTCTGGGAAGCTTGACAATGCTGTCCAAGCCACCCAATTTATAAATTCCATCATATCTACCTCTGTCACTCCTCAGACTGTTAGGAATGTGTTGAAGGAAGCTGGCTTTAGGTCAGCAACAAAGAAGAAAGTCCCTATGTTCAAGGGGTCTCATCGTCAGCAACATCTAAAGTTTGCCCAATACCATGAAAATTGGACTATGGAGAACTGGAAGAGGGTGTTGTGGACTGATGAGACAAAAATCAATAGGATTGGGTCAGATGGGAAGGTATATGTTTGGAAGCAACAAGGGGAACCAGTATCAGACAGGACCACCACACCAACTATCAAACATGGAGGGGGGAATAACTTGATGGTTTGGGGGTATATGGGCTGGAATGGGGTGGGGAAGCTGATAGAGGTGCAGAAGAACATGGATACAGTGCAGTATTATGAGATTTTGGAGGAGGGAGTGGAGGAGAGCATTGAAAGTTTGGAGATGGCTGAGGATAAGTGGTACTTCCAACAGGACAATGATCCAAAACATACCTCAAAAAAGGCAGACCAGTGGTTATCTGACAATAACATCATTCCCATGAATTGGCCTGCCCAATCCCCTGATCTAAATCCCATTGAACACCTCTGGCAACACCTCAAGGCCAAACTCCAACAATATGACATATCACCCAAAGGAGTACATAAATTATGGGACAGGGTGGCAAAGGAGTGGACTGAAATACCACCAGAGACATGTCAGAAGCTAATAGAAAGCATGCCTAGGAGGATACAGGCAGTTTTAAAGGCAAAGGGGGGTCATACAAAGTATTAGATTGTAAAATAATAGAGGGTCAAAAAACTGCCCCAATAAGTGATTATTTTGTTTGATTTATTGAGCAATGAGTTTTGATTGGAATCACATGATTTCTTAAGTTGGTAGATAGCCAACATGTGCTAGTATATCATGTGAATTATTCAGAATTTTTGCTGATGTCATTCCTTCACACAATATCAATCTTTCTAAAATGCACAAACATTGGGGCAGTTTTTTGACCCACTGTATCTCTCTCACCTATCTCGACTCACGACCCACAACCTCCAACCTACGACCCCTCAACCCACGACCCCTGCCCAGACTCCCCGGGATTCCCATCTGCCTGTCTGAAATTGGACAGCACGATCTAGTGAGGGTGCAGCCTATAAGCTGAAGCCAAGTCCTACTGGATATTCTGCGAGTTTCTCCGGAGACCCGCCCTGTACGTATCCTAACAGACTGCACATTTCAGTGTACCATGGAGCAAGAGCAAAACAAGACCTTTTTCACCAATACAGAAATACATTGGCTTTGTGTGGAACTTGGATGCCAAGACTGTTGCTGTGCCGAAAGAAAAACTTGAGGTAACATTGGAGCTAGTTGGGCGATGGGCTCAGGAGGAGAGCCGATTCTCGGCGGAGGAGGTGGAGAAACTTCATGGGAAGTTGGTCCACCTTGCATCCATCTTTCCATGGATAAAACCATTCCTACGCTCCATTACCTTATTTGCAGGTGGATTCACATTGCAGAGAGCATCGTTTCCCCCAAGCCCAGCACTGCAGGCAGACATGTCATGGGTGTGCTTCATATTGCAGCACTTACCGAACAAACTGCCCATAGCTTCAGCAGAGCCCATCGACATAGGGTGGTGGGGGGATGCCAGCACATCCTTCGGATTGGGCATGGTAATTGGCACTCAATGGGCAGTGTGGAAGTGGGCCCCTGGGTTCGAGGTGGGCCCATATCGCCAGTGCGACATTGGCTGGGCAGAGGCCGTGGTTGTGAAGTTGGGGCTGAGGATGGCATTACAATTGAGTGTGATACACCAGCACAATCCTTCAGAATCCATTTTCCAGGTGCATTTGGACAACATGGGCATAGTGACCATATTGAACAAGGGCCGGTCTTGCAACAAGGAGACAAACAAAATCTTAAAGAGGTTTACAAACTGTTAGCCATGAATCAAATACAACTGAGAGCCGAATTTGTACCATCAAGGGAGAACATTGCAGATGCCCTCTCCCAGGGTCACATTGCCGAGTTCCTCAAAGGCTTCCCAAGAGTCCAAACCCAGGCCACAATTGATATTCCCATTCACTTGCGACATCGGATCCAGTCATTGTAGCACCGGCAAGGGCATCAGCACCATTTGCCTCATTATTGCAAATGCTACTGACTGGTCCATTACACCTAGCATCATCAGTACTGAGACCTCAGTGTAAAGTGAAGGAGAGGTTGTTCAGGTGGAGAGGGGTCAACACCCCACCACCATCCACAATGCAGCACCCGGTCCTGCAGTTTCTCGCTTCTGTAGCATCTGAAGCATCACTGCGGGACACGAATGGCTACGGTTTGGGTCTTCACAAGTTCCACTTATTTTGTGATATCTTCTCTGTAGCAGAAACAGACAGGCTACTGGCGTCCTTCCAGGTATTACATTCATTTGCCCTCTGGGCAGCAGCAGACGCGTGACAGCTTGGTGAGGAGCTGACTACGGGGACAGCTTTCGAAACTGTTTCAGTTGGTGTCACGCAGAAATACCTATCAGCAGTTAGGGCATGGGACATAGCTCAGGGTTGGCCACCACCATTGTCAGAGGATGAGTGGTCAAGAATTGAGTGGTCACTAAGGGGGCTGGATGTTAAGAACTAAAAACTGACTAGTGTCAGTGGGCTGATGGGGACCAATCGGAAGGACTTGGCTTCAGCTTATGTGCTGCGCCCTCGCAGTTAACCATTGGGTGTCCTTAAATTTCGGGTGGGCAAAGACCAGTCCTAACGAATACCTCTCAGTGAAACTACCAATCAGAAATGAGGGATAAATCGAGTGTCAGGCCAAGGGGTCGGGGACCAAGAGTGGGCAAGCACACGCGAAGGCAGATAGCGGAGTACTTAGTATGAGACTTCTATAGATGTAAAAGGGTATTCTGAGTTGATATTCTGATTGCCTAGTAACTACAACTACAGCAGGTTCATATACAAGTATCAGGCATCTAAAAAACACTAACTAGGAGAAGAGCGGAAAGCGGTATTGACAAATAAGCTTGACTAGAAATGGGAAGGTTACGATTAGTTCGGAGGCCATGAGATAACCGATAGCGGAGTTACAAGAAAAGGAAATAGTCCAAGGGTTACAAGTATATTTAGACATATGTGAAACATCAAGTAGAACAGATCATCATAATAAAAGGGACGTATCAAAGTTTAACCAGATAGTACGAGTATATTTCAATGGGGGCGTAAACGGAGTTTGATCACCACGAAGGCATACATCAGTATTGGGAAGCTGATGGTTTCCAATGTGAAGACTTGAACAATGACTTGAACAATGACTTGAATCGTCGATAGGAGGTGATAACCTTGGGGACTATCAGATTGCGACACGGTCGTAACACTGGAGAACCTACAGGGCAATACCCAAAAGTGACCACCACACCCTCTGATAAAACTAAAAATACTATTCACGTTGAAAATGTCACTGGATTTGAACAGTGCATTTGATGCCTGCATTTTGGCCATATCAACTTGCGCATTTTGGGGTTTGATGCATTTTGTGGTTTGATGTGTTTTGGGGAGGTCACAGTTTCATCCAGGTCACATTTTGACACCAGGAAGCATTTGAAGTGGAAAGATGCCTTAATTAGCCGAGACAATGACGGCAAGAGGTATGCACGTTTGGACTTACCTTCCGCCAAAACTCCCAAAGTGGGTGATCTCAAGCCGTTTACCTGACTGAGCAACAAGGAGTCTGCCCTATAGAAGCATTGATCAATCTATCGAAGGTCATCCCAGCCAGACCTGAAGACCCACTGTTTTGCTGGCGAGACAACAAGGGCGAAATAAGACCAATAGTCAAGAAAGCGGCCCTTGAACGAATAAACCTCATTCTTAAAGTGTGGGGATGGGGAACAGCCTTCGGACATTCATTTCGTATCGGTGGCGCATCATTCTTTTTAGCTCAAGGAGTCAATCCTGAAATTGTGAGGTTAGCAGGCAGATGGAAGTCACTCACCTATAAAGCATATATCAGGGGCTTTGAACAAATAGCATCATGGCATTTGGAGAACCTTGCGACTAGGATTGTAACTGCCTAGGGTTGGGTAGGCGGCGTAGTCTCGCTGTGTTTAGTAGGCAGTTGTTGTTGTGGGTGAGCGGCAAGTCTTCCCATGCATACGTGGAGACCCCCCTACCCAACCATACAGCTCTCTCCTCTTAGCACGACACATAGATGAAGCTGGATAGTATCAAGTGCCACACAATCCCTGCGTTGTGGGAGTAGTTCAGCACCCAACGTCCAGCCGAGCGTATGAAGGAGTCGCACACCTTTTGTTTTTACTACAACATCTCTGTCAGTACAGTATCCGAGAAAATTGCATTCATTCACACTTTATTTCCTTAATTCTTTCTGTTTTAATTCACCCACCCACCCTTCCCTTGGGTCAAAAACTTGGACACTATTAAATTTAATTGATTTAGTATATGTTAGATGACTAGTCTAAATACTAAATGAGAATGAGAGTTGTACTGCGAGAGAGGATCCGCCCTCCCGAGTGGCAAGTCTTCCCATGCATACGCAGAGAGCTAAAGCTCCCCCCCTACCCAACCATACAGCTCTCTCCTCTTAGCACAACACATAGATGAAGCTGGAGAGGGAAGACATCTTTGAGCAGAAAACTAATCAGGAATTGTGTCACTTTCACATATCTGTTAGTTTAGATGAGTATACAATTGGGGATTGATAGAATTTCAACGACACTAAGCACCCTGGTTGTTGTATATTGCAAACTTCTGAAATGGGACACATCCAATAGAATATTAAGCTTGCTGTCAAAGTAGTCACAGCTTCTAGTACAGAGAGCATTGCCGAGAGTACAAAAGTTTCCCGCTTAGAGTCTGGCATCAGTATAATAAACATCTGCTTGAACAACCTTCCGTACCCACACCCCAACACACCTACTAATGCCTCCAAGTAGGAGGTAAAAATCCAAGCCTTCACCATCACTCCCATCTCTTTCTCGGCATGAGCAAGATTCTCCTTGGCCACTGCCGACATCACCCATTCCACTGCCGACATCACCCATTCCACTGCCGACATCACCCATTCCACTGCCGACATCACCCATTCCACTGCCGACATCACCCATTCCACTGCCGACATCACCCATTCCACTGCCGACATCACCCATTCCACTGCCGACATCACCCATTCCACTGCCGACATCACCCATTCCACTGCCGACATCACCCATTCCACTGCCGACATCACCCATTCCACTGCCGACATCACCCATTCCACTGCCGACATCACCCATTCCACTGCCGACATCACCCATTCCACTGCCGACATCACCCATTCCACTGCCGACATCACCCATTCCACTGCCGACATCACCCATTCCACTGCCGACATCACCCATTCCACTGCCGACATCACCCATTCCACTGCCGACATCACCCATTCCACTGCCGACATCACCCATTCCACTGCCGACATCACCCATTCCACTGCCGACATCACCCATTCCACTGCCGACATCACCCATTCCACTGCCGACATCACCCATTCCACTGCCGACATCACCCATTCCACTGCCGACATCACCCATTCCACTGCCGACATCACCCATTCCACTGCCGACATCACCCATTCCACTGCCGACATCACCCATTCCACTGCCGGGGGTCCCACCATGGCATCCCCAGTGCCAGCATTGCCTTCCATCTCCCCACCCTCAATTGTACTGCCCCCCCGGTCCTCAATACTGACCCCACCTCCCCTCACTTCCCACACCCCCATCTCCGCCCTTACTTCAGAAGTTTCCACCTGGAGAGCTCCCCTCGTACCAGGCTTGCACGTCCATTTGCGGATGCAAGGCCCACACCAAGTGTTATTCACGCATCAGCCCCTCCACGTCTGGCGACATCTCAAACTGCACCCCATCCGCGCCAACACCCCACGGCACCCCAGGTTGCCCAGCATCCACAGCCTCTTCCCTCACATCAACTTCCAACACCAACAGGGACTGTTCAACCCACTGTCCCACATTATAAACACTATACATCCCCCTATATATATTGCCAATGCAAATGTATGGGAGGATGATTATTCATGAAGCGGGAGAGTAGGTGAGATCGAGTCCTCCATATCATGCATTCTCGATGTTGACAATTTTGCAGAAAGGACTCTCCATTCGCTGTGTTCAACTAAAGTTCCCATTTATTCTCCATAAAATGTAGATTTCCTCTCTAAAAGTACATTTGCTTGCTATTTCAATCACTGGTTGAAAACATCTCGTTGTGCTGACCACTCACATATTCAAGAATCATCACCCTTGTGATGAGGGCGCAAACCTTGATTTTATCATTACTTCACTTCTATGATCCCCTGTTTGGTTGCCTTCACTGAATTAATAACAGTTGCTAACTTGAACCTTGATGGTGGATGTTTGTCATGGTTTACATATTTCGATCGATCGCAAAATTTGTCAAGAAATTTGCCCAGCTAGGAAAGACTTTAATTATCATGTCCTTGCACTAGTTCATTGACGATTTCCTTCGTCAGATCCATACATCTGGCCACAAATTAACCGCGCATTCCGACATTTGCGTGTGCTTTGGTGACAGTGACAAACGAGACTGGGCCAATTTTCTCTTCCTTTCCAAGTTTTCGTACTACAGGGTGTCCTATATATACATCATCCAGCATCTCAGCACAGCATGGCTTGGGAGAAAACCGTCTGAACATTATCTTCATCCGAACCACGTGGAGCTAGTTATCCCATATAGCCAAACAACCAAAGATTCATCCCTCCCTGGCCACAAAGAACCCTTTAAATTGCCCTGTGAGTGTTTGCCACCCATATCCTCATGTTCCTATGTTGCCGATTTTATCAACACTTACACTTGATGTCAGCTGTTTGTCTGTGTGTGGTGGCCAACACAGTGATGCTCTTGAAGCTCAATCAATCACACAATTTCTCAACGACAATGAAACCCCTTGACACTAAAGATGTTTAAGTATCCCAGCAGTTAAATGTTTGCTATATTATATAATACCTAAAGACGTTTAAGCACTAAATACATAGATAAGTTTTGTTTCGTGATGAGGCAATACACATATCACTTACTCTCAGTGGTTAAACGTTCGCTGAGAGATTCCCTAGCTATACTACGCGTATATAATAGTACATTCAAGAGGAGATTGAACAATACAATGCATTGCATCTTTTCAAGACATTTTGTCTCACCTTTTTCATACACGCGCTTACTTCTGCAATACTCATTATACCTAATACTCCTCCTCGAGTTTTGAAGAGGTAAGTCCTAAACGTCCTGTGTGATGGTAGTGAATGGGTGAGGAGAGTGGTTTTGTTAATATATCCACAATCATTTGTTTAGTCAATCAATATATGAGTTGGATAGTACCATTTTCGATCAAATGACAAATAAAGTGATATTTCACATCAATGTGTTTCAATCTTCAAATGGCATGTTGATTTTCAGCGAAGGCGATTGTCCCTTGATTATCTTCAAAAATTGCCATCAGTTCTTCATATATTATATTAAGTTCTTCCAAGAAATGACACGTCCACATAATTTCACGAGCCGCTTCTGAAAGTGCAATATATTCCACTTCTGTGGATGAAAGGGTGACTGTTGATTGCTTCCTCGAAGACCAAGATACTGCTCCTGAACCTAAAAAAATTGCATATCCACCTGTTGAATGTCTATCATCTGAATATCCATGCAAACAAAGAGCTTGTCCTCCCAATCGAAGCTCGAAATCACAAGTCGTGTATAAATATTGCAGGATGCGCTTAGCTAAGTCCCAATGCATTCTCGTGGGATTTGATGAATATTGAGATAGTTTGTTCACAGAATATGCGATATCGGGATGCAATACTGTAGCTGTGAACATCAAACTTCCGATAAGTTCACGATAGGGCAATTTTTCGACTTCATTTCATTCTTCTTCAGTATCTGGACGAATAATAGAGGCGAAATCAATTCCAAGTGATATGGGAGTTCAAATTGGCTTGGAATTTTGTATGTTGAACTTCTTTGCTATATTTTTGATATATCCCTTCAGTGATATGAATACTGATTTCGATTCAGCATCTCAATGGATACTTGTTCCCAATATCCAATGGGCCTCGCCTTTGCTCAAAATTCCAAATCATTCACGGAATGCCTTTTCGAGATCTAGGAGCCATTTTTCATCACTTACAGAAGTTGCATCATCCACCCAAAATGCAACTACAGCCCAACTTCCGTCGTCCCATATTTTGAAGAATGTAGCACTGTCAAAATCGGAACAGAACCAGGTGAGTTCTTTAACCATAAAATCATATAGCATTTTTCTCCACTTATTGCCTCCCTGTTTTGTTCCATATAGAGCCTTCAATAGCAGTAATGCTAAATTCTCCTTTCCGGGTTCTTCAAACCCCTCCAGTTGTTGAACCCAAACTTTTTCTTTCATCGTCCCATGTATGTAAGTATACCGATTTAACATCGAACTGACGTATAGATGAATTTGTTATTGCTCCCAGTGCCAGTAAAATTCGGAACATTTCCCACTTTATGACTGGTGCATATGTTTTGTTAAAATGTAATCCAGGAATTTAACTAAATCCTTTTATGACAATTCATACTTTCCTCTTTATTAGTTCACCATTCTTGTACGATCCACAACACACCGTTCCAGTTTTTAAAACACGTGTTCCTGGCAGCGGTTCTTCAGGTGCACCGAATACATTATGTTCTACCATATTCTTCCACTCCATCTGTCTAGCTTCTTCCCAAGCTAATCCTTCATCTCCTGGCATATTCAATGCCTCCTCTATCGTTGGATTGCCCAATGTCGAGAAAATGACTGTTACGTTAGAATTTTCTAATTCTTTTTCTTTGACTGACAATGAACTTCGAATTCCTTCCCGTACTTTACCAGATCTTGTTATTCCACGAGAATAGTCAGGTACATTTGACACTAATTGAAACTCTTCTCTCATCGTAGTCTCCTCTTTTTCTTCAATAGGTCGAGGACGAGGTGGGATACAGATCGTGAGTCTAGGCTGAGGCTCTTTCTCGGGTTGCTTTGGAGGTACGCTATTTATATTCCTGAATTGACCTTCATCTCCATAAGGCACCGGTGATGGTAATGTCATCGCATCTTCATGGAATATCGCATCTCGTACCTTTTTGATCCTTCTCGTTCCAGGGAACCACACTAAATATCCAGATGAATATGGTTCATACCCAACCATATAACCCATCTTCGAATGTGAGTCCCACTTCTGATGTCTTTGTTTAGGAACTGCCACACTAACTGGACTTCCAAATATCTGCAAATGTGCTAAATCGGGCTTTTCTCCAGTTATCCTTTCGATAGGTGTATGTCCATTGTTTGCACGCAATGGACTATGATTCCTCAAATATGCCATCATTTTGACTCCAATAGACCACAAGAATTTAGGGAGTTTTGATGCATAAAGTAAGTTTCGTGCACCTTCCACTATTTTCATCACATATAACATTGTTATTGCCCCTTCAGTAATGGTGCGTATACCTCTTTCTGCAACACCATTTTGTTGCGGTGTATATGGCACCAAGGTAAATAAAGCTATACCTTTCGATAACAGATAACTTCTAAATTCCAAATTTATTAGCTCAGTTCCATTATCCATCTGTGAGGTATCAGCTTTATCTCATAATTTTCTCTTAATTTTCTTTGAATTTTTTAATATTTTCTCGAATTTATTGTATTTTTATTATATTTTTATTGTGAAATATAAGGCTCTATTCCTTTTAACTTCACATAATAATAGCATATATGAACTCATATTATGCTATTATATCTTAGTTAATTTATTATAATTTTTAACTAATTATTTATATTTTATTTACTTAGTTATTACCTTTTGGCACCTTGCTGCAGCCCAGTTTGCACATTTTTGAAGTCATGTGACTTATTAGATAAGCCTCCGGTGTCGGGATGTCACACAGGTCACGGATGTGACTACCCGAGTCATTATTAGATTCCGCCGACTCATTGTTTGCTTCCGTCCCGGGACTGCGGCCTTGAACCTTCATGTTCAAGCAAGAGGTTAGAACCCTTGTCTCAGAGAAGGGAATCACATGATAAATAAAGGGTAAATAATGAGTAGAATATGAGGTCATTATGATCTAACTAATGACCTCATAAACTAAATAGTTAGCTAATCATTGAGTTATCAAAATGTATATAAGGAGGGCTAAGTTTCCAATAAAATCATCTATCACACACACACATTTTACTGCACAGCTCAGAAGCTTATCTAATCATCCTAAGGACAATAATAGCCTTAGTCTGATACACTCACTGCAAGCACCTACACTTGCAGCATCTTGAATCTTTGTCAGCAACTCTTGGACTTAGCTAATCATCTAAGTTCCCCAGCCTCACAGCTACCCTTTAGGCTTATTAATTAGATAATAAACCTAATAAGTATCTAAGTATCCTTACTGAAATCCCTGCCAATACTAGATTACTCAAGGCCCAGCCCTAAGTTTATTGAATTAATTAAGTACAAGCACTCAGATAATCCAATACATATTATTTTCTCTATTAATAAATTATTTAACACCTTGTTAAATAACTATTAATAGTTACAAATAAGCATACAAGAATCCGAAGCTCTTATATCAAGTCTCTGCCAAGTTACTGCGCATATATTCAGCTTCCAGCCCCTATTCTCAAGGAATAGTTCTTTTATTTGCTAAAAGAGTCATATATTGTTCTATTGAACCTTTCAATAATCAAAATAAGCATTGATTTGAGTTGTTTAAGCTTAATAGCGCAGCTCATTAATCTATCAGTATTTAAATTACTGGACCTTTGCTTGTTTTATTGTTGAAGCTCTGTGACACTATAGCATATATTGAGCTATTGTCACGAACGTACAAACTCAAATTTCGATAATATTCAATTTAATATTTCTTCGACATTTCTTCGACTTTCCTTCGACTTTCTGACTCGATTTCCGACTCGACTTCTGATTCGACTATTCTTCAACAATATCTTCGACAATCTCGAATATCTTCGACTTGTCTCAGGTTGATGTCATTGATGATTTCACTTTGATATCATATTATCATCATAGGTAAATGATATATGTATCGTATATAAGGGCAATGATAGGAACGAAGGAAGTCAGTCAGAAAACCTGTATTATATTATATTATTACTGTATTACATAATCGTCGAACTTTTCCAAGTCCCTCTTTGACTTATTTATTCGTGAGCTTCTGTGTCCTATCTTTGCCTCGTGCTTTATCAACAGGATGAATTAATACTTCGTCGAATGAGGCATCTTTATTTGATATTGTTGAATATTCTTCAATTGTTTTTTCGACTTTATTGAGTAAAATTCGATTCGTGACAGCTATCTAAGAGAAACCCCTGAATACATTACACTGTCATAACTCCCTGGACCCTCACATTGAATAATGTCTCCAGTTGAGTTATATATTCCTTTATTTTGCGCACCACTTCCAGCTTGCTTGCTAATGTTTCAACCCATACAGCACAGGAGAAGTCATCAACAACGATAATGAAATAACACTTTTTGTCAAAACTTATCGTTTCCATAGGTCTAGCAAGATCCATATGGAGTAATTCTCCCAACTTTGTTGCTCTGGTACATCCAGTTTTGAATGGGTTTCTGTGCTGTTTACCTTCAATACATGCAATACAGTCAGCTTCAAAACCTTCAATCTCTTCGATTTCCATTCCGGTCGCAAAATGTCGCACAAGATTCCTAATAGCATTCATACTCAAATGTCCCAAATGCTGATGCCATCGCATAATATCACATGTTGAACTTGCGGAAAATATCATAGGTACGTCTTCCAACCTATTTTGTAATTCATCGTCTGATAAATTTGTATATTCGCATACTGGCGGTGACACGGGGATTGTATCCAGCTGGAAAGGGTATACATTACCCCTCTCATTCACCTCAATGAGTGTACAGCCTGTTGAATCGACAATTGTAGAACCTGTTTTGCTCAACATAATGCGATATCCATCTTTGAAAAACTATGTGGGATTAAGGAGTCACACCTTAACTTCTGGAGTCCATTCGATGTTGGGAATTTCACCTATAAACTCCGGACCATGTTCCGTAACCTTGAAATGCAATGTTCCAATACCTCTGGCATGAATATAAGTGCCATTTGCCATTTGGATTTTCTTCAGATTTTTATATGCCATAAAATCGTGTAAGTCACACATACTTCGCACATAATGTCCTGATGCTGTGGAATCTGGGAAATATTTATGTGGCACACTCTCCTTGCTCAAGAAAAATGTGGATTCGACGGCGGTAAACATTCCCCTACTTGCAACTGAGGGAGATGGCATATTTCCAGATGAGTTGTTACTTCTATTTTGGTTCTTCCAATTTTCAGATTGCTGAACATATCTTTGTTTTCTTTTAGGACAATCGCTTGCCCAATGCAACAAATCCCTGCATTCGAAACAACCAGACTGTGGAGCACTCCTCCTGATCTGTGTTCCTTGCGGAATGGCGGCACGACCACAACCCCTATTACGATACGCTCCTCGCTGCATACTAATTCCCCTCTGGGGGCAAAACATGGAACCTTCGCCCCTCTGGGCATGAAATGTGGAACCTTCACCATAGCCTGAACAAATTTCCTTTTGAATCTCAACTTGACGCAGTTTATTAACTACTTCCTCCACAGTATCAACGTCATAATCGATTGTCGTTGACATTATATCGAAATACTCAGGTAGGGTACTCATAAATAGGCTGAGGTAGTCAGCATTCGTGATGGCATGACCAGCCTCCAACAATTTAAGTCTGATGGAGTCCATTTGGGATTTATATTCGATAATTCCTGTCCCGTCGTAACACATACGAACGAGTTTGGAAAGTAGCATCGCACAACTATTGGCCAATCGTGTTCCATAAGTCATCTTCAAAGTTTCCCATGTATTGACTGGATTACTATCCACCATTATAGCCACCCTGGGCTTGTCTTCAACATGGAGCATTATCTTGCTGTAGGCCCTCTTCTTTCAAAGTTCCCAGGCCTCTTCGATCTCAAGTTCCTCCATCGTCGGAACCTTCGCGTCTATGTGTATAGGATCCACCAGTTCTCCAGTTACAACCTTCCATTGATTCAAAAACTCCAGCACGGTTTTCATACTCATGCTCCAAGTAAAATAATTGTCTTTGCGTAACTTCGGAAAAACTTGGTAAGCACTCCCAGTGCTTATTTCATAATTCTTAATTTTGTCCAGGGTAATCATTTTGGCGATTCGTTAGGATGGCTCTTTAATTGTTTGCGATCAATATAAAGAACCGGGGCCCGGGGCCCATAACCTAAAGATGTTTAAGTATCTCAGCAGTTAAATGTTCGCTATATTATACAATACCTAAAGATGTTTAAGTACTAAATACATAGATAAGTTTAAGTACTAAATACATAGATAAGTTTTGTTTCGTGATGAGGCAATACACATATCACTTACTCTCAGCGGTTAAACGTTCACTGAGAGATTCCCTAGCTATACTACACGTATATAATAGTACATTCGAGAGGAGATTGAACAATATGATGCATTGCGTCTTTTTGAGACATTTTGTCTCACCTTTTTCATACGCACGCTTACTTCTGCAATACTCGTTATACCTAATAGAACACCCCCGGCAAGGAAAAGTTTATTCATGCTCGTCTCTGTCCATCGTAACAACCTTGCGATGCCGCTGCAGATTTCCCACATGCACAGAATAATCAAGTATTCGCACAATGTTTACTCGTGCTGCTGTCTACGAGGAGCAATGGGTTTCTTCGCGCATAGTCAAACGAGCGGAAATGGTCCTTTATTAGTGTCCCTCTACACTGCTGAGCAGTCGCAACGCCATGCCTACAGTTGAAGTATATTCGTACAACTGGTGTATAGGTATGCACTTTTCAGGTAGCGTCATCCACAACCCATGCTCTAATCATGCGCAGTCCACTCTTAGGACGATGGGTGAGCGAGCCATCTTAGCCAACTTGAAGCTCCCAGCCTCAGCGCGCGATGGGGAGAGTCCTCCCACAGACCACTAGTCTCGTGTTCCCATAATGCCGTTTTCCTGAAAGTCCTATCCCACATTCTCAGACACCCTTCATCGATCACGGGTGGCATCGCCGTGATTAGAAGTTCCTAAATATATTTCACAGTGCTAGACAAAATTGTCCACACTGTCTTTCTAAATGTAGTAATCCCCTCTCCCTTGCTCAGGCAAATATATACTTTACCAGCTTAATTTTATAGATAAGGAGAATCCGAATATCAATGCTGCACACGAACTAAGTCTGCCACTCCGTTTATTTCATATCAGTAGCAGGAAGAAAGCCTCGTGTGTTATTGATCAAACCATCAGAACGAGCACTTGCAGCAATAATGATAAATAACAACTAGTCGAAGAAATAATTATTTGGAACAAACCCAGTATATCAGTATTACATCTATCTCGAGGAACAGAACCCTGGAATCAAAGTGATGCATACAATCAGAGAACAAGTCTAAAACCATGAACAACACAATGAATTCCGTCGCTGGTACCTCACGTAGGCAACATGTTACGGTACAGTCATGTGCAGAAGGGCCAACAAATAAAGGCCTCATGCAGGAATTAAACCCACGCCTCAAGAGAAGAAACACTGGCTAGTTGGGGGGTAATAGTTTTACATTCCAATTAAGTTCCTGAGGCGACAATTGTCGGTTTAGACGTTACCTCTTTCGCGACGCCCACCCCACGAAATTGATATATGTAATACAATGGATCGGCTGTCACGGCGTTGAATAAATCTTACAAACGGGGAACGCCTTCGGAGCGGGTTTCGGGAGCCAGTCGACTGATTATGTGTGGTCCTGTGTTGTAAACATATACATATACACATGAGAAGTAACAACAAAAAGAACGATGATTAGAACGGAACAACAGACACAAGCTCCGGTTCCTGATATGAATATCAGGAACCAATTCAGTTTTCTAATATTTCATTAGTTGCAAATACTCTCTAGTATACAATTGGGGATTGATAGAATTTTAATGACGCTAAGCACCCTGGTGGTTGTATATAACAACCTTCCGAAATGGGACACATCCAATAAAATATTAAGTTTGCTGTCAAAGTAGTCGCAGCTTCTAGTACAGAGAGCATTGCCGAGAGTACGAAAGTTTCCCGCTTAGAGTCTGGTATCAGTATAATAAACATCTGCTTGCGTACCCACACACCAACACACCTACTGATGCCTCCAAGTAGGACGTCAAAATCCAAGCCCTCATCGCTCCCATCTCTTTCTCGGCGTTGGCAAAACCCGTCTCGGCCGCCATCGACATTGCCCACTCCAATGCCTGGGGTTGCCATCGCTGGTCCCACAACGGCATCCCCAGTGCCAGCACCGCCTTCCGTCTCCCCACTCCCAATTGTACTGCCCCCCCCGTCCTCAATAGTCATCCCACCTCCCCTCACTTCCCACACCGCCGTCTCCGCCCCTACTCCCGAGGGTTACACCTGGCCCTTGTTCACCCATCACCCCCTCCACGTGCGGCAACATCTCAAATTGCCCCCTATCCGCAGCCACACCCCACGACACCCCACATTGCCGAGCATCCAGACTCTCTTCCCTGAGATGAATTTTGGAGCGCCAATGGGGACTGTTCAACCACAGTCCCTCAACAGAAATTTTTTACATCCCACCATAGGCTTTGCCAATACAAATGTATGGCAGGATGACTATTCATGAAGCGGGAGAGTAGGTGAGATGGAGTCCTCCATATCATGCATTCTCGATGTTGACAATTTTGCAGAAAGGCCTCTCCGTTCGCTTTGTTCAACTAAAGTTTACATTTTATTCTCCATAAAATGTAGATTTCCTGTCTAAATATACATTTGCTTGCTATTTCAATCACTGGTTAAAAACATCTCGTTGTGCTGACCACTCGCATATTCAAGAATCATCACCCTTGCGACGAGGGCGCAAACCTTGATTTCATCGTTACTTCACTTCTATGATCCCCTGTTTGGTTGCCTTCACTCAATTAATAACAGTTGCTAATTTGAACCTTGATGGTGGATGTTTGTCATGGTTTACATATTTCAATCGATCGCAAAATTTGTCAAGAAATTTGCCCAGCTAGGAAAGACTTTTATTTATCATCTCCTTGCACTAGCGTAATGACGATTCCCTTCGTCAGATTCATACGTCCGCCCACAAATTAACCCGTCATTCCAACGGTTGCGTGTCCTTTGGTAACAACGACAAATGAGACTGGACCAATTTTCTGTTCGTTTCCAAGTTTTCGTACTAAAGGGTGTCCTATATATACATCATCCAGCATCTCAGCACAGCATGGCTTGGGAGAAAACCGTCCGAACATTATCTTCATCCGAACCACGTGGAGCTAGTTATCCCATATAGCCAAACAACCAAAGATTCATCCATCCCTGGCCACAAAGAAACCTTTAAATTGCCCCGTGAGTGTCCGCCACCTGTTTCCTTATGTTCCTATCTTGCCGATTTTATCAATACTTACACTTGATGTCAGCTGTTTGTGTGTGTGTTGTAGCCAACACAACGATGCACGTGAAGCTCAATCGATCGCGCAATTTCTCAACGACAATGAAACCCTTGACACCCCCGGCAAGGAAGAGTTTTATTCATGCTCGTCTCTGTCCATCGTAACAACCTTGCGATGCCGCTGTAGATTTCCCACATGCACAGAATAATCAGCCACATATGTGTATATCCCAGTCAATAATCAAGTATTCCCACAATGTTTACTCGTGCTTCTGTCTACGCCGAGCAATGGGGGAGCCGTTCGTCGCGCATAGTCAAACGAGTGGAAGTGGTCCTTTGTGAGTGTCCCTCTGCACCGCTGCGCAGTCATCAAGCCATGCCTGCAGTCGACGTATATTCGTACAACTGGTATATAGGTACGCACCTTTCTGCAGGTAGCGTCATTTACAGCCCATGTTCTAATCGTGCGCAGTCCACTCTTAGGACGATGGGTGAGCGAGCCATCTTAATCAACTTGAAGCTCCCAGCCTCAGCGCGCAACGGGAAGAGTCCTCCCATAGACCACTAGTCTCGTGTTCCCACAACGCCGTTTCCTCCCTGAAAGTCCTATCCCACACTCTCGGACACCCTTCGTCGATCACGGGTGGCATCGCCGTGATTAGAAGTTCCCAAATATATTTCAGTGCCAGGGCCAGGAAAAATTGCCTACACTGTCTTTCTAAATGTAGTCACGACCCATAATCCGCTCTCCCTTGCTCAGGCAAATGTATACTTTACCGGGTTAATTTTATAGATAAGGAGAATCCGAATATCAATGCTGCACACGAACTAAGTCTGCCACTCCGTTTATTTCATATCAGTAGCAGGAAGAAAGCCTCGTGTGTTATTGATCAAACCATCCGAACGAGCACTTGCAGCAATAATGATAAATAACAACTAGTCGAAGAAATGACTATTTGGAACAAACGCTGTATATCAGTATTAAGTACATGTATCTCGAGGAACAGAACCCTGGAATCAAAATGATGCATACATCAGAAAACAAGTCTAAAATCATGAACAACACAATAAATTCCGTCGCTGGTACCTCACGTAGGCAGCACGTTACGGTACAGTCATGTGCAGAAGGGCCAACAAATAAAGGCCTCATGCAGGAATTAACCCACGCCTCAAGAGAAGAAACACTGGCTAGTTGGGGGGTAATAGTCTTTCTTACATTCCAATTAAGTTCCTGAGGCGACAATTGTCGGCTTAGATGTTATCTCTTTCGCAACCCCCACCCCACGAAATTGATATATGTAATACAATGGATCGGCTGTCACGGCGTTGAATAAATCTTACAAACGGGGAACGCCTTCGGAGCGGGTTTCGGGAGCCAGTCGACTGATTATGTGTGGTCCTGTGTTGTAAACATATACATATACACATGAGAAGTAACAACAAAAAGAACGATGATTAGAACGGAACAACAGACACAAGCTCCGGTTCCTGATATGAATATCAGGAACCAATTCAGTTTTCTAATATTTCAGTAGTTGCAAATACTCTCTAGTATACAATTGGGAATTTTAATGACGCTAAGCACCCTGGTTGTTGTATATAACAACCTTCCGAAATGGGACACATCCAATAGAATATTAAGTGTGCTGTCAAAGTAGTCGCAGCTTCTAGTACAGAGAGCATTGCCGAGAGTACGAAAGTTTCCCGCTTAGAGTCTGGTATCAGTATAATAAACATCTGCTTGAACAACCTTCCGTACCCACACCCCAACACACATACTAATGCCTCCAAGTAGGAGGTCAAAGTCCAAGCCCTCATCATCGCTCACACCTCTTTCTCGGCGTGGCCAACACCCGTCTCGGCCGCCGCCGACATCGCCCATTCCACTGCCTGTGCTTGCCGCCGCCGCCGCTGGTCCCACCGCAGCATCCCCAGCACCAGCAGCGCCTTCCATCTCCCCACCCCCAATTTTACTGCCCCCCCGGTCCTCAATGCTGACCCCACCTCCCCTCACTTCCCACGCCCCCGTCTCCGCCCCTACTCCCGAGGGTGACACCTGCCTCGTACCCAGCTCGTTCGTGCATTTAGGGATGCAAGACCCACCCCGAGCACTATTCACGCATGAGCCCCTCCACGTCCGGGGACCCAAATTGCGCCCTATCCGGACCCACATGCACACCCTGCGACACCCCAGGTTGCCCAGCATCCGCAGCCTCTTCCCTCACATCGACTTCAACACCAGCAGGGACCGTTCAACCCACAGTCCCAAAACATAAACTTCTACATCCCGTTATATATTTTGCCAATGCAAATGTATGGCAGGATGATTATTCATGAAGCGGGAGAGTAGGTGAGATGGAGTCCTCCATATCGTGCATTCTCGATGTTGACCATTCTGCAGAAAGGACTCTCCGTTCGCTTTTGTTCAACTATAGTTTCCATTTTATTCTCCACAAAATGTAGATTTCCTGTCTAAATATACATTTGCTTGCTATTTCAATCACTGGTTAAAAACATCTCGTTGTGCTGACCACTCGCATATTCAAGAATCATCACCCTTGCGACGAGGGCGCAAACCTTGATTTCATCGTTACTTCACTTCTATGATCCCCTGTTTGGTTGCCTTCACTCAATTAATAACAGTTGCTAATTTGAACCTTGATGGTGGATGTTTGTCATGGTTTACATATTTCAATCGATCGCAAAATTTGTCAAGAAATTTGCCCAGCTAGGAAAGACTTTTATTTATCATCTCCTTGCACTAGCGTAATGACGATTCCCTTCGTCAGATTCACACGTCCGCCCACAAATTAACCCGTCATTCCAACGGTTGCGTGTCCTTTGGTAACAACGACAAATGAGACTGGACCAATTTTCTGTTCGTTTCCAAGTTTTCGTACTAAAGGGTGTCCTATATATACATCATGCAGCATCTCAGCACAGCATGGCTTGGGAGAAAACCGTCCGAACATTATCTTCATCCGAACCGCGTGGAGCTAGTTATCCCATATAGCCAAACAACCAAGGATTCATCCATCCCTGGCCACAAACAAAGCTTTAAATTGCCCCGTGAGTGTTCGCCACCCGTTTCCTTATGTTCCTATCTTGCCGATTTTATCAATACTTACACTTGATGTCAGCTGTTTGTGTGTGGTAGCCAACACAACGATGCTCATGAAGCTCAATCGATCGCACAATTTCTCAACGACAATGAAACCCCTTGACACCCCCGGCAAGGAAGAGTTTTATTCATGCTCGTCTCTGTCCATCGTAACAACCTTGCGATGCCGCTGCAGGTTTCCCACATGCACAGAATAATCAAGTATTCGCACAATGTTTACTCGTGCTGCTGTCTACGAGGAGCAATGGGGGGGGGGGGGGTTCTTCGCGCATAGTCAAACGAGCGGAAATGGTCCTTTATTAGTGTCCCTCTACACTGCTGAGCAGTCACAACGCCATGCCTACAGTTGAAGTATATTCGTACAACTGGTATATAGGTATGCACTTTTCAGGTAGCGTCATCCACAACCCATGTTCTAATTGTGCGCAGTCCACTCTTAGGACGATGGGTGAGCCAGCCATCTTAGCCAACTTGAAGCTCCCCAGCCTCAGCGCGCGATGGGGAGAGCCCTCCAACAGACCACTAGTCTTGTGTTCCCACAACGCCGTTTCCTCCCTGAAAGTCCTATCCCACACTCTGAGACACCCTTCGTCGATCACGGGTGGCATCGCCGTGATTAGAAGTTCCTAAATATATTTCACAGTGCCAGGCCCAGACAAAATTGCCCACACTGTCTTTCTAAATGTAGTCACGACCCATAATCCGCTCTCCCTTGCTCAGGGAAATGTATACTTTACCGGCTTAATTTTATAGATGAGGAGAATACGAATATCAATGCTGCACACGAACTAAGTCTGCCCCTCCGTTTTGTCTTATATCAGTAGCAGGAAGAAAGCCTCGTTTGTTATTGATCAAACCACCCGGACGAGCACTTGCAGTAATAATGATAAATAACAACCAGTAGAAGAAATGACTATTTGGAACAAACCCAGTCTATCAGTATTACATGTATCTCGAGGAACAGAACCTGGAATCAGAATGATGCATACAATCAGAAACCAAGTCTAAAATCCTGAACAACACAATGAATTCCGTCGCTGGTAACCTTCGTAGGGAAAATGACATCCAGGGCGAAAGCCTCGTGCAGGAATTGAACCACGGCAAACGACCAGTACCAGTTATGCGCGACATTACACTATATTTCATACGGTAATCGAACCCCCTGGTGGTCTACAGTACGTGCGATGAAGCGTATATCATACCCGCCCAAACCCATAAAACAGAATAATTAACATAAGATCATACTCCTAGACATGAATACTTCACTTCTACACAACGCATAATAATTCCTCCTGCGTCTTGCCTGGTGTTTTAATCATCTATAACGATAACGTCGTCCACGTCATCTTCTATAATAACCACGCCATCCACCTCTTTATACCCCTTTGACGGGCTCGACATGGGCACCGCCTGAGCATCGGTCCGCGGTCGTTTAGCCCGATCACGATCATGATCGCCGCTTTCTGCAGGTCGCTTCGAGCCAATCGTAGGAGTAGACGGCCTCGCGCCCGCTTTTCCTTCTGTCTTCGTCCTCCGCTGTGCACGTCGTACAGGCTCGATGAGGAGCACGGCCGGTCCGTCGGCAGGATGATCATCTCTGAAGAACCAAAACGAAAAACGTCAATTTGGAAGAATGCCAACAAGACCATACAAAACTGCAAAGAACAAAGGACCAAGGAACAAGGAACAAAAGAAGAAAAACCAAGAGAAGAGATACGCACGGTAGCATCCCCACTGCAACAGCAAGAGTCCCCCACCCACCACCATCACCATCACCCCCGCCCTCTCCCTCTCCCTCCTCATCCACAATCGTAATAAACTTGCCCCGGCCACACCCCAAATCCTCCAACGTCCTTCCCCAATTATCATCAAAATCTGGATCCGCCAGAATCCGCTTATCCTCATACACGCTAACCTCGGCATCAGGCGGCTCGTACCGCCCCCCAAATTCATCTTCATCCTCTTCTACCTCCACATTCTCATCATCATCACGCTCAATACCCCGCTTTAACGCAAGATTAACTACCTCCGCCAACGTCGTCCGCCCCGGATCACAGCGCACATCAAGGTACGTATCGCGACACACACCACAAGTGCGGTTGGGCGGCTCAGGGCGGGTAGGCTGGAGTGGGACGGCGGGCTTGTGTTGGAGGTGGATAGTGCGGAGGGAGGGGTTGGGTGATTTCGATGTCGATGTTGTAGTCGATGTTGTGGTTGGCGTTGTCGCTGACGGTGCGGATGCAGATAATGTCGATGTCGATGTAGAGGGTTGATGGGCCCGCAGGAGGTGTAACGCCTGCAATACTATAAGCCCCGCGATGATGGCATTGGTAGTAGCGATAGCAGGGATGATGTTTCCGGCCATTTCTGCCATATTGAACACAAATAAGAGCCATGAACGGTCAATGATCAACACCCGCCCGAAAGAAAGATCACCATATCAGAAAACGAAACACACCTTTAACCTCCCACCTCGTCTTCCCCCCAATACCATAAACAATACTCCTCAAATTCGCTGCAGCACATACAAAGTCCAGCGTGTCGTCGTCGTCTTTATCAAATGAGATCATCTCTTCTCCGCCTTCCTCTTTTGGACGGGATAAGCGTGACGAGAGGCGATTTGTGCTGTAGACCGAAGAGAAGCATAAGCATATGCGCGCAACACCGGTGCCAACAACAACAATAATGAAACTGAAAGAAAGAGAAAGGGTAGAAAGCGCATACAAACCTCGAAACAAACATCTCCACAGTCTCCCTCAACGTCAACGATTTCTGGTCCTTAAGTCCCATCGACGTCCGCGTGGCATGGCCGTTGGCATTCGCACCCACGTTCCCGTTCACATTGCTATCAGCATTGGCAGGGACGTTCCCATCACCCGGGATCACAGAATCCCCGTTCGGCACCGCCATAATGCTCTCAAACTCCAGCGGCACGGGCGCCGCGCGCGATTTCCACATATCAGTCATGGACAGCAGATTTTTGACGTCTTGCATGAATACCTGGTAACGCGCAGGAACGTAGCGCATAGGATAAGGAAGAGGTAAGACATCTTTGAGCATGGGCATTATAAAGATGAGAGAAGCAAAGGAACAGTCCGCACCTTCTCAAACACACGCCGTGGGGCGTCCGACTCGGATTGATCCTGACCTTGCGAAGAGCGGATGAGGGCGCGGACGGATTTGAACGCCTGGGCTTCGCGTCGCAGATTTTGGATTTCGGTTGCTGGCGTATGCCCACGGATAAGCAAACGCAGCATACATACATCCAAAGACAAAATGAAACGGTACCGTTCTCGCCTGACTTCTCCGCCTCATCAAGCTCCCCCTGATCATCCTCGTCCTCTCCAAACAACTGACTGTCGCATAAACAGAAAACAAAGGGTCAGACAAGGGTTTTACCACCACCACACGCACGCGTGCAGATACACATGACGAATAAATGGGTGTGAGTGAGGGGGAAACCACGCACGGGAAAAGATAACTCTTGGCCCACACAATGCAATGAATCGGCTGGGACGGCGTCGAGCGAATCGTGCAGACAGGGAAGGTCTTCGGAGTGGGTTTCGGGAGACAGTCGAAGCATTCCGTTTGGTCCTGTTTTGTAAAAGCAAAAGAGAAAAAAAAAAAAGGCGATTAAAGACCAGAGCAACAAGCACGATGAGAGAGAGACCCAGGGACGGCAAGGAGATAAGCAGCCAGAAACGAACCTTAACAATAGGCTGCACCTGTCCGAAATACCCCGCGGTGCCGCTTTCTACGAGGGGGACGTTGGCGGCCATGCACATTTTGTTCACGTGGCTGTCCGATATGAAACGCCGAAAGAAGGGAAGAATCGAGATGTCAGACCGACCATAACACAACCACCACCATCAGAAATAAGAAAAGAAAAAATGCAAAAAAAAAGGGGGCCCCGGGAAAGGTCCAAAAGGCCATAATGAAACGGCGCGGAGAAGGAAGAAAGGGATGACTCGGAAGGGGAAAACGCGCACACACCGTCTCGCATCCAAGTTATCCAATGCGTTCAGAACGATATCGAACGTCTTGAACCACGCGACATCGAACCGCGCCTCCTTGATGTTCGCATGGATGGGCTCGATGTGTACGCGCGGGTTGAAAGGAGCAGCTGTGCGCGCTGCGACCTAGACGAAGGCAAAGGCAAGGCAAATATAAGCATGCAGCCCGTCATGGAATAAAGCAAGAAACAAGAAGGGCGGCCATAGTGGTTGACATGAGCGAACAGCCGACGGAGAAGAAGAAGAGACGTACGAGGCTTTTAGGCTGCTTCACGTCCTTCTTGCGAAAGAGAAACTGTCTGTTCAGATTGGAGAGGTCGATCGTGTCGAGGTCGAGGAGGGTTATGTGCCGGAAGCCTGTGAGGACGATGTTCTTTACTGGGATACGGATATAGACACGGATATGGATATGGGGGAGAAGGGAGTGTGTAGATTGTCGTTAGTATTGTGCTTGGGGGGTGGGAGAAGCCAAAGAAAGACTCCACTCACACAATTCACATCCAATCCCTCCGCTCCCCACAATAAGAACGCGAATACCGTCCAGACGTGAGTGAAGACTCGGACCAAGGATGGAGCGAGCGTAGTTGGCGCGGGAAGAGGAAGACATTGCGCTTTCTGTGTGTGTTTTGGCGAATGTATTGAAAGTGGGTTCGTCCCACTATATAGTCTATCTAACTGTCTGGCAAGCTGTCTGAGTCTGAGACCTACGCCGTGTGTAATATCAGATATCAGATATCGGTGTTCGCGTCCGCGTGAGACCTTGAGCTAGATGTCAGAATCAAGGCCAAGGTCAAGGCACGACACGGAATACCAGGCTGCACCACTGCAGAATGTGTCCGAATCCGACCAAGCTGCACGCCAGCGCGTCTAACCGATCGGTGCCAACAACAGTCCACTTTCCGGGTACATTCCCAGTCTTTTTTCTTTAGTATGGTTTAGAAATGAATCCGTCCATAGAAGGCAATATACATATGCAATGAATGAACTATAAACTACGATTATGCCCATCCGTCCAGTATAGATATTTAAGTTTAAATTCATAAGCAGATCGCGTGGGTTCATCCACGGGAGGAGGGGAGGGGGAAACTAAAGTCAGATGCCGCGAGCGGGTGGACAACGAGGACATCGTGAGTAGAGTATTTAAAGTGGATGTGGCTGTGGATGCCGGGGCGGTGTAATGCGGCGCAGTGCCCGCGTGCGTGAGACAGGCAGGTAGGCAGGCGGGCAGCAACCCACAGCGGGTCCGGGAATGAGCACCAGTTACCAGAACCGACACGTCTCCGGGGCAAACCCGTCCGCGAGGCGGAACAACACGACATTTGCCGTCAACGTGGAGAACTGCGAATAATCAATCAGTCAAACCCATCCATGAAAACACCAAACCGGCCACGAAATAAAGAAAGCATAAAAGGGGGAAAAGGGAAAAGAAAAGAAAAACCACCCACCCCATTACCCAACAACACCGCCGCCTTCGACGCAATTGCCATGTCCGTGGCCTGCGCCGCCATCCGCTCCGGGCCATCCCTCAGCACCAAATCCCTGCTTCCCGCCACCCCCTCCCACCCCATCCCCGCACCCATCAACGCATCCTTCAACTCCTGCACCCACGGCCTCTTCGCATTCGACAGCACATACACCTTCCTCAACCGCCTTCCCCCACCCAGCCTCTCATACTCCCGCTTCACCCCCCTAACCCGCTCCACAATCTCCTCCACACTCGGCCAACAATGCCGCAAAAACTCGACCAGCTCCGGCCCGTCCTGCATCGAGTGCGGAGCAAAGTACTTATCCGGCAGCGTCGGCAGCTGGTTCCAACTGTTGTACGACCAGCCGTTGTTCGCGATGCCGTAGCAGTGGTGCTCGAAGTCGCCCCGGCGGATGTGGAGGGCCAGCACGTCGGAGAGACTTTCCGTCATGGAGAGGGATGTGGATGAGGGATGATGGCCGGAAGAGCCTAAAGTAGCACTAGAGTTGGTGCTGGTGATAATCGGGAGGTTGTGCGATACGGCATAGCGGACCGTTTGCGACCAAGTGAAGTCCGACACAGCCGGGGAGGTAGAGAAGGACGAGAATAAAGAGAGTATCTTGCGGGAGTTTATGAGTCTAATCAGCATACGTGCATGCGCGCGTGTCATTAGTCCAATCGCTCGACACCTTGCAACAAAAAAAAACGCCCAAACTCACGGAAAGTCAAAAACATGCGGCGAATGCGGATGGATCTCCACACAAAGATCCGGCATGTCCCTCAACTCCTTCACCCAATTCTCCAGCGTCGGCAATCCATCCGACTCATGCGACATACCGTACTTCGCATGGATATCCTCCACCTTGACGATCGTTCTCCGGTTCGCGGGACAGACGTCCTCGAAATAGTCGCGGGTGACTGCGCGCGGTACACCCGCCGCAGCGAGAACCGGGGGCAGAGGCCCGCCTGCAGTCGGCCCGTTGATGAAGGTGTTCAGAGGGTGCCAGTCGTTGTGATTCTTATAGTCAAAGTTCTCGGTGAACGTCACGTCCGTAAAGACGTACGCGCGGTTGGAAAGGAATGCGAGGTGCATGTGCAGCATCCTTGAGAGCGCAGAACGGTGAGCACGGCCTATGCAGGTTTGCCATTTGTTCAACTCACCGATCCTGAAGCTGATTATTCAAGCCGTACGACCACACCTCATTGGAGAAGCGGATAAAGCGACCATGACGTCCCTCAGGAGAGGCAAGCGAAAGATTGTGCTGTGGTAAATGTCGTTCAAACGCTCGTATTTGGTCATAAGTCGGTGAAGTCGCTGGATGATCCAACTCGAACTTATTCGCCTGAGCACGGACAGTAGGAAGATACTCATATCCCGTAAATATGCTCCTGTATAACCAGTATAGAACGACCAAAGCGATAAAGGACGCTAGGACGACATTACGTCTGCGGCGGAGGAAGAGTATTGCTTGAGATTGGGACTGGAAGGAGTGGCCGCCGTTTGGGAATGGAAGGGTCGATATCATTTTCCGATTAAGGAACTGGATTTTGGTATTAGGATGGATATATCTTGGACAGGGACGGGTCCCTCCCATTCGAACTCAAGAAATAAAAAAAAAGGGTGTGAAAACAAGTCCCTTATGTAATTACACGCCAATACAGATCAGGACCTTATTTGTAAGGCTGTGTCTAAAAAAATATGCATTAAACGAGAATCGAACTCGTGGCTAGTCGATGGCAACGACTAAGGTTACCACTACCCCATTAATGCCCATGTAGGGACTAGCCCTTTAATTATATATGACAGACAAACTTAATTATACAGCCTGGAGTAAAACAGTCCTTGCTTTTTTTTTTCGTACCACCGTCCCAGTGGCTCTAATTCAGAAATATCGTCAAAAGCGTGTATCTTAGTAACAACCCAGAGGATAATAATTTGACAACTGGCAAAGAACATGGCTACTGATCAATTCGCCACCCAACATCGTATTGATGATGGATAGCATTAAGAGTGTAGTTTTCTTGAGGAGGTTGCCACGCTCTCAAATCAGCTTTGCTTAAGGGAGTTCGCCAAATACGTCGCCGCATCCATGATGTCGTACTCCTTTGCGTTCGCCTTTCCGGCCTTGTCCAATTTCGGCACACGACAGTATCTCCATGGTGCCGCCAGCACCGTTAGTCCAGGTGTCCTGAATACAACAACATTGTCACGTTGAGCTTCTCCAAACAGCGCACTTATCCGACTGCTGCTGATGAACAACGCTGTGTAATTGTCAACCATCCTCGAGAAAGACCCAGAGTCTGTTGAAAATATATGGTGTATACGAACGGACCAAGTTACATTCAAATTACTAAGCTACTGTAAAGTACTAAATACCCGATTGTGAATATACTAATGTATACTACCTGCTAAAATAGTATAACCCATAAAAGGAACAGCAAACCGCGCGAGCGTCCTCAACGGCTTGCAACATAAACATCAATAAATCCCATCGGGGTCTTGACAGTTACGCCGATCACATCGCTCAGACCAACGGGGAATCCTTTGTCCGACGCGAAATCCCTAAGCAAGGACACATCTCAATAACGAAGGATTACCGAGGCTCCCCAGGACAGATATAATGCCGCCTTCGACATATGACAAAGCTACCCTGCTCGCTGTTATGCATCCGGTTCAATATCCTTCACAGCATTTCGTTTCAATGTAATGAAGACCAGACATATTCGAATACATCCTGGGTGACAGTAGGGCTGGATTGAGCGGGATTGACACCAATACAAGGCCAACAGTAATGGCCTGCGTGCCATTCTTCGCTTCGACTATCGCAGTTCGAGGACTATGTCGACACAGTTAGGTATCATGTGATCCTGAAAACTCCCGCGGAACCATCAGTAGGCATAGCCATATTGCATATAATCACCGCATTTGCACCGCGAGAGGGAGAAAGTGCCATGCGTTGCGAGAGTGGATCCGCATCCTGTTTCTTGAATGAACTCGGGTGGCTGACAGCAGTAACAACAGGCACGGAAATCCTGGTATTTTCCTACGCCAACGAAGTAGCCAGATCTCAGCACTGAACGTGTCAGGAGCCCATTCCTCGAAAATTGGCTCGAAAGAGTAGTGGCGGCGTGGTCGAACAATGACTGTTCTCCGGTACTTTTGGGTAGCGTCTAGAGTCTTAAAGATCAACATACCGTGATTGTGAGAAATCAACATAAGGTATTGATATCTCACGCCAGGGCCCGGGCACTTACGATATAATGCTTTAGGATTGCTTCCCACCGCATTACGGAGGCCTTAGCGATCTGTAGAAAATTCTTCGCAGGGCTGCCATGTCCCAAAAGACACCTGCTGGACCTCGAGGCAGGCCTGGATGGTCCCAATAAGGAGGGAACATGGTGGGAGAAGACAAGTCTGAAGAGACAGAAAAAATGTAACAAGAACACCCGTACTATTTTCACCAGGTGTGTTGTCGCATGCAAATGCATCCAGTGCAATCGAATCTAAACTCTGTGAACTGTCGTACCCTTCCAGTTAGCAATAAGTAAGGATTCTTTTGGAACGAGTACAAGTGCTTGGATGAATCTGGGTTCCAGGTTCATCTCTTGTATGATAGAGTATACTCCAATGTATCCCATCACAAATATGACAAAGGAATGATTTAAAGTATAATTTTTATTGGCTCTTACAAATACCCACGAAGCGTGCCGAGAGATCCTTGGGCAGTACGAACGCGTGGAACCGTGTTAGATGGGAACAGTAACGTTTGCCGCTTTGTGTTTGAGTCTTTCATACACGTTAGCGGGTTTGCCAGGTAGGCTGGACTCCATTCCTAATAGTAATAAATCTATTTTCCATCATAGGGAACATAGTTACGTACGAAAAATTGAAGAGTTTAGGTAAATTGGCAAGCTGCATGCCTCGGGGAACCCGGTTTCATCGTCTGCTCGTCGGGCTTCAGATATGCTGGGAAAGGGATGAACCGTCAGCAACGGAGACTAAAGGCAACTGGGGAAATCCGTTGTACGCCCACGCGTCTAGATTGGGCTCTGCAAGTTCCATATGGCCGTTGACTCGTAGGGAACTAGTTAAATGCTCCCAAGCTCCATCCCAGACCGATCTAGCAACTTGTTGAACCTGTGGGTTATTTGAGCGGAAAACAAGTCATTTCAACGCGTATCTTGCTTACTTGCGACACCACGGCTGCATTATCTCTAGTATAATTATCTGTTGCGAAACATCTCCTGTTAATAGCATCAGTAACAGGGCTAATATAGCGTTGGCAACAATAAACTCTTTCCCTACCAATTGGCATGCTCAGCATACATAAAGCATCCTCTGGTATACGGTTTCGTGGGGACTCCTGCAAAAATTTTCCAGTGAGAAACCGAGCGTATTCGGGGGATTTGGTCTTCTGTTGGTTGGTCTCAAGGTGTATCTATGAAACACAACAAGTCCAACATAAAGAGTGCATCTCAACGTACTCCCCTCCCACATGGCAGTATGAATAATATCACATCCATACCCATATATTAACCGGTTCGGCCTGATAAGCTTGACTCGGGCATAAACCAACTAATAAATAATGGGCATAATCAACACGATCTGGGACATGACAAAGTCCTGGATCCGGGTCGTGCAGATCGGCAAGAGGCCAAAGCGCGCAACCCCAAAAGCACTCCAGTTCATTGCGGAATTGAGTGACCCAGTCGACTACAAAAAACTGGTAGAGTCTGTAGAATGATGCGGGGGGTGTATCGGGAGGTATGGAGAGGCGGCAAAGGAGAAGGAGAGGATTCTGCAGAAGAGGGGAATGCGCAGGAGCGAATAGGCCATTATGTTTCGCGACGGGAAGCGGGTGTATACTCTCGAACGGTTGGCGAGAAGGTCAGAGACTAGGGAGCGATTCCGAGGTCATTTTGGAAAACGCTCCTGCGCATTCCTGATCTCTAACTAGGTGCAGCAGGAGTGACGCGTGACGTGACCAAGCTGCTTTGCTCGCCCAGTGAACAGGAAAGTTTTTGAAACGACACCTGCATAAAAGTACTATAGTCTCTCAGCCTCCAACATTACACACTCATAATATCCTCCACAACCCAGAATGTCTCTCCATAACTCCAAAAAGCGTCCCGCACCATCCCAGGTTGGCCCAACGCCAAAAAAAATCAACATCCAAAAATCACATACGGTCGTCACTGACAAACCAAAAGATTTTAAACCTAAGCATAAAGGCAAGCTTGTACCTGCGAAGCAGTCGAATTCAAAACCCTCCGTATCCAGCAATAATAAACGAGACCAGAAGGAAGTTTTGGAGAAGGAGAAAGATGTGAAGGGGAAAGGGAAGAAAAGGTCTATGCCCGTTACCGCCGACGTTGAAGAGCAACTATCCGATTCGGAGGATGATGACGACGACGACGACGAGCCCTATTTTGATCAAGGCGCTGAAGCTGAAGATGATCCTGCTGCTGAACCCAATGGTGATGACGAAATGGATGTGGATGTGGATCAGACCGAGACGCTTTCGTCTACGAAAGACCCCAATGGTGCGCGCGGCATACGCGCCTTTCTTAACCTAACACTCACCCTCCATCACCCTTTTTCTAGCCAATCACGAATCCCACGTCGCCCAGCGTGCGCTCCTCGCCTCCCGCCGTGCCGCAAAGCCACACTCCGCCTTACTCAGCGAGGCCAAGCGCATCTGGGCCGAAGCCCGCCAAAAAGACATGGAGCGGCGAAAGCAAGGCACAGGCGCTGGCGTAAAGAGAAGTGCGGACAGAGGCGAGCGGCGGGCGAGGGTCACAGAGCTCATGGATCTTGTCCGCGGGAAGGTTGCGGATTTGGTCTTGAAGCACGATGCGAGCCGGATTATACAGACGGTGAGTGCCCATATCCATGTGGGGTGAGTCTTTTCGTCGACGCGTTTCGCTGATTCGATTCACGATTCGATGGTGTGGTGGTAGATCGTGAAGTACGGCCTGCCCGCAGAACGACTGGAGGTCGCAAAAGAGCTAGAGGGGAACTGTCTCACTCTCGTCCAAGGAAAATACTCCAAGGTTCGTACCATGACCATCATCCATCCGCAGTCTGATACAACAAATAAGCACAGTTCCTCGTCTCAAAGATGTTCAGATACTGGTTCGTACACTCCCTTCCACCCTAATCCTCTACAATAAAAATATACTAACCAAAAAGAAACCTACTCCAGCCCCCCCTCTCGCTCCATCATAATCCTCGAGCTCGCCCCCTCCGTCCCGCGCCTGCTCCACCACGCATACGCCACTTCCGTTCTTGCCGATGCGTACGAGATACACTGTACCGGGAGCGAGCGCGCCCAGCTGCTTCGTGCATTCTGGGGCCGCGAGGCAGCGTTGTTTGGAGACGGTATCGGTGTCGGCGTTGGCGGGAAGAATAAAAAACGTAATAAGGATGTCGAAGCCTTGATTAATCTGCGTGCAAAAGAACAGCAACAGGGACAGGGTGGCGAACCGACAGATGCCGCCATTGCCATTATTCCCTCTGGTAGAGAGGGCGGGGGTGGGCTGAAGGCTGTTCTGGAGGCTTCCGATGATATTGAGAGGAGGAAGCGGACGTTGACTTCTGTCAAGGAGAACTTACTCGGCATGTGAGTTGATTTTCTCGCCTCACAGATATAAAGACACAACACTAAAAGGATTCATATGTGAATCGTATAATAGATTTAATAATCCATCCCCTATAGCAGCGAGACACGCTATAACGCATCGCGCGTTATGGGAGTATCTCGAGGCGTTGGGCTCTACCGACCTTTTTCCAGAGGATAAATTCTCCGAACAGGACCGTGAACGGGGATGGAGGGATATTTTCGATAGGTAGTATATATATGAGCGGGTTTTATGCACTTTATACTGACTCGCCCACTCAAACGCCTTCGGTAGCTGTCAAGAGCAACTCGCCGAAATGATACACACCCGCGACGGAAGTCGTTCAGTGCGTGAATTTTTGGCACGTGGAACAGCTAAGGTAAGAATATGACTCAAATTAAAATTTGAAAAAATAGGAAATACAATCTCACTGACAAAAACGAATCCAGGACCGGAAACAAATCGTAAAAGTGCTCAAACCGCACATTGCACGTATCGCACAAAGCGACGAAGCACAACTCGTCCTTTTCACCGCTCTAGACGTCATTGAGTGAGTGTCTACTCACCCCCTCTAATTTTTTTTCTTTTACTAATCCTTTCCCCCTCGCACCCAGCGACACAAAACTCACAGCGAAACAACTCATCGCCGAACTCCTCCCATCCCCACCAACATCAACCACACCAAGTACCCTCCTCACAAGTGCCGCCGGCCGGCGCACGCTCCTCTATACCATCATTCCCCGCTCATTACGACACTTCACGCCGGCGATCGTCCATGCCCTCGCGGAGACGGACGCGCTCCGCGCCAAGACGTCAAAGAAGGACGAGGCGGTGAGGAGGGATGAGGTGCGCGCGGCGGCTAGTCCTGGCTTGTTGGCGTTGGTGGAGGAAAGGGGGGTGGAGATGAGCAGGGATCCGAAGGGGTCGTTGGTTGTTGCAGAAATTATTCTTTTTACGGAAGGTGGTACGTCATTGCTCTTCTTGTTTACATTTTTTTCTCCCCTTTTTCTTTCTTTCTTTTTTTTCCTTTTCTTTTCCCTTCAACGTTTCCGAAATTCCGGAACTATAATTTTAATTTGCGACATCCTCAGATAACTCGCCAGCCCTCAAAACCCTCTCCACACCCCTCTCATTGCCTTACCCCTCCCCCTCGCCGTCAACCCCGCACCCAATCGACATCCCACACACCTCCCGTCTCTACAAGACGCTCCTCCAAGGGGGGCACTACAACATGTCGTCAAAATCGATCGAGCCATCGTCCCATTACGATCCTGGCGCGTTCGCGACCATGTTTGTCAGTACTGTGGGGCGCGAGGGGGCTTTGGAAATGGCAACAGGCGGCGGGGCGTTTGTCCTTGCCGAGCTATGTGAGCGGTTGAAGGGAGGGGACGGGGACGAGGCGGTACACGCGTTGAGGGGGAAAGTGAAAGAATGGTTTGGAGAGAGTGAGATGCGGAGGGTGGAGGCTAGTGAGGCGAAGGGGAAAAATGTGCTGTTGGAGAAGTTGAGGGCGCTGGGTGGGTGATAATATTTGGTACGGTGATATGTTGATATTAGTCAGGCCTTTCTTTTGTGGATTAGGGGCTTGAGAGTGTGGGTGGTTGATCGGATAGATGTACATGTCCATGAAATTCATAGATACTTGAACATGAAAGGCGGATACCAGCGAAATAGTCGCAGTGCTTTGACTAGTAGAGAAGACGCCAAAAGAAGTACCACTAGACATGCCTTCAGATTTTCAACATGTAATAGACAGGACGGATAGTCTAGTAAGGAATCAGAGCGATTGGAAATAGAGGATCGGTCAAACCAGAACGCTGCCTGCGTGCAGAAAAATAAAGCACAAATCTTTTAATGGTTCCGCGGTAGGGCATAATATTGATGTTCTTTCATAAAGGAGCTATCGTTGCTCTAACAAAGGACACAGTGAGATGTTTTACTTGTGGCGTGGAAAATAGCTTGTAAAAATACAGATATTTCGGCGTAGCCCCGGATGGGGAGTGCACGATATCTTAATAGCTTGGTGCCTCTCAAGAAGTTGTGTTAAGCATCTTCGAAATGAAAAGTTTTTAAATTGAGGAGTGTGGAGTGTAAGTTTGTTGACTTTATCCTCCACCTTCGACCGGGGTGGCGAAGTTGTACTTGCGTATATATTCTCTCATACTTCTTAATGCTATAGGGTTTATCCTACATTGATCCACAGACTTCTGCCAATCTGTCAACTTCTGGCAATGGCGACCACAACTCCCCAGAAGGCGTTGCGATTGCGATGGCAGTACGGAACCACATTTTACCGGATGTCCTATAGCTACTGTTGTGAGCTAATAGGTAAACCAGACCGCGCCGGTGCGCTAATAGATCTACCCCGTAGCGACCGTCACGGTAGACACCGTGATTGAGAGACCCCCACGGCCCAGAGGCAAACGGAAGGCCATACCCATCTTCTATTATCTGGCGATTTCCGTGATATGCGCCACAGCTGATTCGATGACCGGATCAGGCCGAGAAATACGTCGGGACAATACTCCGCGATGTCTGGCTGTCCTAGTCCCGCAGGATCCCGTTCTACTATAGGTGCTTCCTGTCTCCAAACGATGTAAGTCCTAGCTTTCTAACTGCTAAGACTCCGATGTCAGGCCCAGCGTTTTCCTCTACACAATTCCATGATGGTTTCCGGTGGTTCATTAATACTATATTAAAAATCTCTGAGGGCCGCCGGGTGACTTCCGTGATTTCCTGAGTAGCCCCGACTGAGACGGAGAACAGTCGCCAAGGCGAGTGGCGCTGGGAGGGAGGTGCCAATAAATGTGGTGAGTACTAGGCCAAAGATCATGATTCCACCAGCGGGTATGTCAGAAACGTATGCGAGTATCTTACCTTACACAGCGGTATAAACGCCTAATGGACTCGACCAGGTATAAAGTCGATAGCATCATTCACCCAACATCAGGCTCTTTGGTCTGCATGCCTCCGTCTTACCTTTTCCAGTCTTCTTGATTTTTTCTTCAAGTGGCGTGCGCTGATGCAAATGGAGGGGGAAGGTGGTCATACCGGGTTATATCCGAACTCGGTCCGAGCAAGCCGGGATAGGACAGGCTGTTTCTTTCTTTAGTCGTTTTTGCTCTATTGTAGAATAGTGGTTTTTCTCAAAACTCGACTTCAGAATATAATTCGATCACTGACTACAGAATGCAGACCAGATAAAAAGGACCAAAGTACGGGATTCATCAAATTAGCCCGGCAGTTTGGATATTGCTTGGCATCTTCCAAGGACAATCTTTCCCTATTAGAACGTCGATCAATGGCTTCAATTAAGTTTTACTTCATACCTTGTTCCCTTCTGTGATTGTGAGAGGTGGATCTAATATAATATCTTCTGTGAAGTACGTTTTCCTTCTCGCTTTCCCTTCATCTTCGAAGTTGATGGACAGTAATAAAATGTAGGTAATTAACGCAATAAGATTCAATTGACCTCCCTTTCCGAGGTGTGATTGGAAATATACTACCTTGTTATTCTCGTAGGCGTACCGCAACAAGCGCATGTTCCACCATCACCTTACACAGTGCACCTACATACCGAATATGTTCTTCTGTAGCTCCTTTACTTGCATGTGGGTATATGATATAGTCATCTTTTCTCCAATTAAAAGTCTTATCGTGGCATGTGTGAAAATATGTAACCAAACATTGACATTCCTTCCTAGATGTCCTGAAGGCTATACGACATATACATATAGGGGACTTCTTCTCACTAAAGAACGCGTATGCATGGGTGAACTCTCCAATGGAAGAATCGGCCTGAACTTCAGAATGAGACGGAGTTCCCCGGCTAGAGCTTGTTGACTGTTTCGCTAATCTCAGATGTGACGCTGGCTGTGAAATGAAATTGAATCGCCTCCACTGTCTTGGAAAAATGGTGGGACACACGATGCTGCTTCGATGAATAGCACGATTTTCAAATGTGCGTGTTGCAACTAATGAACTGAATGGGGTTGCTGATATTCATAAGAATGGTCAAAATGCAGATCGTGGAGAATTTCCGAAAATCCTAAGGTTATTCTCGCATTGAGAAGCGAGTCGGAGACATCGGGATACAACAAGGCATGATATTTGTGAATCGAATTGCAAATGACGGTGGAAAGACTTCGATACTATCTCCAAGGGTCGGATTGCAGACAGGTATCTTATTTGTTATCAAATTTCGAAATGACGGTTGCAAGCCTGGCAGGATTCGACATTCTTGCCAGTGCCAAAATTGGTGTACACCAGGACTAGGGAGTTTAGGTCCTGATCGCCTGCAGCAGCTATGATGCCCTCATTTGGGTCAATAGAGTGTATTTGCAACCACTACATATTAGCAAATACACTCTACTATTTGAGTCCATTTGCAGAATAACTGCAGGGAATGAGAAGACCACAAGAGCGTGTGACCTACGAATGATGGCGAGAGTCTTCTCGCTAGCTTAGTCAAATTGTCCAATAGGGCTACAATGTTCGGTTTTTTTCTCACAATTGTCAATAAGGAGTCACTTGCCTGAGGATACCCGACTCCACTCTCATATAAACAAAGTTTCCATTACAAGAGCAGACGAATGATAAAGGTCCTGTTCGAAACAAGGATACAGCAACCTGAAAAGCTTTAAAGCTATATAACCTAATTTAGATTATTTATCTGATGCCACAGGAGGCAATGAAATGAATATCGTTACCGTAAGCTTGAAAACAAGTAAGCATTGAAGAAGACGCAAAAACATCCCACAAACGGGGAGAAAGGAATAGCATTGCATGCGAGTTTGGCAACCCTGCATTATCTGTGTCCAAAATCATGCCCAGTATCCAACCATAAATAAAACAGACGCCTCAGAATCAGGACCGACAGCGCATAAGTAGGCATCATAGTTATGTTAGGAGAGCAGTCGTCTACAGGTTGGGAGTAGTGATACATGCAATTGACCCGAGGATGACAAAAATATGAAGAACTCGATGACCATTGATGACCATTGATGAGTCAGGGTAGATGTTACTTTTCGCCATCGGGGATTGGGGTCAGAGGGGTACATTACGTTGTGCGCAATCGGTATGACTGGAGGAACATCGAGACGTCGTGACGCAGTCGTGCCGAGTCGTGCATGACAACAAGGGCATGAGAACGCGTCTAATTGAGGGGTGGACGTGTCCGGATGAAACGGCTTCGTCAGATAGAACGACTGTCAAAAGTGGGTGCAAACGACTTGCGTTCTAAGTTGGACTAAAAGAGGGTAAACGGGAGGAGCTTAGAGGGCAAGTCTGTCAACTCAGAATAATAGCAAGTCTCATGATCACATGTCTTGGGTTATCGGGCAAGAAGAGCTTCAAAAACAAGCAGGGTCCGAGTGTCGTGGAAATAGACGCGAGGGCGGTGTAGGGGTGGATAAACCCAGTAAGGGTCATAGATACGCAGGGTACAGAGCAGCGAAACACACCGCATTAGCGGCGTTGACCGAAGAAAGAAGCTGGTAAGGGACGAAATGGGCCATGTAATACCTTGATTTTTGAGTAACTTTCTTCGGGGGCATTCGGGGTACAGCGGGCAAGGATGGACGAGACAATCGCATACGCCCAACGTCTGACAACGTCTTTCAATTTCAATGTATGAGCTGCGAATGGAACCGGTAGCTAAACACGGGTGGCCAGACCGGCAAATATCTCGAACCCGTGACGAGCCATTGACGGGTTGAATCGGTTATCGGGAATTTTCCAATGAAAGGGACAAAAAAAATGGGCCATAAGCGAGGGCGAGCATAGATATTACGTCGCCCCCACACTACGACGTAGGTAAGGGATGGTGGTAGTGAAAGAGAGGCCCGTGTAAGTGAATGAGCTAACCGTGACAGAAGGCATACAATATTTTTTCCTCTGTCATGATCAAAATGTGTGAGTGGCGTATAATGGCTCGTCGGTCATTGGCACTATCCCATTACAACAGCGACTCTGTGTAAATTTCATTATTTATATATAGATGGTCTGCGTGAATTTATGCCTACATTCCATATTTAATTTCGGGTGTCACTATCCCTGCGGTGCCTGTATTGAAGTCTTTGAGTCGTTCACGTTTCAACCCTTCACAGCAGTACCACTCTGGTATAAAACCCGATTTCAGACATTCAACACAGTCAGGCTCCTTGATGGATGAGAAAGGAATTCTCGATGAGAAGTTATTCCTCGATTGCCAACCCCCCCAAAGTTCAGCTATTACCCGCGGCCAACATACCACGACGTCCAGGTTCCCTCTCCCTCGGTTCAATCGTCATTAGAACATAGCCCTGCTGCGACACCCGGTGCCGTTCATGTACTGGTTAGCTATATGAGGAACAAAGTAGCCCAGGAGTGTTAACTTGGCATGTTGTTGAACGAGTCAGCCTCCATTGCGGAATTCGAGAAAAAATGTCAAACTTGCGTTATCGCAACTTCTGGTCACTTTCTCTAGGGCTCTATCGGCCGTCATGATGGAATTTTGATTTGAAACTTTTCACTTTATCCGCGTACACAACCAACGAATAATCGTTCAATATTAAAAGGTCATGCATATCAAGCAACAAGGTGATGAGTTCTGATCCCGAGTTTATGCAGGATTTCCTCAACATAAACAAGTCTCTGCTATCAAAATTAGATTGGACGGTCAAAATGCAAAATAAATATTTCTGACTTCAAAAAAAAGCTACACAAAAGAGTCTTTTTCCTTAGGTGCCCATCGATTAGTGGTTAAATCACTTCGTTGTGGTTTTGTCAACTCCGAAGAGCCCCGCGTTCGACTCGCGGTGGGCACACGCTTTTGTTTCTTTGTTTCTGGTTGTCCAAGTGTGACTGCCCGATCGGTCTCGGATTTTTTCTCCAGTTTATCAATCTTCTGCCCTACCCGAATACCGCCCTTTTTGTATTGACTTTACTCGGCTCCACTACAACCGTATGTGGCTTTGAAACATTCCCTTTTTCTAATACATGCTGCCCGATCACATCGTTAACGAAGTTGGCCAATCTAGATCAAAGTATACCACCGTGATTGGCCTTTGAAGACCCAATTTTTGCCCATATACATCAACCATATTGTTCCCAGGATTAGCCACCCCTATACATACTTACACTCTGCCCCAAACCGAATTACATCCTGATCTGCAAATAGCAGCCCCGATGGTTCGTCTACGCCAATTTTATAATACACAACCTTGTTCAAATTAGCCTAATTATTTTGCACTAAAAATGTTCTACAGTAATGCCAACTTCAGACCAACCGGGTAGCTGTCGTAGCAACCATACATCTGTGTGGTTAATTTGCTTTCAGGCTGCGAGGAAAGCTTCCAGTATATTGACGACGAGACGCAGTTAGGGTTGTTTCTTCCACTATCCGGCAGAAAACCAGGAGTATGTGCTGGGGCAGGAACCTCGTTACGGGAACTCCTTCGCCCTATCAGCTCTAGCTGGTCGTAGCGAGTGACATCCGAGCTCGGTCCAGGCAGCTAGGATAGTATAGGACTCGTTGTATGTTATTTTGTTGAACGGTGATTTTTTCTCAAAACCTGACTTTTATACAGAATATATTTCGATCACTGACTGCAAAGTGCACACCCGATAAAAAGGTCCCAGAGTGCGGGATTCATCACACTAGCCCGGTAACTTGGATAATTTCTTGGCACCTTCCGATGGCAGTCTTTCCCCGTTTGAACGTCGACCTAATGGTATCAATGCCTCAATTAGGTTTTACTTCATACCCTGTTCTCTTTTCGGTGATTATGAGGGGTGGATCTAATATTATTATATCTGCTGTGAAGTACTTTCTAGTCTCCTTCCCGTCTTCCCTTCACCTTCGAAGTTGATGGACAGTAGTAAAATGTAGATAATTAACATAATGAGAGCCAATCGCCCACACTTGAGGTGCGATTGGAAATATACCGCCCCCCGGTTTCTTCTCGTAGGCGTACCACTTTCAATCATGTGCAACAAGCGGCATGTACCGCTATCACCTTACGCAATGCATTTACATATCGAATGTGTTCTCCTACAGCTCCTTTATTTTCCCGGGAGTATATGATGTGGCATGATAATCTTTTCTCCAATTAAGAGTCTTAGATAGTGGCATCTGTCGCCCCACCAGACATTGACATGCCTTCCTAATTGTCCTGAAGATGATATGACATATAGGGACCTATCACCAAAGAAGCCATATACATGGATAAACCCGCCATTGGAAGAATCAGCCCGAACGCCAGAATTAAACGGAAACCCTTGGCAAGAGTCCCTTGACTGTCTCCGCCTATCTCAAGACGTAAAAAAAAAATGAAATTTGAACTCGCATCCGCTATATTGGAAAACTGAAGCAAACACGGTATTGCTTCGATGAATAGGACGAGATATGAAATGTACTGATCAAAATGTAGATCGCTGTGAATTCCCACATTTGAGAAGCGATGCGAAGACATCGGGACAATGAGACGCATGTCATCCGTTATCAAAGCTCCAAATGACGGTGGAAAGAAATCAATATCCGTCGGGGTACCGCCAGGCATGTCGTTTGCTGTCACACTCGAAATGGCGGTGGCAGGATGCGACATTTTTGCCAATGCCTAAATCACAGACGACTAGCAGATCATGATGTGGGCACTAGTTTTGGCAGGTCTGGGGAAAGAAGGCCAGTGACAGGCGTGTGTTCATCACTGTGCGAGGGACATCCGACACATATAGCCGTGCTGTTAGGTCTTACAGGCCAAAATTGAGAGCCGGGACGGTTATATGTGCGCGGCCCGCAACGGGCCCAGGAAGTCACTGATCGCTTGCGGCGGCGGCCGTGATGCTCTCATTTGGTCGATATTTCAGTCTCTTGTGCACACTGCAGCATCCAGGGGAAACGAAGAAGATCACAACAGCGTGTGACCTGCTTGCGATTGATGGCAGGTCATGACAGCCTGAGTCTCCTCGCTAGCTTAATCAAGCTGCTGGGATGGTTGTCCAATATAACTGCAATGTTTGGTTTCTTCTTCTCACAATTGTTAATAAGGAGTCACTTGCCTGATGATACTCGACTCCACTCTTTTATAAACAAGGTTTCCGTTACAAGGTGTGATGGGCGACTCGAATTACTTCTCTGGCATACTCTCAAAATAATAACCCGTACAATATCCCAATGATCAATGGTCAGAACAATCGCGTCATATAGCCGAAAAACATAAAAAAAACAAAGATACACAAAGTCACCCCAAAACTTAGGGTTGGGGAGCCAGGGATCTGACGGATCCATGTCTCGGAGACAAATATTCATTGACGGGCTCTATTTCGGGCTGTCCCACAGCGAGGGGGTCTTGGACACGGTAGGGTGTGCCCGAAAACGGATTCAACGCCTCGGGGGGCGTTGCCGCTTGGACCACGAGGGAGGGAGGTCTGGGACTCAGCCCTCCCCGGCCTTCTGGTGAAAGGACCCCAGTGGTAATGGGTGTCGGAAGCTGTGGATCCATCGGGGGCAGCGGCTTATTCTCCCCCATCAGGGGCATGTATGGACTCTGCTGCGGAGTTAGCTGGCGAAAAATCTGGCCGTCTGGTAACGGAGCAGGACTCGATATAGCTTGATGGTGCGCGGAGTGGCCGACGGAGGCCGCTCGGATGGATGCAGGTGGGGAATGGACGTGTGGCGGGCGGGCGGGGGATGCTTGAATAGATGGGGCTCGCGCGGACGCAGCCCGAGCGGACGAGGCCCGAACGGACGGGGCTCGATCAGAAGGGGCTCGATCAGAAGGGGCAGGGTAAGTCTGGGGTACAGGCATTTGCATAGATAGCTCCAATCCGGCAGTACCGCCCTGAGTTGGTACTGGGGAACTCGTATTCCGCATCTGTGTTGCATTACTAGCACGAGATCTCACGCTTGCATTTTCCCGTATGGGGGACATTGCACTCCGTCCTAGGTCACTATAACGTCGATAACCGCCCTGCTGTTCGGATAACTGAGAGGTATTTTGTTCACTGTAATCATCAGGCGGGGCCGTGGGGTTGGTAGCAGAACGTGTAGGGTCAAGGTAGTCCGTCCGCGGGCGTTGGCCGGAGCTCGTATGGCGTGGCGACAAGGGGGGTTCACCTTCGACATCGACCTCATCACCATTATAATATTCATCCTCTCCACGACCTCCTCCCATACTATACCCGGCTTGCCGCCACCCTTCCTCCCGACCATCCAAATAGCCTTGTCTTCTACCCCTTTCAATGGCCAGGCCGATTTCGAACTCCTTCTGTATCTGCCTGGACTTGCTACGCTCCCGTGCCGCCTCCTCCTCTGCCCGATACTTCTCGGCGGCCAGGCGGTTTATTTCCTGCTGCGCATGCGTGATTTCTTTGCGCGCAACTTCGACCTGGATCTGGTACGTCTTGAGCGTCTCTCGATCTCGCTGTACTTCAGCGAGCAAAACCTGTTTGGCGGTCCGCAACTCCACGACATGAGTTTCGGCGGCGAGTGCTCTCGCCTCGGCATCTGCTGTGCGTTTGCGCTCTTCTTCCAGCTGGTCGGTTACCTTGACGAGTGCACGACGCATCTCAGTAGCTTCCACTTGGTCATGAGCGAGCAAACGGGCAAGTTGTCGTGAATCCTGGAGGGTATCTCCGGCGTCTATACAATGACCCCGTTCTTTGCGCGCCACCCGTCTGTGAGACGAGCTATGGGCCGAAGTTGAGCTCTTTGGAACGTTCTCTACCATATCCAACAATAAAAAGATTAGGATTAACGCCAAGCACTCGTTCTAAATCCAGCTACAATATTGTAAAAGAACGGGTCGGAACAATAAGACGTAAGATGTACACCTACCTCATACCATTACGTGTTCGTGACTCAACAGACATTATTTCAACGACTTATGTGTAGAAAAGTGGATGAAGCCTCAGGCCTCAGGGGTTATGAGATAAGAAGGCAGGACGTTTAATGAGTGGGAGATTGGAATAAGCGCATCGCCTCACGTGACCTGGATGGGGAGTTGACGTGCATTGCATTTGGTCTATAAATAATACAGGCACTGCTGTGCTCACCAACAGGACTTGTCAAAAAAAAAAGAGAAAAGCAGATGAGGTGCCGCACGACACTGGGAGAAAACAACCACTTGGAAAGTTGGTGCTGAATAATCCGATTTACATTATGTACCTGATGCCATAGGGGGTAATTAAAATGAAGATCGTTACTCTAAGCTTAAAAACAAGTGAGTATTAATCATGAAGAGAAAGACAAAAAATGATCCCACAAAGAGGGGGGGGGGAATAATAGCATTGTATGCGAGTTCCCAACCTTACATACTCTGTGTCCAAAATGTCCAGTCAGAAATATAACAGACACCTCAGAACTAGTGCTGACAGAAGATACGTAGACGTCATAGTTATTTTAGGAGGGCAGTCATGTACAGATTGGGAGTAGTGATACATGCAGTTGACCGGGGGGAGGAATTCTGCATGACAGGGGTGCGAGGAAAACGAGTGAGCGCGGATACGGAAGTGCCATTTTTCGCTCTCGGGGACTGAGGTCCGAAGAGGCACATTAAGTGCTGTGATCTATAGATGTGACAAGAAGAACATTGGGGCGTCATGGCGCAGGGATGCGAGTTGTGCTTGATAAAAAAAAGCAAGAACGCATCTGATTGAGTAGAAGGGTCCGGGTAAAACGGCTTCGTTAGATAGTACGGCTGTCAGAAGTAGGGGCAAACGACATGCGTTGAAGCGGCTTCTGAGTTAGACCAGAAGGATAAAGAAGGACGCGTGGAATGGTAAATTTGACAACTCGGAATGATAGAAGCTCTCGTGGTCATATGTCTTGGGGTATCAGACAAGAAGAGCTGCAAGATTCAGCTGGGTCCGTCCGAGTGTCGTGGAAATAGATATGGGTAACCCAGTAACGGCCATAGATACACGAAGCACAGCACGGTTAAACACTCCACATTTCGCGGGGTTGACTGAAGAAAGAAGTTGATAGAGGACGAAATAGGATATGGAATGCCTTGATTATTGATTAACTTTCCTCAGAAGCACTAAAAATGCTGCGAGCAAAGGGACGGACGGACGGGCGGACGGCGGACAGCGGACGAGACAATCGCGGATGCCAAACTTCCGCCAATACCAATACCGTATTCGGATGTGAATATGTGAGTTGCGAATGGAACCAGACACGTGTGGCTAGACCGGCAGACATCTCGACCCGAACCAGTGGCGAGTCATTGGCAACACGTTGACTCTATTCAAGATAAAAAAAAGGGGGGAAGGGGGAATGGTGGCATACATACCCGAGGGCGAAGATAAACAACACGTCGGCCGTTTCAAGTCACTATGACCGTGGGTGAGAGATAAATGGTGGTGGTCAAAGATAGGGTGTTAGTGGGTGACTTGAACGTGACCGAGCGCGTCAGTAATGAAAATGTGTGAATGGCGTATAATAGCTCGTCGGTCATTGGCAGCATCCCACAACAACAGCGATTTTATGTGGATATTCGATGTTTACGTCGCCTATGTATTCGACTCAGTTTTTAATTATTTGTTACGTCATCAGTCCCTGTCGTGCCTGTAAGTCTTTGCCTCGTTTTCGTTTCAACCCTTTGTTTCTATATCGTTTTTCCCCGAGTTTCGACATTGAACACAATAAGGTTCTTGCATGGATGAAGTTTGTGTTCCTCGATTGCCAATTTCCCCGACCAACCTTCAGGTACCCACTCACAGAGTGTACATGGCGAGCGCAAAGTTGGCAAAGACGAATGGTGTACCCAATGTTCATGAGACAGAGGATTACTTGCTGCAAGGAGCGTCGTCGGTCGTGAACGGTTCACAAAAACTTCCTAGGTACCGCCCGTGAAAGATGATATCACTTAGTTCGTTGGTCGCTAGCTGCACATCATTGACAGCGCACGTTGTTGAATGAGTCCGCCTATGGAAACTGAGTTGTCACCCCGAATGGCACATTTTAACTCAGTCACCCAATGTATTATGCCCTGAAAAATCACCGCTTGTTAAATGAAAATGCCAAACGCGTTATCCCAGGTGTTGGTCTTCTGCTCGAATAACGTATATGTTGTAGAAAAAACGAGAAACCTCTGTGGGTGCCCATCGATTAGTGGTTAAATCACTTCGTTGTGGCTTTGCCGGCTCCGAAGAGCCCCGCGTTCGACTCGCGGTGGGCACACGTTTTTTCTTTGTCTCTTTTTTATGGTTCCGTTCGATCGGTCTCGGATTTTTGTCGATCCTTCTGCCCTACTACTCGGCTCCAATGCAACTCTTTATGGTTTGAGATCAGATCGCATTTGTTGCGCACTCGATCAAAATATACCACCGCGATTGGCCGTTCGGAAGTTTGATCAATTTTCTCTTTTGCCCATATACGGCATTTCGTTCCCAGACCCCCCGATATTGGTTAACAGTACGGGTCGCCACGGCAGATAATAATGCCTATATATGTTTGACCATTGCCTCCGAAAACATCTCAAATTCACAAATAGCAGGAGTGAAGCGCATAGTTTATCCACGGCAATTTATACTGCGTACCCTTGTTATAATTTAGCCTAATCCCTTTCCACGAGACAGGTTGATTCCCCTTTAAACAAAAGAGTGCAATTGTGGTGTATCTCGTCATTCTCCTGCGAATTCCGGAGCATATACCCCCTCTTCGCTTTCCCGCGCGCGCGCCAACTCTTTTTTTCTCCCCCAGCGTCTCCGCGATTATCAGCCTTCGAAATTACTGACATGATCTCCCAGCCATGCCACTATCAGATCAGCTGCGGCGTGGCTAGGCTACCGCACCTATATGCAAGGTTAATTTTAGCCCCCAACATGTTCCGTACCTTGTTTTTGTTTTTTTTTTGCAGCCCGGGCGCGTAAATGCAGCACTGCTGAGCGCTACATTGTGCCACATCTGCTGCTGACCACTGCAGTCGTATGACGATGCCCTGCATCCGGATTCTGCATACGCTATCGCCCTTTATGTATAGCCACGTTTGCAAATACTCGTTATATCTGTCTGATGCTGCACGCCTTCGATCCGAGCTCCGACCCCGCAAAACGCAGCAGCACGCTGTCTGACGTACAAGCGAATGGCGCATTTGCCATTCATGGCCAAGCTCTGCGCCTCACCCCCAATTATGTGGCGTGCTTGATTGTGTTATCTCAAATAGGACGCGGTCCGACCACGGATCAAGACACCAGGACCTTTTCTGCCCTGTGTATGCAATTGCGACATGTATATTAAAGTATACGCGGTATGCAGGGAAGATCAAGAAAGAGAGAGAAAAAAAAACGGTGAGAAAAGAAATCGCAGACAATTCGCATTCGATCCAATGATACAGCCCCCCCCCCTCCCTTCTGCCCTGTCGTCGTCCTACATCCCCCACAAGCTGAATGGATCATCCCAGCACACCACAGTCCTTCACAACGATCCTCGCACTGGGCTGTCTCGAAATGTGGTCCGACTGATACGACTGAATCCGGTGGACGACTTCCATGCCTTCGATGACCTCACCGAAGACCACATTGCGCCGATCGAGCCATTGGCACGCGCAGGATGTTATATAAAACTGCACACGAGTGGTTAGATGACGAGAGATGGGGGGAAAAGAAGCGCGACCACTCACCTGCGATGTATTTGAATTCGGACCCCTGTTAGCGCTGGCGAGCAGTCCCGGTCTATTATGCCGAACACGGAAAGACTCATCTGGGGAACGGAAGAGGAAGGGTCAGCCGATAAGTCCTGGAATAAAATAAAATAAAATAATAGGCGGAGTAGAAAATGATAAATTAAAATTAAAAAAAGAACTGGGGAGTTTAAATATTATGAGCAAGGGTTAAATCAAACATAAATGAAAATGTTCAGATGAATTTATTGCTCAGAATGTGTGTCCATAGAACAGGGTCTTGCTGCAAAATATCCACCATCACTGCACGCAGTTGTAGTCCTGTAAATAACCTTTCGTGGTCAATAATCCCACGATATTTTACCCTCCTTTGTGCCCGCCGTTAATTCATAGAAACATCAAATCAACGGCTGATGCCGTCACGCCGGCAGATTGGGGTAGGAATGCCATAATATCGGATCGAAAGAGGCAAAATGAAATGGAACAGAGCAAAAACAGCCACTGACCACTAAACGGTCGATTCCATATACTCCTCCCGCCGGTGCCGTCTCCATTTACGATATCGCCGCCTGTGTGAACGGTCGTTAGGGGATGGCAAATTCGGATGTTTTCAACGCAAGTGACGGGCCGCAAGCGAGATGACGAAAGGGCATATGTACCTTGTACCATGAACTGTCGTGCGGGAGGTGTCAGTCACTGGAGAGAGAGAGAGTGCAGCGGCCGGGAAATAGCGTTGCACGGGAGGGCTGCTCAAGAACGGCACCGCACCCGCAGCACGGCGCGTGCGCCGTGCCCTCTCTCCCCGCGCGCGCGCGCGCAGACGGACGAAAAAACGACGGACACTCACGTCGGCGACCCGGTGGAATATCGAGCCCTTGTACCCAAAGCCGTGGATGCCCATCGCGAGCTCGCGGAAGTTGCGCGCGGTGCGCGGTGCGATGTCATCCTGCGGGGGGTGGGTTGGGCGGACAGGGGGCGTGGGGAGGGGTGAGACTCACATATAGCCGCAGTGTGATCCTGCCGACGTGCTCGGCGTTGATCTCAATGTCCAGCTGGGGACATCAGGGGAAGGGCAGCGAGGAGAGAGACAGGGCCACGTACAAAGACGTCTTGCCTGGGAGGAGCTCGCTGTGAGTGACGGCAAGGGGTAGGAAAGGACAGCGCTTACGGTGGTGGTGCGGCGTCCATGGCAGACTGAGGTAATGAGTACAAGATTAGACAAGAGGAGTGGAATACGCAACTGATGGGAAATGGGATTTATAGGAAATGGGAACTCAGGTGATGGATACATGATTAGAAGAATTATGGATTATTATAGAAATATTATAAGATAATATAATAATAAAGCAGGTAATCTTCGATCGATTCCTTATTTATTTGCGCACCGAGAGATAGACAGATAGATCGAATGCACATCTGGGAACCAACAATGGACGCTCCCTAAAAAACGGGCCTTCCCGTCGGCTGTTACCGGACCAGATTTTCGATACCCACCGCCAAGCAAATGACTTCTGTCCCTTGCCGCGTCGAGTCGCTCTGCGTTTCCTCCCTATAAAATCCACGAACAACACACACGCAGCTGAAAAACAGAACGACAAGAGCCTGTAAATAATAGCGACGCTCGTTCCCGCGTTTAATGTCTTTGATCGCACTTCTCCAGGCCTGCAGCGTGCTCTGGAAAATGCCGACGGTGCTGTGTCGCGAGCTTCTTCCCTGTGTAACGGTCACAGCGTTTCGTGGGTATTTGATGCATCGTCATTCAAGGTTTCTTTAATTCTCCGCCGCAAGCAGCCTTCGACACACATGCCGATTTCTCCACTAGACCAGAAATTTCATGGAATTCAAAATATCTCGCCCGCGACGCGCACACGGGTAGCCACACCAGGGCGTTTGCCGGCCGATCGTAGACACATATTTCGAGGTCCGGTGGGTGATCAGGAGCCGGCGCCGATGGGTCTCAGCTATCGATCTTCCACTAAAATAAAATAACGTCCAGTCGTGTCCGGGACGTGATCCGGAAAGCAAGTGCTGTGGCATATCCCCATCCATGTTGATGCGTGATGTGCGGCGAGGCTCTTCGTGTATGCATGTACTTTCAGGCAGTCGGACGTCTGCGCCTCGCTCCTGGTCACTCCGCGGTAAGTAGGATCGTCCCATTCCTCATTCCCTCCTGTCCCACCCGGCAGCGGCTTCATTATGGCGAGCCGAGTGATGCCCGTTTCGAATCCAGTTGCAGATCCAGAAGGCCTCCGTAGGTTGCAGGAAGGCAACGAGTGCACGAAGCCCGAAGCATGATCTTATTAATATCTCTGTGCGTCGTACCGATTCATATGCAATGTGGCACCTCCAAAACGGCCCAGTGTGGACGTTCCGCCTTCACGTCCATCGTACTTGTCACGTTTTTTTTTTTTTGCCGCGAAAACACTGCGCGCAACGATGGGTATATTGAAATCCCGTCGTACGGTCACACCGGTAGCTACTCCACACATCTGGAGTATGCTGCGTAAATTGACACGGCTATTTTACATTACATACATATATCCTTATATAGTCCCAACGCATAGTCGGCACACTCTTAGTACATCGATATCGTCTAAGCATTTGATAATAGAATGACTGGTTCGCATGTTATCTCCGTGGCATTTAATTTTGGAGTCCTTCTACACGCCACTGGCATACACCTCTGTGGACGGCGGGCTTCGGTCGTTGAGTAGTTGTCCACGGCAAGAGCCAGATTCAACCAGACATGCGGACCGAGCACTCAAGGAGGCGGCAACGGTTTCCTTCTGCCTCGTTGCCTTTGGATCCCCCTCATGGTTGCGACCTTGACGAGGGGTTTTCCGAGCCATTGCGCCTCATGGCTCCTCATGGCCAATAGAATCAGCGTCTGGGGACGTGCCGCAATGTCCAAATGGGGATCACCGTACGCGACGTTCCGTCAGCGGCGGTATACATCTGGTGACAAATAATTATGTAATGTTAGAGCGTACGCATAGATATCTGTGTAACACACTTGTCACAACAGCCGGTCGTTTACATGCTTGTGAAATATAATCTATAATGTTCCTGCCCTCGGTCGCAGCGAGGCCCCGGTGCGTGACAACCCTGAACTCTCTTCATGTACGTTGATATGTACAACACTCGTCCTCATTGCACCGAATAGCATGGTAAAAGGGTAGAAAAGCACAAGCCCTACACCAGTGCAACTGCTGCAAGCGGCTACTAAAAGACAATCCAGCCCGGTGATCAAACCCGCTTGAAACTCATTTCAAAATTTTTATTACCACGTATGGGATAAACGCCTGGGCGTTGGCGAATTGATGTGATTGGGATATGCTTACATAAAATCTGATCTGTAAATTAGACTTGGGGGCGTCAACTTGCAACCCCCTTTCCTTTCCCCAAGGGTCCCCCATGTACGCTTCGTCATTCTCTTTGTACTACATCATACCCTGATCTTCCACGTGACATGCACTATTTTCAACTCCGTACCTCGTCTGTTTATTATTTACCATTGCCACGGTCATCCATGATACTTCAAGTGCCCCTCGGATCTGTCATGATATTCTGTGCTTCTAGCCCACGACTGCCACCCTCATCGGGCTGCTTGATTGAGCTTCTGAATTACGCATTAATTCTCAAAATAACCTCCTCGGGGGATGTCCATCGCAACATTGGAAAGTCCTTGTCAAGTAACGGCTTTCGATCTATCTCTCACTGGCTCAAGTTATCACCGCATGACTCTTCCCGCAGTGTCATATGTACAGTCCTGCACACGCAGAAAACAATTTAGATATTAATGTACATAGAAGCCATCCTCCGACTGCGACGTTTCCTATATCCAATACTCCGTGTCACAATCACAGGCATCTCTCTTGGGAATAAACTTGTCAATTCTGGCCAGTCCGTCGCGTGCCCCACCCTCAGGCACAGATCCTCTGGCTCTTCCCGCGTATATATCAACATACGTTCCTTTTTCTATATCTGAAGCCGGCGTGTCAGCCTTGGCTTGACCCCAGATGCAAAAAATCCTGCGGGTACATAACCAGCACACGGGAAGCAGGAAGCGGAGAATCCACAGAAATCCACCGCCGGGTGGATCGACTCTCCGCTAGCGAGAACTCGAGATGACGCATCGAACATCCCGAGTCCGCGACAAGGTTCGCTTATCGGCGGACTATACACACTTAACACCGTGGCTTGTGAATTTGCAATGATGGTCTTCCACCGTCGGAAGACTCGCGGTGCCGTTTGCATACCCCCTAGGGATCTTACGGGTATAAGAGCTAGCTCGGAACTCTGAGGTATCATGCTGCACTAGTTACACTGGTATTTCACTCGCTCAGATATCATCAGGGGCCGTTGACACGACATGATTCGACACGTCGGGCGGTCATGTAACGACGTTACAGCATCGAAGTTCCCAAGAGTCAATCGAGACAGGTCGTTTATCGCGTCCATTGCCGTTAGTAATGCAACCTTTATTTTGAGTGACACCACCCCATGATTGACAATGCAAGTCCGAGTCGGATCAATCAGAAATGCAGTCGACTCCCTCGTAATCCACGCCGTTCTGTGCACACTCCGGGGTGTATGGAGTATGCGGAGGTACGGGGTACGAGGGCATGTGAATAGTCTGCAAACCAATTTTGGTAACGCGAAAATCCTATCCAAGTATGGGCTATCAGGGTTAAGAGGGAGTCGACCGTATTTGTTGTACTAGAGGCACAGTCTGGTTTGGGCTTGATAGAATCTTATCAGTGTATGCATGCATGTGCCGTTCAAATCGGCCGGGCATCGTCTTCTTTCACATCGCCTACCCCTCTCGTAAGATCGCCATCGCTGCAGATATCGCCATCATCGTCTGTTCGGACGACCGTTTAGCCTCGTCACATGCAAGTGGCACTGGTGTGCACGAGGCGGATGCACGCCTCGATGCGCTGCCTCCCCAGAACACACTGCAAAAAAATCTCTGAAATTAAAATCACCAAGCCTTGATCGTAGCACTGATATTAATCCGCTGCGGGGCTGGGCACGGTTGCTGCCGAGTTGCTCACACGAGCGACATATCCCGCTAATGTGAACAAGGGGCATGCCGGTTGCATCATCGCCCGACTAATGCGCGGGATGAAACCGACGGTAAATGCTCCTCGGATGGGTGCCATTGAATAGGGCGCGCGCTGAAGCCGATGCTAAGCATCTCGTTTTTTCTCTTCAGAAGAACCACGAGTGTCGCGTCGGTTCCCACCAAGCCCTCGACTAGAGCGCCACCACCGGGCATCGCCGTCGCTATGCATACACGCCTCCTTCCTTGTGTCGCACTTCACAGGAAAATTGCGGCCGCGCGCGCCCTGTGTGATGCACTGTTTCCGGCCAGCCTGCTCCACTTGCGCGCTCGTGTTCTCGGAGCGATGCGCGTGTGGAGCCAACTATAGTCTCTGCACACTCAGGCAGTCGGGCGCGGGCGCGGCCGGCACCCCTGCCCATCAGGGCTGGGATCGCCCCTCCCGGGCCCACTCAGGAACGGCCCATGTTCCAATCACCTTAATGAACGCACAATCGAGATGCGGGGGTGGTTCTCGGCCGATCCGATTCAATCGACCATTGCGGGTGGGATCGAAAATTGCATCGGGTGCCGTTCTCTGAATCATTAGTGACCGGGCGGAAGAGAAGACGGGAAAGGGATGCAAAAGATCGGCGAACGGAGCCTCGTCGCGTTCCGAGCGCAATAGTCGCTTTTTCTGTCTGGGGGGATCGCCGAGCGAGGTGGGGCATGGTGGACGTGGAGGCGAGATTGCTTGGGTGGCTGTATTCGTGGATACGGGAATTTTACGCGAAGAATTGATCTGGGATCACGATCTGTTCAGCATGCACGAGACCATATTACGAGGCAAATGACAGGACATATGATTAGTTCAGGAATAGTACATGTACATCTAAACTCTTCTAACAGGTAATTGCATCGCATAGATATTTGGATACCCACACCCGCGCCCCCTGTGGTCTTCGCGCAATATATCCATTCCGTCCATTAAGGTTAGACAAGGCATATAGGACACACAGGTGGCTGGCCAGTCATGAGACGTGCAGAAAAGAACCACCCTTCATCCCTATAGCCCCCTGTCAATCTGTAGGCGAATTGGTCATATCTGGGGGGTACGTACTAGAAACCGACTTGTACATCATCATCACTGCCAATGTGAACCGAGGTTAATACCAAATAACAATAACGGTAAGAATTCGATGGCCCTTGTGCTGCTACACATCCACATGCATGCCTTTGCAAATTGCGACGCGGGAGATTGGCGAGAGACACGGAGATCATGAGCAGGTACATCCCGCTGTAATCTGCGGTGTAAGACGCAGAGGCAATGCTGTGTCCCACAAGCGGCGTTGATATATAATCTAGCGTACGTCGGCCGCGATAGCCTGCGCCATAATAAAGTAACAGTGGCACGTATTGAACAGAACGCTGTATCGTGTCCAGCGCAGACAAGTCGAGCTAGCATCTGAGTTTTTTATTTCAGCGACAGACTCACAATCTGAGAGAAAAAAATATTCGTGCGGTGCGTGGGGCGGGGGCTGAAGATTCAAATTGGTGTGTAAGGTGATTGTGCTAGCAAGGTAGCATTGTAATTCAAGGTAGCAAAAATCACTCGTGATCTCGAGAGAATTTAACTCAGATGCGATGAATAATTGAGGTAAATATAGATAACCAAATTGATCATATCATTAGGTGCCCATCGATTAGTGGTTAAATCACTTCGTTGTGGCTTTGGCTGTTCCGAAGAGCCCCGCGTTCGACTCGCGGTGGGCACACATTTTTCATCGCTGACTCATTGAGCGCCTAATGATATGAAGTAATTCTCATTTTGTTCTTTTCTTCACATTTTATGGTGGTAGTACCCGCTGACCAAATCTGACACGCTGGTACAGATTGTTTCACGTGTGACAGAGCGATATGTCAAATGTTGTTACCAGCCTATGTAGGACTTCTAGACAGAGAGAAAATTGAACCAATAGCTGCAGGTTTCTTATACCTTATGGAGACATAGAAAAAGGAGTCTTAGCGAGGTATGTAAAATGCCGAACAGCGGGCCAAGGAGGGCTGTCACCCCATTTCTGTGTGAAAATGTGATGTTATCGTCGGAGCCAGCCATTGTAATACAGAAAGGCCCAGTGCCCAACAAGTGATATCTAACGCTACGCGACTATTTAGCCTCCTTCTGAGGGCCTCGAACACATTATCGTTCCCCAAGATTAAAAGTGTGTATTGCACATTCTTAGGATATTTTGTATGGGGGGTGGGGGAGCTAAGCCTTTCGGAAGCGATCCAGCGCTGAAAATTTGGCTTCTCCACCTTCAAGTCCTTCCCCGCCAGCCTTTTTGTTATCGGCTTTTCGTCTCTCATCCTTGTGCCTCTGTATCTTTTCCCGCAGAGCAACCTGAATATCAACGTTTGTCAAAAAAATAAATAAATAGAATAGAACAGTGTTATGAAATGGAACCCACCACACTTGCATCGATGACATTCTTCCGCTTCTTCCTTAAATACCGTTTGAGGGTTTTGTTCCTTCCACGCATCTTCATTTTTTCCTTTTCAGATTGTGGTGGTCCCCCTGCTTCGGCCTTGACGCCATCATTAATGGCATCGTCCTCATCGCCAGGTACTTCTGAATCATCTGCTTTCCCTTGAGCACGAAGTCGTTCGAGACGAGGCAGAGCCCTGAAGGGGGTAGTAGACAGGGCTGTCCCTGGATGGACAGATGATGATATCGAGATGTCAATGTAGTAACAAGGTAAGTGTTACCAACAACACATACCTTTTGATTTTCCATCGACAGCATTCGAATAGGTGAGTTTTGAGGGTGGGGCAAGGGAGCCAACAGTTTCGGGATCAAGGGTTATCATGTCAGGATGAATCTGATAAGAAATACTCAATTATAAAATCCGAATATCGAAAAGAGAACCTAGCGGACCTTGTCAATCAGTCCTCTAACTTCTCGTTCCGCTCTCCTCTTGTTGGTTTCGAACGGATCTGCTTCAGCACTATCAAAGCCTGGTTCACCGGATCCTGGGATAAGGATGGTGCTTAAACCGTTTGTGTGACCTACCAATACGTCGTCAGCAACACATTGATTTGGGATTAAACGAGCCAGAATGGAAATGGACGGATGGGAAATTTTGCGAAGAGGGTGGGAGGGCGTAATGGATGCGGTGGGTTTTTGGAAATATAATTCACTTACCGATACCTAGAACATCCATGAAAGGCTGCCACCTTATGGATGTCGCTGGTTTTGCGCCGGCAGGCAAGGGATGTGTCATATAAAGAGGCGGAAGAATGGGTGTTGCATGTCCCGTATATATACCCGGTTCGGAAGCTGCAGGACGAGAATTAGGCGGTGATGTATGTATTGTGGGTGCTGTGTATGTCTGAAGTTGAGGGTTACCAGACGAAATCGCAAGAGTCAGATAATGTTCACTCTGGAGGGCTAGGAGGAAGATCCGAGACAAACATGACATACATTGATACTCCCTCCTGCAGCAACGGCAAGAACTCCTCGTTGGCTCCACTCTAAAGCCGTTGCATGGCCCGCGCGAGGTGCCCATTCGCGTACTGGGGTATTGTAATTTCGACTGTCCCAAATCTGCAGAAATGACAGTCGTGGAGATACACGAAGCGATCCAGACCCAAAATGTCGGCAGGTTGGTGTGAGCAATAGTGGAAATATATGGGGTTAGTAAGTTCGAAAATCCAGATAAAACGATCACAGACTTTCACTCTTCCATCTCCGCCCGCTGTGGCCATATACCGGCCGCCCGTCGAAGGATCAACAGATAACGCTGTGATAGGTCCCAAGTGCGCGAGAAGGCGAACATGTGGGGCAGAGGTAGAAGGGGTGTAAAGATTCACAGTGCCTGGGGTTGTCGTAATTCACGAGAGAGTTGAATTTATTGCCAAGATAGATATTACAGCGAACGTACCGTTTCCTGCACCCCAGTATACGACGGCATTGTGCGTATTTTGTGCTATCGCAGTCGGTGGACCGAGCTTCGGTTTATGTTGCGCTACAATGGTACCAGTTGAAGTATCAAGATAGGAAAGCGTTCCGGGGATGCCCTGGGGGGATATGAGACATAAATAAAACCACGAAATAGCGAGCCAAAATAATATTAAAAGCATTAAATGCCTCCAAACTCACCGCACAGACTAATAACCAATGATACGGTAGGAACTCTAGAAAGGCTGGCTCGATGAGCGATTTTAAACGATGCAATTCGACGAGATCCTGGTCATATATGAATGCATGTCGAGCTTGCGCGACTGCGATATGATGATGTGAATGTAAGTATCTATTAGGATTCGGTTATTAGGGAAATCATAATAAATATCGTCGCGAACGAACGTAATATCCCTACATGCCTCCCCTACCCTCATTTCTTTGGCACCTCCTCCCAGCCAATCTACAGTAGCTATTATCCCACGCCTCCCCGTGATAGCCATCCATCGACCGTTTTTTGTCCAGCGCATCTTCACGCTACCTTCTCCTTTTAGATTGATCTCCCTTCGACTTGCCTTGGCGTCGATGCCAACACCCTCATTCTCCAACACTTCATGTTGCGTAAGCCGCCATGTGCGCTCGAGCGGTTCACTAGCCTCTATTAATCCCGGCGTTGTGGGCAAAAGAATCTCGGAAGCATTGCTAAGAAGGGTGCGGCGGGATGCAGAAATTTCGGATTGAGTGTTAAGCATAGCACGGAGTTTGACATCTCGGATATGAGGGTTAGAATTAGGAATTGCAGGTTTTTTTCCTTTATGCTTCAAGTCAGAAGGGGGAAGAAGGGATGTAGGGATAGTGGTGCGTTTAGCAACAGAGTTAAGAGTATTATCATCTGGTATTGATGCATCTGATTTAGGTGCTTTGGGTTTTTCTCTTCCCTTCCCTTTTCCTTTGTTGAAGTGGTATATATGAATTTATTGTTAAATCTTTTCGAAAACACACCTCTAACGCCAGCAGCCAGACTAGAACGTCGCTTCCCTTCAAAGTTTCTCCCTGTCCTTGGGTTACTCCTGAATGACACGGGCCTAATAGCATCAGCTCGAGATATAAGAGCGTCCATCGATCTAATATTCTCCGAATGAGTTTAGAGTCAGCGGACAATATGGACACGTGATGTGAAGAATCACGTGATGTAAGAGCGTTCTATATGTCGCTTGGGTCCACGCGTTGTAAAGTACCCTTGATGTAATACAATATTAATTCTTACTTATCGGAACCTATGCAGGCACTACCATTTACTCAATGAGATTGGACAAACACGCCACACCGCATAATAAGTAAATCAATTGCCTGCACAAGCAATCACAACTCTTGCATTTATATGACAATAATGCGCGAGGGGTGGACATAACTAGATTACACGTGATCCCTCATGATTCTAAATGAATAAATCCTACAAGTGATTGATTGGATCAGGTAACCAAGGTTCTGTACGACTTTCCGAAAGACGGTAAGGAACGAACACTACTATTGACTTGAGAATGTTCTTGGTTCACCATATCGGGTGCGAATCGGGGGTGTACGTTCCGACATCAAGCCTGAGGGTCGCTGTGGCAGGCCAATATGAAATATTCCAATATTATCGATGTCGGAGTGGCCCACCATACAGGCTCTTGACTGGCATTCACTTTTAACGCTGACAACTTTGAAAGCGTAAAGAGTGGTTCTTGAACGTTACGACGTTCGGGGTAGCGTTGTAGAACAGGCGATCGACAGAACGTGTAACTATCCAAGTTCGTCCAACAAGCCCTTATCGTTGCCAAATTCTGATGGGAGAAGATCACGCCAATACATTCAAGCGAGCCACGAGCAAGAGAAGCTGAGGCAGATTAATAATCACAGTTGAAACCCCAGAGATCTGGATTGAAGCTGGCTGTTGAGAGACCCGCGCTTAGAAATTCAAGAAAGCATTCATTGGAATTGGATAAAGTGGGAAGGCTATAATTCCGATGTCTTGTTGACCTTGCTAGCTTCAAGGAACAACATCGCTGAAAAAAAAACGGATTGGAATGAGTGACCCTTCAATATGATTTAAGCGCCAACTACTTACCCCGAAAGTCTGGAGGATTGGAACCACAAGGCGAGAAGTACTCAAAAATTTCCTTTGTATATTTTCAGGTCGTTAACTTGCTTCGCTGTATTTTCTCATGTACAGCCACTATTCAAGCTCCTTCCGTGCTCGCATACCGATTTATCCTTCCCGAGGAATGGAAAGGACAGAGTGTCAATCGGCACGATCGGAAGGGATTGCGCAACGTGTCCAAGGCCGATATATTGTCGAAGACCAATATTTATCACTTCCGGTGATCACTGTAAGTTGAGAGCCCAAATAAGACATAATTGGCGCGTCAGGGGTAAGGAGAGTTACTGGTGGAAAGTGGGATGCGACAGCCAATATCAGTAGAGCGCTTCGATACGCTGGCGACAACTTCGGTTTTCCAAGCGGATCCGTTGCATTTCGGCCATCATAGTGCATGGAACACGTTCCAGCCTCAGGTATGCAGTGATTTTTTTTTCTCTGGATTAACCGGTTCTCAGAGCTAATCGTGACGTTTTGAAAAATCTGGAGCTCTGACACGTTCAGTTTCATATAATTAGACCTGAACGCTGAACGGCCTTGTGTTTAGCGGTGTCCTCTTGATAGTTTCCATGTGATGTATGCATATGAGCACCACGCCTGTCAAGTAAACCGGAGATCCAGGGACTAATGGTGCCATATTCAATTGAGGCGTGTGAGGTGTCAGACATCGTGCCCTGTTTCAAAGCAAAGAGTGGCCGCAGTCGCTTTACTGGAAGCTCCTATTTAGGGAGCCGCGCTAGTATAGAGTTTGGGAGGTAAGGACGGCGAGACGGTTTCAAATCCTACAGGGAAGAGACTATTAACCATATAATAAATACATGGAGTAAGTGTCAAGTTGTTACTGTGTCCTTATCCTTACAATATTACGGAATCAGCATATTCAGACACGACGCATCCAAGCCTGGATCAACCCGAATGTAGGAAAAGATTAAGAGCCGGCGTTGCTTCCAAATCCTTCGTCCCGCGCTCCGAGGATGTTTGAAGAACAATGTCGGTCTCTCAATTTGTCATCGAATATTGGCACAATATGTCTAAGAAGAAATCGTAGATTGAAACCGATAGCTTGATGGCTGAGTTCCCAATCTGAATCTGACAATCCGCCTTGAGTTAGTATACTAGATAACTTAGGTTATCAACCAATAAACGCAGGGACTGCTCCCGGTGGTTGATTGATAATATATCCGAACTAGGTGCGCCTACTATTTTTGAAGGGGGGAGGAACCCGTCAAAACAGGAAGGTTTAATCTCAGATTAATCTCACCTTTCCGGCTGTCAATTTGCAATGTGAATATGGTCGTTCTATCGGTATCAATAGCCGCAAGTCATTAGGCACCTCCAAAGAAACAATGGCCATTTCATAAGCGTACACAAAGTGGGCGTGATGACTTGCAAAATCGTCAAGCGCCCATTTTGCAATCGGCTATTGCTGGCAAACCTTGCACCTGCTCCAAGTGAAAAATCGAATTGTGCATATGTTTTTGACCATTTGATAGGCATAACCAATACTTGTCTTGCATGCACATTGTCTAAAGCAATCAACGTGCCCGTATTCCCCATTGTAATTGTCATAATTATATAATTTTGTTAAGTGGTACAGTTCCGAGTCTCACTGTATATTAAAAGTACACGCTTTGGTTAAAATATTTCCTCGGTATAGCATCAATTATGTACGAAGGATATTAGAAAGTCATCCATGCTTGCTGGCCTGCTATGGGCTAAAATGTCAATTATTGTTTTGATTCGTGTTTTGACCTACTGCTGCCTATTCGTTTGCGATAAGAGCGAGGTGGCGGCTTCACATAGTGGCAGGATGATAATTGATATATGTGCGACTAGTAGGATCCCTTGCAGAATAGCAGACATCGATCAAAGGTTGCCGTGCCATATACCAACTTCGTCAAGTGCAGGAGACGGGGTGTAAGGTGCTAATCCACATTACTTTGTTGAAGTTTTACACGTCATTTTACACCATTTTTTTTTGAATCTGGGTTGATTTGATGAAAGCTAGCATTTTCAAGACTTCCTCATATCCCTGAGCAATATGGCCCATTTGTGTGTTTGATGTCCAGCAAAACATGGCCTCTTCTTCGGGAAATTTTCTACTACGATCCTTAGGAATTAACTGCATGTGTGAAAGTGGCATGGTGTGGTCCCTGGCCACCGCTTACCATGGCAGGATGAGCTTTCTCAACCTTGACAATTAAGTTGGGAGGGTGGCTTTGGCGGCGGCGTAAGAGATTTCTTTGCCAGAATTTTTATTAGTGCAACCAGCCGATTTATATAGACCCTTTAAAACTAAAAAAAATCAGTGTAAATAAGTAGGTTTTCAACATCTTGAAGCGAACTCGGCCGAAATGTTACTGCAATGACCACCCTTCTCGCAATTTAGGCTGCTCCGGAATATATCCAATTCAGGATTGACAAACGAGGTTGTAGTGCAGAGATTGAGCATGAGTCTTCGTGGATTAATCAAGTTCAGAGACTCGGACGGCTTTGCAGGGGCGCCCCTAGACTCAGACTGTTAGTCCTTCTCTCAAGTGCTTTTATTGTGGATGATGGAGTTGGGGACAGGGGCAAGGTAGAAGCCTCAAAAGAGATTTTTTTGTTGGGCATAGTAGATAATATATCAAGTAATTATTCTATGGAGTTAGTATGTCACTAGGAACACAAGAATATCTGTACTTGTTTACTTATCAAGCACCTGGTGGGTCATCATACACTAGGAACCCGGTAGTACTCACGGGTTACGACATTTTATAATGTTCCCCTTTCAGGCTCACTCTGAATATGCGCGAGACTTGCATTGTTTCTCGCAACAACGTTTAATGATGAATTAACGGTTCGGATAAGAGTTGGCTATGCCCACCATATAAACAAACATCATTTCGGAGGAATATGGTAACCATTGTAATTTACGATCGGACAGGCTGGCTTTGGAAATCGTCCCTCCTCGTCCGTCGATAATACCCTTGGGGAGTGCTGACGTTAATCTTGAACACTGAGGTCGATCAACCATTATTTACCATTTAAAGTGAAATACGTCATCCACCTGATGGGTAGATACTTGGATAATACATATCAGGTATGATATATACGAATGGAGTGGAACTGATCTCATGGAATTGATTAATCTAGGAAGAATTGTTTTGACACTCACATTTATGATGACGCGCTAGGGAATATAGCGGCAACTCAGCCGGGGTTCCTGTAAACACTTCTTCATCATGGCTCCCACGTTCTACGATCCAAAATCTCCTGAAGAACATCCAGTTTCTCTTCCGTCTGCTCCTCTAGTTAAATTGAGACAAAATTTTGTACTTCAACCACCACTTAGTCGCCGTGGACATGGTCCTGGCTTGGTTGCATTTCTTCCCAACAATATCCCTGATAACACTAACAACAGTAGCCGTGATAGCATTCCTACCTCTTTGGATCCGGAACCCGTCCAAAAGTGGGCAGAAGAGAGCTTCGCTGTAGTCGGTATTACTTACAGTGAGGGTGAAGATATAAAGGCTGCCTTAGAGCTTGCTATTTCCACCCTTATCAATTTGAGTACCGTTGATATCAAAGACAAAATCGGAATACTTGGTATGTAATCAAGCCTTGGCGATGTACCTAGCGGATCACGAGAATATTTACAAATTGGTCCATTATTATTAGTCTATGAGCCAAGTGTCCTGGCTTCCGTCCTGGCTGCCGCCGCATCGGAGAAGCGTATCTCTTGTGTAGTGTCTTATGGCGCATCCGGTAGCGGCTCCGAGAATTCTGTACCGCTCCTTTGTCACATTCCAGACACGGATAACACTACATACACCACTGGTGAAATGAGGACCTTTCATAAATACGCGACAGCTGGACGCTTCTTCGTCTGTCCTCAATCTGGAGACTATAACGCTGGCGCTGCAGCAGTCTCCCACACCCGAAGCCTCGTATTCCTGAGGAAACATATAGGCGGTCCCTATTTCGATCTTGAGGCGATATGGGATGAACATACATATTTTGAATTTGAAGTACGCAGTGTAGCCAAGACGATGGGGACGATGGTGGTATGTTCTTTTCGCGTCATCTGTTTTAATATATGGAGAGGGTAGAGTGAGCATTCTTTTTGTTAGGCAGAACCATACGTAAATCATGTTCCGACGGTAAGCCTTGAGTCCCGGCTTGTCTTGACTTATTACCAAGCGCGTTAGTGTAGATGACAGGGGGAATAGGACGAGAAAAGCTTTCGGCATTCTATCGAGACCATTTCATATTTTCGTACGTGTTCCTTGTCACCTCTAGAGACAGAGTCGAGAGCCAAGTAGGAATCCACCTGACACTGCCCTTGAACCTGTATCTCGAACCGTCGGAGCAGACAGGATCATAGGTGGGTTACCCCTGATGTAGACCTTCGTACAATTTAGACAAATTTTGACCACGATTGCAGATGAGTTTATTTTCAAACTAACTCATGATAGAGTGGTGGACTGGCTGCTTCCGGGTGTGCCTCCTTCAGGAAAGAAAATGGCAATTCCTATGATAAGCGTTGTTAATGTCCGAGGAGACCGTTTGTGTCATGAGCATATTTGGTGGGACCAAGCAGGAGCACTAAAACAAGCGGGTGTTCTTCCGTCTCATCTATCTTACCCTCACCCTTACGGAAGTCAGCTTCTCCGACTGCCTGTTGCAGGGATAGAAGCTGCTAGGCTATTGGCAGATGAAACGGACGGAAAAAGTAACGAAATGATGGGGTATGATTGGGGAATCAGTAATGCCTAACATATATATGTATGGGTGTATGGCCTTTCTTGTTTTCAGTTCTATAATCTGTCAGCGCTGCGCCCTATGGTTGACTGTAAAATACATGATTCGCAGGACCTGGGAAATATGACTGATTAAAAAGTCCTTTCTTGCATAGGCTTTTGGGCAGGTGAGTCTGGTAGGGAGTAAACTAATGCCTGAAGCCATTAGCCTGGTTGGTGTGCACCTCTTTACCAGAAACATCTTCTGGGTAGCTGTTGGAGTATGACTCTACAAATTTATGGTGTTCTATAATATATAATGTTCCCTGAATTTTCCTGATATTTGTAGTATTTTTCCCAGCATTGTAGGTGCAGTAGTTAGTGAGGTACTCAGGGAGGTTGGGTGCTTAGATAAGCACCCAGTGCAACATCACATCTGTGGCTGTGGGAAAGCAACCTTAGAGTCTCAGTCCTCACAACCTAAACTCTTATTGTTTTCTGTTTACCTCATATCTTCACCATTTTGATCCATTACCCATTTTCTGCATCTTGTAATCCCCTTTTTAGGTCTCCATCTCTTTCCATCTCTAGTTAGTATAAAACACCTTCCTGTTAAGAACTAGAAACTGACTAATGTCGGTGGCCGACGGGGACCGATCGGAAGGACTTGGCTTCAGCTTATATGCTGCGCCCTCGCAAATATCCGTAGGTTGTCCTTAAATTTCGGACAGGCGAAGACTAAATCCTAAGAAGAACTTTTCGGCAAGATACCGATCGGAACCGAAGGACAAGTCAGGTGTCGGGCCAAGGGGTCGGGGCCGAGAGTGGGCGAGCGCACGCGAAGGCAGAAGAGAGATTCTCCTAGTATGAGATTGCTACAGACGTATGAGGGTATTCTGAGTCGATATTCTGATTGCTTCGTAACTACAATTACAGCGAGTTCATATACAAGTAACAGGCGTCTAGAAAGTACTAATGGGGAGGAGGGCGGAAAACGGCATTAACAATAAGCTTGACTAGGAACAGGAAGTTTATGATTAGTTCGGAGGCCGATGATAACCGAGAATGGAAATTACGATAAAAGGAAATAGTTCGAGGACTACAAATATAGTTAGACATATGTGGAACATAAGATGAGACGGATCAACATGATGAAAGGGACATATCAAAACATAACCAGACAGAAAGGGGTAGTCGGGTTTGATTGACCGGAGAGCATACGTCAGCGTCGGGGGTCCGACGGCTTCCGAGGTGTTGTATTGTCGGAGACGTATAACGAGGGTATTCCATCGGGGGCCGTCGGTTTGCGAAGGGTTACGACACAGTCGTAACACTTCCCTGTATATTACTGTTCTTTAGTTTCAATATCAACTTAGGATTCCCAGTTCTTGGCCTAGGTCACTGTAATGGTAGTGGACTTGGGTTAGGGCGGACTTGGCATCGGGGCTGCTGGGCCTGCCTGACTGTTGGTGTCTTAGACTACTAGAATTTTCCAATTAGTTTGTTTCACAGGTTTTTTTACTTGTTGCAAGGGGCTCTACTGCTATTATCATAAATTGGTAGATCCCTTGTATGGTTACAATAGTCTCTTTCAAATAGGAACCTAGTCCTACTCATTATGTTCTCTTTTGCAAGAGCTCTCTGAGGGATTATGCTACTTTGTCATAGCAGAACCCTTACAGTCACCCCTGTTCTACTCTTAGTGCTGTCCCTATCCTCATACTATAATCTTTGGTCAGTCTGGTACCTGAACTATCCTTGACCCTGAAACTCTGGTGGTGCTTGTTAAGGACCACTAAGCCAACATTGGCTTAGTAGTTCCCAACATAAAGTAAACTTCAATACTCTGAAGACCCCACTTGGTCATGAGTTCAATCTCTACCCATACCAATAATTTGAAGCTGTCACAACAGTCACAAAACATCAAAAACATACAAGATCAATTTTGACAATTCTTTGACTTAACTTCAACAAACCTTCAACTCAATGAACATTTGACTTTATTTGACAGCTTCAACTAACCTTCAACTTGTCTCATTTCAATGTCATAGCATAGTCATAGGTAAATGATGAAAGGCATAAAAGGACAATGATAGGAGTGAGGGAAGTCAGTCAGAAAATCTTGATCTCATCTGTACATTAGTAATTGTATTATTAATCTGAGTCTTGAATAATTGTAACACTTCAACATTTGATCTGTGAGCCTTTGTGTCTGGTATTTGCCGGTACATTGTGTTTCAGTCACCAGAAAACCCACCAGACTCCGTCTCTGTCTATATCCGACCTTGTCCCACATGTTAGTCACCGGACCCCGCTCAGTAAAACCCATCACCTCTCTAACAGAGTCCTGTTCCCGTTTTAGTCAAATGACCTGTCACGATTTGGACTTCGCTCCTGCTCCGTTTCCCATTATGGTTTATGATTTGTCACTATTCGGACTCTGCTACGTTCCGTCCCGTTCCTAACACCAATTTGGTGTTTACTTTTCCTGTTTTATGTTTTGCTCATTTCATTCCATCATTACTGGATTCGGTATGACATTCACTCTATGGTCTATTTAAACTGGCAGATGTTGTACATACATACAATCCAGTCAGAAAATTGGCTTAGATCCCCCCCAGTAATCTAATACATTTTCCACTCTAAACTCCTACTTGAATTACATACACTGCTCACACTAGTCGGAGCCCACAGGCTCCAGCGCATCTATCTCTCTCACCAATCTCGACTCACAACCCACGACCTCCGACCTACGACCCCTCGACCCACGACCTCCACCCGGACTCCCTGGGATTCCCATCCACCCATCTGAAATTGGACGACACGATCTAGTGAGGGTGCAGCCTATAAGCTGAAGCCAAGTCCTACCAGATATCCCACGGGTTTCTCCAGAGACCCGCCGTGTATGCACCCTAACAGCAAGCAAAGGTGGGAGTGGGATACTTAGAGCGGGACTACAAGAGAGGTATACAAGTGTTCTGGGTCGATATTCTGATTGCCCAGTAGCTACATTACAGTGGGTCTATATACAAGTTATTGGCATCTAGAAACTACTAACTAAGGGAAGAGCAGAAACACTATTTGACAAATAGACTTGACTAGAAACCGGAAGGTTACGATAAGATTGGAAGCTGTGATTTAGCTGAGAGTGGGATTATGAGAAAAGGGAATAGTCCACAGGCTACAAGTATATACGGGCATATGTGAAACATAGAGTAAAACAGATCATCATAATGAAAGGGGACATATCAAAGCGTAACCAGATGGTATGAGTATATTTTGACAGAGGTGTAAATGGGGTTTGATCGCCATAAAGGGATACATCAGTGTCAGTGTTCCGACGGTTGCCGAAATGAATGTCAATAGACAGTAGTATCCTTACGGACCATCAGGTTGCAACATGGTTATGACATGGTTGTAACACAAGTACAACTGATCAGGATATTAGATCTATTAAATACTAAGAACTGCACTAAGTGAAAGGTAGCCTATGATAAAGGAGAGAAGATACCTCAGTTAGTAATATCAATAAGTAAAGAAGGAGATGATTTATCAGAGAATGGTAGTTGGGCCCAGAGCTTTGAAGATATTATTGTTCATGCTGAAAGAATGATTGTCTACTGGTCAAGAACCTTAAAGCCAGCTGAGAGGAATTATTCCACAGAAAGGGAGACATTAGCACTTAAAGATGCCCTGATAAAGTTCCAGCCTTATCTGGAAAGAGAAAAAATATGGGTAATCACTGACCATGCTACACTAACCTGGAGTAAGACATTCCAGAATGTCGATTGCTTACCTGGGGAACAGTATTTGCAGGATACCCAGACTTGAAAATAGTTCACAGGAAGGGTACATTCAAATGTTGTTCCAATATCAAGGTTTAGAAGAAGGTTTGCCAATGAAGATAGTCCAATGAAAGATTGAGACAAATCTATAGAGTTACAAGAGAATGGAACAGACTCACTAGGAAATCTGTATGATGGAATTCGACCAGTATTTGAACAGAAGTATTGTTCTTATGCTCAAAGAGCTGAGTTTGAGTTTGAACCACCTGAACAGGCTGTAAGCTTAGACATACAGCTTGAAAACTCAAATATAGGAAGCATAGACTTACCCTACAATAGTATACACACATATAGTGTGTTAATCAGCTTTGGGAATGAAGAATTACAAGAATTTGTTGAAGGCTATCAGAAGGATGAGTACTTCCAGGATGTCCTAGAAAATTTGAAATGGAATCCAATTGGGAAAACCCAAAGCTCTCCAGTATTCATTAGGGAATGACAACATAATCTATTATTATGAAGACTCACAAAGTTTATTAAGGTTATGTGTGCCTAAAGAAAAACAAATAGAAATAATGAGTGAGGCACATAATGAATCAAGTGAGGGGGCCCATTCAGGATATCATAAAATCTACAAAAGAATTGCAAGTGGCTACTACTGGCCAAGGATGTTAAGATCAATTCTAAAGTATGTAAGGACATGTGATAGCTATACATACATATATATGTCAAAAGTCCAAAGCAAGGAGACATGCTCCTATAGGACTTGTACAGTTCAATCCAATCCCAACCAGGCCATTTGAAGTAATAACTATGGATTTCATTCCAAAATTGCCAGAAAGTGAGGGCTATGATAAAATATGAGTAATTGTTGATATGTTAATAAAATATGCAATTATCATATCTTGTAGAACCACTGACAATGAGGAGCAAATTGACCATTTAGTGTTGGCCTCCCAAGACAAATAATATCAGACTAGGATAGGAAATGGACAGGGAGATTTTGGGAGTCAATTTGTACTCGATTAGGAATTAAAGAGCACTGACAACAGCCTATCACCCACAGGCGGATGGCCAAACCGAAATAATGAACTAAATCCTTGAAGTGGCACTTACGCCTTATGTGGGACCAGAAAAAAATGACTGGGATGGTATTTTAGACAGATTTTCATTAGCACATAATACTAGTGTCCATTCTATAACAAAATTCTCCCTGGCCTTCTTATTTTTGGCTTCTAGCCACTGACACGGCTCAGCTACCTTGCCCCAGAGCCAGAAAGTCTCCTAAGGCCGAAAAATGAGATAATTAGTAACGAATACATGGAGGCAAATGACTCACGTTCGTCTAAAGGGTTGAGCAGCTTCGCCGATCAAATGATCGAGTTTCAAACAAACCGAAGCGTAGTCAGAGAGACGCTTAATCTGGGTCAGATCTTTCAGAAAAAATATGTCCGTTAACATATAGACTGCGGATGCCAGCCTCATACGGCATTCACCCAATTTTAAATCTAGCGCATTTAGAATCTTAAAAAACTCACCTGAAGAGTTCGGAAGTCGACCGAGAATGCATTTGAAATCCGTAGGGTCACCGAATTTTGATGAATGGTTAACCCGGAGAGATCTAAAAAACGCGCCAGAGATCTTGAGAGCCAGATGAGACACTGGGCCAAGAAGAATCTAAAACCCTACGCAATCCTGCAGAGCATTCTTTTGTATTCTTCATAATTACATCATAAAACATAAAATGAACATAAAAGAAACTTGAAAATACAAAAGCCGGATAATCCAAACTGCATATACGAACTATTCTACTAAAACATGATCTTCGTTCCATTTTCCACATACTTTGACTATTCCATTGATTGGAATTCATCCCCTCCCAAAGAAAGCCAGATATTCAAACAGTAAACAGCCATTCCTATGACTTTATCAATCCAAAAATCATTGATCGACTTTGGCTTACGCACCTGAAAAACATTAAGGAGGTATGTGTAGCTGCGAATGCACGAGGAGCTTATATCCCAGGAATTTCCACGAGCTGCACCATCCCTTTTGAGCACTTAATGGATATTGGCATGATCGCCCCTATATTTGGTCCCTTCTCATCCCTCATCCACACAACCCCCTTGATGTCTCAGGAATCAGAAGAGATATCCTTCAAGGATACGAGAATTTTCAGCAAATGGCGCTCAAGCTCATGGTCTGGATTGCTGAGGCGAAAAACCGCTGCCAAAATTCTGAAAACACCCACAGATCTCAATGGCCTGAAGATTCGAAGCCTCTTTCACCTTACGCTTTGCGACCTTACTGGGAGCTCAAGAATCAAGAACGTCCAGAGAATTGGACATTCAAGGATATGTGGGGTATTCACAAACCGTCCCCAATCCAGCAGTCTCTTAAACGTCTTGCCATAATGAACAGGGGGCTTAGGAGGGTGTTTGAAGGGGCGAGCCTGTAACTCCCAGCTTCTTTCACCTCTTCAAAAAACCTCCTAAAAGCTCTGTTCATCATGTCAAGACGTTCAAGAGACTTGCTGGATTGGGGCCGGTTTGTGAATATCCCAAATATCCTCGAATGTCCAACTCTCTGGACGTTCTTGATTCTTGAGCTCCCAGTTAAGGTCGCAAAGCCTAAGGCGAAAGAGGCTTCGAATCTTCAGGCCATTGAGATCTGTGGGTGTTTTCAGAATTTTGGCAGCGGTTTTTCGCCTCAGCAATCCAGACCATGAGCTTGAGCGCCATTTGCTGGAAATTCTCGTATCCTTGAAAGATATCTCTTCTGATTCCTGAGACATGAAGGAGGTTGTGTGGATGAGGGATGAGAAGGGACCAAATATAGGGGCGATCATGCCAATATCCATTAAGTGCTCAAAAGGGATGGTGCAGCTCGTGGAATTTCCTGGGATATAAGCTCCTCGTGCATTCGCAGCTACACATACCTCCTTAATGTTTTTCAGGTGCGTAAGCCAAAGTCGATCAATGATTTTTGGATTGATAAAGTCATAGGAATGGCTGTTTACTGTTTGAATATCTGGCTTTCTTTGGGAGGGGATGAATTCCAATCAATGGAATAGTCAAAGTATGTGGAAAATGGAACGAAGATCATGTTTTAGTAGAATAGTTCGTATATGCAGTTTGGATTATCCGGCTTTTGTATTTTCAAGTTTCTTTTATGTTCATTTTATGTTTTATGATGTAATTATGAAGAATACAAAAGAATGTTCTGCAGGATTGCGTAGGGTTTTAGATTCTTCTTGGCCCAGTGTCTCATCTGGCTCTCAAGATCTCTGACGCGTTTTTTAGATCTCTCTGGGTTAACCATTCTTCAAAGTTAGATGACCCTACGGATTTCAAATGCTTTCTCGGTCGACTTCCGAACTCTTCAGGTGAGTTTTTTAAGATTCTAAATGCGCTAGATTTAAAATTGGGTGAATGCCGTATGAGGCTGGCATCCGCAGTCTATATGTTAACGGACATATTTTTTCTGAAAGATCTGACCCAGATTAAGCGCCTCTCGAAAGAGGCTTCGAATCTTCAGGCCATTGAGAGCTGTGTGTGTTTTCAGAAATTTGGCAGCGGTTTTTCGCCTCGGCAATCCAGGCCATGAGCTTAAACGCCATCTGTTGGAAATTCTCGTATTTTTGAAGGATATCTCCTCTGATTCCCGAGACACGAAGGGGGTGTGGATGAGAGATGAGAAGGGACCAAATATAGGGGGCGATCATGCCAATGTCCATTGAGTGCTCAAAAGAGATACTGCAGCTCATGGAATTTCCTGGGATATAAGCCCCTCGTGTATTCGCAGCTACACATACCTCTTTAATGTTTTCCAGGTGTGTAAGCCAAAGTCGGTCGATGATTTTTGGATTGATAAAGTCATACGGATGGCTGTTTACTGTTGTAGGCCCTTCGGGACAAATAAGCCAATGGATTATTGGTTGGTTCTTGAGTGAGCGATGTGACTACATTTTCTTGCTTGGGGACAAATGTGCTCCAATTGATATAATAATAGAAATGAGTAGGAAAAGGGATAAAGACCATTTTTTTTAAAGTATTAAGTTATTTTTGAACGAAATTTTGTTATAGAAGTAGTCCAAATTGTGTAAATTTCGTGATTTCGAGTTTATTTTATATTGTTTTTATGTTTTATAATGTAATTATAAAGAATACAATGGAATATTCTAGCATATATGGAATATTAGCCGGGCTTTCATATCCCACCCTTTCAAGATCTCTGGCACATTTTTCAGATCTTTTCGGGTTAGCCATTCATAAAAATTAGGTGAGTACCCTACGACTCTTACTTTATATAATATATTTCTGCGACCACTTCGGGATTTAGACCATATTGGTCAATTATTGCCTTTACTTCATATTCAGGCATTTCTTCTAAATATTCCCAGTTCAAATGCTTTCTTGATCGATTTCTATATTATTCATGTGAGTTTTTGTGAGATTCTAATGCGCAATGTTTATTACTGGGTGAGTACCATATGAGGCCGGCATTCACAGTCCATGTGTCAGTGGACTGATCTTCTCCATGACTTCAAAAGGTCCATCATATTTCATTAAAACTTCTGGCCTTTTCCTTTGATATTTCTTAATAAATTCAGCGAATGTGGATTTATTAACACCTTTATATACAAATTTACTTAATTCAATCTCAGAATCAATCATCTGAGACAACACGGGAGTGTCGCAGGCTCGCAGACTCCAACACATGATTATACATGGTAATGCTGATTTGTTAGATGCACATTAAACATGTTGCATATTGATATTGCCTTCCTAATATATTGTTGTCTTGAACATGCCTACAAATACTATGCTCACATGCTGCTCTAAGTTGCCACCTGCCCTGTAGGCACAGAGGAGGGTGTCTTTGACATTTTAGATGCATTTCGTAACTCCCATTTCACCAGCCAATAAATGTTACATTTCCTATATGTTAAAAGGGGCAATTTATGTTCACCATTGACCCATTCGGCCTTACCTCTGCTACGGGCATTCAAGGGAAGATTGCTGATGCCACATGTGATCTTCTCCTTCGCCTCTTTCTTACTTTTGTGGCTAAGCGGGTGGAAAACTCCACATTATTTTGCAAGCCCTTGCACCATCTCTCTTTCTAACAGCACTTCTTCACTTTTTTTCATTATTTTTTGGCTGACATTTATGATACACGCACTCACTGGGCATTCTTTTCCATGACGTCCAATCCAAGGGTCAAGATTCTGCATCCACTGTTACCTATGCTAGTTTCTTGTGAGATTTGCGTCAGCATATGGTTGCTTGCTTGAGAAGAAGTGCCTCAAGCATCTGGCCAAGCTTCATCGCTTTTTACTTGCGGCTGCCACTACAGTCACTCGCTTGAGACTGACATTCACCGATTGAACAACAGATGTTACTTCGTCCAGAACATCTGACATGGTAGATTACATTTACATTTCCGAGACGGGACCAGGAAATAGTAGCAAGCTCAAAACACAATGCAAGTTCTCCAAGTGTGGCCATCTGTGAATAATTACATCAACAGGATTCGAAATGTCCTAGCTAGGTTGGATCCCGTCAGTCACTGTATTATGGCAACTCTATTGATACGAGTACCCTTTTTACAATTTAAATTCAATACAAGAGCTGAGATGGTGACGTTTAGTCCCGTATTATGGTCATCCAGGCTGGTTGTCAAAAGGTGGTCACATCCAGAGTCGAATTGAGAGTCAATACTGTTGTGCCTTTACGCTGGGACCGCATCTAATAAGCTAGGTGACATACATGATATGCCGCTCAAACCTGCTCTCCCGCCTGCCCTCATCCGGGCCATTCTCCGGGAAAATCGATTGCCCAAACTAAATATTATCCTCAAAAGATTGAGTTAATTTCGATTTGAGCGACATACGATTCTCGTTGCACATTCTTCGGGATTTCCAGCTTCATGTCCCCCCTTAATCCCAGCGCTGGACCTTTTATCGATTTGCTCAATTTATGCCGTCGCGAAATCTCCCTTCCATCTTCCCAGCCAACCTTTCACTTACCCAAACTCCTCCCGTTTCTCCCAATCTATTCCCTCGTCCCGTCTTCTTTTGATTAGCGTCTTCGCCGCTGCCCGTCTCGATCCCAAGGCTTTCCCGGGCCAGTGTCCGGATATATGCATCAGACCGTCCCCGCACTCGATTATTTGACCAAACAGTGCTATCAAATTTTTAGGAGCAGCCACAAGCTATGGTTATATATAATCTTATTTAAATTTATCTCTCTATCAGTAGTTGGATCCAAGGCTTTGTATCCCATGCAAAGGGCGCGCTTCTCCCGAGTGACCAAGAAGCTTCTGGGTAGTAATACGAGCGATGTGTACCGTGATCTAAAAGGACTTCCAAGCAGTCAGAAGATGATTAGATTCTTGAATTTCTCAGACTTAATACAGGAATCACTGAGATTTATTTCGTAAAAGAATTTATTGACCGTTAGGAAATAAGCCTTCCAGCACTCAGTCAGTTATAAATTCGTTTTTTTGAGTTGCTCAAGGGAAGTACAAAACTGCATAATGCCACACATCAATATGTATCAAATTAATTGCAAACTCATATATGGGCAACAATTAACACAAATCGTCACAGAAGAACAATTTGGTCGTCTTCATCCGTAACACTCTCAATCGTCACAGCAGGTTTGCTGCTAGAGGCATTCTGATCAACAACCTCTCCGGGAGGTATTAAGAACGCAGACACAGGTCTCGCCGCGCTATGAATATTGGCCGAATGAACTGACCCAGCCCCACGGGAAGGCGGGCGGGTTATGGCGGGTGAAGGTGAAACGGGACGATTGGAGGTCCGAGATGGCGGGCGAACAGGACTTTGAGGAATAGAAGTAGGACTAGCACCGGGAAGATTGAACGATACGGGACTCCTCGGTTTCGAGAGAGATGGGGCTGGAACGTCAAACATATCATCATCATCAAAAATGAACTTCACGTTCAATATATTTCAGTTTAACAAGCATAGACTGTTTTTGTAAGGAAAAATATACTCACATTATTCTGCGTCCGTGGCGAAGGAATGAACGGCGCATTCGGATCCAATTGCTTGGGGAGGTACGCCGACGACTTCGGTCCAGTAAAGGGTCGATGGGGGGCAATGGTGTAAGGTGTCCCCATAGAAGGGGGAAGAGGATATCCTGCAGGCGTAGTACCATTAGCGTATCCTTGATTTGGCCAGGGAGGTAAACGATGCGGAGCTTGTCCAGTACTCATGCCTGCGCCCCACATGTTATGCCTTGAAACATTACTATGCAGAGAAATCGGATGTTCGGCTGCGGGGGTTTTACCTGCCAACAAAGGCGGGCCATGGCCGGGCATATGAGAAATTGGTCCTTGTCCGGTACCACTAGTAGCCTGGGGAGGGCGACGGTGGGGAAGTCGTGGAGGATCGTCAACAACGGTTCGGACTGCGGCTGGACTTTTGGTTCCTGGGTTGTAAGTCATAGCAGCGGGGAGTTTAGGAGCTGGTTCTGCTTCCTTCGCATTACCTCCCGTTTTATATTTCAACGCCTGCCCATAAACGGGCATATCGTCTATGAACGGGTTAACAGTAGCACCGGTAGCTAGAGGCGGATTCACATCCCGAGCAGGCGTACGAGTCATCCTCGGCGTCCCTATATTCGACGTAGAAAGTGGGACATTACTGGGTGTCACCTTGCGCCTGGGGTCAAACGAATCTGGGGGTGCAGCTTCATAGGTCACTCCGCCTACTTGGGAATTACGTCGAGATTTATTGTTCACACTACCTCCTCTACTACCATCGGGCAAGCCTCGCGATGTTGTCGCTGTGCTAAGCGGTAAAGGATTATTGAGTGCAGGAGTTAGTCCAGCAGGTCTATAACTTCTAATGGTGGCGGGAGTACGATTTCCTATTGTTCCAGGCCCACCGCGGGGTGAGGGAGGAGCAGCTTCGTATGTCATACTCGGCATTGCCACTACAGTTCGTCCGGGGGTCCTGGCAGGAATATGATTGGGAGCCGACCCACCGGCCGGTGAAGGTGGAGCAACCTCATACGTCACAGCTGGTGTTCGTCCTGGAGTTCTCGGAGGGATATGATCAGGCTTCAATCCACCAGCCGGGGATGGAGGTGCAACTTCATACGTCACGTTAGGTATCACAGCTGGTGTTCGTCCAGGCGTTCTCCCGTGTCGTTGAGTAGACATAACAGAAGCTGCAGGAGTAGGCGATGGGGGGGCAACTTCATAGGTCACAGTGGACATCATAGTTGGCGTCCGCCCCGGTGTCCGCGCTGGTCGAGTAGACGTAGCAGCAACTACAGGAGTAGGTGATGGGGGAGCAACTTCATAGGTCACGGGCATCATAGCTGGTGTCCGTCCTGGCGTCCGCGTTGGTCGAGTAGACGGAACACTAACTCCAGCATCCGGTGATGGAGGGGCAACCTCATACGTCACAGAGAGGGCTACACTAGGTGTTCGCACGGGTGTTCTCGAAGGAAGATTGCTAGGTACAGACGACGATGGTGCAGCCTCATGCGTCGGCATTGTGGCGGAAGTTCCTCGTGGTGTTCTATGCGCCGTTGTCCCGAGGCCATGATCATTGGTGATTGTGGGCGTGAGGGGAGGTCCTCCGGATACTACTCTCGGGCTTGGGTGTGTGGAATGACGACGTAATGTGGAGCTTCTTGAAGAAGGTCTGGCGGCGTGATCTTCACTAGCCTGTATTGAGGGTGGGGCTCGGGCAGGGACAGTCGGTTCGTAGGGGGGGGACTATTGTAGATTGACAAAAAAGCCAAAAGCCAAAAAGAAAAAGAAGAGCGTCATTAGCTAAGCACGTAAATGAGGGAGAAGCAAGAAAACAAGAAGGGAAAAGGGAAAGAAATATACCGCACCGGAGAACGTATCATAATTCCTGGCACTACACCTCTGTTTGATACCCCAGTCTTAATAAGAGTCCCCCCACTCGACTCGGACAATGTCTTCTTTCTTAGCGTACGCGTCTTCGTGTGTGGGTTGAGGTCGAGGTTTGGATTTGGATACATAACCCCCTCATCAAGTACCCTTTGTTCCCGTTCCCGCTCCAACTGCAGCTCCCGTTCCTGCAGCTCCCGTTCCTGCGCCAACTGCAGCTCTCGTTCCTGCTCCAACTGCAGCTCCCGCTCCCGCGCCAACTGCAGCTCCCGTTCCTGCAGCTCCCGTTCCCGCGCCAACTGCAGCTCCCGCTCCTGCAGCTCCCGTTCCCGCGCCAACTGCAGCTCCCGTTCCTGCAGCTCCCGTTCCCGCGCCAACTGCAGCTCCCGTTCCCGCTCCAATTGCAGCTCCCGTTCCCGATCCTGTTCCAAAACCTCAGGCTCTGTGTCAGGTTCTGTCCCATACCTCTCAATTCCCCCAGAACCGAAACGATCATACACATCAGCATGCTTCTCTAGCAGATGTACAGTCGCGCTGGGTGATAATCTATGTGGGATTGTTGTACGGGGACGCCGGCGGGGTGCACCGGCGGTAGTGGAGGAGCCGGAGCGGATCGACACCTATGGTTGTTATTTGAGTGTTGGTGGGGGAGTTGAGTGTGAGTGGCGATTCATTGCGAGTCGGGTCGATGAGTATAATTAAGGTAGATTGAATGGAACGAATAGATTAATGAAAAAGGCAACAACAAAAATAAAATAAAAAACAACTCACATTATCCCTAATAGGCGTCTGAGCCACGGCCCCTATCCTCCCTATCTCCAGCTCCTCTTCAGCAGGCCTCAACTCCGCAACAATTCTTCTACGATGCGCCAAAGCAGCAGGTGAAAGCACCGCCTCCGTGTCATTGAATTCGCCGTACTCTCTCGGGTCATTGAGTATCCTTTGAGCATTTTGTGACTGTTGTCTGGGTGAGGCGAGGATATGTGGCGGCCGTGGGGAGGGTGCACGTTGAATGGGCTGTTCGAAGGGGAACGCATCCCCCGATGATGCATCTAGGCCTGGGTCTCCACCTGCAGCTCTGAAGGGACTCCTCGGTCGACCTCCCACTCCCATCGGAGTTGGTGTATTAAGCCCATATTGTCGAAGTCTCGTATTGAGCGGCGACGAGCTCGTCTGCCTCGTATTATATGGGGACGAACTCCCAGGTCGTGGCGTAACGAGATTGGACCTAGGTTCAGGACTACCCGCGACCGTGCTGCCCCCCTCCATTATTATGCTGAGTTTGCTGCTGCGTTTGCGGATTCCGATCATTTCTTTGGCGTGGTCACTGTTCTCGTTCTCGTTGTCGGTGAAAATGTCATCACTACTTTCTTCGGTCTCTCCACCGCTACCGTGCCACATTTTGCTCTTCCCCTTCCCGTTGTCTTTCAATTTTCCAGTTCTCATCCCCCTACCACCACCTCTCCCTCTTCCACTAAGACCAAGTGACTTACTTTTCTCAGTGACGATCTCGAAGCTCGAGTAATCTGTCGAGGTTTCGGAGAGGGCTTTATGTGCTCTCTCTGGGAGGTTCAGCTGCTCTGGGACTATGAAGGTTGGAACATTTGATGTGCTGGCATGTGCGTTTGCCTTCGGGGCTCGGGCCGGCGAATGGGGTCGAGGGAGAAGTGGAAGTGGTTTTGAAGGCGATCCCTCAGCACCAGCACCAGCAGCCAATATCGCACGAACATGGCTCGGCGAAACGTTATGCTGTCGATCAACCCCGACATCCAGTCTATCAACCCCGACATCCAACTCATTCCCCGTCCCCGTCCCAGTCCTAGATCCCGACTCCGTCCCTGTGTGTTTCCACCCTGGTTGCTCCGCTACGGCAGGTTTCGGCACAGGCATGGATACGGAGATGACTTCTGTGTTTGTGTATGGGTTTGGCTCGATGTCGGGAACGGGCATTGAAACAGGCCCAGGGTCTGCGCCGTCATTAGGCCTGGGCATTGATATAGTGCCCTCTGGCCCTTGCTCTAGTTCTGGTATAAAGTCTTCGACTCCAAGGTCAGGAACGGGCATAACGTTAGGCACAGGTGACCGTCTCGGTGAACCCATCGTCTGAGGCATCATCATCCCAGACGGACCAGGATCAGGACAAGGAGGCGTAGGCTGCTCGATATTTATAACCGGGTAATTGGAAACCCCTATGTCAACCACGGTATCAACACCGACCTCAGGCCCAAGCGGGATACAAGGCGAGGCAGGTGTCCTAGGGGGTAAATCACTATTCCCGTTCACATTCATGATCCTGCTCCCAATTCTGGGAGTTCCAGGCGTCGGATCAATATCAGACGGCGCAGGGAGCAACATCTGCCCGTCCGCACCTACGAGGGGTATGAACCCAATTGGGAGGGGAGAAACAGGTTTGAGTCGTGCCGATGTAGATCGGGATGGGGATGGGTGAACGGTGTTGACCGAGACGGGGGATATACGGCCTTGGGCTTGTTGAACGGATAGGGGACGTGCTGAAGAAGGTCTGGTCAAGGGAGCTTGAGATCTTTCAGACGGAGGTTTGACAGATGGGGGACGAGGCCCAGTGACTGGGCTTGAAGATCTGATGTAAGATGCAGACGCGATAGGCATTTCAGACAGATTCGTCGTCTCGTGTCGAAGTGATTTTGAGCTCTTTAGAGAGTGGACGCTCAGACTACTGGACCGATGATGCTTCGTTCGGGAGGCGGCTGACGATGTTCTCAACAGGCCATCTGCATGAAGGTCTGGCACGGGCATGCTCACACGGCTGCTCCGAGACCCTGCTGCTGGAGGCGGACTTGTTACGGAGTTTGTTGTGGAGAAAGATCGTGAGCGATCATCATAAGAACGGCCTTTCCTCCATCTGGCACCCTGTCGATACCCTTCCTCCCTCCCATCGATATACCCTTCCTGCCTTCCTTTCTCAAGCGCAAGCTGAATCTCAAACTCCTTCTGAACCTGCCTCGCCTTGCCCCTCTCCCTCGCAGCCTCCTCCTCCGCTAAATGCTTTTGAACAGCCAGCTGATTTAGCTCGTTTTGCGCTTTTAAGATGTCCGCGCGCGCCGCTTCTACTTGTACCTGATATGCTTTCACAGTCTCGCGTTCACGGAGAACGTCGGTCAGTGCGATTTGTTTGGTTGCTTCCGTGGCGAAGACACGGGCCTCCGCTTCCCGAGCTCGGGTTTCGGCCAATAACGCACGACGAGACTCTTGATCAAGGCGTTCAGAGGTCTGCACAAGTGTTCGACGCAGTTCTGCTGCCTCTAGTTCGTCCTGGGCGAGTAAACGGGACATGTGGCGCGCTTCAATAATGGTGGTTTCGAGTGTAACCCCCTTATCTCTACGGGACTTGTGTCGTTTTCGAGAAGTCGAGCGGTGCTTTCGGTGAGAACTAGTGTGAGGCTGGGTTTCCATTGTTTCTGTTCTATCTGTGAAAGAGACATAGGACGTATCAGGAGATGGTTGTTCGAGTATTATACGGTAAGCAGAACTAGAAGAAATATTTCATTAAATGAGGGACGCGTTGTATGAGATTTCCATTAAAGAACTTACGCTTCGTCGCTACGGAGACTGTGCTCACCAGGCATGTAATAGCTTGACTGAGGGTAGTAAGCGAAAGGTGAGTAGTGGTTAAGGGTATTGGATTCGTACCAATGAATGTGTGTGAAGGACCGAAATCGATGTGGGAGTCGAAGTAGTAGTATTTCGATGCGGCTACGCTTCGAAAACACGAGGCAGAAGGACGAAGTTCGAGTCAGCCTTTCCTTGAAATATATCCGTATATGGCGTACCACCTAAAAATGAGACAAAAAACAAGATAACCGCAACCACATTAAATCTTTGCCGTCGTCGCTGCTGTCGTGAGCAGTGAGCACCCAAGTCAAAAAGCTGCAGGTTCAATGGCAGGTCACGTGACAAAACGTGTGTGTGATATGATCGATCATCATCTATCAAGATTGGATCGACGCGTTGTCTTACGTTCCAACGATTTATCGAAATTTTTGAGGATAATCTAACCATTCTATCTTTTTTTTTTTTTTAAAAAAAGGGCATTCGTATGATATATGCAAGCCTCCATATTCAATACTTTTTGGTGTCATCATAAAGAGGCGAAAACTTGGTAGCTCAACTGGCAAGGTATGATAATTTTGTCAGCTTTACCAGCCCGAGGTTTTATTTTTTAAGATGAAAGGAATTATATGTTCTGTCCGGCAGTTTGCACATTTTCTCGAAATTCCCTGTCACTTCGCCAGTAATTCAGATGCAGTGACTCGCATAGTAGGAAAGCCCAGCTATGTATAAGGGAGTTTATACACATCTCCCTAAACCTTCGTATCTATTCTTCTTGCCTCAAGCTCCTCATTCGGCGATTATTTATTTCCGCGCTTTATAATTACCGCTGCGGTCAGAGATCTGGCTTAGGAACAGCCCCGACGCTATCGCAAGACGGAGGCGGTAGTGGATGGGGATACATGACCAGCAGGTGGAGTCCACCTTCCTCAACCAGGCCCACGACGAGCCGTGGGTTGGGAGGGCGGTGTTACTAGTGCAGACCCCGGTGACAGGGGCGGGTGAAAATCCAATCAGCGGACACTCAAGAGAATTAGTAAGTAACGAAACGTAGCCCAAAAGTCTCAAGCCAAGCACAAGCCCATCATAATATTCTGAGGGATTGTAAAAAGGGGCTTCAATACCTGTCAAACCTTTATTATCTCCTGCCCGCCCGCTACCATATTGATGGTGATTTCCTCCTTTAGATGTGCATCCCAGCACGAGCAACCAATGGAGTGAGTGAAACATTTATACCCCGGGTTTGGACAGGCTGTATCGCAACCGCCTCCACCACCGCCGCAACCACCAGATGCCCCACCACAACCAGATGCGGCATTAGTTACTCGTACCAGGATGCATATATCTAAAGGAGGAAATTACCATCAATGTGGTAGCGGGTGCGCAGGAGATAATAAAGATTTGAAATCAAACGTGCTTCTGGACAACTTTACGATCGATCGAGGTGTATTACCACAAATAGCCACCATCAGGGTTTAAGTTAATAAGAGGTGTGAAGCTCATCAAGTGGGGAAACTATCAAAGTAGTAGCAAGAAGGTTCGATTAAGGATCACACCTCGTCGCAAGGGTGGTGACTCTTGGATATTTGAAGTGATCAGCACATGAGTATTTTAAACATTCAGTTATTGGGATCTCAATCGAGCGGTATATTCAGATAACAAATCAATTTTATAAATAAGAAACGGAAGCTATTATTATAACCTACAAGCGACCGGATAGTCCTTCCTGCCAAACTGTCATTGTCAACAATATGTGGCGGACTCTGTCTCACCTCCTTCCTCACTTCGTAGGACAACCATCCCGCCGCGTGTCCGCACTAAAAAGCACATGGCGGGATGTATTGTAGCCCGAGGATGAGGACTGTAGGTTGAACAGTTTACAGGAAATCTTATCTCGGAAAATATGTACTTGATGTTGGGCAACTCGCTGCCATCCAAGGGGACGAAGTGTCATCAGCGCAAGAGCGATGAGGAGGGTGGGAGCGAGATGCTGCATAGGCTTCCGGAAAGGGGACGAGGACTGGTTTGCGGGACATAAAAGATCATCTGCAGGAAGGGAGGACTCCACCACAAACCCAGTGACGGATAATGAGGGTAAAAGGGACGGTGCAACGCAGGCTTTCGGGGAGGAGACGGGGACGAGTGTGTAATCACGAAAGGAAGGGTGTCGACATTGGAGACACGGAGAGCGGTGGTGTTGGAAGCCTCTTTCTCCTCTATTTCAACGAAGAAGTTAGACTTCCCGTCATGCTCATTCGGCGTTACTTTTGGAAGCTGATCCTTCTTTAGTTTATAGTAAAACCTGCCCTGTGGACATAGAGATAAGTCAACAGTTTAGTATATTTGACAACATACACTTATTCTCCTGCATCCCCTTTCGTGATAGGCTTGAGGTATCATTTCGAAGACCGGGTGATCTTTATAGAGTATCTACCTCGTTAATCCTAAAGCGAAAAGGTGGGCAGGCGTCATGGGTAATACAAGCTTGCAGATATAACAGTGGATAACGACCCTTATGTCCCACATCACTACCCGCCATATCTCAGGACCCGAAAGCATCGTCGGGAGTCCCTCATGCAGCATTGTCACTGAGTCCTGTTTCACAGTCCGTGGACATATATCGCGTGGATTCATATCCAATAATTATCCCACATTAACCAGCTTATCGCGATCACACCATCTAGTCTTATACTCATATTTTACAGTGCGGGTTCTCAGAAAAGCCCATCCGTATTTTAGGCCGCTATGATCAACATCGCCGGCATCAGCCATATCCACCCTTCCTTCACAAGCACCTCGAGGACGCTTGTCATGACCTTTCCTTGTTGCAACTTTCCAAACAGATGAGACAAATCACGTACGCAGATATGCCTCTTACGACTGAATTGCGTATTAAGTATAGGCACATCATCTCTATATTTCTCTGCCATTCATGCACATCTCATCCTCACCTCACCACCCAGCTCTGCATCTCCATAATCGGCGACCGTTTTCTTCAAATCATCCTCACCATCTTCCCTAAATTAGTCTCTGTCAGTCCAATATCAATCAATGGTACAGACTACGCCCGTCATCTCGAATTTTAAATCCTCCCTAACCCTCCCGCCTCCCTGGGCGGGCGCTTGATGGTGGGTGACGGAATAGTACTTAATCTGTTTGAGGAGTCAGAGTGGGGGAAATGCATCCGGTGGGAAGAATGATATCTGGATTAAGGGCCTTTGGAGTGCAAAGACTGATACCAGGTCATTTTTTCACCATCCTTTGTCCTTGTTAGGGCCTTGTAGGCTTTTGTTCTGAGGCTCATATGGGACAGACATAGGGTCTTCCAGTGTGATCGAAGACAAAAAGCACCTATACCACTGTAAAAAATCAAACACCCTCAGGGGGACTTTATATTTTCCACAAATTTGGAAAGATAACATTCACAGGACTTCAGTAGGACTTATGCTCAAAATCTCAATCCTCTACGGTAACTATGATGTTCTGTAGTCAGAGGTCAGAAGTCAGAAGTTGGAGGTTGGAAGTTGGATATTGAAACATCCAGGAACGGGTTGTAACAGTTGGGTGAAATCACCTATATATTCTGGGTATGTTGAATCAAGTAGAAATCTGTTCAGATTGACAAATCCATTCCAAAGTAATACATATGTATTTAGAGGTGCCAATGATATACATACATACATATGCATGGAATGGACTATCTAAAGGTATCTATTTTTTAAAAGTATTAGTGTTTCAAACTACTAATTTTTTTTTTGTCTACTCATGTCTGGAAAGATTCTTTAGTTTGTAATGTATGAGAGAGTTTAAAACTTTTTGAAAGTTTTAAAAACCAAATTATGTTTGAATCACATCCCAGATGTTTAAATGACCTTTAGAGTATATTAGAATTTGGTATACTTAATAGTTTTCAGATATCCTCCTTACATGGTGCTTGGTTATGAGTATCTCAGAAACTCAGAATCAGCACCTATGGGGCATAATACATTTGAACTTGACATTCTCTTTTGGAATGTAATCATCTTGCAGAATAGGATGGATACAATGTATAAAACAGCTTTGAGAATTTTACAGGTTGAAACACATAAGCTTGCATTAGATTGAGATGGCCTAGAAACTATGGTACATTAGGATGATAATTTTATGTAACTATACTGGCCTGTTGTGTAAACTGGTACCTGACCAAGTTTGGAGTAATTGAACTATCATAATATGACCTTGGTGTGTTGCTTCTAGAAGAGCAGTTCTAGTTTGTCCTGGCACAGCAGTGATGTGCATATTCATATATGCACCCTTTTCAAGAAGCAGCTGGACCATTTGGATGTCCCCTTTCTGGCATGCAGCAATCAGTGCTGTGCCAAAATTACCACCTGTCTGTGCATTGATATCTGCACCCTTTTCAAGGAGCAGCTGGACCACCTCAATGCTTCCTTTGTAAGATGCAGCAATCAGTGCTGTACCATAATTGCCACCTGCATGTGTATTGAGATCTGCACCCTATTCAAGGAGCAGCTGGACCATCTCAATGCTTCCTTTGCAGCATGCAGCAATCAGTGCTATGCCATAACTGCAACCTCCATGTGCATTGAGATCTGCACCCTTTTCAAGCAATAGCTGAACAATACAGATCCTTCCTTTGTGGCATCCAGCAATCAGTGCTGTGCCATAATTGCCTTGTACCTGTGCATGGAGATCTGTACCTGTTTCAAGCAGCAGCTAGACCATGTAAATGCTTCCTTTGCAGCATGCAGCAATCAATGCTGTGCCATATTTGCCACCTGTCTGTGTATTGATATTTGCACCCTTTTCAAGCAGCAACTGGACCATCTCAATGCCTCCTTCACAGCATGAAGCAATCAATGCTGTACCATAATTGCCACCTGCTTGTGCATGGAGATCTGCACCCTTTGCAAGCAGCAGATGGACTATGCGGATGCCTCCTTTGCAGCATGCAGCAATCAGGGCTGTGCCATAATTGCCACCTCCCTGTGCATTGATATCTGCACCCTTTTCAAGAAGCAACTGTATCATGTGGATGTTCCCTTTCTGGCATGCAGCAATCAGTGCTGTACCACAATTACCACTTGTCTGTGCATTGGGATCTGCACCTTTTTCAAGCAGTAACTGGACCATGTGGAACCTTCCTTCACAGCATGAAGCAATAAGTGCTGTACCATAATTGCCACCTACTTGTGCATGGAGATCTGCACCCTTTTCAAGCAGCAGCTGGACAATCTCAATATTTCCTTTGCTGTTGCTGCATGCACCAATTAGTGCTGTGCCATAATTGCCACCTCCCTGTGCATTGAGATCTGCACCCTTTTCAAGCAGCAGCTGGACTATGTGGATCCTTTTTTCACAGCATGCAGCAATCAGTGCTGTGCCATAATTGCCACCTCCCTGTGCATTAAGGTCTGTACCCTTTTCAAGAAGCAGCTGGACAATGTGGATGTTTCCTTTCTGGCATGCGGCAATCAGTGCTGTGCCAAGATGACCATATGTCTGTACATTGATATCTGCACCCTTTGCAAGGAGTAGCTGGACCATCTCAATGCTTCCTTTGTAGCATGCAGCAATCAGTGCTGTAGCATAATTGCCACCTGCCTGTGTATGGAGATCTGCACCCTTTTCAAGCAGTAATTTAACCATGTGGATGCTTCCTTTGTTGCATGCAGCAATCAGTGCTGTGCCATAGTTGCCACATCCCTGTGCATTGAGATCTGCACCCTTTGCAAGTAGCAGCTGAACCATGTGATTGTTTCCTTTGTGGCATGCAGCAATCAGTGCTGTGCCACAATTGCCACCTGTCTGTGCATTGATATCTGCACCCTTTTCAAGGAGCAGCTGGACCATGTAGATGTTTCCTTTCCAGCATGCAGCAATCAGTGCTGTGTCACAATTGACACTTGTCTGTGCATTGATATCTGCACCCCTCTCAATCAGTAGCTGGACCATCTCAATGCTTCCTTCTTTGCATGCAGCAATCAGTGCTGTTCCATACTTGTTATTTGCCTGTGCATTGAGATCTGCACCCTTTTCAAGCAGCAGCTGGACTATGTGGATACTTCCTTTGCAGCATGCAGCAATTAGTGCTGTGCCATAATTGCCACCTGCCTGTGCATTGATGTATACACCCTTTTCAAGCAACAACTGGACTATGTGGATGTTTCCTTTCTGGCATGTGGCAATCAGTGCTGTGCCATAATTACCACCTATCTGTGCATTGATATCTGCACCCTTTTCAAGTAGCAGCTGGACTGTGTAGATGCTTCCTTCCCAGCATGCAGCAATCAGTGCTGTGCCATAATTTCCACCTGCCTGTGCATTGATATATGCACCCTTTTCAAGCAGCAGCTGGACCATGTAAATGTTTCCTTTGTGGCATGCAGCAATCAGTGCTGTCCCACAACTACCACCTGTCTGTGCATTGATATCTGCACCCTTTTCAAGCAGCAGCTGGACTGTATATATGCTTCCTTCCCAGCATGTAGCAATCAGTGCTGTGCCATAATTGCCACCTGCCTGTGCATTGATATATGCACCCTTTTCAAGCAGTAGCTGGACCATGTGGATGTTTCCTTTCCAGCATGCAGCAATCAGTGCTGTGCCCCAATTAACACCTGTCTGTGCATTGATATCTGCACCCTTTTCAAGCAACAGCTGGACCATCTCAATGTCCCCTTCCCTACATGCAGCAATCAGTGCTGTACCATACTTGTCATCTGCCTGTGCATTGATATCTGCACCCTTCTCAAGCAGTACCTGCATTATCTCAATGCATCCTTTCTGACATGCAGCAATCAGTGCTGTGCTAGAATCACCACCTCTCTGCACATTTACATCTACACACTCTTCCAACAACAGCTTTACTACAGAAAGCAGGTCATGTTTTACTGCTACTACCAGTGGTGAATCCCCTATGTGAATCATCATATATCTGATCTTTTCATTAAGCCATATCTTAAACTGTTGACTCTGTTCTAAAAACAGTGTTGTCAACAGCTTTGGCATTCTATGAGACATGTCACCCTCAATAGCTTGATAGTGTGAAATCCAATGATGTGCACAATAGTTAAACAAGTGATGAGTGCTATCAATGCTAGACACCTTCATTGTAGAGCCAAAATATTGCTCTTGAAACTGAAGTAGATAGACTAAACACATTTGTGCTATGTGGATATGTGATAGTTTCCCTTCCAAATGAAAGTCTGGAGGTGGCCCCCCTGAAGTAGCATTCAACATAAGATATTCTTTTACAGAAAAATGTGCCAGTTTAATGTGATCTATCAAGGTATGTTACACATCCTGACATAAAGACATATTTTCCCTTACCTTGATTATATACAACAAAGCCTGAGCAGACCCGAAGAATATCCTTTGGGTTATGGTATACTGCTTTAGAATTGAAGGGGGACTTTGTTCCACCAACTTCAAAATCTAAATTAATCCCAGGAATTTCCACTAATTCCTTTGTTTTTAAAGGCCAAAATGAAAATGCAAGCCATTGGAGAAATTTTATAGCAACAATTCGATGGCTTTTAGGGATTCTCTCAATGACATGTGTATATGTCTTGTAGAGGCTTGTTGGGAGACAGTCAAGCTGCTCCTCTATATCTTGTTCACTACAGCATTCCTGTAGGTCATTAAGTTGCAGTGCAACCCATCAAAACCTAATTATAGAGAAACAATAAATAAATAAAACTTTGCTCATATATTTCAAAGATTCTTACATTCCATTGGCCTTTTTCTGAAGTCTGTCAAGGATAGTTTCTCTGACATCCTTAGAAAAGTCAGAGAAATCATCACTCTGAAGGACTTTATCTTTGATATAAGACTGTATATCATTATTTAGAGAAGCAGTGCTGAGGTCCACATATTGTGAAATGAGATGCAAAGGGTCTAACTTTGAGGTAATAAGTTTCTCTGGGCGAGTGGTGCCTAGGAGATGTATTTTTACACTATTCTGACCAATGAAGTTTTGAATCCACTTTAACAATTCCTGATGGTTTTCACATTCGTCCAAGGCATCTAGAATAATATAAACATGATCAAAGACAGACAGGAGATGATTAACCATATCAGGAAGAGAGTCATATTTTGGTGGCTGGCGTCCATTGTTATATATATGCAACATGGGTGGAGGAACCTGAGCACATTGTGCAAGCAGTTGCTTAATGATTGACCGAAGCAAGCTGTGATAGAAACGGAACCCTTCTTGTGCATCTCTAGAATCAAAGAAGAAATATACTGCTGCATGTGATGGCCTTGCATTACAATATTTTTCAATATCCATGATGATCGTGGAGCTATTTGGGGTGATTGTGAACCAGATTTACAGAAAATTAATGCATTCTTACCACAAGATTGATTTTCCAGAGCCCACTGTACATTCCGGATGAGTAAATAATGATACTTCTATGATCCACTCACTGCTTCCATAGATCCACAAACAAGGCTTAGCACCATTCTTCCATTGTGTGAATTCAGCACTAGTAGTAAACCAAGTCCCTGTGCCCTTTGTACGGAGTCTTTGAGCTGCAAAGTAATTCTCTGACGGATCAGGTGCAGCAACCCAGTCGGAAATCTTTTTGCAAAGGTCTATCATATCTTTTGACATTTTTTTAACACAGCGTTTGTTCACAGGAGCCAACTCAAAATTACCTGGGTCCATAACCTCTCTGCCTGACGTGTAAGGGAGAAAATTGCTGTGCTTCATCCAATTCAGTGCAATATGAGAAGGTGCAGTTTCCGACATTTGTTGCAATTGGAAAACCATGTTGTTGTAGTCTCCATCCCCCTTCGATTGGAACTTTACCATTTCACTATGAGTCTTGTGAATAGCAAGATAATCAGCGTTAACAGTCCCAGGAACTATAGCCGAGGAAGCTGGGATACACTGCAGGTATCAATCAAACCATATGTCGGAAAGAAATGCAATCAGGGATGGACTCACTTGATTTCCCATCAATACCGGTGTAGCATATACTTCATAGCAAAATACGGTTTTGAACCGGGCACTAATGGAATTGTACTGTGTCAATTGTTGTTGCAATGCTTCCGAATGTGAAAGCAAATGCTTAAGTAACGGCTCAAGTTGCAGAGACTCTAGTGATCGGCCATCCACGTGTGTTCGAGTCCATTCAACACCCTGATGGGGAGTCCCCATGAAAATTACACCATACGTTGATATTTCAACTGCCTTGTGATTACCAAGATGGCCCATATGAGCCGTGCTTGCATGGATAAGTGCCTAATCAATGCGAGTCAGTACAAAGATCATTGTATGGGTCTACTGACATTTTTCAATATGATTCCGCCGAAGCTGTGCGCAATAAATATCAACGGCCGTTCCTGCATTACAACAATTATCAGAAAATTATAATAAAACGAATAGAACCACAGACGCCTGTACTCGTATTTATCCTGAATGCAAACAATTTGGCTACTAAATCTACAGCGACATCGTACATTGTCTGTTGTGATCTATTCTCGCCGTGGGTGCGCGCATCATAACCGTAAGTAAGAATTCTGGCAGAAGGTAACGTCTCTGGCAAGAGATCGCGGAGCCAAAGGACACCATTATCTGCATTGAAAGACGCCTCCCGGTGCCCGTCGAGGCCGTGTATGGCAACAATGCTGTGAGGCGATCAAGAAGATCAGCAGTGATCGGATGTGATCGGAGATACATCATTTACTCGACATTGGAGGATTCCCCTCCAGGCGCAAGCTGTTTCAACCCGAAATCGTTTGTCCCGGGAGTTGAAATGGTGGGTTTGGAAGAAGACAAAAAGGTCGACATGTTGGGACGATTGATAAAAGACGTAAAGGTCAACTTCTGCTATGCTATATGTTACAGTGTTCCTGTCACGCGATAAGGGTCACATTGACTTCAAGTTGAACTACCACGCGTAGCATCGATGTGCTACACATGTCTGCACCGAATAACAGGGCTGCTATCAGTAGCGGTCATCCAGCATACTAGTATTCTCGGGTGGCCTTCCACATTTGCACTAAAATTGGGGCGCTTGAACGACGATGCTCGAATGGCGTTCAGGTTGAATATTCGAAAATCCTTATCTGCTTTCTCGTCCTCAACTCTCTTTGTCTCTACAACACCATCACTATTTCCTGTAGCCCCGGTTCACCGAGCGCACCCTGGGTGGTTGACAGCTTATTAATTAAATTTCGTCACAGTTGAGAATATTTGTTGCACATGGAAGGCACAGATGGTCCCCGAAAATTCTTTCAGGAAGTCATATACACCCGCGCCCCCTGCGACACTCCTCGTGCTAGGATTCATAAAAGCTTTTACAGTGATTTTGGTCTGTAGCAGAAATATACAAAAGTATCACACAGTTTAACACTGGACGCAGCTGGTATCCCTTCTTGAATGGTGAAAGCTCCCGAGCGTTAGTAAGAAACTGATGGTCCACCACTGGTAGAATTTTCTCACTATTTAATTTCACGGAAATGATACATGTAGCCAATGTTTCCTTACTGTACCCTACTCGCAATTTTCTGACTGAAAAGACTTTCAAATGCTGGCTGTGGGTCGCAAACCCACCATGGTTGCCTCAGACAACGCTGCTTTTCTAGCACATTAGAGTGTAGCGCCCTTCATATGACAACTTGTATCCTTGTTTTCAAGTTTATTATACATTCCCCTGATGACCACGAAAAAAAAAGTCCAGTCCAATGCTATGAAAGACGAAATGAATAATCGACATTAATTCTGAAAATCATTATCATAAGTGGACAAATTAAACTCGAGAAAACAAGACACTGACATGAACAAAGAGGATGATCAACGACATCTGACGATGTCTGAAAGAGCGCAACTTCTGCAGCACGACGGCTGGTCAATCCGGACAAAACCTTTCCACCAGCCTTGTTGAACTTAGTGATTTCCTGGGATGCAACTGTGTTGGGATCTTCTCCCGCATTGAGACGCTTAAGAAGTGTGGAGGATTGGACGGTTCCACAACCCAAGTTGAACGCAAATGATGTCAATACGCCAAACTGGTTGTCATTGAGGGTCACCGAAGGGCTGATCAGACTGTTCAGACAGGTGGTGAACTTCTTAGCGTCATTTTGGAGGAGTTGAGCGGCGGTGGTCTGACTAAGTGGGAATGAAAATGGCACTTCAGCACAGTTGGTCTTCTGGCATTTATGTCCGAATCCAACGGTGGGCAATCCGATGGGATCCGGCGCTGGGGCAGCGACAAAGCCTTCGAATTTCTTGATAAGGGCGACGGTAGCATCATTAATAGTCGGGAGAGATGCCGCACAACTGCTACTAGCCCCTGGGGCGGCGTCGGTTGCGCTCGTATCCGAGGCGGCGGCAGTGGAGGCGGCGGAAGTGGCGGAGCTTGTAGATGAACCCGCCGCCGTGCTGTCACTGGATGTGGGATCGGCAGTGTCTGCATCGGGATCAGTGTCTGCATCGGGATCAGTGTCTGCGTTGGGATCAGTGTCTGCGTTGGGATTAGTCTCTGCGTCGGGATCAGTGTCTGCATTGGGATCGGTGGTATCCGTGTTGGTGTCAACAGAATCTGCATCTGCTCCATCGGTGGCATCATTGGCGTCAGTCCCATCATCGGAACTGTCGTCAGAACCGTCATTTGTGGGATCATCTATTCCATTGTCGTCCAGGCCTTTATCGTCAGTATCATCAAAACCGCTGTCGCCATTATCGGTGGTGTCCAGACCATCGTCAGTGGTGTCGGCGTCAGACCCGAAGTCACCGCTGTCGTCAGACCCGAAGTCATCGTTGTCATCAGACTCAAAGTCATCGCTGTCGTCGAAATCCTGTCTTGTGATCAGGTATTTCTGGCCCGAAGCGGATTCACAACATTGTAGAACCCCATTACTCAAACAAATATCTACGGAAAGAGATGAATTGGGACATAAATGTTAAATTAAGATTATACTCACTGGTACCGGGGGTACAAGGCCTGAGAATAGGGGCCGCCCGGGCAAGAGAAATGGCTAAAAGAATGAGCGAAAAGGACTTCATACTCGTCAACGAGTAGAGATACAGAAAAAAAGAAAAGGGAATGTATGGATAAAGGAGAAAAAGAAGGGATAATGTGGGTCGAGGTTAGTCAATTAACTAGCTTTAAATAATTAAGGATTGCCAATCTGAAGGCCCGGGAATGAAAGGAACAAATATCATAATTACTCTGAGAAATGCATCTGCTCCTGCCATATGGTAGTTTGCCGGAGTAAATACTTTCTTGAATTGGTGTCATTTTCCCTGAGGTCGACGTATGCATCATTTATTAAAGCGACTTTGACATGCATACTGATAAAGAGCAGCCTAAGCCTATGGGGCGAGACGGTCGTGGCAGCTATCTGTTGGTCACTACTGTTTATTACATAATCTGGCTGACGACGATGCTGACACTTTCTCATACGTTCAGCATTTTCATTTACCCACTTGGGATTTTCTCAAAACCCCCACATGAACACTTTGCTACTCAGCGGCTACGCTAAGACACCGAGAAATTCATCGCCTAATGGGGGTATATTTAATAGTACCCACAAAGTACCCACAAAGTTCCAATATATAGTTTAACTCTGATGAATTGACTAGTGTGATAGTAGAATGGTTTGGAGTCACTGTTTAAGTCCTTGTTCACTCGTTCGACTCCTGATGATCCTGATTCTTTTTCCGCAAATGCCACTCCCTCCGACTTGTATACCTACTCCAATCCCATAAACCCATAAAAGCAAGTCTCTTTAGTAAATGGATAGGGATCCCCGCTCCCCACAAACATTCCAAGCAAAGTCCTATGGGACTCATTTTTTTTTTTTTTTTTTTTTTTTCAAAATCCGACATTCACGTGCATTTGATTTGTTACTTCATCGTTCATTGTACATAATGTGCGGTAATAACATAACTGTATTTATTATCATTATTCCAAATTTGTAAATTTAAGTATTTTGAAGCCTCATTTATTCCCTATAATCGTTCTCACTGTTTGATGATAGATAGCCATGGCCTCCGGCATCGTAGCCTTGATTGTGGCGATAAAGATGACTTCCGGCATGATTTTCCACTGTCTAGCATGTTTCGTTATAATTCGAAACATTATCAGACTTACACAATAGAGAGTATTTGCAACTAATATGTATGTGGTCACGTTTTTAGTTCCCTTACGCATCTGACTAAAGTAACCGTTGTTTTATTAAGAAATGATATAAACTTCTTTTTTCATCCGTTCATCTATCTCTCTGCGCCATCACATCCTTCATAGATGAAGCGAGAGTATGGAAAGGAAGTGACCGTAAGTTCACTTTAATACAGAAAGTGACCAAAAGTGAGTGTTGAAAGTTACTTTCTTACCATCGACATAGCCACATTGACCTTCACCACGTTTATCAACCACTTAACGTACCAACCCTCTTGTCCCTCTCTAGACCTACCATCATCAGGAAAGTATCAGTAAGTATGCCATCTATATTGTCTAGAGCCATCTAGGAGAGCTAGCTACATAGCTTGGCTAGACACACTACTTTTGCGAGATCCCTATTTACTAGTCAGTATAAAAGCTTACTATAGATCTAGGGAGGCTAGGGAGGCTAGGGACATAATGGGTGTAGACATTCCCAAATCCCTGATGATGCCTACACCCAGAGCACACAATTTTGAATGGAAAAAACTTTTGCAAGGAGGAGAATCTATCACCATTGAGTAAGTGATACCTTTGTCATCACAAACAATTGTTGCTGATTTCCCTGATCTCCTCACAGTATCATTGTCATGCATGGCCTTGATGGGCACTGGGAGGTGTTTACTGCAAATAATGGCATTCTTTGGCTTCACAATCTCTTGGAAGAGTTGTTCCTGTCTACCAGAATTCTTACTTATGGTTATGATGTGCATACCCATGGCCCAGGACAAGACTCTATATGAAATTTGGTACAAAAAGAAACCAGACATTAACCACATCAGAGTTTGGGAATGCATTGCACATGTGTGTTACGACCAGAAAACCCACCAGGACCTGGACTCCATTCTATACATGCCAACTCTCTGTCAACAGACAAGTTACCAAATGCAGAACAAGGGGAAGATTACAGAAGATGCAGGAACTATGATATTCCGTAGTCAGAAGTCAGGGGTCAGATATTGAAGTATCTGGGAACAGGTCATAACAAACACATGTATGTCATGCAAGCCATGAACAGCTCAAAAGACCATTTGGAGCTGCATGTCAACAATCATGTGATATATGTAGTCAAAATATAGAGTTCAAACCTTCAACTAGTTTTTATTAAAGTTTAGTTATTAAAACTTTATTTAATTATTCTTTAGTATAAATACTTCAAGATGTGCATACATAACTAGACCCCAGTTTCAATCTCTTAGGATTTCCACTAAATACATACAAGTGTGATATTCTCAAGTCATTAGAACTTCTATCCCTCTACTCCTTATCCTTGTCTTATCTCTCTTTCCTTCTTTGTGTTTTGGTAACCATTGCTGCCATGTTGGGAACTTATTTTCCAGAACTATTGGGAAATAACTGGGAACTCAGAAACTTCTGGATAGGGTCAGGACATCAGCTTCAGCTTATGTGCTGCACCCCTATGCAAATGCTTGGAATGTCCTTAATTTCAGAGAAGGGATTTATGTCAGAAGATTATGGATATTCAGAGTTCCAAAGAGTTCCAAATATCGAGCATATAGCAAGAAAGAAGGAATAAGAAACTAAGTTGATATCAGATCTAAGGTAGAGTATAAATTTGCAGAAACTAATATAGGTTCTTTCATTATTGTACTACAAACTAGGATCACAATAAGATGGATTAGGGAAGTATTCTGAAATGGGAATACAATAAGCAAATGAATGAATACTTGTTGACTGACAAGTTACCAAATGCATCATATTATCATCATAGGTAAATGATAAATAGCATAAAAGGGCTACAATAGGAGCAAGGGAAGTCAGTCAGAAAAACTGTGCCATAATCTGTATCATTACTATTGTATTATTAGTTCAACTTCTATTCATAATATCTTTGACTTAATTATTTGTATTGCTTCTGTGTCCTATATTTTCCTCACACTTTATCAACAGGATGAATTAATACTTTGTCGAACAAGGCATCTGTACTCAATATAGTTGAATATTCTTTGATTATTATTCAACTTTATTGAGTGAAATTCAATTCATGTCAGGTGTGCTAAAAGGAGATTTTGAAGGTCAGATAAATCCAATGGACAAGTGCTCATCTAAAAGTCCTTGGATGGATGTGAGTTCTGATTGTGATAGCAGATAGTTGGGCTGAAGGGGTGGGATTGCTCCATTTTCTGTGTCAAATGTGAGGTTGTACAACCTATATGGTACAAGCTGGTCAGCTTTTTGCTTACTAAAAACATCCATGCTGATGAACAAAACTCTCCCACTCTTGTTGACCCACTATCTCTTCTGGAATCCTTTTCAAGAGCATCACCTCTTTCTTTGCCTTGATGATCAAATAACACAACATAGCAAGTATATTAAAGCATGTAGAGGTTATGCGGACATATGAACTGGTAAATTAGATGGTCAAAAAATTGCCATCAAGTCAATGAGGGAAGTTAATAGTATGAGTTTGTGAATTGTGAAGGCGTATTGAAGACCCAAGGCCTCAGTTTCTTTATACAGACCACTTAAACTTTTTTTAAATTTTTATGTCACTCTCTAGCAAGCATGGCGAGAACACCTCGTTTGGCATCCATAATCCATCCTAATATACTTCAATGTCTTGGTTATTCGTACGATGTCAGTCCTGAATCTCAGTATGACTTATTAGCGTTAATATTTCCGTGATGTCCTACATCGGATGTTGGCCAGCTGTAAATCGACTCCCTTTGGTTCGTATTAACGGAGGTGTGCATAACCGGACGCTTAATTTTGATGCAGCCCCCGTTGTACATTTTTGGCATCGCTGATGGACTGGCATTTTTACATGACGTCGAGTTTCGCAGTTGCAAATGTTATGAAGAGTCATGAAAATGTAGAATTTAGACAGTACCGATCTTGGTTTGCAGTAGCTCACTAGTAACGTTAATACACCATACATGTACTCACTATGTTGGGTTCGGACAAGGACACAAAACTGTGACAATAGCGACTCGCTACTGCAATGGATAACAAATACACGAAGAAATATTTACATGTACATGCATATATATACTCAAATAAAAGTGTCCTACCATGACCTCAGTGGTGTCGACTCGACGACGGTCGTCCATGATCGTCCATAAACAACACAATATCATCAGCATCATTTTACCAGAATAGTACATCAGTGAGGCACGACTCCCAATGTCACCTGCCTCCGGCGGAGCAGGTAGCTGCCTACTTCTTTCTGCAACATAGGCACGATAACTACGGAAAGAGGGGTTAGAGATATATTATAGATATTTATGACGATTAGATGCTACATACATGCGACTGAGCTCAGGAACCAAAGTTCATAAGATGATCCTTGCTTTCAGTTGCACAATATAGAGATAGGATTAATCCATACATATGTAAAACATGTCAATAGTAGATAAACTTAAGGATAGTCTTATGAAATTATAATCCTATACTCTCCTGTCCGGTCCACCTGAGTCTATTACAATACGCCTCGTCACCGTTGTGTCGGGGAACGCTAAATGTATAGAGCGTTGAAGAGCTTTGAAGGAGCGCGAAGTAAGCAATTCGCGTGCCATCAATATCGATTAGATAGATCGCCGTGTTGAGAAAGTCATTGTCGAGCTTGAGAGCAGCAGACAGACAGAATGCTTCGTCCCCATGCCACCACACATAATGTTTACCAGGATATAGCGGACCTTCCTCTTCGTAAATAAACTTTCGTTGAATGCAATACCGTTGCTGAAAATACGCAAAAATTCGATAGCAGTTCGAGAATGTTTTTCGTAGCCTTTTCGAACGACTTATGTTCATACCACTTTATCTTGCTAATGTGGCGGTCGGCGTCGCATCGCACCTTTGTTTGTCTTCACTCGTTGGGCATAAACTAGCAAAAAAGTGGCAAATTTTAGTGGCAGCCTCGTGTGTGTTACGCTAGGCTCGTGATAGAGGAGCCTATGGAATCAGAATTGTTCGGTAAACAAAAGGTACAGTGGTCCTGTAAATTGCACCACTTTGCTTGTTGGCGGTGTTCTTGAGGGTGAAAGGGTGGTCGAAGTTTGGCTTGTGTCACAAACTGTGCAAGTTGCTGGGTAAGTGTTGATAAACCGAAGCAAATAATCCACAAGTCCGAGGACTTGGCAAAGTTTAACTCAAACCCGTCCTCAAATCTGTGATAGTCCTGGAAGTGACGGTTGTCAGGAGAGTTGTCAAATTCATAGATCGCAGCACCCGCTTCAAATGCACATGACCTCAGAAGTGCACATGAGGTGTCAACCAAAGTGCAGGGGAAGCGAGTAGCGGAATGATGCCGAAGTGTCAGAAGTAGGGAACGAATGGCTGGCTGTAGCCAGAGGATGACGTCGTCATCACCTAAACAATAATAATTGGTGGATCTGCAGCGCCCATGTCGGCCCTTTGCCAATCTCACCGTTTGAAGCGTAGAACCCAAGCCACGTTGGTGTCATATCCAAGAACGCAACCATGTTTATCAACTGCACACCGCGGATCTACGCCAACGCGGACTGTTTTTTGCAGAACTACTTGCCCCCTTTTCTTTTTAAGAATACCGTAATAGCATCTAATTTTACCCATACAGATAGCTATCTGCTCACTGTTCCCGAAAATCTGAAGTTTGTGATTTCGACGATCGTAACTTTAGACTTCACGTACAAAATACGTTCGAACTGAAATTGAGACTGATTATGTAATCATACAGCTAGAAATTCTATTGCAGAATCATAATCTTTGACCAAGTTTCGCTCCTGGACTACAAAAATTCCCTAATCCGAACTTCGGCGGAGGTGTCTACTCTTTCACTCCGGCACTGTATAGTACTCATTTAGGAGGATGATCAAAGAATCTTTGCAAATTCTTACCATTTAAAGCGTAGAACCCGCGTTGCAGGCATATGTATCTTATCTATGTGGGTAACAAGTTAAAAGTATGATCAAAACCATTCTTACAGATAGTTGTCCTGACACGAGACCGATACCCGAGGTAATCGGATCCTGATTCTCTGAGAGTTGCCAATGAGCGCTATTTCAACGTTGGACAGATGGCCTAGATTTCTTTCCAGGCCGGAGGCGTAGAAGACCATTGAGATGTAGAAGACCACCGGGCTATTTTGGTGGCAATCTGTCACCGATCCATTCTCAGCAGCAGGAATTGCGTAACTATATACTCAGATGAGTCTGCGCCTGTTGGGCGTGTTGTTTGACGTCCTATGTGACGGAGGTTGCTTTAGGGTGCCAAGGTGATTTATGTCCCGGAAGAGACAAGGCATGTAAACCATACATGCCGTTTCGTAAACGGGCCACCGGCATTATAAATGACAACCTGAGGTGCAGTGCGAACCTTGCCCCCTCCCTCCGACCATGGCAGACGCAGAGAAGCTCAAAGATACAATCCCCAAACTGTCTAAACGACAGCTCAAAAAGAAGAACAAAGGACTTGGTATCGGCCTAAGAAAAGCTCAGAGCGGCTCCCATATTTACAAGCAGGAGCGGTCTCGTGCTGGAATATTGGTTACAGCTAAGTTCTTCGAGGCTGTTGAAAGATGCAAAGCCAGGGTGAAGGAAATAGCAGATGAATGTCGTAGCAACAATCTCAAGTTTCGGTGCGACTATTTTAAGCCTGTATAATCAACTTGGACTGACGCAGACATTGACTTTCAATAGTGACCACGAATTCGACTTGGCCGGCAATAGAGAACTTTGTCTTCATTCTTTGGGCGGGTACGTCTCACTTCAAAGATTAATCAATAGTATTTACTGAAGTAGCCATGGTTGATTTCAGTGACGACGTAGGGAGCCTTTTCCCAGCTGATGTCTTGAGGATCTCCCAAATATTCGAAAAACCTCAATTCATGACAGATGGCGCAAAACCAAGCGATATAGAACAAGGAAAGGTACTAGGTGATTGCTGGTTTCTCGCCGCGCTTGCCATGCTGGCCTCCATGCCTGGGTTGCTGGAAAAAATTTGCGTTGAAGTAAGTGGAGATTGTCGATGTGTTACTATTTTCAAATTCTCTCCATGATTCGCTCAATGTAATGTTTAGAGAGACGAAAAGGTATTTATGGATCAATCCTCTGACCTTGCCGTCCCTAACGTCGTTGACTTCTGTAGGCTGGCGTGTATGGCTTTGTTTTTTGTCGGGACGGAGAGTGGGAAGATGTTATTATCGATGAGTACGTTCGTTTATATGACATGAAGTTTGCTTTGATATATGAACTGTTTCCACCAGTCAATTATGCACAATGGTTCCTCCATTCGAGACACTTTCTCAGGGGGCTCGTGATACCTTTTTCCAATAGTCACTGATCACTTACATTAGCTTCAGGGTCAAAACCTGTACCACGATGACAAGTATCTCTATCAGAAAATCGCTAGGAGAGGAAGTAAAACACTATATTTTGCTCGTTCCGCTCAGGAAAATGAAACTTGGGTGTACGTCTCCTCCACCTTCAAATATCGACCACAGCTGACAATTCCATAGCCCACTTATCGAAAAAGCCTACGCGAAATTCCATGGAGATTATGAATCACTTAATGGCGGGTCCACCTGTGAAGCTCTTGAAGACATGACCGGGTTTGTTTCCATCCGGCCATCCTTCGTTCTTTCAGCTTACAATTAAGGATTAGTGGTGTCTCCGAAACATTCTATGCCAACGTCAGTTGTGCTTAATTATTTCTCATGCCTGTTTTGAGCTTCCGAGGATTAGGACATCATTGATCCGGACGACTTCTGGCACAACAATCTTAAGCTTGTTGGGACAGATCGACTCTTTGAATGTCATATGGGTTCTGATGGCGAGGGTACTTACTAATTATTTTATTCAAATTAAGTCAATAATGGTAGTACACATAGGTCTCATAGGCAATCACGCATATAGCATCCTTGCCGCCAAGGCCTATAATGGTAAACGATTCGTCAAAATTCGTAACCCTTGGGGTAAGGGTGAATGGACCGGTCGTTGGAGCGACGGTAGCAGTGAATGGACAGATGAATGGCGGCCCGCGCTGAAACTTTTGGAGCACGGACCCAAACAAGACGGCTCTTTCATCATGGAATATGAAGATTTCTTGAATACTTGGGAGGAAATTGAACGAGTTCAGTTGTTCAATGACAAGTGGATTCAATCTGCGCATTGGCTTAATGTCAAAACTCGACCGCCACCCGCTGTGTGGCAGTATGGAGATGTCTCGTGTATGTTTTATTCGAAGTTTCTGACTCAATTCTGACGTTTGGCAAGTCACTTTCACACTCGCTAAGGCTTCGCGAGCTATGATCGTGCTCTCTCAAGCGGATTCTCGTTTCTGGAAGGGTCTTGTTTGGTCTTTCAATTGGTCATTTGATTTTATAGTATTTAAAAGAGACCAAAGCAAGATCATTGGGCGTTCTCGTGTCCCTTCAAACACCAGGAGCGTTTCAGTAACAAAGTATCTGACGGAAGGCGAATATTTTGTCCATGTACGCCCTCTTTTTCTCATTTCTGTCATTGGTCATGTCTTATGGACATAATAGGTAAGGTTAGAACATACCCTCCTCGTAAGTCCAAACATGATCAACGGAAAAATACATGGCGCTAACCTTTGATTCCATCGATGTACCGGAGGGCTGGGACGGGCAAAAGCGAAAACGTGTTCACTCGCAATACGCACACAGTCAGAGCATAGCCGCCAACTACGATAGGTCTGTCCTATTTATCATCGACTTGTGATTGTTGGACTTAATTTGATCTAGTACTTGGTCGGAGTTTATGGTTATTCCCGAGAAACACTTGGCAAAGGGAGATCTTTTGCAGCTCGAAATAGCCCATTACGAGGAGACGATAGAAAAGCGGCAGACAATCAAAGCAGCCGTCTTCCCTCGTCCCGCCCCTACTACCTCTACTTCGGATACTCGTGAAGACACTACAGGTAGTGGCAATGCCGATACTCCCGGTGACGAGATTCCTCACGGCAATAACAACAAAGATATGAATGAGGGACCTACACATTCCAAACCTCGTGAACAAGATGTCGCTGGCGAAGAGGAAGACTCCCCAAAGCCGGCGAGTGAAGGAGGTCGTCCCAACACCAGTGGGAACGACCCTCAAGGAAAGGAAGAAGACGACAACGAGAGCGGGAAAGAAGACAAAGGGCTCAATTCGGACACTGCAAATGAAACCGGCCTCTCCAGGCTTAGCGTCCCTCCTTACGTCGACTGCGATGGCTGTAAAATCACTCCTATTATAGGTGTTAGGTGGGTATGCGTAGAGTGTGGCCCAGTTGGGTACAACCTCTGTGATAGATGTCATTCCATGGGTGTGGGGACCGGCGAGCACAAGTTTGGTCACCGAGTCATTCCATTGGAGGCGCGGGAACGTAAGTCCATCCTTCAATGAATTAATTCTGAGAAGTACATTATCTTCCAGCCAACAAAGAAGTCAATGAGGGCCATAGGTGCAAGCACTGTAAAACATCCCTCATTGACGGTGTATTGTGGTGGTGTCTTGTGTGCAGTCTCACGGCATTTTGTGATGCATGCCATTCAAAAGGCCTTCATCCTGCCGACCATAGAATGGTTAAAGCAGAAAATAGCGCCGACGCTGCTGTATTCATTGATCAGGTACGCAATTTTTTCTGTCCCTAATTCTTATTCTCACTGTTGCGATACTAGGATGATGGTTGTGGTGGCGGCAATATTCTTCTTGGATTACGAGTCTATACAGAGGATGAGGCCAAGGTGGATATTAACGGACAGTTACGACATGGCAATATGCTTTCGTGGGCGAAGGAGATGTAGTGCATTCGAAAGCGATGCTAAATCATGCTTGATTTGTATTTAAACATTGGCTGAAGCTCCATATACTCATTAAATTACAGTCGTAACGAATATTCTTTAGTGGATATGAGGATGGAGAATAATATCGTGACTCTGAGTGAACTATGATCTCTCCGAAGTATTACTTAGAATGTAATCCTTTATTCGTCGTTGCCCCAAAAACAAAATGATGGCTATGCGCTGGTAGAATCGTCGACATACATATATGGCTAGAACTGTATTACATGAAACCGTGACAAATGAAACATGAAACGACCAAAAACAGAAAAAGAAATGAGTGACACTGAAGGTGTTGGAATATGTAGTTCAGAACCCTAAGTACCCACATGTTTCCATAGTAGTCAAGTTCTAGGAGGATTTTCCAAAGTGGAAAATCAAAACCTTCAAAATTTGTAACAGGAAACTCTGACTGATGATGTTTCCTCACAGTTCTTAGTAGAGGAAGTACTGGATGAGGAGGCATCTGCCAACCAAACCAAGCAGGTCAGTCAGGCATATTTGATCAAGGATCAAACTGGGCAAGATGTGTTGGAATTGGTGATGAAACCACCCTTTTCTTAGGGGCGGTTCACCTATTTCTTCACTTTTTCATAGGAGGATGCTAATTGTGGACCATGTTTTTGGAGGTTAATGCATGCCAGAACCATTATACACCTAAACTAGCATCCTACCTACTATGTCAGAAGGTGATTCACTAACTGACACATTGATTGAGACATAAATACTTATATTACAAGACTATTACCACCTTGTTGATTGTGTATTACAATAAGCCAACTCATACTATTTTTAATAAGATGAGAGGCAGGCATAACAGCCCCTGGGACTAAGGCCAAAGTTACTAGAATGTGACAACTCTAACTGTGACTCTGAGAAGGGAGGTGAGGAATCCTATGGAATTCTACCTTCCTGAGTTTCCAAGTTGACATTTCAGATGAAATATAGACCTAGTTTGGCAGAAGGAACAAAAATGACCAAAAATACAGTACCCACATTACAGAAACCTAGTGAATGTTAGGATCCTCACCATTTCAGACCCCCCACACCTTGTTTTACCCTTGTAATCCTCCAGTACCTTGCTATTGGTACCCCTGACCACAGTGTCACCACCTGCAGCACCCCAACACCTATTCTTCTGTAGATTACCCTTTTGGTCATCCCATCCTGTCTCCATCCCAACACTCTCCCATTACCCATTCTACATGTATGTTTTATTTGTCACCACCTCACAGCCTTTAGAATATGTACTTGTATTTCATCACATTTAGTCTTAGTTTAATCCTTGTTCCTGTTCCAGCTTCCCTTGATCCATCACAACTTCTCACTTTCTTGATTGGCCTTCTAATCATCTGTTATACTTTTGTATAAAAACCCTATCGTGTATGTTATACTGTAGTTCTTCAGTTTGAATATTGACTTAGATTACCCGCTTTGTGTTTAAGCCCCTTTGCTTGCTCCTAATACTCTTGAAGACATCCTCAGCCAGCTGTGACTCTTACCTTCATGACCCTTAGCATTTCAGCCTTCTGGTTGATTCAGCTAAGTATCATCTTCAGTTCAATTCATACTACTTGCTCTTCTCAAAATACCAGAGCACCCTAACAGTTTGTGTGAGGGTGCAACACATAAGTTGAAGCCAAGCTCCACTTGTTTTGTAGAATTGGACCTCCCAGTTAAGTATGAAATAACCATTGGCCCTCTGACATCATTTTCTCTCTTGTCTTTAGACCTTAGATCTTAACAGTGAAGGAGGATGTAAATATTATCGAGCAGACCCCAAGCAGCCACCCTAGTGTCAGGATTTACATATGTGCTACATGTCTATGGCTGGGTGTTAAGCTTGGGGCTTATGGATGGGCATCCAGGGAAAACCCAGGGATGTTCCAGGACAGGTAGGGCTTGGCTTCAGCTTATGTGCTGCACCCTTGTACACTCATTCATATATCCATATTTCGAGCTGACAGAACACCTACAAGGAAGATGTAGATTCCAGAGTTCCCATGGGAGTTCCGGGAATTGAGTGTGCAGACAGACAAGAGGAGTAGAGTGTTAGGATACGTACAGGGTGGGTCTCCGGAGAAACCCGCGGAATATCTGGTAGGACTTGGCTTCAGCTTATAGGCTGCACCCTCGCTAGATCGTGTTGTCCAATTTTGAACAGGCGGACAGGAATCCCGGGGAGTCCAGGCGGGGTTTGTGGGTCGTAAGTCGTAGGTCGGAGGTCGTGGGTCGTAAGTCGAGATAGTTGAGAGAGGTAGATGCGCCGGAGCCCGTGGGCTCTGACTAGTGAGAGCGATGTGAATCAAGCAAGGGTTTAGAGCAAAAATGGATTAGATTACTGGGGGGAATCTAAGCTAATTTTCTGACTGGATTGTATGTACAACATCTGCCAGTTTATGTATATAGACCGTGGAGTGAATGACATACCAAATCCAGTAATGATGAAATGAAACTAACAAAACATAAAACGGGAATAATAAACACCAAATTCGTGTTAGGAATGGGACGGAACGGAGTGGAGTCCAAATCGTGACAAAGCATAACCCATAACGGGAAACGGAGCGGGAGCAGAGTCCTAAATCGTGACAGGTCATTTGACTAAAATGGGAACGGGGCTCAATTAGAGCGGTGACGGGATTCTGAGCGGGGTCCAGTGACTGATGCGTGGGACGAAGATGGACATAGACAGAGACGGAGTCTGGGGGAAGTCCAGTGACTGATATGTGTCATAATGAGGTCGAATGTAACAAGTCTTGATGTACGGAGTCCGGGCAGGAAATCCTATAAACAGACAATTGGTGCATGTAGGGCGTTGTGGCGTACAGGTTAGTGCCCGGAGTCTGGCAGGATTGTCTGGTCGTAACATAGAGACTGGATCAGGCTGTATTCAGGGTGTAACTAGTTTGAGATTCCAACTGGATTGTAAGTACATGAGTATGGGAGACTATATGGACTTTGAATTATACATATGCAATACCAAATCTGGTAATAATGCAAAACAAGGAAACATAAAATGAGATAAGCAAACACTGAACTGGGTATTAGGGACAGAACAGAATGGAAGTGGAGGATGAATCATGACAGGTCATTTGACCATAACAGGAGTGGGGTTCTATGCTCTGTTAGAGGGGTTCTGGGAGTCTAGTCAGAGTCCAGTGATGGGCACAGAGAATCGGGTATAAACAGGTTGATGTGTGGGTCCAGTAGAGTCTGACAACTGGTGCATATAGGGTGGGGTCTGGGTCCCGGTGGGTTTTCCGGTCCTAATATACTGTAGGGATGGGGAACCTGGGACTCTGAGTGTACATTATGTCTTAATTGGAGGACCCATGGATTCCAGGAATATGCTGGTGTAAAGCTTACTAGGACAAATACATGGATAGAATACTAGATGGGTGCTAAGTTGATTTTCTGATCATATTGTATGTACAAACATTTACTACAGTGGGTCAAAAAACTGCCCCAATGTTTGTGCATTTTAGAAAGATTGATATTGTGTGAAGGAATGACATCAGCAAAAATTCTGAAAAATTCACATGATATACTAGAACATGTTGGCTATCTACCAACTTAAGAAATAATGTGATTCCAATCAAAACTCATTGCTCAATAAATCAAACAAAATAATCACTCATTGGGGCAGTTTTTTGACCCTCTATTATCTTACAATCTAATACTTTGTATGACCCCCCTTTGCCTTTAAAACTGCCTGTATCCTCCTAGGCATGCTTTCTATTAGCTTCTGGCATGTCTCTGATGGTATTTCAGTCCACTCCTTTGCCACCCTGTCCCATAATTCATGTACTCCTCTGGGTGGTATGTCATATTGTTGGAGTTTGGCCTTGAGGTGTTGCCAGAGGTGTTCAATGGGATTTAGATCAGGGGATTGGGCAGGCCACTTCATGGGAATGATGTTATTGTCAGAAAACCACTGGTCTGCCTTTTTTGAGGTATGTTTTGGATCATTGTTCTGTTGGAAGTACCACTTATCCTCAGCCATCTCCAAACTTTCAATGCTCTCCTCCACTCCCTCCTCCAAAATCTCCACTGCCTGCACCTCTATCAGCTTCCCCACTGCATTCCAGCCCATACACCCCCAAACCATCAAGTTATTCCCCCCTCCATGTTTGACAGTTGGTGTGGTGGTCCTGTCTGATATTGGTTTTTTGTCTGGTTTTTTTGTCTGGTTGTTCTGCCCGATTAGTACAATAGTTACATAGTCTATAAAGTCTCTATGGAAAGGTAATTACAAAGTAATTAGAATATCAACTTAGATTTCCCTGGAATAATTATTTGGATTGACTCAGACCTCTGTGAGCCTTTGGACTTTTATTATCGTATTCTTCATCATAGATACTTTTACTGTAATCCCGTCATCAATTGGGATCACAGGTGGTCACACGAGTTGACAGGACCATGGTGTATTGTCCAGAACAAGAACAGGATACAGGCAGATGCAGCATACGGTAAGGTAAGAGAAAGGAAAACTACCTAGGCTTATATGTGCTGTGATCACATGCTAGAACAAAAGGGGTGGCACAAAAGAGTGGCACAAAAGAGTGAAACAAAAGGAGAATGCGTAAGACTGGGGTGCCAGGCTTACACCCCTCCCCACACAAAAACAAACCAACTACTCCAAATAACTAAGACTTACATAAAGAGTTCATGCACACAAGGCTGGATTGTCACACTCACGACCCTCCCCACACAAAAGCCGACCCACTACCTCAAATTCAACCCTGGTGGACCTCCTTCACAAGTATGGAACTTCAGGCGGCAGAGTCTGTGAACCTGGTCCAGAAAAATGTGCGATGATGACGGAAATTTGACACAGCAATTAAAGGTGAGCTAACAAAAAAAAAACTGATTTGTGGTCACATTGGCACCAGGCATCTGAATCTGTGTCATTGTCCCGGTATGTGGGAGAGGAGTCATCAGCATCCAGTAAAACAGTGCCCATGTGTTCTGTTTTGACGATAGGTGTTCCAAAATCAGGGCCAGGGGATACACCTTGGGTGGGATCTCCGGGGCAAGTGCGACTGACATGTGTGGTCCAACCCACATCAGTGGGGACCTTCCGGCATCTCCAGCACCCTCCAGCTGTCGAAAGACGTTCACGCTCAGTAATACTAAGTGGACTGTGATGAGGGGGTGTAATGCTGGTGGTGGTTGATGAAACGTGAGCGGGGTTGGGTCTAAGGGTCGAACGAGTAGCAGCAGGGATCTCCATGATTAGGCTCTCCCACTGCATGGACATGAGGGCAACGAGATTGTCGAAGGTGATATCCTCGAGGTCGAATTCAGGGATGGCCATGATACGAAGGAGGAGCATGGGATGGGAATGGAAAAGAAGTTGGTACTTGTAGATGTTGCTGGTGATAATAGTGGGTCCTAATGCAGTGCGAGCATCTGCAAGACTGGCTGCATAATCCAAAAATGGCTGCTGATTTTGAGCACACAAAAAAAATGTGCAGAGGGTGACCATCTTGTAGCCCTTGGGCATGAAGCGGTTGTGAATCTGCTTCTCGAAGCTCTCCCATGATGTCAACCCCAAATACTCTGTGCGGCCAGCATTCCACCAGGCGGCCATTGTCGATTTCTGCATGTTGGTACCTGCAAGTCGGATCTTGGTCTCAATGGACAGGTCTGAAGCCTTCTCAGTTTTTGTAGAGGCATATATAGCAAACCCATCCTCACACTGGCCAAGCCAAGCTTCAATAGCAGTTGGCATGAGAGGGCCAGCAAACAGGGTGACAATTTTTGATGCCATGGTTGATGTGTCACAGTCATCGTTGTTGTCCAATTGGAGAAGTACAGGTGCCAACAGGGTTGACGTCTCTTAGGAAGAGACAAGGGAGTGTGGAGCGCGAGGGAATGTGAGCGGGTGGTCTGACGAGTGAACTGAGGTACAGTGGTGTCGTCCAGAATGAAGGAAGTAGTAAGAAGTGGCGGGTGTCAAAAAAAAAGTGTAATCCCATCGTCAATTGGGATCACTGGCAGTCACACAAGTTGACAGGACCACAGTGTATTGTCCAGAACAAGAACAGGATACAGGCAGATGCAGCGTACGGTAAGGTAAGAGAAAGGAAAACTACCTAGGCTTATATGTGCTGTGATCATGTGCTAGAACAAAAGGGGTGGCACAAAAGAGTGGCACAAAAGAGTGAAACAAAAGGAGAATGCGTAAGACTGGGGCGCCAGGCTTACATTTACTCTTGTTCACCTACTTAGGGTGCCTTCAGGCCCTTTGGACAACGTGTTAGCGTCCCAATATGGCAAATTGGTCCCCAACCTTTATCATTATTAAGCATTCTCCTGCATGTAGAATTTTGAAAGCTACTATTCCATAGAGCACCAGAAGACTGTTGACTGGGCAATAACTTGACGTTAAGTAGTTAGCCAGATGGATCCTTTCTCAGTACATTTACTATCTTTTGCTGTTTTTCATGTCAATACAACTATGTAAAGCAGCCATGACAATGGAAAAGCTGGGGAAATAAATTTATACAACACAAAAGATCTACAAATACAAAAAAGAATTCAGTCCCAAATACTACATATATCGGAGGGTTCCCGAGCCTTCATGATGCATAAAATTTGCCTTTTGGGCACGTTTATATAATGGCGGGCGGCGAAATTAGGCAGACAGATACTTGCACAGGAAGACAGCTCAATTCAGGGATGGGTCGTAGAAATGAAAACATGTAATGAAGACAAGGAATCAACAAAAGCAGCAATCATGGTGGCCTGTGGCAGAAAAACGAGACGAGGATCATGGTGAATGATGATCACGAGGGTTCGTTCATTGGAACATCCGAATCCGCTGTTTGATTTACCGGATACGTCTCATTGGCCTGTCACCGCATTGACGTTTATGAATACATAAGGTCAGCAAGGTAGTAATCACTATTCACCTCGTTCATATTAAACTGAAGTTGTTGCTGCTTGTTTTCCTCAAATTCACCGAGCGGCAGCTCGCATGCGTAAACGTACGTACCCTCCCATCGGCCCGTCAAGACCTGGCGATCCCGGGCGGATTCCGCTTCGCGCCTTTTCGGGCCTACTATAACCAGGCGCCACTCGACACCGCTTTTGTGATTCATGATTTTGGAAACCTCGTTGAGGCCCTTGGTCGCAGAACCATGAGAAGCACTTATCGTGAACTGTAGTGCCCAAACAACGTTGCCAGAGCGAATGAGAGCGTCGACACCGCTGAAGTTGGGCTTCAGAGGTCGCCAGTAGAAGTTGAACGGCGGCTGGATGGTTTGCAGTGCGGTCGTGCCTGATATCATCCTACTGGGGGTAGGAATTGGGTGCGGGTTTGGGTCACCGGGGAGATATCCTTGAAGTGACGCGGGAATCGGGCCAGAGAAGCAGACGTGGCCGTAATTTTCAAAGAGCCATCCCGCGGCGCTGCGTAGAGACGGATGACCGCTGAGCAACGAGAAGAAACTGTATTGTTGGGCTGCCGTCTGGCCAGAAACGGCTACGCCAAGGGTCCTGGCCAAAAATGGCGTCGGGATATACAGAACAGGCACTCGCGAGATCGGATTGCCAGGCCTGACAGTGAATATCTTCGAGGAAATGTTGGAACTGAAATCCAGGTTTTCGAGATCCAAAAAAACTGATGGGAAATGGCTTGCAAGTGTGACGGCCCCCTTTTGCACATCATCAAGGTATGTCTCCTCCTTTGTCGGCTTGATAAGAAGGTCGATGATGATCCTGGGGTTCGGCCCATATTTCTCAGCAAGGGCCACACCATCCTCAACATCGAACCCGGAAACAATACTGATACGAATGTCTCAGTGGAATGACGGTGTGTAGATGAGATAATACCTCATACAACAATGTTCGAAGCTCCTCCAACGACCATATGTCCATGATGTACATGTCAGCGCTAAGGCGCTTTACCCAATCCTTCCAACGATGAGAAGACGGCGAGCTCGTGTGTATGACGTGTGCCCGTGGACTTTGGAAGGCGCTGCAAGGCCAGAGCACTTCACCCCAGGAATCGGAAAGTGCCCAGGCGCCCTTTGGAATGTAATCGGCAAAAGATGTCTTTCCCGAATGCACACTTACGCCGTTCATACTGAAGAGGACGAATTCATCGGCGTCGATCTGAAGAGCGACGGGTTCCTGCTCTTCGAGTCGACGGAACAGAAGGTACAACAAGAACAGTGATTTTCCTGTCGAGTTAGATTAGTTGATGCTTTAGGAGTGGTCGATCCGACGCACCGATTCCTGGTTGACCTGTCACTAGAAAGGCAGATCTGCGCTGTCCCTCCTTATGCGTATCCGCGAGAATGGTGTCGTAAGCGAGCTTATACTCCTCACGAATGAGGAGGATGTTAGGGGGGCGATAGTTTGGTGGAATGTCAACGAGTGTGAGGTCGACAGTCGAGTAGCTCTTTCCAGCCACGCTGATGATGCTGACCCTGTCTCGACCCCAAAAGTGTTCGTGAAGACTTTTATAGGTTTTGTTAGACATGTCGTTGTTGACTGAAGCGGAAGGCGGGAAGAATAAACTTGGTAAGCAGCAGTTTCCGCCGTACGTCCCCTCTGATGAGTTACATTGAAACGCCGATTAGAATGGTCCTTGTTCGTCTTCACAGTTGGGGTCTAAATTTAGAGTATCAGAATGTGTGGAACACATAAAATATTTCCCAAAATATTGAATGTTTGAAGATGTTAATATGTCAAAACTTCCCACAACGGAAGCAATTGTGCCTCCGCGGGAGCAAATTGTCTGCTACTGGAATCCATTTTGCACCTCGGAAGCCATTTAAGTAGCGTGGGAATCTGGTTGCCGCACGGGAATAAATTTGCCAGATGCGGCAGCACAGTTCGGTTATTTCTACCGGCGCGGGAGCATTTCTGACGCCAGCTCACAGAAACATTGAAAAATCCCTGGAGGTGGGCTACAAGTATTTCCGGGAAAATGCCAATAAAATCAGAAATAATTACAATAAAATACAAAACAATAAAACAATAAAACAAAATAAAATACAATAAATTAAATTAAAATACAACCAATCAAATAAAATACAATAAATCAACATAAAATACAATAAATCAATGTTAAGAACAGAAAACTGACTGATGTCGGTAGACCGATGGGGACTGAATGGAAGGACTTGGCTTCAGCTTATATGCTGCACCCTCGCAAATTTACCATTGTGTGTCCTTAAATTTCGGGCAGGTGGTAAACTAGTCCTGTCAAATAATCCTCTCGGTAAGTCACCAATCAGAAGCCAAAGGATAAGTTGAGGGTTGGAATGAAGGGTCGGAAACTGGGAGTTGGAAACCGAGAGTGTATATGCACAAGCAGAGGTGGAGAGTGGGATATTTTAGAGCCAGTTGTTTAGGGGTGTTCTGAGTCAATATTCTGATTGCCTTGTAGCTACATTACAGTTGGACTTATGTAAATACTAGTTATTGGTGTCTTGAAATACTAACTAAGGTAAAAGTGGGAATGTCCAATTAGTGACAAATAAACTTGACTAGGAACTGGAAGGTTACAATAAGATTGGAGGCCATGATTAACTGAGAGTGGAATTACAAGAAAAGGGAATAGTCCAAGAGCTACAAGTATATACAGGCATACATATGTGAAACATGGAGTAGAACAGATGTTACGACTGGACAATCCTGCCAGACTCCGGGCACTAACCTGTACGCCACCATGCCCTACACGCACCAATTGCCTGTTTATAGGAATTCCCACCTGGACTCCGTACGTCAAGACTTGTTATGTTCGACCTTATTACGACACATATCAGTCACCGGACTTCCCCCCGACTCCATCTCTGTCTATGTCCATCTTCGTCCCACGCATCAGTCACTGGATCCTGCTCAGAATCCCGTCACTGCTCTAAGTGAGCCCCATTCCTGTTTTAGTCAAATGACCTGTCACGATTTGGACTCCGCTCCCGCTCCGTTTCCTGTTATGGGTTATGCTTTGTCACGATTCAGACTCCACTCCATTCCGTCCCATTCCTAACACAAATTCAGTGTTTACTATTCCCGTTTTATGTTTTGCTCGCTTCATTTCATTATTACTGGATTCGGTATGACATTTAGTACACGGTCTATTTAAACTGGCAGATGTTGTACATACAATCCAGGCAGAAAATTAGCTTAGATTCCCCCCAGTAATCTAATCCATTTTCCGCTCTAAACCCTTGCTTGATTCACATTGCTCTCACTAGTCAGAGCCCACAGGCTCCAGCGCATCTACCTCTCTCAACTATCTCGACTTACGACCCACGACCTCCGACCTACAACCTACGACCCACGAACCCTGCCCAGGCTCCCTGGGATTCCCGTCCACCTGTTCGAAATTGGACAACATGATCTAGTGAGGGCATAGCCTATAAGCTGAAGCCAAGTCCTACCGGATATCCCGTGGGTTTCTCTGGAGACCCACCCTGTACATATCCTAACAACAGATCTTGGTAATAAAAGGGGACGTATGTCAGGAACCGGAAAACCCGCTGGCCTCCAGGCTCCCAGACCCCGTCCCACATGCTCCTGACCCTCTATATTGTATAGTTACAATTGGAGTTCCCACCAGAGCCTGCATGTCAACTTGTTTATGCCTGACTCTCTGTATGCACCCCACCCTATCTGCCCCCAACTTGACACCTTCTGTTATGACCCGGAATCCATCAGACTCCGCCCTTTGATATTTAACTTCATTACATGTTCTTGGTCATCTCCCAAACTGGACTCTGACTGGACTCCTGGGACCTGCATGTCAACCCTATATGCACCAGTTGTCAGACTCCACTGGACTTGCACCTCAACCTGTCTATATCTGACACTGTGTCATATACACCAGTCACTGGACCCTGACTGGACTCCCCAGAACCCCTTTAACAGAGCCCCATTCCTGTTATGGTCTAATGACCTGTCATGATTCGTTCTCCCTGTTAGGATACGTACAGGGTGGGTCTCTGGAGAAACCCATGGGATATCCGGTAGGACTTGGCTTCAGCTTATAGGCTGTGCCCTCACTAGATCGTGTTGTCCAATTTCAGACGGGCAGATGGGAATCCCAGGAGTCCGGGCAGGGGTCGTGGGTCAGGGGTCGTAGGTTGGAGGTTGGAGGTCGTGGGTCGTGAGTCAAGATTGGTGAGGGAGATAGATGTGCCGGAGCCCGTGGGCTCCAACTTGTGTGAGCGGTGTAATTCAGTAGGAGTTTAGAGCAGAAAATGTATTAGATTACTGGGGGGAATCTAAGCCAATTTTCTGACTGGATTGTATGTACAACATCTGCCAGTTTAAATAGACTGTGGAGTGAATGTCATACTGAATCCAGTAATGATGAAACAAAATGAGCAAAACATAAAATGGGAATAGTAAACACCAAATTGGTGTTAGGAATGGGACAGAACGGAGCGGAGTCCGAATAGTGACAAATCATAAACCATAACGGGAAATGGGGCAGGAGCGGAGTCCAAATTGTGACAAGTCATTTGACTAAAATGGGAATGGGGCTCTGTTAGAGAGGTGATGGGTTTTCTGAGTGGGGTCCAGTGACTGATGCGCGGGATGAGGATGGACATAGACAGAGACAGAGTCTGGTGGGTTTTCCGGTGACTGAAACACAACATAACGAAGTTGAACGTAGACAAGTCTGATGTACGGAGTCCAGTGGGTTTTCTGGTGAACTGACAATGGGTGCGTATAAGTTAGTGCCCGGAGTCTGGCAGGATTTCCGGTCATAACACTCCCCTCCCATTCCATTCCATCCCTAATTCCCAGTTTAGTATTTACTTGTTTCATTTTATGTTTAATAGTTCTGCCCCTCATTAATACTGGATTTGGTATTATTACATTTCACAGTCTATATAAGTCTCCTATATTCATGTACTTAGAATCCAGTTTGAATCTTGAACAAGTTACACCCCTGATCCAGTCTCTAGTCCTCTTGTCTGTCTGCACGCTCGATTCCTGGAACTCCCACGGGAACTCTGGAATCTACATCTTCCTGTATGTATTCTGTCAGCTCGAATGGACACCCAAATGAGTGTATGAGGGTGCAGCCCATAAGCTGAAGCCAAGTCCATCTCAACAGTACCACACACTTCTGGTAATTATTCTGATACCACACTCCCTTGTACTAATATCCCTGGAAACTCCCCCAGACTTATTACCTGGGGACTCTGTGGGACAATTCCCAGAAGAAAGTGTGTGACTGTTAAGAGTTGTGCATGGAGTTTATTGGAGGGTTTCTGGAGAAACTCACAGGAAAGCCAGTAGGACTTGGCTTCAGCTTATAGGCTGTGCCCTTGCGAGATTGTGTCATCCAATTTTGGATGGGCAGACGGGAATCCCGAGGAGTCCAGGAGTAGTTGGAGGTTGAGAGGTTGGGTGGTGATGAGTTGGAGGTCGAGTGATAGAAGGGTCAGAGCCTGTGGGCTCTGACGAGTAAGAGCGGTGTGTTTCAAGGAGGAGATTAGAGTGGAAAATGTACTTGAGATTACTGGGGGAAATCTAAGCTGATTTTCTGACTGGATTGTATGTACAACATCTGCCAGACTATATAGACTGTGGAATGAATAACATACCAAATCCAGTAATAATGAAAACTAAACTAGAAAATGTGAAACAAGATAAATAAACACCACACTTGGTGTTAGGAACAGAATGGAGTGGAGTGGAGTCTGAATTGTGACAGGTCATAAAACCATAATGGGAATGGGGTGGGAGTGGAGTCCAAATTGTGACAGGTCATTTGACCATAACGGGAATGGTGTGACCCTTTACCTTATGACTCTTAGTAATTTGGACCTCCAGTCAATTGAGCTATGTAAGTGTTAATCTTCATTCCTATCATACTATCCACTCTGTTTGAAATACTGGAGCACACTAACAGTTTGTGTGAGGGTGAAACACATAACTTGAAGCCAAGCTCCACTACATTTATAGAGTTGGACTTCCCAACTAGTACAATCTCTATTGTCACCCCCCTGATTGACTCAGTCTACCTGCATCAGCCTCTCTGACTTCAAGCCCCCACCCCCAGTTTGGCTTAGATCTTAACAGTATATTTGAACTCATACTCACTAACTGTTATTCTCTGAGCATGAACCCTTTTGATGCTAGACAAGATGCTATCAGAAGGGTAACTCTTTATACTACTGATTGACAATATGTCAGATCCCCACTGACATCACTTCCTGACTATGCTTCCAATGCTCTGCCCGGACCCTGTGCACATCATCTCTGTCTATCTCCGACCCTGTTCCATGCATTAGTCACCAGACTCCACCCAGCAAACCTGTCTGCACTCTAACTGAGCCCCATTCCCGTTATGGTCAAATGACCTGTCACATTTCAGACTCTGCTCTGCTCCATTCTGTTCCTAACACCAAATTTGATGTTTACTTATCTCGTTTTATGATTACTTGTTTGAATCTCATTATTACTGGATTTGGTATTGCATACATTCTAAAGTCTATATAACCTAGCTAATGTTGTACATACAATCTGTCAGAAAATCAACTAAGTTTTCAGACTAAATCCTCCCCTAGTGTTAAGTGCCGTGTCAGGAACTTATTCCGGAACTATCGGGAAGTCACCGGGAAGTCGGAAACTCGTGGATAGGGTCAGGACGTCGGCTTCAGCTTATGTGCTGCGCCTCTACGCAAACGCTCAATGTCCTTAATTTCGGAAGTGAACTAACGACGGAAGATATGGATATTCAGAGTTCCGAAGAGTTCCGAATATCGAGCGTACAGAAAGATGGGAGGAGGAATAAGAAACTAAGTCGATATCAGATCTAAAGTAAAGTACAAATTCGTGGAAACTAATATAAGTCTACTCGTTATTGTACTACAAACTGAGACCATAATAAGACGGAAACGGAAGTGTTCTTAAAACGGAAATACAATAAGACATATTAGGAAGACAATATTCCGAGACGGGAATACAACAACAAATGAGTGAATACTTGTCAACGGACAAATTACCAAATGCGGAACAAACAAAGAACGCGGATGATACGGTAACTATGATGTTCCGTAGTCGGATATCGGATATCGAAGGTGGGAGATCGGAAGTCGGATATTGAAACATCCGGGAACGGGTCGTAACACCTAGTTACTTTACATACCTGCTCCATCTCCATCTCACGATGCTCGACCTCATCAGAGCCTGTGGGCTTTCTGACTGGTCCTTCAACCTCTGACCTATTGACCTCTGACCAATCATCTACACCTGGACTCCCCAGGTTTCCTGTCCACCCATCTGAAGTTGGACATGACAATCTCACGAGGGTGCAGCCTATAAGCTGAAGCCAAGTCCTACCAGAATATCTGTGGGTTTCTCTGGAAACCCTTTGCTAAGCTTTGCACAACCCTTAACATGGACCCAGACATCAACCTGCTTATACCTGACTCTCTGTGTTTCATGTACCCATCACTCGACTCTGACCAGACTCCCAGAACCCCTCTAACAGAGTATAGAACCCTGCTCCTGTTATGGTCCCATGACCTGTCATGATTTGTCTGTGTCTCTTGCACCAGTCCTTGGACTCTCCCAGACCTGCACATCAACCTGCTTATACCCAACTCTCTGTGTCTCATGTACCCATCACCAGACTCTGACCAGACTCCCAGAACCCCTCTAACAGAGCATAGAACCCCACTCCCATTATGGTCTAATTACCTGTCATGTTTTGGACCCCACCCCCATTCCATTCTGTCCCTAATACCTAGTTTGGTATTTCCTTGTTTCATTTTATGTTTAATAGTTCTGCCCCTCATTAATACCAGATTTGGTATTATTACATTTCACAGTCTATATAAGTCTCCTATATTCATGTACTTACAATCCAGTTTGAATCTCAAACAAGTCACACCCTCAAACTAGTTACACCCTGGATATATCCTGATCCAGTCTCTACTCCTCTTGTCTGTCTATATGCTCAATTTCTGGAACTCCTATGGGAACTCTGGAATCTACATCTTCCTTGTAGGGATTCTGTCAGTCAGCTTGAAATATGGACACCTGAATGAGTGTATGAAGGCACAGCACATAAGCTGAAGCCAAGTCTATCTCAGTGTTACTCTCTGGTAATTATTCTGATACACTCCCTGTACTAATCCCCCAGAAACTCCCCAGACTTATTACCTGGGGACTCCACGGGACATTTCCCAGAAAAGGTGTCAGGAATAATTACTGGAAAATCCATGGGACTTCCAGACCTTTTTTCGGAACTTAACAATTGTTTGACTCATCTTTGACAAAAGCTTTGACTCAACCTTCTATTTGACATCTTCGAAACCCTTGAAATATTCAATGAACATTCGACTTACATATATTCAACTTGTCTCATTTCAATGTCATATATGATTTCATTCTTAGGTCATAGTATAATAATAGTTTAATGAAGAAAGGCATAAAAGGGCAATGAAAGGAGCAAGGGAAGTCAGTCAGAAAATCTCACTATCATCTGTATATTAGCTTTGTATAGCCATCCAAATCTTGTATTGTCATAACTCTTTCAACATTACATCTGTGAGCATTCATGACTGGTATTAGCCTCTAACTTTATCAACAGGGTGAATTGATACTTTGTTGAACAACCCTTCTGTATTTGGTAGAGTAGAATATATTATGATTATTATTTGACTTTATTGAAGGAAATTCAATTCATGTCAGTATTTTCTGACTATCAACTGTTGATGGAGTCCAGGATGTGATCCGAGACCAGAGGTGTTAATGGTGACTCAGATTCTTGAATGGGTAGCATTGGATACTTTGCATGCTCTTCTTGAACTTCTTAAGGTTCTCAAATTGATGTGGCTTGAGGAGTAGTCGACATTGTAGCTCTTCAAGTTTCAGTTAATGGTGATACAGGAATTCTTGATGGTCTAATAGCTCTTGGTATAGGGGTAGAGGCCACAGATTGAAGTGCTGTAGTACTAGACTCTTTGGTACCCAAATCTCCTCCACCAGTTCCCTCTGATGATGAGATGCTTTGACATTTTGGAGATACACTTGGGAATGTATTGAAGGAACAGTTATCTACTTCAAATGACATGAAATTACTCTGAATAAGCCAGAAAAGTTTACTGCAGAAGAACCTTCAATGTTGAAGAATTTTATCACTCAATGTGAAATGGTTTTTTGATCTTGACTGAAGTTGTATCAAAAAAACTTTGTATTTCTGGAAAACAGCTCAAGAATGGTGGCAACCTTATTTGCTGAACCCTCCAATTCCTCCTCCATCTTTCCTTGTGGATTATTTCGACTTCTTAGATGAATTATATGTATGCCCAGTTTGGAGAAATTGATGCAGAAGGAGAAGCCAAAGATAAACTTGACAATCTTCAAATGAAAACTCATCATCATGCTGCAAAGTATTCAATACAATTTACAAGTCTCACTGCTCAAACCTGATATGACAAATTTGCTTTATAACAATAAGTTTACAAGGGACTTTCAAATTGTATTAAGGACAAAATAGTGAAGCTTCAAGTTCAATGGGAAAGTTTTACCAAATTATGAATGGCAGCCCTTCAACTCAATTCTTATTATTGGATGTGAGAAAATGAATGACAATGAGAAACAGAATCAAGTTCAACTCCATGAAGATTTGAAAGGAAACAAATAATAATGCCTTCAACTTATCCTTCAACATCATGAATACCTTCAGCTTCAAAACTGACAACACAGACTTCAAGAATAATTAGGCCTTCAACTCAAGTGAAACAATCTTCAACATTTTTAGGAATATCTATCGACCTTGATGGATCTGACGCATTTTTATTTCTTTATAAATTATTGTTTTTATAACAAACGTAATAACTATTAATAAAAATATAACGAAAAGGGATAAAAATGATCAGTCAATTTAACCCTTCCATATTGACTGACACTGGAAAAACCCCTCTCTCCAAAAGATTTTAGGATCTGTAGTAGAGCCTTATCTTTCCTGTGACTTGTCAGAGGATGATCCAATTAAAAACTCCTGGATGTGGTTGCAGGATTTAACATCACATAGAACATGCATGTAACCAATCAATTTAAAATCCCATTCACATCCCTGAATTTGATGGAATTACAAAATGATATAGAATCTGTTAGATGGTCCACAATTGAGTTAAACTCTCCTTTGTTCTCCACATGATCAAAAGAGGCTAAATCACACTGGCTCCATGTTTAAACTCTACAATCCCCCATCCAAAAGGGGAGGAGGCTGTATCTTTCAACAGTAAACAGGTCACCTTGGTCATGGAGATGGTATATTGGTGCAGGGATAGGTTGAGAACAGTCCTTCAAAGGAATGGTAAACTTGATGTCAACATGTCCTAACCTTCCATCAATGCCAAAAGCTTGGATTTTCTTAGTCAATACTGAACTAAGTTGCTGGTACAACTTCAGGGGGTATACTGGGGACCTGGTTTTGATAAGTGTTACGACCGGAAATCCCACCGGACTCTGGGCACTAACTTATACGCACCCGCACCCTATACGCACCCATTATCAGTTTACTGGAATTCCTGCCGGACTCCGTACGTCAGGCTCGTCTACATTCATCTTTGTTACGTTGTGTTTCAGTTACCAGAAAACCCACCGGACTCCGTCTCTGTCTATCTCCGACCTCGTCCCACATGTCAGTCACCGGACCCCACTCAGTAAAACCTGTCACCTCTCTAACAGAGCCCCATTCCTGTTTTAGTCAAATGACCTGTCATGATTCGGACTCCGCTCCCACTCCGTTTCCCGTTATGGTTTATGATTTGTCACTATTTGGACTCCACTCCGTTCTGTCCCGTTCCTAACACCAATTTGGTGTTTACTATTCCTGTTTTATGTTTTGCTTGTTTCGTTTCATTATTACTGGATTTGGTATGACATTTACTCCACAGTCTATTTAAACTGGCAGATGTTGTACATACAATCCAGTCAGAAAATCGGCTTAGATTCCCCCCAGTAATCTAATACATTTTCCGCTCTAAAACCCTACTTGAATTACACTGCTCACACTAGTCAGAGCCCACGGGCTCCAGCACATCTATATCTCTCACTAATCTCGACTCACGACCCACAACCTCTGACCTACAACCTCTCGACCACGACCCCCACCCAGACTCCCAGGGATTCCCTTCCACTTGTCTGAAATTGGACAACACGATCTAGCGAGAGCGCAACCTATAAGCTGAAGCCAAGTCCTACCGGATATTCCGCGGGTTTCTCCAGAGACCCGCCCTGTACATATCCTAACAATAAGCTTTCTATCACATTGGCTATCCTGGTCACCATGGATTCTACATATATAAATCCACTGTAGTTGTAGTTACTAGGCAATCAGAATATCAACTCAGAACACCCACTGTGAAGAGTCGATAGATTCTGACCGTTCAATATACGAAGTATAGTGCTTATTCAACTACTATCGGCTGGTATTGACTGTCCAGTACAATACCATAGATTACTAGACTGGCAGTACTAGCAGGGAGACACGCAACACGTCACAAGAGCAACTGTACAGTTGCTCTTGATGGCTAGAATGAAAGAATGAGAGAGTTGACCTTCACGGTACAACTCGTAGTTAGACGTAAGATAGATAATCAACGAAAGACTGAATATCTAAAGTAGAGAGATAGTAGCGCGAGTCGACTATGAAGCCGACGAGCGCAAAGACCTTAGAGTGGAACTCGACCTTTGCGGTTCAAGTTCAAAGTTTGTTAGTATGCGAGAGAATACTACCCTTATAGGTAGTCGAGACGTTACCCTTGACACCTCTCGCTATTCGACGTCTGGGTCGTTTACGAGGTGGTGTCTGCTGGGTAAAAGTGTCTATCGTTTGGCACCGAGAGCGCCCATAGGTATACACAAGACTTCGAACTAAGAAATATGGGTATGCTCGAAGGATATAGGGAATTAAAGAAAAGAAATAGAAACTAGTTAATAAAGTACTATAATGTGCATATTAATCCACTGTCCAATTATGCATATATGCATACCCTTCACAGTGCCCCCCAGTTCGAAGGGATGTGCTATACAAGGTGTCAAAGAGCATCTGGGACGCCGCCCCAAGCTTCCTGTGAGGATCCCCCAAGGTCCAAAATGATGTTTCCCCATCATTCCCTTTTTACTCTGAAGGATTCGGCTATTCTCGCCCAAGCCAAATCACTAGAATTCCTGTACAAGGAGTCGGCCCATCGTCTGTAGGCTTTCTCTCTGCAACAAATGACTGCGCGGACACTAACCGGCGGAGCGGAAATCCACGCGAGCAGAGGAGCATTGGGGAGGGGAAACGAAGACGCGGGTAGCGGGGCAGGAACGTGTGGCTGCGTAGTGATCTCTGTGGGAGGCGTCAGGACGAGGGCCTCGAGTAAATCTACGAAGCCAGCAATAGAGAGGACACTCACTGAGTCTGGGGGCAGACGGTGAAGCTCCACTATGATGTGCCGGAACATAGAGAGTTTAATTTCCTGAGCTGCTTGCGCAAAGTTCTTCCCCTCTGCAAGATCCTTGAAGGAGAGATAGAAATCCTCCATTATCTCCGATAACGGAGCCAGACCGCGACAACCCTTAAGGCTCCCATGAAGGACCGGTTGCTAAAGTACCAGTACTAGCTGTGATAGCACCCTTCTGACAGGAAACTGTTCGGAAGGGTAGTTGACAGCTACTTGCATCCAGAAAGTTGTGGATACGGGCTCAGTGGGGGGAAGCGGGCTGTCGGGGACGGGAATAGGGGATCGCTCTTGGAGAGGAGTGGTGGCCTTCTGCATCTCCTTTGCCTTTCCACTTGTCATGGGAACGATGACGTCCAGTGTAGGAGGGTTCAAATTGACATCCATTCGCTCTTGTAGAAGGTCGGGGATAGGGCTACCTAAGGACACGCAATATGAGTACGGAGAGTCGGGAGGGATACCTGGTGATGGCGGAAGTGGGGTTGGGACTGGTACAACTTTCAGGGAAGGAGAGCGACGAGGCGCCAGAATCGGGGCTGGGGGAGTGTGTGCTGGAAAGAGGATGGGAAGGGCCTCGACGTTGGCGAAAGGTGTGGGACTGGAATTGGGGAAGGTTCACGTTGGACTGAGGGAGAGTGTGCCGGGTGAAGGATGGGAGGGGGCCTCGACATCTTAAGTGAGGTTGGGACCGGTACAGCTTTTGGGGAGGAGGTAGATGAGGCGTTAGAATTGGGGCTGAGGGAGTATGTGCTGGGTGAAGGATGGGAAGGGGCCTCGACGTTGGCAAAAGACGTGGGACCGGAATCGTGGAAGGTTCGCATTCCTGTGACTGTTGACTAGGGCGGTGACCCCTCCATACTTTGGACGACGGTTTCCGTGTTTGTCTTTGGTTGGGGTCGCTGGTTATGAAGCGAACTTTCGATGGGAGGAGGAACCCTTCATGGCAATCCTCTCCCAGATATCGGATGCTGTACGCACCATTCCTGTTCTCGTCTTCCTCCTCATCCTCATCCGAGGAAAAATCAATTGGTCCCCTACGGTATCCCTTGTCTCGCTGGGGCAACGTTTGACCGTCCCCTCGGGTAAGAACTATTCGTTGCAACTTAATGCGTCGAAGTAGTTTCCAGTCATAAAAGATGGTACCCTCCTTCTCCTTCCAGCTTTTGGTTCCCGTCGTCCTAATGCAAGGCATCCCACCCTCACTATCATCAGTCTCTGCGAAGTCGGCCCATTTCTCTCCCGGGGGGGGAAGGATCAGCGCGGAAGCTCTGTTTCCGAATTGCGCTCTGTCCTCACGCCGCTGTCACTTGGAGGGGACTCCTTCTCTTGCTCCCCTCGCCTCCTGCTGACTTCTATACTCAGCACGCCTTTCTCTTTTGCGGGTGAGCCTCCTTGCGTTGTGTTCTTCCATAAACGTTTCCTGCCTCCGCATACTAGCAGCGACTTCCTCTGATGATGGTCTGACGGAGGGCCCTAACGGCTTACTCCAATCTGTACCGGTATTTCCCCCCGGCTCAGCACCAAAGGAGAAAGTCGACCGGGGGGTTGATTCTTGGGTACTCCAATTGCTCTCAACATTGTCTGTATGAGGCATGCGGGTGATGAATCCCCCGCCGGTCGTGGATGTACTGGCTGTCAGGGCCCGCGGGATCCTTTTGAACTTAGGGAGGACTTGCTTGTTTTGTTGGAAAGGGAGCATTATAGCACGATAAGGTGGTGAAGTTGAAGATAGAGGGAAGGGCTGTAGATAGGTGGAGGACGTGGTATGAAAGATAAAGAAAATTTATGCGAATTTACGTGTACTTTTTTTTATATATATATTGAATTGAAACTCCGCTCGGTTGGTCATTAAATAAAATTGATTAATTGGTTTTGAGTAAATGTATCCGCCACCAATTAGCAGTTGTCCCAATCGACCGGAGGGATAGAAAAATGAAAGAGAATAAAAGCCAATAAGATGGCTCACTGAATGACTGAGATATTTCTGAAAGGAAGTTATGAAAGAAATGGAATAAATGATAGAATAGATGATTCCTTGAGCGCATATATCCCGTTAAATTTTGAACAGTGCCTTGTATGCCCTCAGAAGTGCCGGAGCATTTCTGAGGTTAGTGCTGCTTAACCACGAATTCTCTTCGGGGCCATAACCTTTCCAGCGCACCCTAAATAACAGACAATTTCGCTGTTTTCTATGTCCAACAATAGCTTCGACTTCATATTCTTCATGATCTGATTTCAACTCTCTTAGGTTCTCAAGTTGGGGTCTTGGACCTAGGTTGGGAGGAGAGGGTTGATATTTCCACAGATGATCCCGATTAATGACTGGATGCATCGGATACTCCAGGGGAATCTTAAGCCTGAATACTTGAGAGTTCAATTTCTCAAGGACCTCGAATGGTCCAATCCATCTTTGTATTAGTTTCTTCCCCGTTCCCTTGACTTCCACCAGTTCGAGGGAGTGGGGGTTCACTAATACAAAGTCTCCCTCGGAGATGTCTTCTACAGGTCTTTGCTTCTTGTTATACGCTCGTGCTTGAATCTCTTGGGCTCGAGCAATTGAATCCCGCGCCATCTGTCGATGATTCTCTAGTTCGAGAATCCATTGGTCAGCCATAGGGCTGTCTGATAGTTCTCTAGGAACTAGGGGTTCGTCACCTCCTAGAACTCGAGACATCCCTCTTGGAAGGTATCCCATTAATAAGAAAGCCGGAGTGTAATTCGTTGAACTGTGAACGGTTGAGTTGTACGCGTGGACTACCACCTCAATCCATTGGGACCAGCTCTCCTTAGCAGAAGCACAATAGGCTCAAAGCATTTGTTCTATGGTCGCATTCATATTCTCTGTCTGTCCATCTGTCTGGGGATGATGGGCAGAAGATACCGCAAGGGTGGTGCCATAAATATTACAGACTTCCTGCCAGAACCTGCAGGTCCATCTCTTGTCCCGATCGCAGATTATTCGAGAGGGTAGTCCGAAGGGGCTGGCCACCTGCTTGACAAACATTCGTGCAAATCCTTCAGCCGTAAGGTTCAAGAAAGTAGGTATTGTAATAGCGAAATGCGTTAATTTATCAACGGCGACGAAAACTGCTGAATACAAATCCTTTCCCAAGTCAGGTAGTCCAGTGATCAGGTCCATAGAAACTACTTCGAAAGGCCTAAAAGGTACGTCGGCAGGTCTGAGGGCTCCTTGACGAGCGGTGCGATCAATTTTGGTCTTTTGGCAGATGTCACAGGTACACGCATATGACACACAATCTTGCAGCATTTTTGGCCAAAAGAACCGGTCTTTCATTAGGTTGAACAACCGCTGACCTCCGGCGTGTGCTCCCTCAAAAGGATTATCATGTACCAACCTTAAGATAGAGTTAGTCATGGTTCTGGGCACGCAAACTCGACTTTTCCAGTCCGAGTCACGAAAGTACAGGAGTCTGTTTGCTCCCACAAAGTAGTGAGAAGGAGTACCAACCGCATTGGGTGAAGGGGTATCTAGAGCGTAGAGGTTTCTGAAGACGGGGTCCTTCGAGTATCCTTCTAGAAATTTCTTTATATATCCCTCCTCGATACTGATTAGTAGCTGAGGATGATGCAGTGCAAAGTCGGACTCGTCCTCCTGATCGTCCCTCACTGCGTTATGAAAATCCCATTCCAACTGTCGAACCTTCTGAGTTACTCCAAAAGGTTCCATGGAATTGTTTAAGATCGAGAAGACCGCCTTCTTAGTGGGTTCAGCCTTCCATAGTTTTTCCTCAATGCTTTTGTCCATAGAGGTCGAGGTGATAGCTTGTAAATCATCTCTAATAGGGCTCACGAAGGCTGGTACCCAAGGAAGTCTGGACAATGGGTCCACGTTACTGTGAACTCTTCCTGCTCGATGTAAAATTTCGAGACCTGGAAATGCAGCGTATATCGCCCCCCATGCGGCTAGTCGACGATTAGTGTTCTCGTACGATCTAGCCCATTGCAGAGCGGCATGGTCCGTAATGAGTAGAATGTGTTCACCTTCAATGAAGGGTTGGAAGTGGACTAGTCCCTCCTTTGCTGCTAACGCTTCCCATTCAGTGGCAGAATAGTTACATTCAGCGCTTTTCAGTGTGCGACTCCAATATGCAATGACTCGTTCAACGGTAACCTCGGTCGCCTCAAAAGTGGGTCCCCATGAATCCGACCACTCAATCTCAGGCTGTTTGGTTTTGTACCGATGAACAAAGGATGGCACGTCCTGCACACGGTCAAAAGCTAACTTGGCTTGAGCATAGATTTTAGTGTCCATCAAGTCTCCTAAAGCCATCTTCTGGACTTGTTGAAGACAACAACCTAAGGCAAAATCCGAAGCGTCCATATACAATCGATAGGGCATCCCACTAACTGATGTCCCAGCACTGGTGCTGATCCTAGTGCGATTTTAACATCCTCATAAGCCCGGACATGTTCAGCGGTCCACGTCCAGGGTGTTCCCTTTTTCAGGAGCGAGAATAAAGGGGACACCATCCATGAATAGAATGGTATATACGCCGAAAAGTAAAGGACCATTCCAAGGAACCGTTGTATGTAGTTCAGAGACCTTAGTGGTGCAGTACAATTCCTTCAACAATCCATTCCTCGCCCTTTAAATCTTCAACAAAAATAGGCACTAGTCTGGCTGACTCTGGATCGATAGTGCAATCCTCCAAGGCTCGCACAACTCTTTCAGTACGCACGCCTTTATCGGGGAGAGAGGTGAGCTTGGGTTGCTCCTTCTCATGCTTCCCGAAAGGGGCCTTATTGACGGTGAAGGTCAAAGGTTGAGGTTCCTTAGAAGAACTGGCTGGAATAAAACCCTGTCATCCCAGGAGAATAAGTCTAGATCCCAATGGCTGATCTCTTAGAGTACCGATTTCATAATTAATATGGAAGTCTTCTCCTAAAAGAATTGGCACCATCATTCCTCTAACGACATAAGTTTCCGCTGCAAACTTCAGTAACGTTCCACTGTCATCCTCCAGGTAGATAGGAATATTAACATATCCGATAACCTTAGCGTTACCCATGAGCTGTATTAGACGCAACTTGAGTCCTTGTTTCAACTTATATATGCCCTGCAGCCCCTTGTAGAATTCCTCCGATATAAGGGAAAGATCTGCTCCCGTGTCCATTCGAACTTTAACATGTTCGGGTGAATCGGGAGTTCCTACATGACTGAAAACATGGAGCGCTACAACTCCTATGCTAGAGTAACCACTGGGAGGATCCCGTTTTCGATAAAGGATCGTAGGATCCTCCTTCATCAGACAACTGGGACGAGGGTATTGGATTCTAGGCCTCTTACTTTCCTTGCGCAGGGACAAGCTTACATTCCTGTGCTGACTTCAGCAAGGAACATGCTTCGAAGGGGGATCCAATACCGGATCATTGTCGCTGTCCTCCGAATCCGAGTCCTCGTATGGTAGTAAGTCGGGGGGGTTTCCGGGATCAAACGGGAATGTGTCAACATCAGCTCCAGGCGAACAGAGCGAGTTTGAGCTGATTCATTCGTGAGAATCTCCAGTCTGACGGTAGTTCTCGGTCAGGCCTTCAAGGTCCTGCCGATGAGCACTCAACCTGTCTCCCTTTTCGAAGAAATCTGCGGCGAGTATGGATACATAGACTTCAGGCAGAAGAGCTTCACTAGTCGTTCGATTTTCCTCCCTTACTAATTTGTCTCCGACTCGGGGCGCATAAATGGAAACAAAAGTCAATTCGTCATCAGAGCTATTTACTTGTCCTTGTATAGATAGTCCATGAACCGCTTCATATAACCTTTGCTCCTCAGCTTCCTCCGACATATCCTGTGCGGAGCATTTGTTGATAGAGACATAATGAGACATTTTGCCAGCTTGGGGGCAGTCTATCTTGAAATGCTCCGGACTTCCGCATATCCAACATTCCTTGGTGGGTTTGACCGAGCTCTTCTTGTTACTCCTCTCAAAGAACATTTTTCCGTGACGCTTTCCCTGCGTTGGATTAGCAATGTCAGGGACGGTCCTTCTCGTCGTGCCTCTCTCGTTGGTCTCACTAACGAGAACATGGTTAGGTGAAGAGAAGTCGTCGGTGACTCTAAAATCCACTTCCTGGCTCTCTGATAACATTACGTGCGGTTTCTGAAACCTGTAGCGTTCCCGGTGTGTTTGGACCCAAGCGTTAATCAGAGCTTCTTGCAGGTTATTAGCATAGGTCTGCAAACTCATGATATTGTCGATGGGTTGTCATTGAAGAAGATAGAGCCATTCCGTAGGCAGCGTGAGAATGAGTCTGTGCGTTTCATCTCCTCTGTCCTGGTGGAACCCGTACAGGAAACGATAGAGTTTAACTCTCCACTGGATATAGTGGACGGGTGCCTCACGATCGTGACCAGCTTGTCGAAATTTCATGGCTTCCCATTCTAAGGCCAAGGATTCACGCCAGCAAGTTCCAAGCAATCCTTCCACAATGCCCCAGAGAAATGACCCGTGAGATTGACTGAATTCAGTACGATGCTCACGGTCTAGGGTGCTCCACCAGACCTTAGCGTGTCCCGTAAGTCGTCTAGGCAGAGCAACTCCTAATATCACACTCAAAGAGTCCAATATCTCCGCTAGACTCATGATGTCCATGATATAATCCAGAGCCTTGGATTGGGCTCCATCGTATTCGGGGAGATCAGACCATTTGATCTTGAGGTCGCTGGTGTTAAGAGTAACCTTCTTGTCCTTAGGTAAGTCATCAATAAGCGCACTAGCTTGAGACCACATCGGAGTTCGAAAAGGGGTATTAGGCACTCTATTGTGGCACTCCCCACGTCCCGAGTTCCCTCCTCGGTCTGAAGTATTCGAACTCCCGGATGAATCACTAGGGGGTCCTCCTGATGGCAAGAAGGGATTCGAAGTGATCGGCAGAGAATGGCGGGGACCGTCTGGGTTCAGCGATCCTCGACCAGCAACTGGGCCAGCTATACCCTCAGTGAACGCTGTAGAGAAGGATGGTCGACCCTTGCTGGTGACCGATCAGTTTCTGACAGTGGTCACCTCGTTCCCGACGTTAGGGCTGTTGGAAACTCCCTCAAACACGATGCGAGAGTGAGGATCTCCCTGAAGAGGCGTGGGACCAGATTCCATCGCGATTTGTCTCTCCATCTCCATCGTGTTCAGGAGTCGACGTGGCTGAGGTTGATGAAAGGGAGCACAGACCTCAATCCTCTTTTCTTGAAGGCATTCTATCACCTGCGTCCTCAAGTCCAGCGGAAAGTCCTCCATTATCATAGGACAATTGAGAGAACATAGGAAACGAGTATCTGGAGACCCATTTAGGTTGCGAACGAACGAATCAGTCGTGGAGATAGGTGAATCGGGGACCTGAATCGAGTCATTATAGGGGAGGAGTACCTCTAGAACCATCTTGTCGAGTCTTCTTTGATTTCGCTTCAGCCGACCCCTTAAAGTGAAGTACGCAAACGGCAGATTTGGCGTGACTCCATTGAGAGACTCCTCCAACATGCGGATGTACATGTACTGGTAGTCGACCTTAGGCACGACATGGTCTCCGCCGAGCAGGACGTGCAGGATCTGCAGCGCATCATCATGTGTACGAAGTGCTTCAAGGAATAGAGAAAACACCTCCCGCTTGAGAACCCTTCTTCCTCCTTCCGTAGCAGTAGTCACCTCGTTCGACCATTCAGGAATCGATCGGGTCAAGTCCTCAAGGTTCCCTGGTCGCGTGAATAAATCTTGCGCCGATAAGATCGCCTGGTAACGACCTAACCAAACTGCTACAGTCACTGGTAAAATGGGATAATCCGTATTGTACTCCTCTACAAAGGGAGTAACCAGATCCTCGGAGATTCGATCGGTGTAGTACATATCCCATTGTAGGTCGATGGGCTGAGCATAAATCATATGACCTCCAAGGAACTGCTTGAGAATAACCTGTCTTGGAGGGAACTTAAGAACCGGCGAGGGTGCTCGACCAGGCTCAACATTGGCTCCAGGGGCGTTCAACTGCCCGGGTGACGAGCGTTCTTCAGGTGGATCGGGGGGAAGGTTCATTGACGATCCAGCTACTAATCTGGGGGGATCCTCCGTGGGAGCTGATCCTTGAAAAGTCGACGAAGACTTCCTCAATGTGACGTTACGGGGTGGTTCCAAATTAGCGGATTTTTGATGAGGCATGGAGCTACTCGGGGCTGATGAAGACCTAGGTGTTTGATTCTTGCCCGTAGTCATTCGCATGTTCGGGTTTTAGTAGTCCAATAATAAGATCTTTCTTTGTAGGAAAAGAACAGTCCGGCCCGGATCACCACTGTGAAGAGTCGATAGATTCTGACCGTTCAATATACGAAGTATAGTGCTTATTCAACTACTATCGGCCGGTATTGACTGTCCAGTACAATACCGTAGATTACTAGACTGGCAGTACTAGCAGGGAGACACGCAACGCATCACAAGAGCAACTGTACAGTTGCTCTTGACGGCTAGAATGAAAGAATGAGACAGTTGACCTTCACGGTACAACTCGTAGTTAGACGTAAGATAGATAATCAATGAAAGACTGAATATCTAAAGTAGAGAGATAGTAGCGTGAGTCGACTATGAAGCTGACGAGCGCAAAGACCTTAGAGTGGAACTCAACCTTTGCGGTTCGAGTTCAAAGTTTGTTAGTATGCGAGAGAATACTACCCTTATAGGTAGTCGAGATGTTACCCTTGACACCTCTCGCTATTCGACGTCTGGGTCGTTTACAAGGTGGTGTCTGCTGGGTAAAAGTGTCTATCGTTTGGCACTGAGAGCGCCCATAGGTATACACAAGACTTCGAACTAAGAAATACGGGTATGCTCGAAGGATATAGGGAATTAAAGAAAAGAAATAGAAACTAGTTAATAAAGTACTATAATGTGCATATTAATCCACTGTCCAATTATGCATATATGCATACCCTTCACACCCACATACATCTCTTATAAGCCTTACTCTAAGTATCCCACTCCCCACCTCTGCATGCCTCACCCACCTTCAGCCTCTGACCCCTCAGCCCAACACTCAACTTATCCTTCGGTTCCGATCGGTAACTCACCGTGAGGGATTCGATAGGACTAGTTTTCACCCACCTGAAATTTAAGGACACCCGATGGTAACTTGCAAGCGCATAGCACATAAGCTGAAGCCAAGTCCTTCCGATTGGTCCCCATCAGCCTACCGACATTAGTCAGTTTTCTGTTCTTAACACCCTCATCCATTCAAGGCAAATCCCGTTCTGGTATTCTGCCCTCATTTAGACACCTCCTGTTATGACCTGGAACTCATTGGACTCTACCCTTCAGTAGTTGACTTCTACACATGTTCTGTGGTCATTTCCTGGCCCAGACTCCTGGTCATTTCCTGGCCCAGACTCCTGGTCATTTCCTGGCCCAGACTCCTGGTCAGACTCCCAGTCAGACTTCCGTTCAGACTCCCGGTCAGACTTCCAGTCAGACTCCCAGTCAGACTTCCGGTCAGACTCCCAGTCAGACTTCCGGTCAGACTCCCAGTCAGACTTCCGGTCAGACTCCCAGTCAGACTTCCGGTCAGACTCCCAGTCAGACTTCCGGTCAGACTCCCAGTCAGACTTCCGGTCAGACTCCCAGTCAGACTTCCGGTCAGACTCCCAGTCAGACTTCCGGTCAGACTCCCAGTCAGACTTCCGGTCAGACTCCCAGTCAGACTTCCGGTCAGACTCCCAGTCAGACTTCCGGTCAGACTCCCAGTCAGACTTCCGGTCAGACTCCCAGTCAGACTTCTGGTCAGACTCCCAGTCAGACTTCCGGTCAGACTCCCAGTCAGACTTCCGGTCAGACTCCCAGTCAGACTTCCGGTCAGACTCCCAGTCAGACTTCCGGTCAAACTCCCATCTCTGATCCAACTTTCCACCCCCAGTCTCTGATCTGACTTTCTGACATCCACCTCAATATCCAACCCTGACTTCCAACTACAGAACATTCATAGTTCCCATACTTCCAAACCTCATCCTTGTTCCATATTTGGTAACTGACAGGTTAACAGTTATTCATTCACTTGTTTATTGTTCTTGTTGTATTCCCATTTCAGAATCTTCATCCTAATCTGTCTTATTATACTTCTAGATTTGTAGTACAATTACTGGAACATCTATATAGTCTTCCATAGCCCATGTACTTACTCTTCAGTTTTAATCTTGAATTAGTTTGTATCTCTTTCTGTCTTTCTGTACACTCAATCTTTGGAACTCTCTGGACTCCAGATATCTGGAACTCCTGGAACTTCTGAGTATCCGTAAACATTCCGACATATATTCATCCTCTGAAATATGGACACCCGAGTGAGTGCACAAGGATGCAGCACATAAGCTGAAGCCAAGTCCATCTGTACTCTGGTAGTATTCCAATACTCCCAGACTAATTCTCCAAAACTCTGAGGACATATTTCCAGGAAGTGTCCGGAATATCCTTCAGAAATTCTGCCCTGAGATCCGGATTTTAACACCCAGGGGCTTTCCAACTGGTCACCACTCCATCCCCATCTCTCATATCACAATGCTTACTGTCAACCTCATCAGAGCCTACAGGCTTTCCAACTGGTCTCTCGACATATCAACCATCAACTTACCAACCTATTGACTACACCTGGACTCCCTGGGTTTCCCATCCACCTGTTTGAAATTGGACACGATGATCTCGCAAGGGTGCAGCCTATAAGCTGAAGCCAAGTCCTACCAGCTTTCCTGTGGGTTTCTCCAGAAACCTTCTGCTAAGCTCTGCACGCACCTTAACATGTACTCATGTTTTGAAAATTTATAGTTCCAGTGATTCTGATTGGATAAGGACAAAGTTGGGCTCATTTTGTAGTTGAGATACTAAAGTTCAATTCTTACTATTACATAATGGAAATTCACACTTCACATGATTTGTTATTGGATTTTCTTTGAAAAATTCTGAAACATTTGGACACTTTTTTGAGCCACTGTACTAATGCAAAGTTAATAGGACAAGTAGGTATGTATGTATCAGTATTGGTAGATAGGTAGAATACTACATAAGTCTGTGCTAAGTTGATATTCTGATCAGATTGTAAGTACAAACAGATCCTAGACTATATACATACATAGAACTAATAGTTATTGTACTAATAATCTGGTGAGACAAAAAGACTAACTGGACAAACAAGAACAATGCAGGGTTGATCATATTAGGATACAGATTGGGACAGAATAGGAATAAACCTAAGAGACATGTAATAAACCAGATGTTAAACAGGCTCAGGAATGGATCAGACAAAGATCTTCAAGCTGTTAAGAACAGAAAACTGACTAATGTCGGTAGGCCAATGGGGACCGATCGGAAGGACTTGGCTTCAGCTTATGTGCTGTGCCCTCACAAGTTACCATCAGGCATCCTTAAATTTCAGGCAGGTGAAGACTAGTCCTATCGAATTCCTCACAGTGAGTTACCGATTGGAACTGAGGGATAAGTCGAGTGTTGGGCTGAGGGGTCGGAGGCCGAGGATGGGTGAGTGCACGCAGAGGTGAAAAATGGGATACTTAGTGTAAGACTTATGAGAGATGTATGTGGGTGTTCTGAGTCAATATTCTGATTGCCTAGTAACTACAACTACAGTGGATTTATATACGAGTTATTGGCATCTAGAAAATACTAACTAAGGGAAGAGCGGAACAATACTATTGACAAATAAGCTTGACTAGGAACCAGAAGGTTACGATAAGTTCGGAGGCGATGAATTTACCAAGAGCAGAATTACGAGAAAAGGAAATAGTCCATAGGTTACAAGTATATACAGGCATATGTGAAACATAGAGTAGAACAGATCATCACAATAAAAAAGGGATGTATCAAAGCATAACCAGATAATATGAGTATAACTTGACAGGGGTGTAAATGGGGTTTGATTGCCATGAAGGCATACATCAGTGTCGGGTGGCCAATGGTTTCCAATACGATGACTTGATCAATAACTTGAAACATCAGTCAGCAGTAATATCCTCGGGGACCATTGGGTTGCGACACGGTCGTAACACAAGCCCAGGATATCTAGTTGGAGTCTGGTTGAAGAGTAAAGACAACTTGAATATTAAATACATAAAATAAGTTTTACTTTGGATTGAGGCCTGTGAAGAGTGGTAGAAGTTCAGACCGTTCTATATACGAAGAAATGAGTAGAAGAGGAGGAATCGACCTATTTGGTGCGATATGAGAGAAAGTGAGAGAGAGAGCATGAGATGACACAGTAGTCAAAGAGTGCAATGGATCAAGTGGAGGCCTCGACTGTTACAGTTCGAGGCCAGAAGTGTTAGATAGTTCAGATATTGCTACCTATGCAGTAGCTGACACATTACCCTGATCACCACTCGTAGTAGACCTAGTTTATGTCTTACGAGTGGTGGTTCTTGGGTAAAAGTGTGTCTCAGTTCTAATTGGTGCCGAGTGCACCCACAAGTATACACAATGCTTCGAACTAATGAAATATGCAATATTCGAAGAATATAAAAGATAGAAAAATATGAATAGAATATGTAAAATATAAATAAAATAAAAGGAGTGTTTTACCACAATGAAACTGTGGTAAAAGCATACTCCTCACAAGGCCACAATCAGATCATTTACTCTCAGCAGTAAAATTTCATTGAGATTTACTAACTATGAATATGTATATAAAAGTAAATTTAAGAGAAGATTAAATACTAATGACTCTCATTTGGTCTTTTTGAGACATATGTACTGTCTCACCTTCTTCACATGAGGGCTTAATTCTTCAACACTTATTTCCTAATAATGGGTCATCTTGTAAAAGAGAGATAAGTGCTGATATGGCAGGATTCAGGGCCTGGTAGATTTCCCAGTCCTAACAGCACCCCAAGGTTATTGGAGTTTGTCTGAAAACCTTCTGAAAATCTTAATATTTGAAGAATTTTTTGACCTGATGAACTGTTTGAAAATTTTTTTAAGTTTTAGGAGGACTTTCCAAAGTGGAAATCATATCTGAAAACCTTCAAAATTTGTAACAGGAAACTCTGACTGATGATGTTTCCTCAGAGTTTTGGATGCATTCTTACATGCTTGCAACGGGAAGATCAGGTCCACACTGCACAATGGTAAGGTCTAAGAAAAACAAATGGTTAGAACAAGGTTGGTGCAAAACCAAACGGAACTAGACTCGTGAAACACAACACCCAGAAATGAACAGAATGGGTCGGGTAAGATCAGAAGAATCGATTTCACATCTTTAAAGGCAAAAAAATCAAATCAAAGGTGTTGAAGTGTTGATGCTGGTAACACAAACGATAATGCAAGATAGCATTACCACAAAAAATAATATTATAATTACACAAATGAAAGAATAAAATGTATTTATTTCTATCTTTATTTCACGATGGGGTTGACACCTCGGGCTGCCAAATATGCCCTCTCTGTGTCAGGATTCTAAAGAGATACTATTCGATGAGGTTGCCATGTAACTAAATGATGCGCAATACACATACCAATCCTTTTATAAGTTCATATATACTCTTGTCGTGGTATCGAAGATTTGTAGCTGGATCCGTGTAAGGAGCCTGTGCTTCCCATCAAAACAGCAAACCGATAGTAACGAAGAAAAGTAACCACCTCTAATCCAGTGATATCACAATAATGCTTTTGAGGCAAAACTGAAGGCGGTGCCTCGATCGACGTGTCTGAAATAAAAGTATCAAACGATGCCATGTCAAAGGCTATTACTCGATCACATACAAGTAGGCATCTCTGCCTCATCATCTCGACCACCCCCACCATCAACCTCCATAGCCTCCTTTAGCCTTTCCCTTTCCTGCCGTGTCTTATCTCTCTCAGCAGCTAGAACGAACTTTAACCCTTTTGTGCGCCGATTCTGATTCTTGGCATAATAAATATTCTTGAATGGACGTGGGAGGTGGAGATATGAGAGAGATTCTGCTAGAGTCTGGAGTGGATGGATGGATATTGAAGTATAGTATCAACAATCAACGATTTAAATCAAGGAATGTAATTTGATTCGCGAAAGTTGAACACGTACAGGTGTTTGAACCTGAACTTGAGCTTGAGCTTGTGGAGGAACAGAGCCCTCGTGCGTCGATACTGCTACAAACTGACGTTTACGCTTCGGTGGCCTGATATTGTTCGTAAGTCAGAGATATGTAGTAAGTACTCGTGAACATAGATATTCCCTCACATCGCGGTTAGAGAGAACGGGCGTCTAATTATGGACAAGTAACGCCACAACACCGGCTTGCTTACCCACACTTCTCAACTTGACAAGCCTCTAGGTCAATAGGTGTCAGTGAAATTCCTACCTATATGGCCCATCATCAAAATCAGGATTCACAGGATATAGAACAAGCTACAACTGCAATCCTGCCTTCGCCGTAAGCGTTAAATCATTTAATCGATTAACTCAGCCTCCCGATCCTTATCCTGGAGCAGTATACAGCCCGACAAGAAGACCCGACGGTATGACCGTCAGTTACGGTGAGTGCGGTCGGCATTGTTATAATATTGTAGATATCGGTATTTGACTCGGATATACATGAAAGGCTCTGGGCATCCTCTGGCCAAGCAGCCCTTGAATCCTCCCAAATCCTAGCCCTCTCCGCTAGCGCCACCTCTACCTCAATTTTAAAGAACCTAGTCCTCCCAGGGATTGGACACTTCACAATCCTAGACCCTGCACTGGCGACAAACGAAGACGTCGGTAACAACTTTTTTTTGAATGGGGTGAATAGTGTGGGAAAGAATAAGGCCGAGGAGGCTGTGAGGTTGCTTGGGGAATTGAATGAAGATGTAGAAGGGAGGGCTGAGACTGAGGTCCGTTTTTGGAGATCGTTTCTGATTTTTTCTGTAACCTATTTCTTACGACATGAGGTATTGTAGACCCTAGAAAACCTCCTAAACACCAACCCCGCTTACTTCACCTCCTTCACTATAATCATCGCGCACAACCTCCCACCGCACCTCTTATCTCGCCTTTCCTCCCTATTATGGTCTCAACCGCATGGTCCATCGTTAATTGTTGTACGAAGTGCGGGCTTTTTGGCGGAATTTTTTATTCAGTTTCATGAGCATAGTGGTGAGTATTTTTCCTTTTCTTTTTCCTTCTTGTTTTCTTCACCCATAAGGGTCGGATTTGATAAAACGGCAAATGCGTTCGGTGGTGTTGGTGGGATAAGTGGCAGCCTTTGTGTTCCCAATATATATATTCTATCCTCTAACTCAATCACCCATTTCTCACACCCATTCTTTTGATTCTAGTCATAAACTCCCATAGTGAGACAGCACCCTCCCTCCGAATCGATAAGCCCTTTCCAGAACTCCTATCCCACGCCAAATCACTCGATCTCGATGCCATGGAGGACATCGACCACGGTCACATCCCCTATGTAGTTATCCTCGTGCGTGCTATGGAGGATTGGAAGAATGCTGTAAGTTATCTCGTTCTTAATTATTCTTACCATTATCTTTTTCCTTATTTGCTTCCCCTCGCTTTCCTTTCGAACATTTAACATACTAAATATCACGTATTTTCCAGCACAACGGCAACCCCCAAAACTCTATCCGGAAAAACAGGAATTTAAAAAACACATCGAATCGATGAAACACAAACTCGAGGAAGAAAATTTTGATGAAGCCATCGCACAAGCATACCGCGCTTGGACACCCACCACTGTCCCCTCTGAAATTGCATCACTTTTCACTGATCCTGCGCTCAAGGCCCCGCCGGTATCATTATCGCCTAGCTCTGCGGTATTTTTCCATCTCGTTAGAGCTCTGAAAGATTTCACAGAAGCAGAGGATGCATCACAAACGCTCCCTCTGTCATCAACGCTCCCCGACATGAAATCTGACACGAATAGCTACGTATATTTACAGACGATATACAAACGACAGGCAGAGAAGGAGAAAGCAAGGTTTAAGAGTTTGATTGGACCGGAGGTGATGGTGGACAATAATACGGTAGATGACTTTGTGAAAAATGTGCATGGGTTGAGGCTCCTTAGGGGGAGGCAATTTGGTGATGTCGATCGAGAGCAGGGAGGGCTCGGTGAGTGGGGTTTTGTGTTTTATTTGAGCGAGGAGTCCATGCTGATTATTTTTTCTCCTCCTCTTTTCTCCTCTTTTCACCTCTTTTCTCTTTCTTTTTATTTTCGCTTTTTCTTTTAATTATAGCAAACGCCTTACAGATCTCTCCTAAAGAAGTCGCCACGCACGTCGCCCTCTCAGCTCTAGCCTCGCTCCAAACAAAGGGCCCATCTGTAGCTGTCACAGTTGAAAATTTGACAAAGGAAGTGACCGCAATTGTTGGAGCTATCGAGTGGGAAGAAGAGGCTCAAGAGTATCTTGATGATGCATTGGGAGAAGTGTGCGTTATATTTTCTTTTCTTCCCTCTTTTTTTGTCATGTTGTTCATCACCTTTCATTTTTCATGCTATTCGGGATATGTCTCTCCGCTCACATTTACAATATTCATTATATCCATCAGTGCCCGCGCCCCTACTGCCGATCTCCCCAACACAGCTGCATTCCTCGGTGGGCTTGTTGCCCAGGAAGCCATTAAGATGATTACGAGACAGTATGTACCCGTTAAAGGATATTGTGTTGTGGATCTTATAGGTAGCTGGACGGGGTCATTTGATGGTTGAGTAATGGAACATCGCCCATGATGCGGGCAATCTCTCACAGACTCTACAATGTTACGTATCGCGCATCATATCCCTGCGACTATGCCCGTTGTGGCTCGCGATTAGAAGGATCACCGTAATATGTAACACATGGGTTTGCGGCGATTGATCCGAGATGAAAACACCACATCAGTGTAGTGGTGATATTTACTATAGAGTGCCCCGGACCCGCCACACCATCACACAATATTACAAAGGTGGTTGACCAAAATTAGTATCTCTTAGTCTGAAAACTTTGATAAGTTCCCAGTAGGCTGTAGCTCGTATCTCGAAGGAAAGCTGGATAACTTGGATGTCAACGGATATCAATTACCCTCATTGTAATTGTATCTCGGTGAAACTTGAATGTAGTCGAGATACCAGGCAGCAAATTAGACACGTGCTGTGTACCACTGTGATCCATAGTTAAACTCCATGCCTGTGTGTGTGTCCATGTATGCCGGTAGATGAATCAGTGTATCTGGAATCCCGTTGTCAATGGAATCACTGGCGGTCACACGAGTTGACAGGACCACGGTGTATAGTCTGGAACAGGACTGGATACAGGAAGTATAGCTACGATGTCTGGAGAGAAGGGAAACATCCTGGGCTATATAAGTCATGGTAATGTGGCAATAGAACAAAAGAGGGGAACAAAGGAAACAAAGAACAAAGGGAACACATAACAAAGAGTGAACGCATAACAAAGAGCGAACACATAACGGGAACAATGAGTGAAAGCGTAAGACTGGGGCGCCAGGCTTACAGTATCCCGTCATTGCAATTGCACATTAAATTCGGGTACTCTTCCCAGCTGTGTATCTGCCGCGTAAGGATTCAAAAGAGATAGCGGGTTTGCCTTCGTGCCATTTCCGATGTGTCATGGCTTGTTCTACTCTCCCTCTCATTGGTGAGATACTATCCGTCCTCATAGCGAACAAAAGTCAAAACATCGCTGCCAAGTTCCCCCTCCCTCTATGACACGGAATGTAGTCACTAGTGCGCATTCAGTTCTTTCAAAATGAACACTGAAGACCCTTGCCAATATAAATACGGCATTGTAGCATATAATGATCGGTTTGAAATAACCTCAAACCACTCTCTCTAAGTAACATTCTGCTTATTACAATTAGTGGCCATCAACAGCGACTATGCCATTCCGGTGACGGTGTATTTCTACAGCTGATAATTCGAAACGAAGTCGGAAAACACACGCTCTTGATGGCACAAGACAGGAAGGGATGCCCCGTGTATCTTGGGCTTTATCGTCCAGATGAGTAAAAATATCGATCGTCCATCTCGGTGTCAGAGCGACTGCCCCGGTCATGGCGCAGCAGCTGGTCCCGGCCATGATGAGGCTCGGAAGCCGTCCTCCGATTTCTGAACAACGTAGACGGGGATAACTGTTGTTGTCGTAAACAGTATTGTTGCCCTCTATAGTCATCAGTATGCCTTGAAGTTTGACTCGTAGAAAGGCTTCCAGTGCCGAGATCAAGCAGTCCTAAAGTTCGGATGCTCGGGAGTCTACGGCTGCTGGAGGAGTAAGGGTGCATGGGTGTCAACTGATTGTGATTATTGTTCGGATATGCGGATTGGGGATTCCGATACATCAATGGAGAACTTGCTGTGGGCTGAGGGTAGACGTTTGCAGACGAAGATGGCCTACTTTGGTGGCTGGCCGAAGCAGGCGACCTCGGGCTAGAATTCCGTAAAGACAACGACGACGAAAAAGACGACGTCATCTCGGCCCAAATTGGCTCTTCTTTTCCCTTCTTCGGCTTTAATGGTCGCGCCCCGGATGACTCTCCACGAGGGATGTGTTGTGAAGTCGATCTACTGCTGGCCCGCGCGCCTGGTCGCATATCAGGAAGCTCTGCGGTAGAAGAGAGCATCCACCACGATCCCTGGCAGTGCATGAGGATACATTGTCAATGAGTTTTATGCGTGCATACCGCATCTTCATTTGTTTTCAGGCGGTTGACGCTCATGAAATCGCTCTCGATACTCAATATGTGACGCACAGTATTCTGGAAATAAAAGTGTTGAAACGATTGAGCAAAACGGGAAAAGAAAACAGGGCCAAGAACATCGACAATGTACAAGTGTTACTCACACACCAGCCATCGTTCTGAGATTCTTCAAAGTAAATAAACCGCTGTATCATGGCGATTCTAATCTCCTTGAGTGTGAGCTTTTGTTTTGGAGATCCTAGAATGGCACACTTGATAATGACCGAGACCGTGTGGGGAGGAGGCAGAGCGCCTCTGTCTACAAGACGACCCAGACTGTATTGCTCATTCAATCGTGATTGCCCTCCATCTAAGTTCGGCACGCATTAAATACAGCGGCAAATGACAGCTGATGTATCAACTCACCGTTGAATCTTTCCAGCTCGTCGAACTCCCTTTGGTGGTGATTTAATGGGTAGTACTCCCGCCTGGACACCGACGTATTATTGCTTGTAACAGGCCTGGTGAGCTCGGGATCGACATCGCGGTCCTCGTTGCCACTTGACATATCTTGATCAGTCTTCCGAGTCGGGACCTTACTGTGACTGCGCAGTATAAACTATGTGGCTATCGCACAGAGTCGGAACAAGAGATGGCGTCAAAATATAATATTAACCTACATTATAATGCAGAGAAAACGCCAAAGACAGCCACAGCTGATGAGCACGTTGCAAGGGAGTCCACCGTGAGGTTGGGGAGGAGGACTGGTAAGTGTGAATAAAGCTAAAGCTGTATATTTGCTTTAAATATTCCAATAGCGTCTTAGGAGGCACATGATATGTGGAATGGAATATATGTACAGGTCGCGGTCGGGTATGACCGATCCGATCTTGTTGGGCAGTATACGCGAAGGTGTAAAGGTACCGCAGACAAGAGAGCCATGCGAGGAAAGCGGATTTGCGCCATAATGAATTTTACCCGATGTGGATACTTGTCTAGCGCAAAGTAAGAATCAAGGGTTCTTGGATCCTCTTTGGGGTGTATAACATGTCACGGGAAACCTGCGGGTTTTCATCAATCTTTTAATTTTTATATAACCAAGTATTACACAAACATATTAGAAGCGTGAGCACAGAGGAAACCATAACTTGTGCCACTTTGCCTGTTTCTTGGTCATGTTTCCGGCTGATTTGCAAACAATAAAAGCTTAGTCAGTCCGAGTCTCGGCAAATCGTAATTGGAATATAGCCCCTTGTCTTTTCAATGATGCAACACAATGGGCATTTTAGACTCTGGTATTTATTATTTCAAAACGCGATCGAACTTCATTTACCATTAGTATTGGCCGCTTCGTGCGCGCATCAAGGCACTACCATGTTTTCTAGAAGCGCATTTACCTGATGCAAGAAGACCCAAGATACGGCGTATATGCTTGTTGCAGCCATATATGGCATACAACATCATATATATTGTTTCAAATACATATAATACATTCTATCGCGAACCACAATGGCCTTCCAGAAGCCGTCCCCCATAATGGCCATTATGGCTTGTATTCTCCGAAAAAAGACTCAAATTCCTTCAAGGGATTATGAGTGTGAACTATGAGGTTTCTCTCATGGTCGATGATTGTCAATCCAATCATGTCATTTTGACTGGGCAGTACAGCGTGCCTCTCGTAGAATACACTCCTAAGCGAAAGAAGCATGCGATTACCTGCTATGCTAGGCAACGCATAGGTGAGCGGAATAAGCAACTCGAAAAGGCCGATCTATTTACGCAGCGTTGAGCGTGAATGGAAGGAAAAGGGAAGGACACTTACCGGTAGTAGGGCCCAAATACATAGATTTGCTATATACAGCAGCAAGACACTTTTTTGACAAGACTATTAGATATGGTTCATTTTATAAGGAGAGTACTGACACCACGAAATAGAACGCGCTGCATTGAATAATCGAAAACATTACCCTTGAGCTGACTGATCCTCTTGGCCCATTGCCTTGGAAATATACTATGGCCTTATAAGCGACAAAAATGAGAGCGACACATTCAACTGCCAGCGGTGGAATCCTAAGAATCATCAGAAATGGGAATCAAAGTGAAATACAGAGGAATAATACCAGAAAGCATATACGTAGTGCGGAAGCGATCCCGGACCACACACATGCACGGCCTTCTCTACTGGTTCAGAAATAACCTGAACGTGTGCAAAGCCAAGGCCCTCGATGACGCCCATTACCACAAGGGAGATAGCGATAACGACAGTCATGATGATCAAGACCCCACGAGTTCTATACATGGCCCAAAGACGCATCTGAGATATTACTGTCCATGCTTCAGCGTCTCTCCGTCGATTTAAAAATAATAATTTTACCTTGAATACCGGCAAAAAATGCGAACCCCGACCACCCGTGAAAGAATAGCCACCCTTGACCTTGATGAGATCAGTAATGGGTCGTTACCATGTCTGCATATCTATGCGTACAACTAGACGTATTTAATGAGCCGAAATGAGCGTTAGCATTAGTTATACAACATACAACTATCGATGACAGTCAGTTTATTTTTCCCCGTGAAAGACTGCATCACCCACAGATATAGAAGTATGTGTATCCATCAAGGCTGATAACCTCATCAGTGGATCCAGAAAGGCGGAAAGTCACGCAATATTCGGTTACCTAGCGTGTTAATGATAATTGCGATGGGACATCCATATCTAGCCGTAAGAAAAATCCACCGGGGCCACGACTTTGGGCTCCCACCTCTCTGACTTCAATTGTGAGCCATCTTATCGAGGCCATGACTGTACCCATACCCAAACTAATTCGATCTAGGCAAAGAACATCATCAGCGAAAATGAGGTCCAGATAATAACGGGTGTATTCACCTCGTCGTCGAATGTAATCACTAAGTGTGAGTCTGGTCAGCTCATTTTGGATTACCCAAGCGAAATGCACTCTACAGGGCGCACTGGAGCCTGGCAATCACTTACAATGATCGTATAAAGCCACAGTAAGGCTGGCGACTTGACTCAGTATCAGCATTACTGATGTCCGTTGACAACTCGAAAGCAATTCACCTTGCACATAACGAGTCCACAGAATATAGCTCGCCGAGTGTGTTGCAATTATGGGCAGGGAAGGATCCATCGCATACCAGGAGAACGAGGGGTGCGTCGACTTGGTTGTCAACGATCCGTATTTGAAGGCGTAAAATTAGAATCGGGGCAAGCAAAAGTGGGGGTTAGAGTTTGCTAAGTAATTAATAACAGAGGACCCCACGGTGAACTACCGACCGATCATTGATGCTCGAGTCCGAAGATGACCACCGCCGTTATTGAGAGAATCGTAATTTTGACCCCGAGTAACCAGCAACCGGTATAGTTGAGGTCAGCAACAGAAGCGTCTTTTGGGCTCACACACCCGTGATGCCGTAGAGGCTTGAGTAATTTGTTCTATTTTCGGCATCTCTTATAAGAGGGAATACTAATTGAAGCACCATTAACCGCACCCCAAATAGGCTGTTTAGCAGATACGTTCGATTGATCCCCTTTGCCACTGAAATTACACTTGGCGGTCGACACAGGGTTTGGCTTTTATGTCCCTTCCCCTCGTGCTGCTTAACACGAGGCATATGTATCAATGCGCCTACACACTCCTCGACAATAATACTTTTTTTCTGTAGCTCTGGTAGATAAAGTTAGTACAGCTCGATATTTCGCGCTAGCACTGGTATTAGGAGTATCTAGTGTAAGACACGGCTCCGAGGTTCAATTCTCAACCTCGGTTCATTTTTTAGACTTAAGGAAAATATGACAATTTCTCGAAAATGTTCAAAGAATTCTCCGGGAATTCCTCGAGATCAAGAATGTGAGCCTCAGTGCTGTGTGCACTTTTCTCAAGAGTGCTCAAAGTCAAGCGAAGCCTATTCAAAAGATGGAAAGTTTTGAAAATGCGCGGAAGATTATATATATTTTTCTAAGGAATTCTCTGGGCACTTTCAATATTGATGCTTGTGTGTGGAAAGTGCATATATCTTGTTCAACTAGAAAAAGCCTCAGATTGGCCGACTCTCTCCCAAGGTTCCCACGCTCTTGGATCCAGCACCGTCCTATATATCCACGGCCAGTCCACAGCGTATCACTTCTTACTTTGCGGTACTCGAAGAGTGTAGTATGGAAACTGTTGTAATAACCGAAGCCGACCCATTCTAGTGACCATTGCTGCGGGACTGTCCTCAGGTCCTAGACCTTGGATATGGTTCATATAAGCCATCACTCGGTTGGTACCCCCCTTTTTTTATTTATTTCCCTGTCGCCAAATCACCCTGTGTTTGCTCAACATCACACTATGATTGTCAGAGATGGATTCACACCAGCTTTGGACTCTCAATTTGCGATCTGGAGACTAAAGGAGTGTCATTGAAGTTTCAATTAAAGGAGCTTGTAAATTTTTGGTTATTTGGTCATAATTTCATTCGATGGGCACTTGTTGGCCACCACCGTAGGCTATGCACTTAGTTACAGTAGCTTAGTAATACTAATTATCTCCCGGTAAAGCGTTACCTTCCTGGGTTATCTTTCAGTCATTTACCTGTAATTCCGCCATCATGCCGTTGTCTGTCCTGCGTCCTTTTAATGGTACCTCTAATGTATGGAATCTAGCTTATGGAGTCGTAAATAATAATATCACTATTATATCCTCAACATTATTTACGCTATCGGAAGTTTAAATAGACCTTCAAACTCTCCCAAAAATCATACACCAGACAAGGCAAGCCAAAGCTGCTTTTCTTCAAGATAGAATGTTAGTTGGCACGACTTCAAGTGCAGCTGAGCTCCCCTTCGACAATTCACGCTGACAGGTGTAACCAAACTTGTCAATTTCGCCAGCATATAAAGGGATCGACCACAATCTCCCATGATAATTTTTACAACTGCAATCGAACAATACATTCCTGGTTCACCGCCGTGTCTACTCATACAAACGCCACTCTCGCCTATAGAATTATACCGTGTCATTAAGAGTACTGCTGGTCTTTCACGGGGACATCCTTCCCTACGCAGCGACAATCAGCTCTACGCACCAAATCCAAAACACTATGTAACGCTCACCAGTCATTTTCTGGAACCCTTTCCTAACACCGTCACTAATCTTCTCTGTGGTACTGTGGCTCTGAGAAGGATTCGGTCAACGACGCCTGCGCAACGAACAATGCGGATATTTAAATTACCTGCTCATGGCCTGCCTTCTTCTCCACAAAGTCAACCCCCTTGTCGAGGGGATCTCCACCGCCGCCTTCCTGAGCAGTGTTGTCTGTCCCCGTACTACTACTCATCATCCCGGCCCTATTGTCTTGATTTTGTCCGCCGGTGGGGTCTCCCTCGGGGTTGTTGTTTTTGTTCAACGAAGAATTTTCCGTGTCCATTGTAAGCGTATACGTATAATTCGATGAAGAAAAACATTTGAAGTGCAGGCTTTAGCTTTTATGTACATGCCTCAGACATTACTCCATTCATGACGCCACAACTGTGCGTCATAATAACCGGCCCCAAAGACATCCCATTCTCCACTCTCTCTAAATTTTTGTCCCAGGGCTCCAAGTATTCCTAATCTCGCATATGTGTGTATCAGAGAAATGACGATCTAAATATAGGTCACTACTTATACTACGTCAGAGCAATGATGCAACTGTCAAAATAAGCGCCGGAGGTTTCGACACACCCATCGTTTATCAAATTTTTAGCAAAACATATATATATATTCACCATGTTTTCCCCATATTTATAATGCTATCGTGTGGCTGAATACCGTGAAAAAAGAGTGGAAAGTCGCTCTATAGATGGTACTACTTGTGCTAGTCAGCGCCATCCAAATGAACGGAAATAGCGAGTGTGGGTAGGGAACGGAAGGGCAGTGCGATTGCGAAAAACTAAGATAAGTAAGAGAGAAAATAATACGTCCTTGAAAAAGGTCCATTGCTCCTTGATAAATATATGCAAAGGGGGAGAAATCCAGTTTCACTGTATAAGTCCGTTCCAGTTTGCCCCCTTATACATATCGAGGATGTCCTTGATCCTGTCTATACCCTTGTCCATACCCTTGACCCCGCCCCGCCGGCTGCTGCTGCTCGTATGGATTAAACTCCTGCGACGCGTTCATCTGCTCATAGTCTGAATAGCTAGCCAGCTGCGCGCCAGCCGGCAAATTCGAATTCGCCATGCTCGGCGACGAGACATGCCCCGACGGCGCATGCAGATCCGCTTGGCTGTACTGCTGCAGCGGGATGAACGCATCCCCGCTCCCCGTCGACTCGCGGTTGTAGTCATTAAAGCCAGGCGCCGGGTCCTCCAAGGGCTTTGCATCCCGGTATCCGCGGCCCATCGACGTCGAGCGGTGGATGCCGCCCATGATGGTCTCCCGTGCAGCCGCAGCGCGCCGTCTCCGCGCGAGGAGAACACTCGCGAATACCGCCGCGATCGCGATCAGGGCGACACTGCCGACGGCAGCAGCGACGATGACGCCAGTCGAGATGCCGCTGCCTGGCTTCTTCGTCCCGCCGCTCCCAGAACCGTTCGTAGTCGTCGATGGATCTGCGGAACCCGTCGCTTTCGCCGATAGCACAGACGGAGGGAGGACGCTGGCGTCGAAGACGCTCTGGGCGCTGATCTGGCCGTTCCCGACGATGACCATTGTTCCGTTTGAAGGGATACCGTGGACGACAACGTATGCGAAGACAGGTCCAGGCGTGATGAGATTGGGGGTGGGCGGGAGCTGTGAGACATGAAGCGTGATAGTGCCATCATCGGCAACAGTGAATGTGTTGTTGAGTTGCATGAACCGTTGGCCCATGTTCATTCCATGTGTAGTCCATCTAGTCATCAAGAAATAAGAAATATGTAAAGAAAACGAATAAGGATGTCTTAAGACTCACCCAGGACGAATGATTACGAAAGTGGTATTTGTAGCAGCGTCGTTACCTGCGCCGGAATACGAAGTGGAAGGAATGGTTACGTCGAAAGGCGAACCGCCGTATGTCAGCGTCCCCGGAATACCGGTCGGCTTAGGGCGGACGGTGGCCTTGAAGTACGGTGGATAGAAACGCTCAGCGCGGTATTCAGTCGGAAAAACGGCGCGAGGGTTGTAGTCAATGTTCGGATTCGACCCAGCAACCAACACAGACGCATCAGGAAGAAGGAGCGCCGATGAGTGGTATAACCGAGGGATCGTGGAGCTTTGAAGACCGGCATTGGACCAACGCTGTCCCTTCGGATTATTGGGATTGTAGATGGCGGGGGTAAACGCAGGGTCTGAGGCCAATGACATGGTGAATGGCATCAGTGCCTGCGGCGTCATTCCGGTGTTGGTGGCGTATCCTGCAGTCCCATTTTGAGCGCCATTGATCATCAGGAGTGTTCCATCGGGAAGCATGATGAACTGTCCCATAGTGCGTCCTTCTAACATATCTTCGTCCTGGACGTACAAAACCTGACTTCCGTCAGTGGGCTCGGGAGTGATGCGCTGGCAATCTTTAGACGCGGGTATTGAAAAGGTATCGTAAAGAGGGTTGGAATAATTCCCGTAACCTTCCGCCGGCATGTCCGAACCACCACAGAAGAGGATGGTAGGGGTGTAGTTGTTGGCAGGAGTCAATGGTAGCATGGCAGCACCTCCTGAAGCCGGATATACACGGACCACATTATTAGGCATGTCAGGCAGGTCAGACTCTTGGTTCTTTGTATAATCCCACAGCACTATACACACGAAATATATGAGCACAATATAAAATGTGTGAATATGAGCTTACTGGTCGAGAGATTTGCCTGAACGAATATCTTCCCAGATGGCATAAGGAACGTGTGTGCATAAGCATTAAGACCGCTAGTCTTCCCCATGAAATCCATTACTTGCGGGTCTCCACCTTGTGGCGGGTAGAATTCGAAGGTGGGTTCGGCAGCACCGCCAGATGTAAGGGGATCGGAGTTGAGGGTATTCTTGTTAATGTATCCTCCGTTGACAAACCCTCCTATGAGGACAACGGAACCGTCTGGTAGGGATTCGATACCCGGGTACCATCGCTTCTTGTTCATGGCAATTAGGCTCGAGTTGTCGAACCACGTACACTTGCCGTCCGTGCACGGATCAATGATGCGGATCCCTCTGGAGCCATCGAAATCCTGATATGTCGCGTCGAAGAAGTTCTCGCCATTAACAACTACGCTAGGGGTGTTACCACCAGTGGTGACAGCGCTGTTTCCGCCGTAGACAGCGTAGGAACCATTAGGAAAGTGCATGCCAGCCGCACAGAATGAATTGGTGCTCATATCCATGGGTGTCGCCGTGCTAGACGCGATGTCCCATTCCACAGCCCATACGGGATGTGCAGGATTACCGATTTGTGTAGGGTTGCCCTCGACTTTATCAAGGATATATACTTTTTCTTCGTTACCAACGAACATCTACAAAGATACCTGAGCCTGTGGTCGCGAATTCAGTGGTGATAAATCCGGGACTGACCATCATTGCACTGGCTTGCGTTTCACCAACGACAACGAAGGAACCTGGGGTCTGGGCCAACGAAAAGGCTGCAAAAAAAGAGATGGCAACGCATAGTGCTCCCACTAATGAGTGCATCGGAAGTAAGGTAGTGGGTCGTGAAGGTGGTAAGGAGGGAAAAGGTGTTGAGATGGGAAGGGTCGTTAGCGATGTCGAACAGGAACGATGTGGTTGTCGACACGACCCAATGAGAATATTTTATTTTATCACAATCGGACCAATTTGTCACAAACGCTTGGTACCCCTGTGCACCGCCTCACCGAAGCTCTCCACCTGACTTGCTTTGTTCTATAATTACACACCTGAGTATGTTTATTTCACAAATGTATTTTTATGTCGAGGATCATCTGAATTTCTTAAATGGTGTACTGCAAAAATCAGGAATTGCTACATGTAGAGGCTTGCAACTCATGGTCTCAGGACCCTAGTGGTTGTTGACCTACATATGGCTATGCAAGTAGCAATAAATAGTCTTATCTAAGGCCTAGTCCTTCATCGACACCCCTTAAATTTTGTTCCGTAGACGGAATCGGAACTTTGGTCCCGGTGACCTGTTTCATCCACAGCAGCCATTCTATCTTTATCATTACAAAAAAGGTAAATATTGTCCCCAAGATTCGGAGAATGACGACGAATCTTAGGCCTTGTGTAATAAAACAATTCGATTCAGTTACGGCGGACGGAACTGCGGAATGAAGACTCAAGCACTGCGCATTTGCTGCGCACAGCACATAATTAATTAAAAACGGCTCAAAATGTTTTTGTAACAAATCTGTAAGGTTATTTTCCAGTAGTATTCTAGATGAACAAGACGATCAATCTAACACCTCTGTTTTGTTTTAATTTTAGCCCGTCCAAAAGTATTTGATTTTACCCCTGATTGACACCATCCTTCGATATGGAAATATCTCGTGAGACCTACCAAGTATAAGCACCGACGTTCACCATGTGTACGGTGTAGGATGGAGACACCGCAAGTTCGACACATGAACGAATACCTTTCGAACTTCCCTCCTTTCATCGATAGCGAGGAAAATACAAGACTGCGGTCCTGTTACAGCTACTACGATCGTACGCAATGATCAGGCCCACCCGGGAGCAAAGATCAACGCCTATTGAGCCTACACATCGACCTCGTGTTCCCCTTCGCCAATTTTGTCGATGAGCTACGCCTTGTCTTGGATAGTTTCCGCCGACAAGTCCTGCAACAGTGTACGTTTATGTCGCCTCAAAACTTCGAACGCGACAACATATGATCACGGCTGCCTGCAATGACGCTTGTCATTCAGGCTGGAAACCAGGAAACCATACCGCCTCCTTCTTCTTTTAAGATAAATGATTGACAAAAAATATGTGAATAGGGTATCAGTCTTCATCCGGATATGGCCAACGAGGCAAGTATGTGGGGAACACCCCTCTCACCAATTACACTCCCCGACTTATAGACTTAGCGAACTCCAGGAACGTTATTCCGTCTGAGGCCTCTTCGATATTGATTCCTGGTACACAAATCCAAATAACTTTCTCAATCACGGACTCAAAACAATGCGACCTACATACCGGTCCCCACAGCACGGATCCACAACCATGTAGATTATCCATCTCGTGCACGTCGAGAACTTGAACTTAAAAGAGATGCAGTGTCTAGGCCTTCCCAAGCTGTTATTGCTCCGTGGCTGGAGAATCTTGTTGTTTCTCTCAAGGACACGATACATTTCGATCAAGCCAGGAGTTAGTCTCGATGCTGAATTTGCCCATCCAACTGTGAATGGTATTCTGAAGGACTCTTGTGATAATGCTTCTTCTGCGGGTGATCAATGCGATTACTTGCCCCTCTCTGTTAGAAAATATTAACGGAATTTCTTCCCCGTTACTAGGTTGCCAGTTATGTATAATGTAGGTAAAATTTCATACCGGCATGGCATCCCCGTCGGCTCCAAGAATGTCTACGACCCAGCACCCACACCCACATACAGCACTGACCAAAAATTTCATGCCATATCACTACGCAAAGAAATGTATGGTATGTAAAGCTGGATGCGGCGTACCTACGGCAGGAAAGGTGGTAAGTGGGATGACTGCGGTCGTTGCGGGTGCAAAGGCGAATTCACTTGTGAAGTTCGTGTCAACTGTTCGAGGCTGGGTAGTGACAATCCGTTCCATATCCCATATCTCTTTCTTTTTTCAAAAAAAGGAAAACCACTCCACTCCACTTTTCATCTATTCGGCCTAACCCTGTGTGAGGTAGTACGTACACCTTATAAGCCTTATACTATGATACGAAAAAAAAGTTTTTGGACCCCGAAACGGCCGAGGGGGCAAACCTATGTCTCTGCATTTACCTGGAGCGTGATAAGCTTGTAACAGGATAAAAACCGTCGCACATTGCGTTCGACTTTCTCCTTTAGGATCCTGCTTTTACCACGTTGGGATCATCTATAATATTGTAGTGCCTTCTATTATGTCACGATTACTTGTATTTGATAGTGAAGTTTTAATATGTTGTTGTTTATGTCCCTCTTCTTCCCAATCCGGACCTGGCGTATAAGAGATAATCCATTAAAATTTTAATTATTTGGAATACAGTGTATCCCCTGGAACAGCTGACACTCTCCGATGCTAACAATACTACTAGCATTCCCTAAAGGTGGCTATCCTCACCACTCGGCGTTACTCATACCAATCGGTAAATACTCTGGCTCCCAGCGTTAGACTTACTAGCTAGGCCAGCTACATGTTTCCCGTTTTCCTGATAGGTTTCCTGCCTCCTTAATCTTAGTTATCTATATGAAGTCAGGGGGCGGAAAGTGTGATCATAAGCGGCTAATAACCCTTCTCCGTTCCTGAATACGGCCTGATATGATTGACTGATCACTAAATCATCACTGGCATCTTTGGCATAAAATTTAGTGTATTCTCCCATTTCCCACTTTCTCATGGTCATGTAGCCACCCCAAGAGCCGGGTTTCTTCAAGCTTGAATCTGGAATACAGACAATACCTATATCCCAACCTATCGAGCGCTCGAACATGGACTATCGCAGTCTCGGGCATCTTTTCGTGTTGCAAAAGAGACTACGCTCACGCTATAGTTCTCACAACCTCACCTCATCTCCGGTCATCAATCGAATAACAAGCTCTTAAATCCTACCCCTGATCTACTCTCAATCATGACCTGGCTGATCTGATGCTGATGAGACAGGGGTGCTTGCTCCCAAAAACACAATAGTTTATCATTATGAGATGCATTCGACAATATTCTCACCATTTGTGCAACAATCCAATCATTAGTTTGCCCTATTAATTGTCTTTTTAGCACTGACGGGGACGAGACCAGGTGATTAATTTCCGCCCGACAGGATGACAGGAGGCGTCTTCGCCGCTGGGTCTACGTCCTATATTTCAGCAGCTTCGCGGTCCAAATGCTCAGAGTCACCTCCCAAACTCATCCCCTCAGCAGCCGATTCATGTTCACTCCAGACTGCACCAGATTCATGAGTCTGCCCCACTTTCGACTTGGATCCTTCATTTCTCCTGGTAAACGTAGAAAGATGCCAGAACCTATAAAGTGCTCGCTATCAACGTCTAACGACTTGCAATGTGTTTCACAAGCTAAAGAAGCCGCGACACGTCTCGAGGACGAAAAGAATTTTTTAGAGGCCAAGATTATGTCGAATAGTGTGTGGAGGGAAGGGGGGCCTACGGGTGGGTTCCGGAAATGGTTAAACCAACTTGGTGTGGTAGCTGTGGGCAGAGGTGATGCCGATGGGTGGGGACGTCAGAGTGAACGCGAACGCCTGAGGTACGTCGAGGTGCTGGTGGTTTCGCGTACCGACCTCCTCTATCCCAATTAATCGCGGGATTGGGTAATGAATTGGCACGTATCCTATTAGGATGCAAAGAGCGTTAAATTTCGATTCAAGCAGCGAGTTGAACATTCAAATTTTAGACGAGTGAGTGTGCCGACATCGCCTTAATATCAATTCGTTTGTTGTTGCTGATTCGTCTTCCTTCGCTAAACAGTTCATTCCCCCCAGCCACCTGGACGCCACATCAAAGCGACCATCGCCTATATGGTCTCCATGGACAGGCCTCCAATACATCCCGCCGAGAAAGTCTAGTGTTCAGCAATATACTCGCATGGGCTCACGCTGTGGAGAATTGCTCCCGAAGCGCGGAAGACCTTGAAATTGGGGAACACACAGAAAGATGGCATGCACATGTTACACCCAGAAGGGAGGAATGAGTTGTAAATCATGGAGCGGTGATGCGATGGAGAGTAGTCTGCTCTCAACAAAAGAGCGCTCGATTGGAAACTTACGAGTGCTACATTGAACGATGAAATAGTGCCGCTCTGTTTCACGATAACGAATGTGTCCAAGTCGTCTGTGTATGTTGGCAGTACATCTATCTAGATATCACCTGAAATCTTGAACAAGACTCTAGTATGGCTCATTTGAAAGTTCACAACACGCCTCAGAACGTTAAGGACAGCATCCGTTGACTTCCAAACTTCAGTCGCCCCCGTACGATTGCAGTGACACCAATTATAAGGTTCCAGAGTCCGATGGTTGTATTTCCATCTTCTCAGGCTCGAAAGGTTATAGGAACCGTGGCCTCGTCCTGTGGATCTAACCAGTGAGTATTTTGCCAATACCTATACTGGTACCAGGAAGTAATTTGCATCAGTAACAGGTATGTTGTGGAATCTCGGATAGCTACTACCTTTATGATTTGGATAGTATATTGGACAGTTGGTTTGCACATATATGAAAGCACCATTATTAGGAGTTCCAGACAACGTTCGAGGCCTTGTGCCATCTGCTATATATGCGCTTCCAATCAGAATTAGTTGTTTTGTTATGATCTTTATATATGCTATTTATTCGTGAACTGAACAAAGTCCCCGTCTCTTACTCTTATACCCCAGCTATCACCAGAACTAGTCCAGTAAAAGTGCCACAGTCGTCGCTTTTGGGTTGTGCAAGAGAGTTGGGAGCATGGTCCCACCTTTTCGGAAACTTACGTAGTCATGTGAAAGGGATTGTTCGAAAGGGATATTCGACAAATATGGCAAAGGGTGTGTGGTTGGATACGGCATTTTGAGAAGTGTTCGCATGAGAGACAAGTGCCATTTGATTAATATTAATCGCTCAACGGCATCTACCTTTTTGTCTTCATAAAACTAGAATAGAGCTATTGATGATGCGACAAAGGCGGATGAGGCTACACACACCACCTTGAACGTAGATGACCTACACGCGATAAACTCGGAATTTATCTTTAAAATTAACAGAACTCACTGAGTCCACGCTTGGGGGCATGTAGTTGCGCTTGGAAAGTATTCTGAAAAGTTGGCGAGTAAACCAACTCCTAGAAGACGTAGGGGTGGCTTGGGATGATACTTCAAATTCAACTTATTTGTTTAGGGTCTGATCTGACCCCCGTTACCAGCCAATAAGATGAGGGACTCTTCTTCTATGTCATTCCCTCATTATGAGTATATCTTGTGGAGTAACGGAAGGAGATCAATCACCTGATATCTCTCGATCGGAGTTGATTCAGTTCTTAGTAGTAAATTACTGGAAATGAGGTAGTACTACATAGAAACATAGCTGAAGCATTGAGAGATTCTTTGGAAGACTTCAGAGAAACATGACGGATTGTCTTGGTTTGTTAAATTTCCTGAATTTCGACGAATGTGGGCAGCTGAGAATTGTACACTAATGATAAATTGCTGGCTGAGTGTATCACAGAGAATGTTTGACGTGTAACAGGGATGGTGGAGCCTGAGACACATCCCTTAGGACGTCGCCAAACAATGGCATTGTTCAGAACAAAAGGCGACTTCACTTGAGCATAATTCTATTTGTGTATGTTCCCTCCAGACTGCAACGAATTCGCGTTCCCTATCCACCGTTGAGCGTAGCCCATTGCCCGGAGTCAGGGCAATTCCCAAGGATAGATACTTAGCCCCGAAAGACATAAATATTTTGCATAGATCGGTTATCATTTCACACACTCTGATCATTTCACTCTAATCACTTGATACATTAACGATCGAAGTTAAAACAGGAGTACTTACTGACTGACAGAATAGCCGACACCGTATCCGGAACACGGACATCCGTAGATAAAAACACAATTGAGAGTTAGGTTGGAATTTCTAATTCCGCTACTTGGCGTCTGCAACGGTCCCACACTTCTGACATACTCGCAGACTAGAATCATTTTTCCAACGATCAATATACGGCTTTAACTGAGTTCCCAAATCCACACAATGAAACATTTCTTCTCGGATGATGGTAGGAGCCTTGTGAGAAACAGAGCGGCAGTACCAGCGTAATCGATCTGGTTACAAATAAGTGAATTCAGTTCCCTTGACGGGTGGTTGGTCAATACACGCACCAGTTGAGTTTTTTGGACGCTTTCGTTCCATCACGATTCCAATTGTGTCTGCAAATCTTACAGGATTATGCGGCGTATTGGCTGAGACATAGTTCAGAACACTCCAATATTTAAATCTTGTTATCTACCAGGAAGTAAAAACATTTCGCCTTCACGGATGCTGATATCCTTAAATTCCTCTTCATCAACGACACGCAGAAGCATATCCCCTTTGTATTGATAAAACCATTCCTATGGTAAAAAAAAATAACATTCAAGAGAAAAAAGGTATATATCCGAGAAGACTTACCTCTGTTTCGTTCAAGTGATAGTCGTTCCTTTCATTTGGACCACCCACAGCCATGACGATAAAATCAGAGCCAGAATACAGACAAAAGTTGTTGACTGGAGGCTTCAATAGGTCGGAATTTTCTGCGAGCCACTTCGGAAGATTCAAAGGGAGTAAGAGTGGCATGGTTGTGAGACAAAAGTGTAGGATTAAATGCTTTGTAAGCAATTGGTAGTGATGACGCTATCTGCTTCCGGGTTAATCACTTCGGAGAGCAGCTGAACTTCTACTCAGACGCAGTGTCAGTCGGGTGGCTAATATTTTTTAGATAGGGATAGCTCAGTCTCGTTAAATTAACGCCGCGGCGAATGTTCCATATACCTGCTTAGTACATCAGGAACACCGCTCAAAAATGGTAAGAGGTTTTCACCACATTATAATCTATACAATCCGTATAATTGCTCAAATGGCATACCATGAGATTATACCTCACAATTTCAGCATTGCCATGAGCTACAATCATGGTCACCTCATGACCATGGCAATGTGAAGCGAGTATGGAACCCCTATGATAATGAGCGTTCATCAGGTGATAAGTATATCCGGTGTTACAGCTGTTCCGAGTACCTAAGGCGGAGTTCAAAGTTTAAAAAAAAATTCCGCTTTTGACCCACAGACAAATTGTGCTGTATCTCAGGAAAGGGACCCAATTAAGACAAAATATTTTGGAGTGTGTACTATATAGTATAGATCTATATATTTATGTATATAGTTGGCCTTATGAGATGCTATTTAATATTTAGTGAAATATGAGTGCAATGGCTCCCCTTCATTCAATTCTTCCTTGATTTGCATATAGTAAGCTGGTAGGACTAATACTATATATTGTGTATGAATATACCCTAAGCTGTGAGGCTTAATACCATCCTTTGAACAAGTTGTGCCACTTACTGTATGCACACTTGATAGTGAGTAATATAACTTGTTCAAAAGGTAGTATTAGGTCTTACAACTCAGGTGATGTTTAGATACAATACATAGTATTAATTCCACCAGCGTATATGCAAATATAGAGAGAATTGAATGAAAGGGAACCATTGCAATGATATTTCACTGAATATTAAATAGCCTGTCATAAGGGCAAATATATACATATATACATAGATCCATACAATATCATACACATAGAATGCTATTATGCCTTAATTGCCACTCATTCTGGAGATATGGCACAATTTGTCTGTGGCGGGATTTTTTTTGAAATTCTGAACTCCGCCTTAGGTACTCGGAACAGCTGTAATGCCCATTAATTCGGGGGCAACTTCATAGCGCCTTGCTATGAGCGTCATTACAAACTACTGTGATTCCACTAGAATATTTGGGATATCATTAGATACCACAATTGTATCTTATGTAATGCCTATATAAGTTTATGTTAGAATTTACGGGTTCGAAATACGCTTGACTCGGTTTGGGTACAAAGAACGCGTTGCAAACGTATGAAGTGTACCTAGTTTAAGTACCTACTACCGGTAATACTATACCCGGTTACCCATCAATCACATGCTACATTGTTCGCAAACCCAAAAAATCTAATAGTTTATGTAGAAATGATATATTTAGAAGAAATTTTGATCCCTGATGGGATCGGTTCAACCAGGGTGTCCAAATGCTATTCTACACATGATCTTCCTCACTCATTATAGTATAGGTAAAATGTGTTCCTCAAATTAATAATAAAACACGTCATTACGAAAATTAAATTACAAAACAAGCTAAATAAGTAGTAATTCAATTCAATCTACCATAGCCAGATGGGGCGACCCATCAGCACAAATAGACATGTGGTGAGCATGGGGAAAGCGCTAGCAATCGTGACATTTGCAGGTAGCGAGGCTATGTCATCCTTCAGCTGCGAAAGTATCTTGAAATGCACGGTGTTCATAACATATTCTGTAAGAATGCCGGTGGAATGGGGGAACATTTGTCTATTGCTTAGGTGAATAATATTATATACATTAGTGTGCAGCTGACATACCTTTTCCACCACAAAAATAGTTCGTTGCGTTGAGTTTCCATTTGGGCATGGCCAAAGAGACCTAAGATGAAGCGGTAAAACTGATAATATTTGAAATGCCCTGGTTCCCCATCAGCTGAAAAGGTAGCCTTGGAAGATAGGCCAAAATAAACCTACCGCTTTGTGACTATATACAGTCAAAGTATGCATGATTCACCGTGGGTTGCCACATATGCGAGGGAAGGAATTGCGTCATCCTTCATATCACTGAGTTCAGCATTACGCTTCTTGGTTGTGGGCACAGATCGAGCGCCATTGACGCCACTCAGCCCACGAAATGTCTGAAAAACTCCAATAATAATAAAAAGCGGGAGTATCGAAGCACTAAAAACCGACTCACACGGACAAGTAACTCATTGCGAGGAAATCCCTCAAGGAAGTTAGTGGGACTGGCGGTGTCATTTACATAAAGGAATATAGGTTTACTGCAGTTGCGGGGCGGCTACAACGAAATACAAACCTCACAGCAGGAAATTCCTGGTATGTACTATTGTCATCTCAATCTTATCATCAAATATTTTGACAGAAAATTATCAAGTTCGATACCAACTATCGCAATACAATATCTATTTAAAGTTGGGCAATGGACCCGATTATGGACCTAATGATCTTGAGTCTCACGGTCACGGACCTCAAAAATTTGTTTGGTTCATAGCGCAACCTGACGACGCACTATAAATATTCCGTTTATGTGCTTTATTGTTGTCACATACCTCATGCATTACATTGCCCCGGGATGCCAACCTCGAACATCTCGCGCCACTCCAGCACTATCCGACTGTCATCTCCACCACGCAATGGTATTCGTAGACGCTCGATATCACCTGCGTTATTACCAGAGAAAAGTCCGGTTCGCCTGTAGGTTGAAAATTTCTCACCCGAAATTATCTGATGGAACTTCACGAGGACCATATCGTAATGGTGAACAGTCTGAAAGTAAAGCGTTTAGGGAGAGAGGATCGAAATGGCATGCTTTAAGTATAGGACTCCCGCCGATTCGTACTAGTTGGCCGTAAATCCGAAGGCTTGACTTAAGAGCACGGCTGTTGTAGGTAATGCATGGTATTTTAAAAGCCGCCTTGATATGTTTCTCCTAACATCAGCCGTGCGGACGCCACCATTTGAATACATAGGCACGGCTCATATCAAATTTGTGCCTTATATACTCGAGTGAGTACTGTCCGGCAGAGTTCGTAATGTTCTTGGTATGTTTTGCCCAATATCAACCGTGCACGGCGGAGATGCCACAATGCAGTGTATAGGTATGCATCAGTAAAATGGTATTAAACGCTGGGAGGAGGTACCCCTATTCTGGGATGCTCCACACGCTCCACAACGTCCAGGAGCTTTCTAGAATGGGGGGATCTCCTCCGGGAGCCGTCCGGAACAAATACCATTTTACTGATGTGGCTCGTATTAATTTTGAGTTTTATAAAATTCCCCACCTTCCTCCGGAAATTATATTTGTGAGAAAGACACGTCATGATTATGTGTCATGAGGATATTAGAGGACGCACAAAGGGTGCTAGATATATGTTGGTAAAACAGTTCCTGTTGGAAGCAATGACAAGGTTGATGATTTTCGGAACTTTCCAAGGCGTGCGGTCGAACTCATTCGTACCAGCAATAGACGTTTTTTGGGATGATTAACGGCGAAATGAACATAATTTTATTATCATGTTTATTTGGGTAAGTAGTACTTGACAGACGATTGCAATGCATAATAAACGTGCGGTTGAGTGATACCTACATTATAAACGGTTGTCTATGCGAAACCATGATAGTGGACAATTCTAACCTGTTAATATCAAATGTCATAGAAGGGAAATGATTGTACCCCATTGAAAAATGCACCGATCGTTGCACATGGTTATGGAGTGGTGAACGATCGCCGTGCGAGATGTACATACGGCCGTTCCGAAGAAATAGTGTCATGGTGTCGTTGACATTATCAGAACTGTCAATACTATCAACGGTGGATTATCTGGGAAGGTCATCGCGTAACCCTAATCCGGGTATTCATGTCTGCTCAAAGGATGCAGTCAATGCAGCCTCACATTTGCATCGGTCCAAGGATTGATCGGATCATTGGCAGATTCCTCTATTTCTTGATACAGGCAATTACAATACACGGTCATGACAGTAGGAAATAAGATGATGAAAAAGTCTACTACTGTATCTGTGGTAACCTAAATTGGTACCTCGTAATTTACACATCGAGCTTCTCTTGTAATTTCAGCCTCCCTGAGGTTGAGCATCATTCTCGTTACTATTGTTACGCTCATAGCCCAGATACAGCTGGAATACGTGAGAGTCAGTGCAATGGGTAAGGTGTTATACGGATATAGTCCATACAATATACCAAGCTCTGACTCTGAAGCCTAAACAGGTAAATGATTAGTTTCGAAGTTCCGACAGGGTTTAAATGTTGATAAATTACCGGTGCAACTATCGCTACTGTCAGATTCATCCAGCCGAGGCCTTACCGAGGAAATATGTTAATTTCATAATTGGTTCAAGTAACACTTGGACCTTACCACTGATGACCTGAGAGAAACGTTAGCATCGTTGTAAATACAGGAAGAAATCAAAGAACTTACTAAGAAAAAGTACAAGCCGTCATATAAAAGTGTCCTTAGTAAGTCGTCATCACCACCTCGTGGACGACTAAGTCCATTGAAAAGAACCATCAATAAAGCGAAGAGCTCAAAGGCGACCTTCATACGAACGTTTTTTTTTGGTGAACACGTTTGTACAAAGCTTCAAGACTTTTGACTTACGGTGAGTGCCCAAACGTATTTCAATGTCGGGGGCGTATTATCTAACGCACACGAATTCAGCTGCGGTCGGAAAAGGGCATTGGCTATAAGTCTGTCAGATACGGCTAGGAGATATGGAACTGACAACACCTACGCAGCATTTCCCGCATGGTTAGCCCGCCAGCAATGAGAGCGGTGGTCTCAACCAAAATATAAACAGCGACAGTGACGAGCATTACAGTTCTATTGGCATTCCAAAGCTTCCAGAGCTTCAAGATAATTATGCCTGTGGACGTTGGGCGTTGAATGCGAGTGATAGGTGCTTGTTCTTAGACGAACCGTGGGATATTGCAATTGAAATAATTAACATGCAGGGAACGAATAGCCACCATACTTTACAGCTAGAATGGTTCAGCAATTTAGACGATTTGAATTTTTCAAGCTCACAACTAGTGTTATGAGAGACAATTCTAGGAAGGGCGACGTAAATGCTCACAGTATCAGAGAGGCCCCAGGAGTTGATCCCACTCAAAGCTAAGATCTTTTAATAAACGGACGAATTACAACAAAGGTTCTCTGAGCCCCACTTGCCGTGTGTGTTAATGATCAAAATTAGTTCAACGCCATAGCGGTTTAAAAGCAAGGCCCATTTGACGAAAGTAGCTCGCGACGGCCATATATATTTTCTTTCTTGCTCAAATGTTAACAGGTGATCATAAAGGAGAACCACCAGACCGGCAACTGATATCCTCACAGTTAGGATCTAACGTGCACGATATAAGAAAGAAGAGCTTACCACTCAAATATCGGGTCGCACTCACCCCCTGGAAAGCAGATGCCAAAAGCTCAAACGCAGCAGCTGATGGCGAAGGCATGAATATACCCTTTGACAAACAGGGCTAACATAAGAAGAATACGGAGTCCGCTGCACAGAATCTGTTCCCTCTTTAAGTCTTTCTCTACTGAATCCGTGATGGCAGATATCCGAGCATCGCTTTATTAGTGGAATCTCACAGCGCTAATTGGCATGGAATTTCGATGTCGAAATAAGACATCGAGAACTTGAAATGTTCCAAATACAGGGAAAAGACGATAAAAAATAATTTAAGATAATTTCACCGATAATTAAACGTTCACCCTGTGTTTCGCTAACATAGTGACGTCGAAAGCACTGGCGCCCATTGGTAGCTTCGGCGCTATAAATAGACGGAAATGACACGAGGTATGATGCACCAATTAATATGTTAATCCCCAACTCCAGCTATGGCGGGAAAGTTCACAGGACACGAGTGTAATTCAGTGTCCTCGGTGTTGTCACCGGTTGAGTCAAAGAAGTTCTCACAAAAGCGATTTATATATATGCATATGCATCTCTGATGAGTTGACTGATAATGACACTCGATACGATAATCAAGGGTCTTCGGCCTGATATAGATAGTAACCATGGCTCATTGGGGACCGGGATAATCATAATATCGAAAGCGCTATAAACCCCATAATCAGTGTTGTCGCGGGATAATAATATAGAACGCCTATGCACCAATCTAAAATAATAAGGTTTGCCCTTATATATAGTGACATGGAAATTCATGTGGATAAACTGAACTCAAGAATAACCTAGTGTTGAATGTTTGGACCAAACCAACTTGTCAGAGACATGGAACAGCAAATATTGTCCGCTCCAGCCAGAAAACTCTAGAAAAGCGGTGTCTAATTAGGGTTTGAGAGACTGACATCATCACGGAAGTTGTTCTTTTGGGTTACATTAAAGCTCGGGGTTCATGATGGGCAGATGATCTGCTAGTGAATCAAACTTCAGCTGAGAGCCTGAGCACGTAACATCAAGAGGATGCACGGCATCCAGCAAACAGCAAAAATAATTCAGGGGGATAATGGTAATCTTAGAAGAACTAGTGCAATGCGAGAACCCTGAGAGAACGCTGACACTTAGTGTTGATCTAGTAGCCAAGGTTTGAAGCTGTAACACATCGCGTTTTTTCTTTTCCACACTGGCAGACTGATGCAGCCTGAGCTGGAGGCGATAGTACCGTTTCGACCATCAATAGTGTATTCTCGGCGTTCGTTTCAGGGTAACTTGCAATACCATGAGACATTTTGCTGAAACATAGCCCGCAGCCCTCCTACGAGTAACACTTTACCAGTCAATATTAATTAAATCTGGCAGTCGAATGTACCCTAATGCTGTCCTGCCAGAATTTCATGTTTCAAAGATTCAGCATCGGAGGAATAAAGTATGCAAGGCTGGCGGATTGTCCGTGGATCATCCGAACCACGTTAGAAATACTTGGAAAGACGTAGCACAAGATGGCATCGTGCTAACCACATGGTATGCCTTGGCACTTCATACACAGTAAGTGGCACAGGGAGTTGATTCATATCGGGTTTTGTGCCCAAATTAGGCGGAAGTGCCGCCATTATTACCTATGTCACATGGCGTTTATCTATTTAATATTGTTAAGGATGTATTCGGGGAAGCTGTTGAGAGCACCAGTAACTGTTCTGATCTTAAGTTAATCTCTCACATCAGGAAAGTGGGAAGACCAGTAAGTATGCCGTCTATATTGTCTAGAGCCATTTAGGAGAGCTACTTTCGCGAGATCCTTATTTACTAGTCGGTATAAAAGCTTACTATAGATCTAGGGAGGCTAGGGAGTCTACATAATGGGGGTAGACACACCCAAATCCCTGATGCAACTGATGATCGAAAACCACGCGTTCACCATGTATGTGTCTTCGAGTACCCCACCCTTCTAATCGAAAACAGTAATCACTCGCTAATAAATTTGTACAGGATGAGCTCATACCACCAGCCATTATGCTGGAAAAAATATATATTCTCAGTCTACATGACTTATTCCCTAGAACAACTGCTTGAAAGCTGCTTGTTGGGCTGGAAGGCTCTTGTTGCTTCAACTGGTGTAGGAGCGCAACATAGTCTCCGACGAGTGTCCGCGAGATTCGCGAAGACAAGCGCTATTGATAAGAGTTGTCTGAATATTTGCGGAGCCTATTTCTTTGTTGCATGTTGCGCCGGGTTTGCAACAAGAATCATACGGCTTCTCGAATATGAAGAGCGATCTAAATTAAAGTAGGGGTAATAATAATACTTAACGCGCCTGCTCAGTGATCGTTACAACTATTTTAAGCTCATCAGCCACAAATGAGGCAACAGGAATTCTATGCAGCCTTAGCATTAATTCCTCCCAAATTCCTCCTAGTAAAGGGCGGCTCACCTTGTTCATATTAGCCTTATTTTCCACATGGCAACTCTCTCGACCACACTACAATTTTTCTCTGCAGAACAACACGCTATGTCATCAACACACGTCGATTTTTTTTTGACCCTGTCACGGCCATGAGCCACAGCAACCCCCGTTGAAGTCTTGGTTTCTAATCCATTTGATCAATTTGTAGCCTTCCCAGGCAAACAAAGTCCCCAGCACCAACGACGTTGCGCTGTCAATCAACCCTTTTCGGAAGCTAAATCAGGACCATGAGGACTAGGGAGGAAGCAGCGACGATAAGAGTAGAATTTGATGAGTATGGTTGTTATGCATAACCAAAACAATGACCGACGCGATGTAAGTCGCAAGAGCAAGGAAAACGAGAAGTATTCCAATGCTCCGTGCTGCATTTGACTCAAGCCCGTCATTTGATTCATTTTAAAAGGTATTGTTGGCTAGTGGCGGACATCACCATACTTCAACTCCCTAACGCCTAAAGTGACGCCCCCTTCCTCACCAGGTTTCGCAACCTTCTTGAACCGCCACACCACTATAGAAGCAGAAATCACCTTTATACCTGATTGCACGCCAAGAAAATTAATGATTTTGAGGCCTCACTTCCGAATCCGATAGATACGCCGCCTTCGGCGCCATTATAAACAATCCTGACCACACTTACGGGAAGAGCGTATATCTGCAGACGGCGATACGATGGTGGCATAGCGCAAAAGGGGGCGGATCTGACGGGCCCTAGCGCACTGAATCCAAAGGGGTCCGTTGAAGTAGGAATATTCGCAACGCATAGGGACAAATTGTCGATCTCAGGGTATCCTCTGAAATTCATGGAAAATATAAGTTTTTCCTGGTAATGTTCTAAAATGCGCGATATTTCTTCAGAAGAAGTTCCATGCATCATTACTTCCGTTATTACTTATGTTATGTTACAACTGACGTACTGCTATAATTTGAGGCTCTCATTGATTATCGAGATAATCGCATTCATTTTGGGCTCAGAAATACAGAGATACCGATGGAGTATAAAGAGAAGACTTGATTAAGTGAGTTTTGCTATTTCACTTACCCTTTTACATCGTGGCCTCTGATAGTCCATTCAAAAAATCCGTTATTCGTCAGCAGTACAAAAGAAAAAAGTGAACTACGGTGTTGGTAAAGCCATCCATGATGATTTGGATAACTACTAGTACTTTCATGTGAAAAACCCGGAACAATTCCTTGCTCAGCTGATGCCCATTTCAGACGACCATGTTGACGCATATTTGATTCTCGAATACCTTGTGGATCGAGGAATTTTCCACAGATGAAAGTGGAAGGCTTTCGAAGAAGAGTGGGGGGAAAGAACTTGAAGAAAAGACGTACGGGGTCTTTGTTAAGATGTTGATGCCGTCCATGCATCTCCCAGCGAATTCGTCGAGGTCGTGACATGCACAAAGTAAATGGCCTAACTCGAAGCACCCTACTTCAGCAGCCCTACGACTAGATGTCGTGCGTGTCGGCATGGACGCCGGCACCAGCTTAGAAGAAGGTCTAGATGGATTATTAGAAGAACAGGAAAAGCAAGAAAAGCAAGCGGCGCCACCAAGAGAGTATCAACTGAGCTCGACATGGAGTGAAACTGGAAAACGGTTCTCCTTCCATGCAAAATCCATGGCCAAGCTACTCACCGATACAATACCGCACTTAATCCGCTTTGTACACTTGACAGTCCGACTTCAAGAGACGTTTGGAATGGGGAACAGAGGGAGGAGATCGGAACACTGACTTACCTTCGACCTACCCTACATATTCTAACAACTGCTCTCATCGGGACTCGCTCGCCTTCGGGCCTAGGTATGGACAGACACCAGGTGCACAAAGTTAAATAAGTTGCATCGCGTGTATTTACACTTGAACATAGAGCCCAATTTAAAAAAAATTGAGGTCGAGCAATGAGAAGAAAACACGGGAATGAATAAGTATCTACATTGCTTATAGCCTCAACAACATCAATTTTGATGAGCAAGATGGTTCCCCATCTTCCATCCCAATCACCCTGCATGCAACTTATTTCATAGATGAAACCTGAGAGTCTGGCAAGCATTCACCGTTGTGGAAATGAAATACTTCAAGTAAAGAAGACGATTTAGAGCCCTTGAAAGGATAGGCGGTACGCCTTTGGCTTTATTTACCCTTTGCTTCATTCAATTCTGTGTATTTTATATGACCATTCAAGCATGATGGGGATGAGAACGCCAATTGACCTACATGAAATAAGTTATCATTACTCGCATCCTATGCCGGGTTGAGCGCGACATGTCTGTGCACAAGATCCCCCAGCGTTGATCCGTATCAACTACTTTGCTATGCTCGATGCCCAGAGACGGTTGTAATTCTAACATGAAAGTGCATCAGGCCAAAAGATACTTGTCTGTTCGCCCTATAAAGACCCGTACGTCTCGGAGAAATTAGGAGAAGACTTTTATACATCAAAACAACAGCACTAGAAAATCCAACAACAGCGCGAGGATATTCTGCGACAGCACAAGGAAATTCTACGAAACGCGAAGGCTTTTGACCGTTAATGCAATCCGTATTATCGCATCTGAAGTCATATACGGGCGAGTGAGTGTTGTATGGGAAGTTGAACTTGATGATCTGCCAAAACTCCAAAGTGCTCTATTCTTTTTTTCGTGCTTATCCACGGGCGGCCCAATTCGATGATCGAAGGGAGACGACTCTCCATCACTCAGTTGTTATTGATTAAAGTGTCAGGTTAGCATATAGGACTCAACTGACTGATTTTTGCGCATGATTTCGCTCGCATAGTGATGGAGTGATCTATTTCCATCAGTATTTCAATACATTGCCTTTGGTGGGAGCTTGGCACACATTTCTCGTGAATGCCATGTTCCGATCTCGGGCATTTAAATACGTTTTTATCCAGGACGGGATCCTAGCCATTCTGGATAAAGCCATCAAATCGCTGGAATCAACAAAAGCCAGTCTTCCAGTGATCGAGGAAAATCGATGGACGAAGCCGAATTGAAATATAAAGAGAAACGGGTATGGCCGACGAGCAACGTCCACCCAAATTTCTTCACTTGCTGTGTACACAATCAGCAAAGCACATCCTCTAAAATCAAATGGAGCTGGTCGACGGCAAAAGCTGGAGAACAAGGGAAGAACGCACGACCACAAATCCATCCCCTAAGGAAACCAGAGTAAAACTTTGGTGATTAGAGACGACTTTGAAGTTGGAACGCATACACAGTGCATTGTCTTTCGGGAAGGGTGGGGTAAATCGTCATTCTTGGAGGTCAAATCGGTCACTAGTTTCCCGCTTCAGTCAATTCTTCGAAAAAAATAAACCGGTTATCACCGTAAAGACGCATTATAGTACCCATGAACTTGGTCAGGTTTAAATACATGAGATGGTAATTCACCGGCGTAACGGCACATTATGACGGAGAGAATGCTGCCAACGGGCAGGCCTCCCTGGGTGCCTTCAGCAGAATATTGAAAGGAATGAGTGAGTTCATAGTACAAAACACCACGAATCTCGCATCCCGGTGCGTCATGGTGTTCCAATCCGGCGAGGTATCGGGTAGAGAAAACAACTTGAAGGTCGGATTTATGTGTTACATTGGGTATGATTGCCCCTTTAAAGGACCGGAGTGGCTCGTAGAATTAACAGCACCTGCGACGCTATCTATATCTCTCAGTACAAGTCTTACAGGTGACTGGACACTCTTAGCCTTAAAAGCACGATCGGGGTAGAGCATCTCAAAAATGGCCAAGGTAGCTGCGCGAAGGTCGTTAATAGGATATGCAATATAATTGTTGAAGAGGTCAATTACTGGTGGTGAATGATCTGGCGGTGGGTATTTGAAGGGGTACAATTCGCCCAAATTGTTGGAGTTTCCGAAGGTTGTGGAGGAGATAGGGATTGTGGGAATATATCTAATACATTTAGTCTGGTATGCCGCCGTATATGGGGAGGTGGTCCTGGCGCATGGGGTATGAGTGTCAGTGCACGGACTACGATTTCAGAAGTTCGACCTCCTGGGACAGGCGACTGCAGATGGTTCAAAATGGAAATTAAGAACAAAGAAACATGGTTTCTTTTCAAGGCGCACTAATACTAGCATTTCTGCCACGTTCACGCGATAAATCCACTTAAAATGCGGCAAATTTTCCACCTTTTTATCAATCCGAGAGGGAACAATCGGAGGCGAAGTTGGAGCATCTGGTGTCATTTTTAATGAGCGAGATTGAGAACATGAATTTACTCATTTTGTTAGTAGAAGCTTGTTAATTTTTAGTCAATAACATAAAGGTGCAAATAGAGTATCTTTTTCTGCTTTCTTTTTTACTGTCTTCAAGTCGGCAGACGATTCCATGTATTTTCAAGCTAGCGGTATGTTAATCGGGACACACGAGCTAATAAGTTCCACCCACGCGTAACTTGACGAAGCACCCCTAAATACGAAAAATGTCGAGAACACAGTGAAACAGCTCCGTTTGATCTTAGGAACCAGCTCGGATAGCTCCGATCATTCCCAGTTTGAAATAAATCTACAGGAAAACTTCATAATTCATCTATCTTAGTGTTACATTTAACTCGATTTACGATAAATAGACCAATACCTTTCCACCTTATAATAATACGTTTCTAGCCTTCGCTCATGACATTTCCTGGTACTACTTGACCCATTTGACGACGTTGACTTGGCCCTATCGGACGAAACACCGAATTCCTCAATTACTAATTAGTTTGAACCATCCAATTCCGGATCCTTCGGGAGCCCTGAAGGCTCCTGCTCTGAGAGCTGTGGCGTGGCGTCGTAGAGAGGCCCCAGTAAGGCAGCCTCAGGCCGAAAGGCGCTGCTGGTCTTGCTGACAGTTTGTGCAAATGAAAATACCTGTAGCTGGTACTCAGTGTTCACATTCGCCCCAATATCACCACACACAAGCAACCTAATGGATTCAATGTAGTGATTGGCAAGGCCCAGCCCGAAAGCCCCCGCTTGGGCTCGGCTTTGACGGCTTGGGCCTGCCAATATCTCAGGCCGGGTTATAAGAGACGGCTTGGGCTGGGCTCAGCCGGGCTTGGCCTAGGCCACCGGTAAAAATGGTACAAGATGGCATTTGTAAACTTGTAGTCTACTAATAAAATAAAATAAACTTCTCAAAAATATATGAATGTATGATATTACACATAAATTTCCTCTTCATCAGAGGGTAGCTCAACTTCAAGTAATGCGGCCTCTGAATCCCCGGTAGCCAAAATTTCCCGCCGCGAACTTATTTCGATTTCTTCGTCACCCTCAATATCCCTGGGGCTTACTTGGCCGTCCCAGGCAAGATTTTGACTTTGGCGGCATTGTGTACTAAGGGGCTGAACAGAAATTGAACTGGTCGCTTCATGAGGTACCTTTGTGGGGCCACTAGCAGGCCGCAGCCTGGCGGCCCGGCTTGGGCTTAAAATATCCCAGGGCTGTACTACTCGGCCCAGCTCGGTTTGGGTTTTTCAGGGCCCGGCTCAGCCGGCCCACGGCCTGAGGCCGGGGTGTACAGAGTTATCATATGAAGACCTCGAAGAATATACCTCCACAATATTCAATTAGCAGAAGACATTTACAACTGTTGAACGTACTTCTAAATTCAAGCGCAATTATTGCTATTTTATAGATTTATTTGACGTTGTAGACGTGTGGCTTAGATTCCGCATAACCATTGGCAACGTGAGCCTGGCTCCTGGACGACCATCCCAGTAAACAAAGCACACTGGGATTTACTGCACGGAGGTGTGCGAAGTTTCTATCAAAGACAGAGGTCTGAAATAGTATGTATCCGCTTGCGCGGCCCGCAGCGTGAAGACATGCAACACCACCGTTAGATCGCTCAACGGTCAGTTGAAAATGCTAGTAAGTATCTTGGCAGCAATACTACATCCACTTATCTCATGCTTTTGCAGGCACAAACTAGGCGTGCACTGTAGTTTATTTAGCATCAAAGTGGTTAAATGTCTTCTTCGGATATGGTATAAACAGTGACAAGTTTCAAGGTATACTCCCTTACGCACCAATTTGCGGAAAAATATTGAAGCTATTTTACCTCCAGAAGCTTCTTATAAACTTGGAACGATTAATAATACACATGCCAAATGCATGCCCCATAGCTCTAAACAGAAGTAGAAAAATAATTTTCCATCCACTCAAGGAGAATACAACATCAACAATCTACTCGTATAAGATCAAACATCACCAATTTTACACTAGAACAAACCGGCCAAGTCTGCAAATGGATCCTTGTTTTGGGTATGTGGCTGTGGTTGCGGTTGTGACTGTGACCGTGACTGTGATGGCTGCTGGAGTGACCCTGAATCAGTAGGCTGAAATCCCAGGTGCGCCTGTGTCTGTGGTTGTGGTGGTTGAGGTGTTCCGGGTAACATAATGCCACCGAAACCAGGCGCAAGACCAATGAGGTTTGGAGAACCGCCATTGCGGCTTTGTCCTGCAACTGGCGCAGGCGGGGAAGAGATGCCGCCAAACAGGCCAGCGAGTTCGTTGGCGGGATTACTTGACTGGCTAACAGCAGGCGCAGGATCATCCAAAAGATCGATGAGGTCGCTCTTCACAGCGACCGACCTATGAAGAAAGGAGATTAGGTAAATCTCGCAGGCAATGCCGTAGACAACGTACGAGCCGCCTAGGTTTGCAGGGACTGCCCTGGCTACGCCTTCGTAATCACCCTTCTTAAACGATTCGAAGCGTCCTAAAACGTTGTTGATTTGATCATTGATCTGAAGGAAAATCGCTAGTGCACGCTATCAGTAGGCATTGTCACGTAGATAGGAGCGATCAAACCTAATGACTCGGGATCATCAGCTTCTGCATCTGATATCCACTTTTGAAGCTTGGGACGAGCTGAAATGAGAGGTGTTGCAACTTGCTGTTCAAGATTCAGGGACATTGTCGAAGCATCACAAGTACAGAACGTACGTCATATACATCGCCCGCTGCGAAGCGTTCTCTGCCCTCGAAGTCGACATTATCAAACATTTCGTTTAATAGAACAACTTTTTGCTCCAGCTTATTGAGTTCCTTCAGAGCTTGCGTGCGGTAATCTGGCTTAGCGTCCGGATCCTAATATGCTATGTCGTCAAAAGATAGGAAGCGTTTGAACTTTTAGGGACGTACAGCACCAGCCATCACCTTCATTAGCTCTTGAGCTGCAGCAAGGTCTCGAGGGGTCCCTCTTCGAATAAGCTCTTGCAATTTCTACTCCAGATATGAGAAAAAGTCTAGTTGCAAAGAGTATAGTATACATACCGCTGCTTGCGCTTCTCGATCCTCGGACTCTAACTCATCGGCAGACTTCAATTCCTCCTGTATACAACAGTGTATTAGTTAATATATAGGCTGTAAACCTGTGATACGCACAGATGTGCCCACGGAAGCGCTTGCAGAACTCCGGGCCGCATCGTGGAATCTGTAGCCTATCTCGAAGTCAGACTCAATTCTTTGGATTGGTGGAAGAGTTCCTCTTCACCCTTGAAACTTAATAACCGGTGCATATCTCTAATATTCCCCAGGTCCTCCTTCCACCGCGATGTTGTACAGATGCCCTCCTTCCAGCCGTGGATTATTTCGAGTATCCGAGACATAACTGGACCAGGAAAGGGTGGCGGTCGTTCTGGGAAGCGGCGGACTAGTTCGTTTAGGAATTCCTTCGTCGATATCTGCAGGTGGAATGGGTAGCCACACGACTCGACTAGGGTATGGAGAAGTGAAAGGGCTAAAATAGCTATATGGGGATTCCGATGGTTGATCAAGCGTACCACTGCCATTGCAGCTTCTCGGGGACTTTATAGGCAGTAGTATTAAGCATAATAAGCCGTCTTATAACCTGGAAAAAGACATACCTATTAGCTTTTTTGTTGTTGATGTATTCCGCCAATTCCAGGTGCACGGCATAGTTTGGTTCATGAATAATTGGATCACAAGCTCTCTGCACCAACACTTCTACTTGAGATACATTTATCCACCCATTGTTCAACATTGCGGAGTGCTTTCTTGTCGTCCTGCTGAACTCGTCCCAAACCTACGCCTGAGATCGCCAAAATGTGATCTTTGATCTGTCAATGTGCTGGCCAACGAACCTGAGATTGCTATATTCCAAGCAAAACTTTTTATACCTATCCTTTCGTAATCTACCTCAACCGAGATATCAGCCTCGACGGTTGTAGAAGATATTAAGTATGTGGCAAGATGGTCAAGTACACGTTGGGCGCTTGCATTAGCGGAAGCATTTGCCATGTGGCAGTCACATCCATTACTATTCTTTATACTGAATGCAGTGATTTATTGGATCAATGCACAATGTCATAAGATCTAATATCTGAAATTTCTCTGTACTTTGATTGTGGTCGGCAGGGGGAGCTGTACTTGCTACTCAGGAGAGAATAAGCACCGAAGCATCGCCACACACACTACTGAGCTGACTTTGGTCTTCTATATGAGATTGCACGTTTTTTTAAATCATCGACATATTATCTAATGACTGGAAAATTATATATCGTATTACTCAGAAAAGGGCGGGGGCGTTGCGGGTCACGGCTGCCCCTGACGATTTATTAGGTACACAAACGGAGACGAAGGGTCAAAAAGCTACTAACTCTATCTGGAATTGAATGCCTCTGTTATTGCCATAGCATCCCTGCCAAATTGTCATACTTCCACGGCCGGTATAGACGTCATACTTTGACAAATGTACCTGTGCCTAAAATTTACCTTTCATCCTCAATCCGTCTCGGCCCGCCGCTCCCTCCCCTTCCCCTTTCAACATATACATATATACCTAGCAAATTGGATTTTTTGATAAAATTCGATCCCTTGTAGACTCGGGTAGATGTTCGCTCTCGTTTTTCTTGATGAATTGCTTTCTCCACGCACGTATATTCTTTCTTGTTGCGATATCCACATTTGTTATAGATCGCATGCGCCTTTGAAGGGTTTACTGCGCATCGACTCTCGGATTTTTATCGGCAATTGCAGTACTAATCGGAACCCAATGACTTGATGTCCGTATCATCCGTATCAAGGCCAATAATATAGACATCGTTTTCTCGTAATGTTTCGATCTGGGCTTTTACTGCCTGAGCGCATATTCCTGTTGGTGAGCTTGTTTTAATCGGAACCAAAGCTAGCATGGCAGAATCGTGTATCATCGTGAAACGCCGAGGCTTGAATGTAACAACTCTGAGTTGGCAGACTTGATCCTCATACATAAAAGATGACATGCGATCATCAACGGCCCATATTATCAAACGCCACAAAAGTAGGCCGCCACCACCATTACCCGGTTTGTTCACTCTAAGCGAACGGACAAACGGTTGTACCTTGTATTCGATCTATTCACTGAAGAACCGACAAACAGAAGTCAAGCAATATCACTCTGAAAAAAATGAAATATGTTCCTAACATTTTCCCAAGCAATTGAGCCAGCTGAGCGGTCTGCCGAGTCTTTGGGCATTGGCCTACTAGTTTGCTGCCTTAGGAACATCGCATAGAGTCAGAATTGATAAAGGCTAATGTTGATTTTGAAATGTTGTGCGGGGGATCGATCTATATGAAAACTTTAGATCCAGCGCAGAGATGCTTACAGCTTCCAACCTCGCTTCCTGGTTACCTACAGAATACCTTCGATCTTTTTATAATACCGTCTCCATTGTGTACTGCCATCAGGAGACTAAGAAGACTTGTGGCGACTTTTGGTATAGTTTGGATGCCACCCAACCACACCCCTACATGCTGGCTATTTTTGACTCCCGATTGTTTCACACCCATTGAACCAAAGATCCACATAACATGTATGAAGAGTGATGCGCATCGGAGTGGGTTCTTTGTTGTACAATAGATTCTGTACATATTAATCTAATCCTAGCAGTCGTTTTAGGGGCGTGTTTTTTTTTCCGCCGTGCGTCGCATTTCTTGCCTGTTTTAATAGCCCCCTGATGATTCCGAGCAACCGCAAAGCAGGGCCTGGACAACCAAGACGATGGGCGGCGCGGCGTCCCCCCCAATTACTAGGGGCAGGCCTGAATGTTTTCGATCGTGATGTGATTCCGTTAAGGTTTAATTTGGATCGGCGCATCCGTTAGCGATGTACTTTCGACAAAAATAGCTCACGCACCGTTTTCCTGCCAAAATGTTCTTCTAGACAATTCCTGAGTACTGGCAGCTGTTCTGAGTCGGATGAAATTAGCTATGATATTGCTAATACTCGTATGCACCTCGACGCATTTATTATGTTATTGTATCAATGTGGGACTAGAAAATCTCAACGGTGGCAAAGCCATCAAGAATGAAATAATAACCTGGGCGGATCATTCATTCCAGATTCATGCAACCCTGACCGAGCCGCCCACAAGAAGTCAAAACTTAAGACTTGAACGTCATTGAAAATGTTTTCATTCCTTCATTATTTAATGATTTTCTTGTCAGACTATCACCGCAATACTCCAGCAAATCTTTTCAAGTATCAGCATATAAACCATTAACTCAGAGCGGCCTTCGAGAATATATCTCGCAAGCAAATTTGCGCTTGTTGGTCCACAAGTTTCTGTGGCCTGGGTAAAAGAAACAATTTGACATTCTCATAGCACCCTTTCCGGAGCAATCGAACATAATAAGACGAGTCCCACCGGAAGAAGCATCACTGGTCGCCACCCCCATCCTGTCTATCGCTAAGCATTCCACATTTGGTCGCTGATTCTTCATTTTCTGTGGATCCCAACAAATAATAAGCAAATTCGGTTGTTTTGTCTTCCCGTGGAGGGGCATAAATTTATTCTTCCTTATCATCTGCCAACCTAATTCGTCCCCGCATCTCCAGCACCAAACTCGAAACCTACCCTCACATTTTTCTCATAGTCAGCCTCGGCGAATAACCAATCTCGCATTCTCATACCATCTTACACATTTAACTTTGCTACTTAAAGTACGTATTCGTTTGATATAAGCTCTTACCAATAGGTAGGCTCCTTCGTGCTCCGATTGTTGCCGCCTTGCAGAAACGCGACATCGCGTTCTGTCGATGTCCTTGTGTTTCCTAACCCTCTTAACTTCTCTTCTGCATTATTGACTTGTTTCTTCGTCTCCAACTATCCCTCGACGTAAACGCTGAAACATTGCCATCCGTTGTAGATATTCAAAATGTCCTTGAAAATTTCTTCATCCAGTTCATCACTCCGCAGGAACGAAACATCCGATCGCCATCTTGACTACGAGGTAGACGAGGATGACCGAGATGAGAGGCCGATGGTGTCCACCACCCTGGAGGAAGAATGTTTGACATACGACTCAGATGATGAAGAAGGTGCCTCCGACTCTGATGAAGAGCCACAGGTCATCGGTGGCGATCCCGCGTATTCCCAAACGACGGGCACGTTCGTCTCCCGGGACTATTATCCGCTTCCACACCAACAAGCATACTTCGACGCGTATGAAGCAGCGAATCGTAAGCCCACATTGATTCGCGTTGCCGTCTGTCACCGACAATACATACAGCTGGTGCCCCTCCCATCGGCGCAGGATTCAACCTCACCAACCTGAAGGACGGCAATCCAAACCGCAAGGGAGGTAGACCACCTCACGGACATCGCTTCGTCATCGAGTGTGCCATATATGGCGCACCAAAGGGGGGGTTGACACTGGAAGAGATCTATATCGCCCTCATGCGGCGATTCAGTTGGTATTCCAATCCCGACAACTTTGGATGGAAGGTGTTTATATCTGTTGTAGACAACTGCGAACGTCACCTGATTTATTTTCCATTGCAGAATAGCGTTCGTCACGCATTGTCGTATTATGATGATTTTCAGACGGTGAGAGGAACCAGATACGATGGAACTAGTGTGAGTCAGCGTGACGTTTCATACAAATTTGCTCAAATAATCATACTGTAAATAGGGTAAATGGTGGATACGGACGAGCGAAAAGCTCCCTGATATTACGCCTGGTGCTCGCGCCGGAAAGCATAGCAAGACTACGCTGCCGAAGGCAAAGTTGTTTGCTAATCCCGATGCTGTAGGCGGAAAGAAAGCAAAGGAAAAGTCGTGGTCGTCGATGATCTTCACATTTGCGGCTGCGAACGGCACGGCGCGCAAGGAAGGGCAGGGCGCAAATGTCAGCGGGACGGCGTCATCCACCCATAGGTCCCTGCCGAGTGACCCTTCGCCATCATGTCGTCGGAGAGATGTTGATTTAGCCCAACGCCCTTGTCCGTCCTGTACCACTGAGAAACGGCGCCACCATCCATATGCGGATTATCATCAGCCTCCGCGCGCAGCCGACGCTTCGCATCGAGATGCCTCTAAAGCCGCCGCCGCCACCGTCCCCACCGCTCCCAGTACCACCAAAAACGCCACTACCCTTCATCCTAACGCCTCCACAAACGCCACTCACCCCGCTGCCGTCCGCTACCCCACCGATGTTCCACATCCCCCCGTCCACCAAACTCATCCCTCACCGTCGGCACTTCAACTGGGGTCGGGAGCTCACGCGCCCGATTTCTATTCCAAAGCATGGGTCTCAAGAAGCTGGCACGACGGCGTTCATCCTACCTTGTCGCCCCAGATAGACGATCTCAGCGATAGGCTATTGCCGCTGCCGTGGCCCCACCGCCCGCTACCTATGGGGTGCGCATCTCGGTCGCTTCCCCCAGAGCAAGAGGTACCCACCCACCCAGTGTCGCTACATCTAGCGACATTCGAGCACCCTGTCGTGCCACCTACTACGTACCTCCCATCGTTGCGAGAATATGGCCTGGAAGCACTGCGCAAAAGATAGGGGTAATCTTTGCGACACCGGAGGCCTTGTAGTTCGTGATCCATTACGTCAGGAAACGGTGCAGAGTTTTATATAGACAGGAACGGCGCATATCCATGCCAGTATTTCGCGCCGCAAATGGCGGGGCGAGGACTATTGTTTCTTAAAGGAGGAAGGTGCGGTGCGGGCGCGTAACTTGCTTGTAGGCCTCTCTGTACTCTTTCTTTATAAAACCTCGGCAGGGCCCAACGTCTCGATGGGAGCATTGGTTATTTCCATTTGAGGCATTGTAGGGCAACTTTGTGATGGAAAGCGCTGTTTTACAATCGTTGACCATGTACTTTCTCTATTGTTTTCCGCATTTGTACTTGACAGTGTACTCCACTTGCATTTCGATGTGCCATAATTAGTGAAAACTAATGAACAATTTCTGCCAGGGGCTCCTGAATAAGACATTATGTGGTTTCTTTGGGTGCTTGTAAGCCAAAATACCCCACTTCCCCTTCCGTGGTTTTCCAAGAATGAGAAAAATGCTAGTCTCAAGCCTCCTTATGTTAGTAGACGTCCCTGAATGGAAAATTATATTTGTTCATCTAGAGGGCTTGGTCTTGACGCACCTGAAACCTCAAGTGATCACAGGAAATACTTATTAATTATAACAGTTTAGAGCAACGATTAATGAGTACGGGAACACCCGCCGAATCCGATAACCTTGTGGACTTTTTGACGTTTTTTTGTGAGAGAGGCCGTTTTAGGATTTGAATAGGAGCTTTCATGCACGAAAGGTCCACAAGCCACTATTGGAAGCTCATGCGGACCTTGAAGTTCTCAGTTCCGCCAGTTAAGCTGATAAGAATCTTACGCTCTTTTTAATTAAGCTAACAAGGCGTTAATCGAGGTCATCAACTTCATCCTTCTCATGACGTCGAGGCCATTTGTACTAAACATGTACTAGCTGCTATGCATCTAATAAATATATGTATTATTATGAGAGTCCACCGCCTCTTTCTTCTAGTCTCCTCACACGGTCAAATTAATATCGCTTGGAAAGACGATTTATAATTCTAAGGTCGAACATACGTCAAGTTGTCATGCGTGCTGTTACAGAAATTATTCTTGAAGTCCCCAGCTATTTTTTGGGATTTGGTGTGCCAGTTTTATATGACGCTAAATATTGAACAAAGCGTTGATATCTCAATTTATAATCTTCTTATAAGTGACACTGTACAGGGATATTTCCGAGTCCTCAAGTCGGCCCCCTTCATCCTACCACCTTGGTTTTCGAAGTTCGACCGCCCCAAAATGCTAGCGCTTTTCGACACCAATATACTCTTTAGATACATTGGGACGAATCTAACCACAACTCATCTTTTTCTTTCGCGAACTAACAATCAAGTTATTACATACCTGGTCACAGCCAACCCATGGACCAATCCTACGCCTAAGAGACTCAAGGATAATTCCTTTCTGTACCATGCTTTTTAACCATTCTCGACATGAAAGCTCACAATTCCAATCTGAGAGAGGCCGCTATTATGATTTTTCTATGGTTTCAAAGCTTGCATTGCATTTGCCCGAGTGCAGACACTACTCAGATTGATACTCGCAACCCAAGTACTGCCTCTCGAAGAATTCTCGGTGTGGCCCTTTTAGCTCTCGATATGGTGCAGCTATTTCAACGCTTGCCTCCTGTGCTCCATTTTCCATTACTAACTGCCCCCAAAGCCTTCCAACCACAACTGAGATTCACCGTTTGGAACCTCATAATTATAACCCTAAATGACTGTACACACATTAAGCTTACCTGGTACAGGGGGCAGGCCTTACTTCACAGAAAAACCTAAGTATCTAAGTATGATCGTGTAGTGCCCTTTCCCATAGCCAAGTTCTTGTGAAAGACCAGTAGCGCAATATACCAAGCAAACTTACCAATTCGGGAAGGTAGTCACTAAATTACCAAACTATCCCAGTTGGGGGTACATGTTGGGAGAGAATTATGCATTGTAGTATGAGTGGACCAATTAAATTCTCACGGTTGCAAGGTTATTGAATCAAACAATGTTATTGCCAGGCAAGTCCATAATTCAACGGAGGATTATACAAGGTCTTCGCTCCTCTTCACAGATCCAGCCTTGTGGTATTGATCTTTCCTTGCGACGTGTTCTCCAATGGACAAATAGTGGAATAGTTGACTTTGATAATATGCGTCGCAAGGCTGCGAGCACAGAAGACCTACCCTTCTCAGACAGCGACTCTGTCCATTTGAGTATAGGAGCATATCTATTGGAGTTCAATGAGAAAGTGGAGACACCACTCGATGTTATTGGTCAGATATTCGTGAGGAGTTCGCTCTTCCGATCTGGAGCTACTGTGAATGCTGGCGTCATGGACGCAGGATATAACGGTGCAATTGGGGCTATGCTTCAGGTAGGTTTATTACCGAAAGGCCACTGTATATCACTGAGGAATTATTCTACACTCTATACATCCAATAGGTATCCAACCCTCACGGGATTACTCTTCATCGGGATGCCAAGTTAGCGCAAATTGTTTTTCATGAGTTACAGGAAAAGGCGAGTGCTATGATGATCGATTGACATGTTTCAATAAATTTGTTTGTCGACTTTAATCCAGGTGGAAGGTTATTCGGGAATATACCAGAAATCAGACAAGATATAAACCGTCATCCCAAAGCGCAGATCAAAAGTTATTTACCCAATCCGATCACCTCAAAAACACCCTTGCGACCCGCTGGAGCGTCGGGAGTCTCGGGTTCCGCTTTCTCGTAGGAATGTGATGTTTGGGAGTGAATTGTTGTGAATAAATGCTAGCGCATGCTCCAGATTGCGAATTGATCGGGGGAACGTATAAGTGCTACTTTTGTCTGGCAATTTACATCTGATTATAGAACAACGAAACCCCTTTTTTGTCTTTTCGGATAGTGTCTCGCATCCGTAGATTTCTTCCTTGTGTTCTTTTTCTTCCTTTGTCCCACAGTTCCCATTGTCCTCGATTACTTTCACAATCCTCAGAACGACAGGCAATACATCAGTCGATTCCAATGTTCGTGTCGACTGAGGTAAGTTACATATTCATAGTTCTTTCGTCACACTGGATATTCATTTCATATCAGAGATTATATTTGTTATAGGTAGTTCTAAATATTAGTCAATTCCAATGTCTGTGTCGACTGAGAGACTATATTTGTTATATAAATTTTTTATAATAACAATTCTACTCTTAAATGTTGTTTTATTATAGTCAAGATGTGTTTAGCCATTTCAAACAATCATATCTTGTATTTAGCAGGGCGGAGTTACGAATTTAAATTACAGCTGTTACAGCTGTTTGCATTGTGTAGGGTGCATGCTAGAACACCCAGAAATATTATATAAAAATTGGAACCTCATAGCTCCATCGAATGTTGACCGATTACCTTGTAGTTAGATATATTAGTATATCTAGTGAATTATAATGTTACAACTCCAAAATTTGACCTGTAGCATATTTCCCAAAATTGGAGTCCATTTGAGCTTGCAAACTCATTTGTCAGTCAACTGCTGCACCAAACCAAATGAACCTGTAGTATATTATGTAGTTAGGTAGCAAGAAATGACTGGATTCGAACCAGAATTTATATTTTAGAAGAATAAAGTTCTACCATTGAACTAAGAAGATTAAAAAAAAAATCCTCACCTCTCTCAACTGTCTCAGTCCAAATACCAGCCTTAAACCCACCAGGTAAATGCATACAAACCAGCTTCATACAGCTCTCATGGCTGGTATTTGGACTACAACAGCTGGGAGCAGTCTTTTTTACTATACAATTACATGCCCAATAATATATTACAAGCTCATTCAGTTTTGTGTAGCAGAGATGTTAAGTTTTTGGTTTGTACCTTGAGAATTAACAATGAGTGATATTTGCATTTGTCTAAGCTCTGTCAACACATGAAGAATAGCTATGTAACTACAGTGATTCAACTTAAATATCCTGTGACCAAGCTTACTATATTCTAGTAGCTTCTAGCACTTGCAATACATACTCCAACAAGAGAGGCCATTGGCTCACAAATGAGTTCATGAGCTCAAATGGACTCCAATTTTGGGAAATATGCTACAGGGTGAATTTTGGAGTTTCAACATACATAGTAACTCATTAAACATAGTATTAAAACATACAGTATATACAAAGTTACAAGGTGATCAGTCTGATAGAAATTGTCAATAAAAGCTGACCAAGATATGACAATGTTGATCAGATGATGTGTGCAGCAGACAAAGCTCTGAATTTTTTTGTGTATGTATGTAATACAGCTCATGTGGTCTACTAGAGCATTCTGCACTTTAAGCCATACTTAAAAGCTGACACCCCCACTTGGAGAGAAAAGGTGTGGTGCAAAGATAAGGAGAGATTAAAAAAAGAAAAAGAAAAACTTCCATTGAAACACAAAATACCCCACTGACCCAGTAATATAAAAACTAAGCTTGCAACTAGTGCAACAACTTGTGAGGAGCATGTCCAATGTCCTTTGGGGGCAAAATTTCTCTGGTGCCATAAGTGTTTGCATAGTTTGCCTTCATTTCCTTGGTGTCCTGGTCAGAGGCAGAGTCAGAATCAGAAGCAATGTGGGTAATATGAGCAGGATCATTGCCTGATGACCAATGCAAATGTTTCTGGCATTTAGCTTCCCTGATGACCTTGTTCTTCTTCTGTGGCATATCAGCAATGCAGCAAGGGGACCAATGGCCAGGACACCCCATACACACTAATCTCTATTGTCTAGGACAACCTGTCACCTGGACTTCATTTAGACTTCCCAGATGCTTAAAGACCTCTTGTCCTAATCCATTCCTGAGTCTGTTTGACACCATTCATTCATTTGTTATTGTGTTCCCATACTTGTTCCTATTCTGTCTTAATCCTTATTCCTTGTATGGATTACCCTGCATTGTTCCTTGTTCATCCATTTTGTCTTTTTCATCTTGCTGGATCAGTAGTACAATAATGACTCAGTCTATATAGTCTGGGATCTGTTTGTACTTACAATCTGATCAGAATATCAGCTTAGTAACCACCTAGCATCTATCTACCTGTTCATTATCAACTTGCACCAGCATATTTTTGGAGTCCATGGGCTTTCCTGACTTAGGCTCATTGCATATTCTTGGAACCCCTGGGTTCCCTGACTGTATCTCATTGTGCTTGGACCTCCTGGCATTCCTATACCTTTCTGTTTGAAGTTGGACCCAACAATTGTGCAAAGATGTAGCACAGAAGCTGAAGCCAAGTCCTACTTGTCCCTGGAACATCTGTGGGTGTTCCCCAGATATCTACCTATAAGCCCAAGCTTAACAAGGACCTCCACACCAATGACAAATGTCCTTATTATTTGGATTCAACCAGTCAAATGGGGCTTCTCCCTCAGAAAGTCTGAATCCAAATCTGAATCATCCTTCTTTCAGTGTCATTTCCCCTTTGCTTTTTCTAGTCTCTTCATTGAATACAAGGCTCCCTCAGATTCCTGGATCTGAGGCCACCATTAAGTGCAGCTTTTGTATCTTGGTTAGGGTCTTTGTGATGATGGCAAGGGTGGGCTCTGATGGTCCTGATGTGAGAAGAGTCTGAACAATCACAAATGATGAGTCAAGGTTCATGAGTATGGAGTCAACTATATCTGTGGCAGCAGATGTATGCCCCAGAGTGGGAAGTCCTTCAGCAGCAAAAATGGTAGTCTGCATATAAATGGAAACTGACTTTGAGGTATCATAGACTAGATTGTAAAGGTGGTTCTTGAGTTCAAACCAGGTCACATGAGAATCCTTCTTGTATTCAGATTTGAGGCTCAGCCAAACATCATTGGCAGTTCAGGTTGGGGATGCATCCTTGAAGTGAGTGTCTGAACAGTATTTGATGAGATGGTTTTGTAGAGGGCTGCCCTATCATGCTGGTCTGCTTTGAGCCATGCCTGAAGAGAAGCAGCAATCCTTGAGTGGTGTTGCTGGACCCTTAACATGCTCCATGAAATCAGGGTCCTTTCCAAAAGTCATTTCAAACTCCTGAATCTAACTCCCATAGTTGTCACCAGTGAATTTGTTTTGTTCATTGAAAAGTCGAAGCAAGTCAAAAAATGGTAGGGCACCATAATGCCATGGCAGTTGTGAGATGTCGAGAAAAGAAATATATATATATATATTGAAAAACAGAAGAAAAAAAAGGAAAATGTATGAGAGTCAATGCACTGGCAGGGCTTATAACCTGACATAATTTAGCGATAAAAGCTGACTGAGATACGACAACGCTGACCAGATGATGGCGCTGACTTTTTTTGTTGGAATTGGTGATGAAACCACCCTTTTCCTAGGGGCGGTTCACCCATTTCCTCACTTTTTCATTCACTAACTGACACATTGATTGACAAACAAGTACTATTATTACAAGGCTATTACCCACTTGTAGATTGTGTATTACAATAAGCCAACTCATACTATTTTTAATATTTTTTTGTGTACATAATACAGCTCGTGTATCTACCAGAGCGTTCCGCACCTCAAGCCGTACCCAAAAGCGGACACAGTCAACAATTGAAGCAGCCATGAAGTTCGCAATTTTCACGCCAATATTTCCGGGGATTCTAGCGCGCGCCTTGCGTAATGCAAATCATCCAGGGCATTCTTCCCAAATGCTTTCCTCTTCCTCCAACTGCAGTTGATCGATGTGCTTCCTCTAATTAGACTGAAATTTTCTGAGAAAAATTGAACCATTCCGACTCTGTCTGCAGAGATTTATTTCACTTGCGCCACATGTTCTTGCTGTGACCGACCGTACTTCCTCTTGCCGTGTCAGGCCATTGGTGCTTCTACTAATTGTACACGTGGGGGTACCTGAAACTCGAAGCATCGCTTGATTTTAATATTTATAGCAATTCCCGGGCATTCTTCAGGGGTGTGCAATGTTATACTCGTACCTCAGCTCTCTGCTCACTGTGACGGCCATCACGAATGTGGGATCATCACCTATCAAAGCTTACCATAATCCCGTAATCCCTGGATTTCATCCTGATCCTTCTTGCATTCTGGTTAAAGAATGGGATGATACATTTTTCTGCGCCACAAGTTCGTTCAACGCTTTCCCAGGTGTCCCGATATTTGCCAGCAAAGATCTGATCAATTTCAAACAAATTGGTACGCTGGTCAAGTGTAGCCCCACGAGAATTTTTAAATTTGAACTCATCTTTATCAGGGAATGTTATCACTCGACCAACACAGCTTCCGGGCTTAGCCCATACCGAAAGTTCAAGAAGTGGCATTTGGGCCCCATCCATCAGGTATACAATCTGTCGCAATCAACATTCATAGATACAACAACGGCCCATTAGGTTTCACAATGGCACGTTTTGGGTGATTACAACCATGGTCTATGACCACCTACCGCGGAATGACACCTCCAGATGGGATAATGTATGCATTTTCGTACCACGGCCATCTCGAAGCGTACAGCCTTACATGATGATGAATTTCTTATTAAGATAATCTTTAAAACGATCAATCCTTACACCGAGTGGTCTGACCCTATACACTTCACATTCAACGGATATGATACTTCGTTGTACTGGGGAGCTGACAGAAAGTCATACGTTCAAGGTAGCCATTTCTGGCAGGTCAGACCTGTGATACAAGGTTTTGAGATCAATCTTGCCACTGGAGCTATGGGGCCAATTAAAGACCTATGGACAGGGACTGGTGGCCACGTAAGCACCCCTTTCTATTATACTTATTTACCATAATGACCCTTGGCGGTGGCGGGGCAAAGGCTCCAGAGGCACCCCACTTACTCTTTAAAGACGGGTTTTATTATCTGATCATCGCTGAAGGTGCAATATTATTTCGTTATCTCTACATTGTTTAATCTTGAGGATTTCTTGGAAAGGCGGAACTGGACTCAACCATATGGTAACGATAGCAAGGTCACACAGCATGTGGGGACCATTTGAATTCAATCCAGCTAATCCGGTGCTGACCAATGCAAACACATCCCAATATTGTACTATTTTCTTAAATTTCGACTTATATCCTACTGATACACATTTAGTCCAAACTGTAGGATTCTAGAAATTTTTGTGTTTTGCAATGACTATAATCCTTGAGTTAGGTTGGACATGCAGATCTGTTTGAGGATACTAACAATAATTGGTCAGCATTGATGTTCCCAGTGCAGCAATCGATGTACATAATAACATCTATTGCAGGTGGTCAGTGGCACTATCCACAAGATCGGGTCCTGATCATGTCTATTTTCCAATGGGCCGTGAGACGGTCCTGACTCCCGTAACTTGGAAAACTGGGGAGTGGCCCATATTCACTCCCGTGCGGGAGCTGGAGCAAGGGCCGTTGCCCAATGTCAACCAAAATATCCCAAGTACTGGGTAAGTATACAATCGAAGTAAAATGTCTGACTACCTGATATACGTTTATAGCATTTCGGTAGGAACTTCCTCGGAGTATATATCGTTTGAACCAGGATCCACTCTCCCTGATCACTTTGTCCATAACCGATTCCCTGACCCTAATGCCTATGTTATATCTCCCTCTGGACATCCCTATACCCTTCGCCTTACGCCGTCAAAGCTCAATCTGACAGCTTTAGAGGGGCGTCTTGCTGCGACGCCGCAGACGTTTGTCGGACGTAGACAACAACACGTCGAGTTCACCCTTGAGGCAACACTGCGATTTGAACCTAAGCAAGATGAAGAAGAGGCTGGATTGACAGTTTTCCTGAATCAAGCACAGCACTTTGACATAAGTCTTGTCGCACTATCACCTCAATCAGCAGTTCGCGCAGGATATACAGGAGAACCTCTCAGTGGCAATAATGGGTTGGATCGGTATATTCGTTTACGGACTATATCAGTCAACTCTACAGATTTAGGAGCAAAGGATAAGGTCTCAAGACCTGCTATCATTCCGTTTCCCTTGGGCCGACAGCAGAACCAAGTCAAACTGCAGATTCAGGCCGTTAATAATACTTGGTATGCATTCCGATACAGCACTGATGACGAATTTGTCACGGTGGGATGGGGTGTCTCGAGTGAAGTCAGCGGAGGATATACAGGTTCGTTATATAATGTGTGCAACCGAGGATTTATTTCACTGATACGTATAAGGCACGATACTCGGCATGTTTGCGACAGGAAATGGGATTCAAGGAAAGGACCATGCTTATTTCTCAAACTTCTCATATGTGGGCGACCTTAATGTCTTTTGATTTATGACGCCATCGAATTAGTACCATCACGAGTCGATCTCACGATGCGAGACACCCTTGCAGCTTGTAATGGACCCAGTTTTTCTTTTAAAAAAAATTGTATATTGCTTTATTGTTAGCTATCTCTCAGCCAGGGATATAAGGGCTGGCTGGAATCCAAGCTAGACCTCGTCATTTCAAACAACTGGAAAGCTCGATACTAAGGACTGAGAAATACTCCATAACTACAACAGTATATATATGTAGGGTACTCCCTTCCTCATCCAATCGTCACAGAATTTTCACTCAGTACCGGCACTTTTAGCCCTGCTAAGAGCCTACGTTGTCCACTAAACCTTCAGTCTCGTCTTCGGTGGTGGAATTTCTTCGCGAACATTGAACAACAATCAACTGACCCTCAACATGTTTCAGCACGGATTTAGTTAACCAGATACTGTGCAACATACCTCACAGCAATGGTCACGAGGGTAGAAGGCTGGATGCTGTCTATCACAGCAGAGACAATGCCCAAACCTCAACTTGCACATTGGGATTTCTGGGTAAAAAGATCTGTTCTTTAGCACCTAGTGTGCCCACAAGTATACATAATGTTTTGAGCTAAATATAGTCTAAGATGTTTGAGGAATATCTTAGTTGGAATGTATAGAATAAAATATAGAATAAATTAGAAGAAAAAATTAAATGTCCTGGGCTGAAAGGAGGAAATATAATAGAGGATTATACTGGTCCTCCTTACAGAGCTTGTATGTCAATGTGTTTGACCTGCACATTATGCTTTGCATTCTTTGTCAAGAGAAATGCACCTGAGTTGCCATTGTACAATAAGGCTGGTTTTGACTGTGGGAACCTGACTTCATCTATTGCTGCATACATCTACAAAATTTGCTTCATACTTCTCATAAGTGCCATATATTCTGCCTCTGTCATGGACGGTGCAACTGTTGGTTGGTATTGTGAACCCGGGTCCTCCTGCCTGAACAAACATGTGCCCAGAGCTTGATCAGCACATGTCTGCATAATCGGTATCAACATAAGACGACCTGAATTGACTGGTTATGGTATACAGATCGGGCGTACCCTCGCATACCGTCAAACTATGGGATCAATATTTCGTCTGCTCATCTGATGCACGCTCAGATCGGACCTAATGCCCACGACGTCTGAGTAGTATCTAGAGGGTACATATAACCCTTTCCACTTTTCTAATGTGTCATAGTTCCCGTGGCGCAGGGGGATACCTCAAACCTCATGAAGGCATGTGGCAAGGCCAGTGGCAGGATGGATGACATTCCGCATTGTTAAAATATATAGTCCCTAAGAAGAGCTCAGTCTCGTATAAGTATAACAGACTAATATAATGTGTACCTAAGAAGAGCTATTGTATACAGTAAGCGCATATACTAAGAGAGAAAGGATCGTTCTGTGCTCACCTCAGTCTCGTATAAGTATAACAGACTGAGGTTAAGCTATGTAGGTTATCCCTTTATATATTCTACATAAACAAAAGGACCATGTGCTCATATGTGAGACGTGTGGATGAGTGGAGCCTGATCGTGACGACCGATCATGTTGTTACCACACCGGTATCACCGTTATTCAGACAGTCCCCAAATATGTTGACCCTGCCACATATATGTGGTGCCTTTTGTCTTCAACACTCCTCCTCACCACAGTACTCCTCCTGTATTCTATACCTATTGTAGGCCTAGGAGTCCTCGAAGTCGCACAAATTGTGGGCTCTCTAGTGCCTTAGTGAATATGTCAGCCAGGTTGTTCTTAGTGTTTATGTACTTGAGTTTTAGTGCTTCGGACTCTACACATTCTCGAATAAAGTGGTATTTTATGTCGATGTGCTTGACTCAATCGTGTAGCAGTGGATCCTCTGAGAGGCAAATGGCAGCATTATTGTTGCAATGGATTACTGTAGGGTCCCTAAAAGGGAGGTTAATACCAGAAAAGACTGACCGCAACCATGCATTTTCTTTTGCGGCAGTGAAGGCTGCGATGTACTCGGCTTCGCAGGAAGACGCAGCAACTGTTTTTTGTTTTTGGGCATTCCAAGACACGACGCCAGAGCCCAAGGAGAATGCAAACCCCCCCACACTCCTACGCTTGTTGAGGCAGTTGGCCCAATCCGAATCACTGTGGCCCACCAGCTGTATGGGGGAAGGGCCCCCAAGGTGGAGTTGCATGGTCCGAGTGCCTTTGAGGTAGTGTATGACCTGAACGGCAGCATTCCAGTGTTCGTATGAGTAGCAGTCAAGGTACTGGGAGAGTTGCTGGACAGCATAACAGATGTTGGGCTGGGTGGAAATAGCTAAGTAGAGGAGGGACCCGACGAGAGAGCGATATGGGAGTTTAGAGAGGTGCTCCTGATCATCTGGGGGAAGGGCAGATCGAAGGATGCGCCGCAATTTCAGGCCAGGGACCATGGGGATGGAGAGAGGAGAAGAGTCAGACTGACCAAACTGGGAAATAATCCGATCGATAAGTGCAGTCTGGGAGAGTTTAACGGTGTGATTTGACCGGTCCCATTCAACCGCAATACCGACGATGAAACTGACTTCCCCAAGGTCAGAAATGGTCCAAGCTTCTCGCATCTGTGCTTTGAACCGTTCATTCTCGGCCTGGGAGGATGCAATGGACAAAAAGTCGTCCACATGGACAGCAGCGATTATTGTGCCCTGTGAGGTGTGGCGGTAATATATACATGATTCACTGGACAATTGTGTGAACCCCCATTCCACCATCTTGTCATGCATGGTCCGATTCCAGATGCGGCCAGCTTGTTTCATGCCATACAAACCCCGGATAAGATGCCAAACCCAAGACTCCTTTCCTGCTTCTTCAAAGCCCGCTGGTTGATACATGTATTGAGTCTCATCGTCAGGGAGTAGGCCATATAGGAAAGCGGTCTTGACATCAATCTGTTGTGCATCCCAACCAAAATGCGCTGCGATATGCAGGAGAAGTCGCCACGACTCCATCCGAGCTGTAGGTGAGGTCGTTTTAGTGTAATCCCAGCCATGAACCTGCTCGTACCCCCGAAACACCAGCCTAGTCTTGCGCCGAGTCACCTCACCTAGGGCATTCCGTTTGACATGAAAAACAGGCTTGCCCTTATGGATCTTGGTGCCCGAGGGGACATCAGACAGTGGAACTAACCTGTATACTCCCATACTTTTCAGAGACACAAGTTCCTCCTGGTAGCTGAGATGCCAAGCATCACCATGAGGTGAATCCCTGGCCTCCTCCCAGGTAAGTGGGTCCATCTCATAGGGCACTGAACCACTAGAGATCGCAGCTAATACATCCTCATGGGACTTGGCCAGCCCCCCCGGCTCCTCTGTGTCCTCGGGAATGTCAGCAACGTCTACATACAATTGCTGAAGAGCAAGGCGACGCTGTTCTTTCTGTGCACGCACATGGGCTGCACTGTCAATGGAGGCCTGGACAGCAGTAGCTACCTGGGAGGGGCGATCTGCAATGCGCGTGGCTATGCGATTGGACCGACGGATGTCAATATCAGTGGGCACAGGGAGTGCTGGGACAGGAGGGACAGGGGGTATCGAATCGGTACCTGGGATAGGGAGAGCTGGTGGCACATTGGAGGTACTAGGTGTAGGAATGATCGGCTCAGAGTCATCCAATGGCGGTGGTGAGGGGTTCATATCATGAGTTAATGGGATGTGCGGTGGTGGTAACGTACCATTAGAGCCTGGGCTTGGCCTAATGTGGCCATCGTGACTTTCAAGGAATCGCACGTGGTAAGAGACATAAATCAAATTCGTCTTTGGGTCGTAGCATCGATACGCCTTCATGTTGGGTTCGTATCCTAGAAGAATACATTCGATTGATTGCTCGTATACTTTGGGGTTATGTTTGCTGAGGATGAGGACGAATGCCCGACACCCCGCCTCCCGTAAATAAGTGACATCCGGTGACCGGCCATGCCAAAGTTCCCAAGGTGATCGTTTCTGAAGTTGAACTGTAGTAGTTTTTGCGTGTACATGAGTCGCAGTAAGGTAAAATTCCTCCCAAAATTGGGCAGGTAAGCCAGCATATATACGCATAGTACGTGCCTTCCCCATTAAAGTACGGTGTATGCGCTCGACACGGCCTATATGTGCAGATGTATAAGGTGCTGTGTATTCGTGCCGGGTCCCACGAGACTCGAGCCACTGTTGCATTCGATTACTTTTTAATTCGCCATTGTCTGTCCTGTACACTCCAACTTTCAGGCCCGTCTCCACCTCCCGTGCACGTTCCCAGGTCTGGAGCGCCGGAAAAGCATCACTTTTATGGGTTAGCGGGATTGACCAGGGGTAATGTGAGTAATCATCAATAATATTCATAATATATAATGATCCTGTGCGGGATGCAACATCATTAGGACCTGCCAAATCCACCCAGACCTTTTCCAAGCGCCTTGTAGCCTTATGCCCATCCCCCTGTGCTCTCACCTTGGGTACAGAATTTTTGGTCTGCTTTCCGAGGATGCAAAAATCACACTTGGGTGGATGCTGGTGAGTGGAGAGTGGCACACCTTTGATGAGACCATTTTTGACCATATCCAGGATGGATTGATAATTCGCGTGACCCAAATGACAGTGCCATGTGGCAAGATCAGGATGACCATGGGAGAAGAAAACCTGGTCAGAGGCAGTAGACTGTAATGTTAAGGAATATAAGTTCCTGTGGGGAAGTAGTGAGCCTTGCGCAATGGTTGCACCAGAAGGACTTGTGAGCCAGCATGAGGAATGACTGAAATGAGCAGTCACGTTGGAATCTCTAGTGATACACCTAACAGAGATAAGTCGAACGGATGCAGTAGGGATGTAAAGAACATCACGGAGAATAATGTGGGTCCCATTCTCAATGCGAAGGCGAACATCGCCCAATCCGATAGCCATGACCGATGACCCCCCCAGGCCTGTGACAGGGCATGGGGATATGGTGTGTAAGGAGATAAAGTCGGTATGGTCTGGTGATACATGTATACTGGCACCTGTATCAAGCCAGAAGGGGTGTGGAACGGGAGGTGAGCCGAGAAGGGGAGGGGCCGATGTGGCCAGCACTGATGTGGCCAGCGCCGATGTGCCCACTGGAGAACTATGTAGGTTCCAATTTACGGTGACATGTGGGTTATCGTTGGTGGCTATCCATCCAGCATATTCAGCCTGATCAGAAGGCGTCATCACCATGGCAGGCTCTTCAATCACGGTACCAGCGAAAGCTGCATCATTGGGTAGGGGCGTGTCCATATATGCGGTAAAGACTTGACCATTCGCACCCGTGATGCTGATGGGGAACTTACCTGCAGGTGCAGGTGTAGAATTTCCAGATTTCTTAACTTCCAGATCCCTGTGCCGGGCAGCTTTGCCTTCTTTGATGCTTTTGCCAGCCATCCCCCCCCCCCAGCTGAAACACAGTATGCGATCATGTGTCCCTGTTTGCGGCAATTCGGGTTGCTACAGGTAACAACAGGACGTTTCGGGGAAGCGGATTGTGTTGAAAGGGCGATGGCTTCCGCAGGCGCAGTATGCTGGGTATCAGACGCAAGAAGGCACTGCTCATTTTCGAGCAAGAGGATAATGCAAGCGGAAGTGTAAGGGGTAGATGCAGAGGACTCGGAAAGATCTCGTGTGATCAAGGAGCATAAATGGGGAAAATCCCCAAGGGAGTTCAATAAGGCAATGCACTTAAAAAGGTCCTCAGTGAGCTGGCCCATCTCAAACGCATGGGAGATGGCATGGCATATTTGAGAGGCGGTAGTAGAGAGAGAGATCGACTTGGAACACTGGAGAGTGAGGGCCTCCTGGATCAGTTGCACCTGGCGAATGGGCCCCTCGTTCCGATGGCGAAGCAGAAGGGCGTCCCAACAGGTCTTCGCACCCTGAATGGGCTCGGCGAAGTCCCACTCAGCCCTGGACAGGGTCGAGAGGATCAAGGCATGGGCGAGGCCATCATTTGCAGCCCAGTTCTGCATAGCAAGAGGATCGGAAGATACTGGGGAGGGGGCGGTGCCAAGGGCATAGGAAATGAGGCCAGTGACTGTGAGGTAGTGCCGAGCACTGCGGTACCATTCAGAGTAGTTTCCGAAATCCTTATCGAGCTTAGTATCTGCATAAACAACAGACGTGCGCAACAGAGGGATGGACGGGGTAGAGGCCGGCATAGACATGGTGGCGGGAAAAAAATTGGGTAAGTGTCTCAGTAGGGACAAAGGCCCATAACCTGTTAAAATATATAGTCCCTAAGAAGAGCTCAGTCTCATATAAGTATAACAGACTAATATAATGTGTACCTAAGAAGAGCTATTGTATACAGTAAGCGCATATACTAAGAGAGAAAGGATCGTTCTGTGCTCACCTCAGTCTCGTATAAGTATAACAGACTGAGGTTAAGCTATGTAGGTTATCCCTTTATATATTCTACATAAACAAAAGGACCATGTGCTCATATGTGAGACGTGTGGATGAGTGGAGCCTGATCGTGACGACCGATCATGTTGTTACCACACCGGTATCATTGTTATTCAGACAGTCCCCAAATATGTTGACCCTGCCACATATATGCGGTGCCTTTTGTCTTCAACACGCATGCAAAAGGAACGGGTTGTTTTCGGCTGCTGACTAAGTTTTTCCGTGAAGTGGGTAAAGTAGTCTGGCAGTGAATCACTGTAAGTCCGCTTTAGACAGAAAAGTACGGTGGCACAAGAGGGATTCGAGGACTGGCATAATATATCTCATTGAGTGTCAGGTGAAGAGAGGATTCTTTGCTTCTCGTAGTAAGTATATCTATGAGAGAACGCCGATACACATTCTACAGCTAGACATAATACTATTCACGGGGAAGTAATATTAGAGTTGATTTTATTTGGGAGGCGTGGCCTATGGTGTGCCCATCGATGACGCGCATGAGCGACAGGTATGATCGATACTCTGACTAATTTTCCACCAGAAATAATAATTGAAGCAAAGGCTGATGTCAAAGTGCAAATGAAACTACAGTGGCGAGCGACTTCCAGTTCACCTCAAATAAAAGCATCGATATGTCAATAAATGAGCCATTCCCTAGTACGTAGTTAGACATATTAGATATAAGGGGTAGCAGAGATATGAGGCAAATCAAACTTTGGCAAGAAACGTCGTGTTGCAACGCCTTCCGAATGTGGTGTGGCTTAGTCAGCGAGGGAGTGCGCAACACTCCATTTGACTTCCTCTGAATGATGACGAATAACGCGCCGCTCTTAATCCGGTCTCAAAATCTAGGCTGTATTCAAAATTGCACTGCTTATACATTTTTTAGCCTTGACTGTGACATCAAGTTTCAGCCCACAATGCGCGTCACCGCAGTCTAGTCAATAATCCGGGCATACAACACCGTAATTAAGGCAGCAATCTCTATGAGTACTAGCGTAAACTTTAGAATCCACTAGCCACCGATATACAACAGGAGCAACTTCTTGTTCAATAGCAAGTGCCAGTTTCAGGTTAGCGATGCAATTTGAAATCAATGCAGCGACGATGTGTCGCGGTGTCCACCGTCGATTGACAACCCGTGCATAATCGCAGGGATTTCCACAATGTTTTTGTCTGTTCGGTTCTCCGTTCATTTCAATACCTACATCAGTGGAATTATCCCGTGACGTCTACTGCCAGACTTCTCTTTTCAAACCATACTCAACTTTATTTATAGCTTTTGGAACTTCCTCATTATATTCGGATGTCATACCAAATATTCACACAGCTCTTGCGCATTATTTCTCATTTTTGTGGACTACACCGCCACTGTGTCATGGCTAGGATCGTCTCTGCTTATTGTCCTGATGCTCCCCCTGCCATTTTCTTTTTACTGGGTGGTCTTGTGACACTAGGACTAGTTGATAGAAGTCACATGAAGTTGGAGCAGCCTTTTTTTTTTCTCTCCCTATTTCCTAACAATTTCCAAAAATATTAAATATGATTATTACTCTCCTAAATTTTCAATGCCTTTGCCGAAGCTTTGTTTCCCTTATCAGCTAAATCTCCCCCACCATTGATAGTCATCAATGAAAATTGTAGCAGCTCCGACCCTTGAAGAGTATAAAAGGCTGATAGGCGTCTACAAAGCTCCGCTTTTGTCTTTCCACCACCACCCACCATCGATTTCCACCAATCTCATACCCAAACGCTTGAGATGTCTACCTTTGGTCTAGGATCACTTTCGTTGTCTCCTGCTCACCATCGTTCACAGCACCTTGTCTCTTCACTCAAGGGGGGGTTGCGCCCCCCCCGCAAGACGCGTGTAGTGAATGACATCACTACTAAATATCCTAACATCGATCAGTCTCTAATTGAGAGTGTAGGTTGTTAAAATTTCATCTCATATACTTTCCCTCATGCTCTCCTCTCTTCATGCTCTCCTTCAGATCATCGCCGACTTCGAGAACATAAATCTGTAAGGTTCACAAGTCCTTAATCATATATATATCACTTACGCTACCTGCTATATATAGGCCCGCTTCTTCCCAGTCCTGCATCGATGCAGTAAGTGCTAGTCGGCATTGCAGTACACACATTTATCTCACCTCTGTTCTCTCGAGTAGTGCATCACCAAGTTGAAAACACTCAACTTGTCCGTTTCCCATTCTTATCGTTGGCCACGTTGCTATGCTAACAATTCTGCGCCCATCCCAGGATTAGTGGTACTGACTCCGATACGGACGACGCTTACCCTAGGAAAGCCCGATCGCGCGTTGGACGAAACACCATTCCAGCCCGTCAGAAGCTCTCCCCCTACCAAAAACGAGCTCCTCGCTCTAAATCGCCCCCCGTCACTCTTCCCAAGGACCCATCCACTTTTGCCCCCACGTACAATTCATCCTCTCCCCTATCACGTCGAGGTAAGGACGCGGAATCTCCCCGTCGGAAGATCGTCGGTTCTAGGTTGGGGGGTGATCCTGACACGTGTACTAAAGTGGTGTGTTTTATTAAGACTTATCTATGACTGTCTATTGATTATCGTCATTAGTCCCTTGACGCAAAGGGTTTCTCCTCCCCCTGCCTTCTCTCTAATATCACCTCGCCCGACCACCGCGTCCGCTTCTACCACGGACAACCGCCCGCGACGTTGGAAGCTCTCAGTCGGGAAGCTTTGAGGGCCGCCACAGAGGATCAATATATCGATGCTCCATATCCCGATATCAACTACCACCTCCGCCCCGCTGTATGGTCCCCTGAGGACTATGCATCGTCTGACACTAGTTCGAGCTCCAGCGACTCCGACTCCGACTCGGACCCCTTGCTGGGCAACGATGACCTGGGGATGGATGTCGATGGTATGGATTGGCAAGCACCGATGTGGGTTCCCACCATCTCGTACAATGGCAACCTTTACCTTCCTGCGTATGAGACGGATCGTGCACTTCTTGCAAGGTTGAAGGCGACGTGGCTTGGAGACTAGGTTCCTCCCACACTGTTTCCAGCCCTGTCTTGTATGGCTTATGTGAACCGTCTTATTTATCCTCGCCATTATGCCATCCCTTTTATTGTCTTGGTTTTGTTTTATGATCTTATTTCTTGGATCGTTTTTTTTTTGTCTGCGGACCCCAGATCTGGTCTCAATCGATTTACATCGCTAAATGATGTTTGATCGGCCCGTCTGGCTCCGTGGTAAGCTTTCGTGTACATATTTTCGTTTATAAACTGAAGGTCAGTCGATCAATAGCTTATCAACCCCTCATATGGTTGCATGGTTGCATGCGGCAGTGATATTGTGGATATCGCTGCCCGATCACTTAGTGTTGGTTATGGTGAGCCCAATCACTTGCATTATATCGTTGGCAGTATTTGATTGATTTTCTACAAAAGGATAATTCCCTTTTGAGATCTCATTTGAGTACCCGCTGAGTTATCCATGAACGCTATTTTGCATGCCTGTCGCCGTTTGAGGATGCAGTGATATCTGTAAAGGTACACTGCCCGATTGTTGGTAGAGCTTTTCGGTAAGCCAAAACTATGATATTGTTTCCGGTTGGTTCACATGTTGTGGATGCAGGTTCCGTCTATTGTCACTATTTACTATCCGTGCCATTTCTTCCCTTATCATTTTGATTGTCGTCCCATCTGTGCTTTCGTGTCCCTTCCGTTAAACTAGGGTTGACTGAACATATATTTCCAAAATAAAAGTTTTGAATCTGGATTCCTGTCCCAATTCGGGATGCGGTAGTAGTATTAAACTCGAACTCCAATCTCTTCGTGTGACCGTGTAGAAGATGGGACTCTATTAGGTTTCCATACGAACTGGAAACACTTGTGAGGGGCCCGAAGAGGCCAAATGGGTCAGCTATATAGATTACCTACACCGCCTAGACCATATAGTCTAGGATAGTCGAACCGCGCTAGTGGGCTAGTTAATCTAAATGAAGTAGTTGGACTGGCCAACTCGCCTAGCGGGTTGGAATTCCATTTCCTGATCATGATGGAGAAGAATTTGGCACGAAGGGTTGCGCGACTAGTGCAACGCCTTCAACCTAGTGTTACAATGTCTAGTTGTTGTACAAATGTATTAATTTGAATAAAATTCAATACTTTGATAGTATTATATGAATTTTATACACATAATGAGGCCTCCATGTTCACAACACCACGCACTACCTCATATAGACAAATGTTTAGATTTAATCCCACATTGCAGATTATATTTTTCATTTTCTATAAAATTCAATTTTATAGTCCATGCTCTAGTAGTTGGTGCTCCATGACTTTGCAGTGGTGTGAACATGTTTTGCTTAATTTGAGCTGAACTACAATCAAAGATTAGATGACGTGTTTCATATACAGTAGGGGACAAAACTGTCCCAATGTTTTGATAATTCCCATTAAATGTTGTATAACTGATCACATAAATTTCCTAAAATGGTGAAAATATTCTAGCAGATGCCCTAGCATACTAACTCTCATATTTCCAAGAATTACATAATATTGATGTCACAGTGAATATTTAAAAATAACCAATCATTGGGACAGTTTTGTCCCCTGCTCTTTTCACTGATTTCACTCTATCATATTATCTACTAGAGAAATGGAAAAATTCCAAAAGAAATCATGTGACATATATTCAATGTTCTAATTGATATGTGATTGTGACAGTCATGTTTCAACTATTACTCTCATCATGAAAGCTATTTCTCCTCTCAAAAGAGAACAAGCCATCTCTCTCCTCCAAAATGGACTCTCCAATAGGAATGTGGCTTCTATCACAGGTGTTAGCAAGTCTACTATCAGTGGAATTGCTCAGGAGATGGACATCAACAAATAAAACTTGAAAGGAGGATGTCCTTCCAAGCTTTCTCTTACTGACCAGGGGAGGATCATACATCAAATCACCTCTGGAAAGCTACATAATGCTATCCAGGCTACACACTTCATCAATTCCATGAATGAATCCCATATCTCATCCAAAACAGTCAGGACGGTCCCCAAAGATATGACGTTTTTAGTTATTCATCAAGTCCTCATATCGGAAACCATCGGCCACCCAACACTGACGTGTACCCTCACAGTGATCAAACCCCATTTACACCCCTGTCAGATTATACTGGTACTATCTGGTTGTACTTTGATATGTCCCCTTTCATTATGATGATCCGTTTTACTCTATGTTTCACATATGCCCATATATACTTGTAGCCCGTGGTCTATTCCCTTTTCTCGTAATCCCGCTCTCGGCTAAATCACAGCTTCTGATCTTATCGTAACCTTCCGGTTCCTAGTCAAGCTTATTTGTCAATAGTACTTTCCACTCTTCCCTTAGTTAGTACATATTTTCTAGATGCCAATAACTTGTATATAAATCCCCTGTAGTTGTAGTTACTAGGCAATCAGAATATCAACTCAGAACACCCGCATACATCTCTATAAGTCTTACTCTAAGTATCCTGCTCTCCGCCTTTGCGTGTGCTTGCCCACCCTCAGTCCCCAACCCCTCAGCCCAACACTTAACTTATCCTTCGGTTCTGATCAGTAACCCACCATGAGGAATTTGACAGGACTAGTCTTCACCCACCTGAAATTTAAGGACACCTGATGGTAACTTGTGAGGGTGCAGCACATAAGCTGAAGCCAAGTCCTTCTGATTGGTCCCTGTCTGTTACAACTGGAATTCCCACCGGACTCTGGGCACTAACTTATACGCACCTGCACCCTCTACGCACCCATTGTCAGTTTACCGGAATTCCCGCCGGACTCCGTATGTCAGACTTGTCTACATTTGACTTTGTTACGTTGTGTTTCAGTCACCGGAAAACCCACTGGACTCCGCCCCTGTCTACGTCCAACCTCATCCCACGCATCAGTCACCGGACCCCGCTTGTAAAACCTGTCATCCCTCTAACAGAGCCCCATTCCCATTTTAGTCAAATGACCTGTCACGATTCAGACTCTGCTCCCGCTCCATTTCCCGTTATGGTTTATGATTTGTCACAATTCAGACTCCGCTCCATTCCGTCCCATTCCTAACACCAAATTTGGTGTTTACTATTCCTGTTTTATGTTTTGCTAGTTTCATTTCATCATTACTGGATTTGGTATGTCATTCACTCCACGGTCTATTTAAACTGGCAGATGTTGTACATACAATCCAGTCAGAAATTTGGCTTAGATTCCCCCCAGTAATCTAATACATTTTCCACCTACTTGAATCACACCGCTCACGCTAGTTGGAGCCCACGGGCTCCAGCGCATCTATCTCTCTTACCTATCTCGACTTACGTCTCGAATCACAACCTCTCAGCCCACGACCTCTGACCCACAACCCCTCGACCCACAAACCCTGCCCGGACTCCCCAGGATTCCCATCCACCTGTCTGAAATTGGACAACACGATCTCGTGAGGGCGCAGCCTATAAGCTGAAGCCAAGTCCTACCGGATATTCTGTGGGTTTCTCCAGAAACCTGCCGTGTACGTACCCTAACACTGTCAGCCTACCGACATTAGTCAGTTTTCAGTTCTTAACAGGTTGTTTGAAATATTACAGTATGTATTTGTATTATTTTATTGTGAATATACACATTTTTACAAAAATTGTAAGCCCTTAATCATTTAATTTGATTCTCTGGAAGGGAATATATCTAACATTGCAATCAGATGATGGTGTGATGTGACCAGAAAGTGGTGCATTTAATTGCTACAGTGTCATGCCATGTTTCCTCATTTGGGTGATTGATACTGATGAGCCTGTTGGAATTGGAAATGCAATACTTAGTAGCTACAGCACAATATGTAACTATTGTAAGTCCCAAGTTGGCATCAGTCCATTGTAACTGTTATAAGTCCCAAAGATGGCATCAGTCAATTGTATGTAACATGTAGAATACATGAGTATATCCTCTAAGCAATACTGCCAAATAAGGTCCAGTAGCTCAGTGGTTAGAGCACTCTCATATATAGCCAGGAGGTCCTTAGTTCAATCCCAGGCCGGGTAAATTCTTTTCTATACCTTTAATAGAGCCTTCTGCCCTTGTGACCACTGCTGTGAGGTATGTTGCACAGTATCTCTGGTTAACTAAATGTGTGCTGAAACACGTTAAGGGTAAGCTGACCCCTCGCCATGCCATGTATCCGGGGCAGTTGATTGTTGCTCAATGTTCGCGAAGAAATCCCACCACCGAAGACGAGGCTGAAGGTCTACTAGTGGACAACATAGGCTCTTAGCAAGGCTAAAAGTGCCAGTGCTGCCTGATTGCGTAGTGAAAGTTCTGTGACAATTTGATGAGGAAGAGAGTACCTTATATGTATATTTGTAGTTATGGAGTATCTCTCACTCCTGAGTTTCGAGAGGTCTAGCTTGGATTCCAGCCAGCCTTTATATCCCTGGCTGAGAGATACATAGCTAACAATAAAGCAAATACAATTTAAAAAAAAAAAAAAACTGGGTCCATTACAAACTGTAAGGGTGTCTCGCATCGTGATATCGACTCGTGATGGTACTAATTCGATGGCGTCATAAATCAAAAGACATTAGGGTTGCCAACGTATGAGAAGTTTGAGAAATAAGCATGGTCCTTTCCTTGAATCCCATTTCCTGTCGCAAACATGCCGAGTATCGTGCCTTATACGTATCAGTGAAATAAATCCTCGGTTGCACACATTATATAACGAACCTGTATATCCTCCGCTGACTTCACTCGAGACACCCCATCCCACCGTGACAAATTCGTCATCAGTGCTGTATCGGAATGCATACCAAGTATTATTAACGGCCTGAATCTGCAGTTTGACTTGGTTCTGCTGTCGGCCCAAGGGAAACGGAATGATAGCAGGTCTTGAGACCTTATCCTTTGCTCCCAAATCTGTAGAGTTGACTGATATAGTCCGTAAACGAATATACCGATCCAACCCATTATTGCCACTGAGAGGTTCTCCTGTATATCCTGCGCGAACTGCTGATTGAGGTGATAGTGCGACAAGACTTATGTCAAAGTGCTGTGCTTGATTCAGGAAAACTGTCAATCCAGCCTCTTCTTCATCTTGCTTAGGTTCAAATCGCAGTGTTGCCTCAAGGGTGAACTCGACGTGCTGTTGTCTACGTCCGACAAACGTCTGCGGCGTCGCAGCAAGACGCCCCTCTAAAGCTGTCAGATTGAGCTTTGACGGCGTAAGACGAAGGGTATAGGGATGTCCAGAAGGAGATATGACATAGGCATTAGGGTCAGGGAATCGGTTATGGACAAAGTGATCGGGGAGAGTGGATCCTGGTTCAAACGATATATACTCCGAGGAAGTTCCTACCGAAATGCTATAAACGTATATCAGGTAGTCAGACATTTTATTTCGATTGTATACTTACCCAGTACCTGGGATATTTTGGTTGACATTGGGTAACGGCCCTTGCTCCAGCTCCCGCACGGGAGTGAATATGGGCCACTCCCCAGTTTCCCAAGTTACGGGAGTCAGGACCGTCTCACGGCCCATTGGAAAATAGACATAATCAGGACCCGACCTTGTGGATAGTGCCACTGACCACCTGCAATAGAGGTTGTTATGTACATCGATTGCTGCACTGGGAGCATCAATACTGACCAATTATTGTTAGTATCTTCAAACAGATCTGCATGTCCAACCTAACTCAAGGATTATTGTCATGGCAAAACACAAAAATTTCTAGAATCCTACAGTTTGGACTAAATGTGTATCAGTACCCGATATAAGTCGAAATGTAAGAAAATAGTACAATATTGGGATGTATTTGCATTGGTCAGCACCGGATTAGCTGGATTGGATTCAAATGGTCCCCACATGCTGTGTGACCTTGCTATCGTTACCATATGGTTGAGTCCAGTTCCGCCTTTCCAAGAAATCCTCAAGATTAAACAATGTAGAGATAACGAAATAATATTGCACCTTCAGCGATGATCAGATAATAAAACCCGTCTTTAAAGAGCAAATGAGGTGCCTCTGGAGCCTTTGCCCCGCCGCCGCCAAGGGTCATTATGGCAAATAAGTATATTAGAGAGGGGTGCTTACGAGGCCACCAGTCCCTGTCCATAGGTCTTTAATTGGCCCCATAGCTCCAGTGGCAAGATTGATCTCAAAACCTTGTATCATAGGTCTGACCTGCCAGAAGTGGCTACCTTGAACGTATGACTTTCCGTCAGCTTCCCAGTACAGCGAAGTATCATATCCGGTGAATGTGAAGTGTATAGGGTCAGACCATTCGGTGTAAGGATTGATCGTTTTAAAGATTATCTTAATAAGAAATTCATCATCATGTAAGGCTGTACGCTTCGAGATGGCCGTGGTACGAAAATGCGTACATTATCCCATCTGGAGGTGTCATCCGGCGGTAGGTGGTCATAGACCATGGTGGTAATCACCCAAAACGTGCCATTGTGAAACCTAATGAGCAGTTGTTGTATCTATCAATGTAGATTGCGACAGACTGTGTACCTGATGGATGGGGCCCAAATGCCACTTCCTGAACTTTCGGTATGGGCTAAGCCCGGAAGCTGCGTTGGTCGAGTGATAACATTCCCTGATAAAAATGGATTCAAATTTAAGATTTCCCGTGGGACCACTCTTGGCCAGCGTACCAATTTGTTTGAAATTGATCAGATCGTTGCTGGCAAATATCGGGACACCTGGGAAAGCGTTGAACGAACTTGTGGCACAGAAAAATGTATCATCCCATTCTTTAACCAGAATGCAAGAAGGATCAGGATGAAATCCAGGGATTATGGGATTATGGTAAGCTTTGATAGGTGATGATCCCACATTCGTGATGGCCGTCACAGTGAGCAGAGAGCTGAGGTACGAGTGTAACATTGCACACCCCTGAATAATGTGCCCGGGAATTGCTATAAATATTAAAATCAAGTGATGCATCGAGGTTCAGGTATCCCCACGTGTACAATTAGTAGAAGCACCAACGGCTCAGACACGGCAAGAGGAAGTATGGTCGGTCACAACAAAAACATGTGACGCAAGTGAAATATACCTCTGCAGACAGAGTCGGGAATGGGTCAAATTTTCCCAGAAAATTACAGTCTAATTAGAGGAAACATATTGATCAAACTGCAGTTGGAGGAAGAGGCAAGCATTTGGGAAGAATGCCCTGGATGATTATAGCTGTTCGCATTACGTAAGGTGCGCGCTAGAATCCCGGAAATATTGCGTGAAAATTGGGAACCTCAAGGCTGCTTCAAATGTTGACTGATCATCTTGTAACTTTGTGTTGAAATAGACTTGTGCGCCCAAGCTTAAGTTAAACTTACACAATGACACTAAACAACACCGTCCCATCCCGTATCAAGCTTATATGACAGTACCCAGCCATACCGTACCTTAGAACACATCTCAGCCGCACGTTAACCGAAGAGTATTTAACTACGACAGTTACACACCCATACCTCAGTCGAATCACCCTTACGTGTCGACTGAGTATATTTGTTATACTTTGTATATATGTTTTAATGCTATATGTCTTAATTACTATGTTATAACTCCAAAATTCGACCTGTAGCATATTTCCCAAAATTGGAGTCCATTTGAGCTTGTGAACTCATTTGTGACCCAATGACCTCAGTAGGGATCTCTGCTGCACCAAACTGAATGAGCTCATAATATGTTATTGGGCATGTAATTGTATAGAAAAAATCACCATTCACAGCTGTTGTGGTCCAAGTACCAGCCATGGAGCTGTATGAAGCTGGTTTGTATGCATTTACCTGGTGGGTTTATGGGTGGTATTTAAACTGAAACAGTTGAGAGAGGTGATTTCTTACTACTTAACTACATGCCCAATATTATATTACAAGTTCATTCAGTTTGGTGTGGCAGTTAACTGACAAATGAATTTGCAAGCTCAAATGAACTCCAACTTTGAGAAATACATATGCTACAGGTCAAATTTTATTAAAAATCATATGAGTTGATTTATTGTAATATACAATCTACAAAGGTTTAATAAACTTGTAATAGAAGTACTTGTGTGTCAATCAATGTGTAGTTAGTAAATCACCTTCTGATATGATAGGTTTAATGCTAGTTTAGGTGTACATGGGTTAAATCATGCATTAGTGTCAGGATCCTCACCATTTCAGACCCCCCGCACCTTGTTTTACCCTTGTAACCCTCTGGTACCCCACTATAAGTACCCCAACCATGGTGTCATCTGGCCCTTGGACGTTGGATCTTGAATCCCAATCATACCCTCCTCGTCCCTCGTTATGTGACTATTATCTGTCCATGTATCTATTGACATCGACAAACAATAGAAATAATGCGGTCGGGTGCAGTCTGGTGCAGTTTACCTTCTACCAGTTCAAAGTTGGTCAAGCCAGGCCTGGGACGTGTAAGTCCTCAAGTTGCAGCTGTAACCGCCATTTGCACCCCAGACGAATCTTCAAACCGCAAATGGGGAATATTATCCTAACGATTTTCGCCCCGGCGTTGAAGCTTATTTTAACGAAGTTGTGAAGGCGACGGAAGACCATGAGATGGATGATATGACAGCAACTTCCGTAATGATTAGTAGTGCACTGGTTGGAGCCAAAGGGATCTTTAGTTTGTGGAACCCGCTCCCTAGGCCTCCTTCAGGGTTTTCTTCTTGATGATAGGTCTTTCCAAGTTGAATATGGCAAATATCTGATTAGAGCTTATCTTAAAGTTTTTATAGATGTTTAAACGGCGATGGTGCCTATTGCATTCCCATCGGTGATGAAATTTGGCACATCCTGTTCCCATTGACTTGACTCTTTATATATAACATGTATCTGCTGACGACGTCTGTCAAATGGAGACATCAACACATGAAGGGTCCAGGTTTTGGTCAAATTTTCAGGCCATACGGGCTACATGAATGCGACCTAGTCAAGAGATAAACTTAATACTACTTGTTACGGAAGTCTTAATTGACCTAATAGTATTATAAACTACGGCTTAAACCTATCAAATTTTCAAAGGTGATCCGAATGAGATTATCTGTATATTGTTTAGAGTCATCTAGGAGTGCTAGGGTGTCTTACCCATATAATAGCTATAACCCCTGGTTTTTGAATCTGTGAGGGCGTGAACTAAGTGACTCGCCTATGTAATATGGCTAGGACACGCTTTCGTATCCAATCAATGGAAGTCGAAGAGTTGGTTTTCGTACTCTTCTTAACCTCCATCCAGGCACATGAAGCCACTCCCGCTGTCAAAACGTTGGTACAGCAAGAGTTCCTCTCTTGCATCTATTCAAGTGTTTTTTTTTGTTGCTATTGTGGGAAGCGATAAGTTAGCTGTTTGAATGCTAATGGAAAACCTTATTGTGCCCAGAGCGAGTTTTAATCGGCATAGGTAAAAATGATGGTCAAAACTCGCCGTGGGATGATTTTAGCAAATTGATCAATGGAAGTCGCACCTTTTGCCTGGTAGCAGCGTGGTGATTTATTCCTGATTCTTCATGGGGAAAACAACCTGCATTTGAAGAACAGCTGAATCCTCGAGGCATAAAGTTCGGTCTGTTTGAACAGTTGACTTGCATGTATATACTTGGAGAACCCTTTAAGAACAATTCGTCTGGGCTCAGTCGAGAAGGGTACCATCATGTTATTAGCAAGTTCTCTAGATTAACTTTTATTATTTACTTTTTTTGCAAAGTGAGGTTCACATCCAAAAATAACAGTGATGATGCCTACGTTGCGATGAAGTTGACAAGTGGCTCACTAGGAGCCTACTCGAAAGGCCCTCATCTGCTCTTTGGCCTAACTCGTATCCTCGAACGTCGGGAAATACAATATTTTAACTTTGATACAATCTGAGAACCCCATATCCTTGATATCCTTGAAACTTAACGAGAAAGAAACCGTTTTCAAGTTCTGAGAAACTGAGGAGTCCAGGGCGGGACAATGCAGGGAACGTTCGGGAGAACCCCCAGATTCTATAATGATGTTCCAGACCTAGGGTGTACGTATACTGCCTAAGTACATCGGCAGTTCCCTAGGGGTGTCTATAATGAGAATGCTCGCAGCATCCCAAATTCTCTGAGGCTTCTAAGTATGCATCCAAGTGCAGTTCGCTGGGCATCCGCTCCGCTGATGGCACCTCTGAGACCAGAACTCGAATGAAGAGCAATTCAACAAGTGATTCTCTGGACTTGGGCTCTAGACTGCTGGTCAAAATCAACAGATTAGAACCTAGTAAGGCACCGTTGCCATTGTTGCGGGTAGGATCTTATCAAAACGCCTGGAAATTTATGTACACAAAGGAAGGTGGAAATGGCCGCACGGGCAAACCCAACAATGGCACGTGCGGCGTCCAAGCAAAGTCCACGCTACATCCTTCTCCTCAAGGCTACGATTCCCAGCATCCATGGGATGTTTTTTCCGCATTTGACGGCACATTCAGTGTAATAACCAATATCGACGGTGGGCCGACTCCGAATTTCATTCGACGAACACTACTTACCACGTTATAGAACTGTCGACACTCCACCCTTCGCCGTTATCTTGTGCGATAGACATCCTTATACAAAACCACGTTGGCCTCCGTAAATCGCACCCCGTCAACAGCTTCGTTGTGGCCATCCTTATCAACCCTGGCGCCCATGGTATGCATGGCATTTGTTGCACCCCTTTGCGGAGCCCCGAGTTGTCATGAGTTGGTGCACCGTACCAAGATCTAGATGTCGAAGTTCGTGGTGTGGGCTGGACTACTACAGGATATAACGTCGATTTCTGCGTTCTAGGACGAACGATGAGGGGTTTTAAGTACATCTGCCAGAAAGCTACACATAGGAAAAAACTGTGGTCCTTTTAATAGCAATTGTGGAGTGGCATATGAGAGCAAAGCCTAGTCTGACAGGTTCTGTCCTATTCGAATAAGTACTTATTAAGGTGGTAGCGAACAGCTACAGGTATTATCCTTCCTAATCATTAGAGTTCGAAGTTAACTTGCCCTTATGATATAGTGATTTTAACCTTCTTCACCGTGACAATTTTATAAATAGGCAAACAAACTGAGTGCCGAAAGGGATGTCTCAGAATAAGATTATACACTCAAGTTTACAAGAAACTATAATACGCATTCATCAGACATTTGAACCTGGAAAAACGTACAACATATTGAAAGCGTAATCCATTAGTACGGGAACCTTACAGTGTCCTTTATTTTGACGCATACTTGTACTTGATAGTGGATGTGGATTATTCGCTAGGAAAACTCCGTTCTCATCCACAAGTTGTCTGAATAGTAATGTTCGGTACCGCAAACACCTCCGCTTAATAATAGGCTATCCGCAGAGAGCATCATTTTAATCGTGATCACACTCGCGCATCAATCTCAGTGTCAGTGATCATCAGAACATGGTTGACAGCCCGGTGTTGCCATAAATGGACTAACTTATGCCATGACCCTTCTCCACGCTCACAGTCAAAGCGCATAAGTGATGAATACTTGAAATCTAGAAAGTGTAGTAACAGAGGTTGCTGGTCATGACTGGTAGCAATAGTCCTTTAGTAAATGCGGGTAGGCACCTGTTTGCACCCGCGCTCCACAGACTTCCTTCGCCTAAATTCGTAGCCGACGGCAACACTGTCCGATCGAATCATGAAAATTCTTTTCCGTACTTCGAAAGAATGCAGCTGTCAGCACCATCCTTCCAACGGACAAGTTTTGATGTGCCAGGTGAAACCGCAACTCGTTGTCAGACAACCCACAGATAAAGCGCACTACGATTTGAAGCCAACTGGACCTGTGAGGGATGTAGGCCTCACTGAGGAGGGCTCTGTAACATGACGCATCTCCCGATCCATCGCCCGCCCAAATCGGGGAAGGCCCGTATTTCCGGGGGATTTACGATCGCCTTTTTTTATGCGTCCGCGTTTCAGCATCATATGCGGATAGCCCTTCAAAGGGCTTAATTACCCGGGTCCTTGGCCATCGCATGTCTGAACGATAAGTCTAACTCCACGTCAAGTCTATTAATAATCGCTTTACCCCAGAACCCCTCTGATAAGAAGTTGGCGCTCTGGCGATTGCGATTAACTCAATAAACATTGTCTCTAATACGTTTCTCAACTAGGCAAGCAACTTACGCTCAACGTTAACCAACTGTGCTGTTTTTTTCTGTGAACTGATTGACCTTGGGACTGACCTTCTAAGTTGGCTTCAGCCGATGGATTTACTCGATTCGTCTAGACTAAACTTGGTCGCACACTGCTCCACAAAATGATTATCTCGCAGCAGATTATTCCCTTGGTGGAGCCTTGTCATCATCGCGAATCTAACTAATGATCTCCATTGGCTCACATCACAGTATTATGATAAAACAAGGGATCCCTCTGGCTTGAACATAGTCTCTTATTTTGATCATCAGGTGTTTTTGGTCAGCTATAAGCCGCAGAACGCAAACTAGCACGAATGGAATATTTCCTCTTAGTAGTATGGATATTTTTCGTTGACAGCCTGTATCGTGTATCATCCACTGTCCCGCATGTGTGCGCAGTACATCACCCCCGTATACCTCTTTGGGCACCGTATATAAACTAGAGAGAAACATTCTGTGAATATTCTCAACGCCTGAACCGTCTCTTCCTGGACTTCTCGTCGCTCGTCTTCACGACACCTTCCATTCATTTATTCCCACATTCTTTACACGATAACAATGCGCTGTATCGCCCTCCTCACTCTCGCGGCATCTGCCATCGCCATTCCCATTAACCAAGCACGACAAGGCTCCGTTGTCTCCCCTGCACTTGCTGAAGTTGGTAAGATCACAGGCCCTGTATGTTTCCATCGAGCCCCTATATACACGCACGCAATCTGATAATTTTTTTGGGAGTCTAGGTCATCTCGAGTATCGACAAAGGCGTGAAACGCCAGACTTCCTCCCTCAGCGTACTTGGCCCCGTTATTAATAAGGTTACCGCCCCGGTTAAGGCTGCCGCTGGCCCAGTATGTCTTATTCAATTTCTTTGAAGCAGTCAATTTATGACAGACGTAGGTCATCGCAAACGTCGACACCGACATTGCTGGTCCTCTCGCAGTGGTTCGCCGTCAAGACGCCCTTGTTGAGGTCACTGCTCTTGTCAAAGCGGTTGTAAACGCTCTCGTTAGCGTCCTCGCTAAGGTATATTTCTACTCACAGTAGACGATTTTGTAAAGGTCTGATTGTACGATTCAGGCCAAGGTTGATGTCAGCGCTCTTGTCGCCAACGTCGATTTGTCAAATAGCAGCTTGCTCGATGAAATCGCCGACGGCAACGCCATTTCTATCCGCGATGCTTCCTCACCCGTTGTGGCAACTCTCGCTGACATTGTGGCTTTGTTGAGTGCCCTCGTCGAAGCAGCCCTTAAGGTCAATTATATAATGTGCATCCTCTTCGTCTATTTGTTCTCATGATTGCATATTTATTACTGCAGGCTAACGTGAACGTTTTCGCTCTGTTGGGCAACGTTAACATCAATTACAGCACTATTTTGAGCGACTTGCTCAACGACAATAACGTTAAGGTCTTACGTCGTGATCTCCTCGACCTCGCCGCCGTTGTCAAAGCCATCGTTACTTTGGTTCTTAACGTTGCTGGCTACGTGAGTTATATACCCCTTTACATCATAATGGTTCTTTTGATTTACCCAATTTTTCATTATCGCTAGGTCACTGCTGATGTGAATGCTGCTGTTGCAAACATTAACATCTCACATTCGACCATTGCCAGTGACATCTTGACTGGCAACATGGTCAAGATTTTGTGAACTTTCACGAGGCCATTTCCACCCCGCGATCGCAATACCCAGTCATCATTTTTTTTTCTATACCAGTATAACGCTAGGCTAGAACGATCCGCATGTCTAGCACCCCATTTATTGTAGTGATACGTCTAAATGAATTTTGCTTGTTTCCCCCGTTAGATAAAATGCATTTAAAAGGTTTTTCAAAGGTGATTGGTATTAATAATCGCCATTTGACATATGGGGTAATTCAAACTATTCACTTAGAATTACGCCTTTGCTGAGTTGGGTATACATTTTAATAGAATACTTCAGTTAAGTTAAGTCCAATAATGTCAAATATGACAATGTGAACTTGGCTTGAAGTTCTCTTCCAGTGATCAGAACAACGTGCTTTGCGCGGATCTACAGGCTTTTGCTTTCGACGTCTCTGGTGCAGGCATGCGGGTTAGAATAATTGCCAGCCGGACGGAAGCAGCAATAGCTACTTTAGTGACAGTCAAAATAACCAGTTTTCGAGCTTGCTGAAACGGTGCCTTTTTCAATAGAGTCATTACAATCGGTAAGACTTCCACACTTGTGTCGTGTGGATGCCTAGGCCTCCAGGCAGACTTACGTCTTGGTGGAATGCCGCTTTGAAACTTCATAACTTGCATCATGGCACGGTGCCCCGTGGCCGCCGCCCCGACAAGGTGCGGTGGTTGGGAAGTCTTGCTGAACCTTCTCCCTCCCCCTTCAAACATGGTTCACTCTCTGTCTCAAACGAAGTGCCTGTTGCCTTGGTGCTCGTGCCATTCTATGCTTTTCCATTTCTATGGCCGATCATCATATGTGGATCCCGACAAGTATATAAATATCAGGTTTCCGCTTATGATAAGCGTCCGTGTTCCATAGGAAGTGTTTCAGGAAGAATTGGGGGGTTAAGCCAGGCAATTGAGTCGGTAAAGATCAAAGTTCTTAGCATTGAAAGACGGGAGACTGGGAAACTGGCACGAGGCGCTTGGCGCTGATGGATAATTTCTAACCCGTGGGAATCGGAAAGTCATTTAATGAACCATTGAAAGCGAAGGCGTAAACATCGCTGCCTCTGTTTAGATGAATGGAAGGTTATTACCCGTTATTATTTTTTTCTCTCTTCAGATCGCAGCGAAATTATTTAAAAATGTTATTTGACGCTCGCTGCTCAAATATATAAACTTGTAGCCCCACCCTAACGTTCCCCATCTTTCGATCTTTCGATTTTCTTCTTTCTCCTGTCTCGTCCTCTACGACCCCAACCAACTGCTATTTAGCACTCACACTCATTCCTACGAAATGGTTCGTTCACTCGCTCTCCTCGCCCTCGCAGGCGCTGCTTTCGCTGTTCCGGTTGCTCAAAGCCCACCTGCTGTCCCCGCCGTTCTTGGTGGTGGGGTGGGTACCGACCTCGGTGGTCTTCCTCTTGATGTCCCTTTCAGCAATGCTGTACTGGGAGGAGTTAGTGCCCTCCCCCAGCTTCCCCGTGATGTTCTCCCCAGTAATGTTAATCTAGTGCGCGAGGTCGAAAAGGTAGTTGTTCGATCTTACTGTCCTCCATCGAAGTCCTGTTAACATTTCTGGTGTTTCTCAGCTCGGCCAACGTCAACTCGCCGACATTGAAGCAACTTTGTATGCCATCGTCAAAGCCTTGGTTAAGCTCTGCCTAGACGTAGGGCTTTCCTTCATATCCTTTAGTACCCTCCCATATTGACCTTCCGCACAGGCTGGTGTTAATGTCCAGGCTCTCCTCCTCAACATCAAGGTCGTCAATTCTGACATCCTCACTAACATTTTGAACGGCAACAACGTGAACGTTGGCCGTGACCTTGCATACGTCGAAGCTACCGTTATTGCTGCCGTGAAGGCCTTCCTTGCAGCCGCCGTCAAGTTGAATGTCCCCGTCGAAGCTGCCCTTCTCAACATTGGCATTTCATACTCCAAGATCCTCTCGAATGATTTCAACTGGAATGACATCTCAATCCTATCCCGCCGTAACGGTGTCGACGTATTGGCTGTTGTCACTGCCATCATTAAGGCAGTTGTGGCAGCGTGTGCCAACGTACGTTACACTTTTTACCCATTCCCGCCTACTCAATTTGACGTTTTTAGGTTAACGTTCCCATTACCGCAGTCATTGGCAACGTTGACATTAAATACGTCACTCTTTTGACCAACCTCCTCAACCACAACAAGATCGACATTTTGCGCCGTGATGTGCCCGCATTGGCTACCGTTGTTTTGGACCTCATTGCATATGTTACTGCGTTGATTTATGCTGCGGCGAAGGTAATTTCCTTGCTTGTTGATCTAACATGTTACTCATTGCATTTAGGCAAACCTTAACATTTTTGCCGCCCTCGCTAACATTGGCATTGACTGCAGCAGCATCCTTTCCAACATTGGAAATGACAACAACATTAACATTCTTACTCGGGACCTTGTCAATGTGCTTGCTCCCGTCAAAGTTGTTGTTGTCGCTTTGATCCAAGTTCTCCTTGGTGTAAGTTCTTATTAGCTTCTTAATGATCTGAGCTCATTGGTCTTCAGGTTGAGGCAAATATTGCTGCAAGCATCTTGAACATCGTTATCAAAAATTCATCGATCGGGTCAAACATCCTCAACTACAACACTGTCAACATTTTGTAGAGGCATCGTTGATTTTGATACCATGCATTGCCTATACCAATTTTTCCTTTGCTATGTTAGAGCAGTTCGCATCTTTTTCCTCTGTAGTCTGCGTCATCTATCTAATTAAATGCATTCCTTCTCTGGGCTATTGGTCATTGGACGTGTGTGGGCCCTGTTTGGTCTCTGGACGCGTTATCATATCAACCCTCAAGATAATGAGTCGCCATTCCAAACGATGACCAACAAGTCAAACCTTGCATACTTTGTCTATCTGATCCCAAACGCTACGGGAATTTGTTTTTCCTCCGCACAGTTTTGTTCTTGGCTCAAATTTCTCTGGCAAAGTCGCTCTTACACGTAGTTTTAATTCACTAATATCAATTATCAATTTGTCAAAAATTTTTTAACCTCATGTGAATATTCCCCAGAGTGTATGGGACATTGTCATCGTGTCTTCCTATGATATGTATATCTTAATACCATCCGCTCAATAAGTCTGAGGAGAGGCGTGAAGCAACCACTATTCTTTGCAGGTCACGGCCGAACCTGCAATCACGCTCAATAGAATTCCCTCAATGGAAAAAATGTCAACAGTTTTGCCTGAGGGGCTGGCAAGTATATTCACACTAAAAAAACTGACCTCAATCACTTGGAGCTCCTCTATTCAGCACGGTAACTCCAGAGCCCATTGCCTTGCATATCTCACAATCAATGCCACTCGCGATCTGCAATGTATTGTGCGTGGGAATTTTCCAGATGTTTTCTTGCTTGGAAGGTATGTTATATATATAAACATAAATAAACAACTGATACACACATGTGCTGTACCTCAATATCAGAATTGATAGCTCCTCGGGTTTTTATGTCAGGAAGTCGTTCAAAACTCAGGGTTTCATACTGCGCTAAATGTCCAGATCTGACAGCCGAAAGGCCGAGGGGTCACACTCCGCTGAGTACTGGGACGTTTCTCGCGTTAGCCATCGTAATAAAGGCCTTCCTAGTCCTAGTACTGATGACGACCTTTCTAGCCCAGATTGTCGTAGTTTCGCCATTGTGTTGATAAGTATAAATGTCTTAGCACTGTAAGACGTCCAGAGTCTGGGAAACTGGCCGAAGGCGCTTGAAATCAGTCTGATGGATGAGATCGGGGGGTAACTTAATGTAGCCTTGAATGCAAAGAGCTGAAACGTCCCTACCAAGTCTCCTGGTTTTTACATAATAGAAGGTGATTATAGCCCGTTCATTAATTTTTACTTTGAATGGCAGCAAGATTATTCATAATTTTATTTAGCGCTCGCTCCCCTCTGAATATATAAACTCGTAGTTCGCTCCTAACATTTTCCATCGTTCGAGCTTGCGCTTTTATTCTTTCCCCTAATCCTCTACGACCCACTTGCTTTTCAGCACTCACATTCATTACTACGAAATGGTTCACTCACTCACTCTTCTCGTCCTCGCAGGTGCTGCTTTCTCTGCTCCCTTGTTGCCCGCTCTTCCGCTCGGGGGCCTCTCCTCCCCAGCCCCTGTTCCGAGAGACGTCGTTGATATCGTTGCCCCCCTCAAGGCTGTTGTGGATACTGTCGCAAATCCCGTCACTTATGTAACTTGCTGTCCATATTTAATTGTTTTGTGACTAACATATTTTGCCTTAGGTTGAGGTTGATGGCATAGTAAAAGCTGCAAACGTTGCCATTAAAGACTCGACAGTTGGGAGCAACATTGGCAACCACAATGACATCAAGGTAGCACGCCAGCAGTGAGTACCTTCCTTACCATCAGCTTTTGGTTTTGATATTCATAAACCTTGTATCACCGGTATTAGTATCGAACAACGCGACGTCGTTGACATTGAGGGAACGTTGTACGCTGTTGTAAAATTGTTGGCAAATCTTTGCGCCAAGGTAATAAATAATTCACCTACATTCGTTGGCGCCCGTTATTGACGCTCTCGCTCAGGCTGGTGTCGACGTCCAGGCTCTGCTTGCCAACGTCAAGGTCTACAACTCTTCTATCCTCAGCAACATCTTGAACGGCAACGACGTGAACATTGCGCGTGGCCTCGTTAACGTTGAAGCCCTGATCGCGGCTGCTATCAAGGCCTTGGTTCTTGCTCTCGTCAAACTCGGTGTTCCAGTCGAAGCCTGCCTTGCCAACATCAACATTTCTTACTCCGACATTTTGTCTGGCATCCTGCAATACAACGACGTCTCCGTCCTCTCACGCCGCTCCGCCGTCGATATCTTCGCCATTGCTTATGCCGTTGTCCAGGCTCTCGTCCAGGCTTGCGTCGATGTATGTTGCCGTGTGCTTGATTTTTCCGTATGCTCACTGCTTTGTCTCTACAGGCCCAAGTTGACATCAAGGCCGTCATCGCCAACCTCGATATCCAATATTCCACCATTCTGACCCACATCCTCAACGGCAACAAAGTCGACATTCTGCGTCGCACCCTCCCTGATGTGGCTACCGTCGTCCTGGATCTCATTGCCTACGTGACTATTTTGATCCAGGCTGCTGCCAAGGTAGTTTCTATTTTTTGATGTCGTTTTTTTACTCATAATGATTAGGCCAACGTCAACGTCGTTGCTGCGCTCCTCAACATCGGCATTGACTGCAGCAGCATCCTCAGCAACATTGGCAATGGCAATGATATCTCTGTCCTTAGCCGTGATCTTGTCAACGCCCTTGTTCCCGTAAAAACCGTCGTTCTAGCTTTGATCCAGGCCTGTCTTGGTGTGAGTCCATAGTGCGCTTTTTATGCTGCTAGTTCACAATGTCTTGCAGGTTGATGCTGACGTTGCCGCGTCCATCTTGAACGTTGTTATCCAACATTCATCCATTGGATCAGACATCCTGAACTACAATGTTGTCCATGTTTTGTAGAGGCGTCGTAGCTCATTATGTGATGCATCGCCGATACCACACTGTTCCTTCATGATGTTAAAGTAGCCTTCCCAATTTTTTCCTCTCTGTAATCTGCGCCATACCATCTAATTCAATACATCTAATTCTCGGTCGATCATAATTTATATGGTGCCATCTTGTGACTTAATTTCGAGGAAGTATCCTAAGACATCAACTAATTCAATTGTATACATTTTATACGTGTCTTAGCTCGGAATCGTTCAAAAGGTCATACTTGAAATTTATTCATGATTTAAACTTCTGCCAATCATATAACGTCGTGACAGTGTTACAAGTGATCCGTAGCTCTTTTCAATACCCCACATGGGCCCATAACGACGTGATGTAATCCTTTGTGGTTTGCTTGTGTTTTGCCACCTGGTGGTTATGTCCCCGTCGCAGTATCACGTCTCTGAGCGTCAGGTAAGCTATCTTTCGGGTACTTGTTGATAATCCAACTTATTTTTCTAACTATCTGTTCTAGAGAGCTTCGAAGCGCCAAGTCTTATGTGTTACTTACTGTACATGCCGAGAATGCCAGAATGTTAATGGTTTAGGAATAGTATAGAATATTTGGCTAAGCAAAAACGTGGATATGCATATGAGCAGGCAGAGCTTGGACTATGGCACGGTTCAATGTACGCGGGGCAAGAGACGGCGCATAGTCGCGGCCCTTCTGGGGCATAAAAATCCAACCAACGAACAGGCTGTTCCTCGAATAGCTTCACGATCGATTCGCGAGATTTCGGGCGGATGGGCATTTGGTTTCATGCATGTTTCCTTTCCCCCCCTCCCCCCCCCACACAAACCTCGTTTTCCCAACAACATTAAACAAGAGGGATATGTTAAGAATGCTGGGAATGGGAATGACTTGTATGTTTGGATGACGTATGGCCCTTTTTTTTCACTTTTCGTGACAAATTTGTCATTAATGGATATACGTTACGTTATAGTCGTTGTGTGCTCACCGGTTCCTCTTGAACCAGCCATCCGATCACATACCATCAATCACCGGTGACAAAGAATCAATAGAGGCACACTCAATTTATCAGGACAATGAGGGATCAGCAGAATAGATGGACTGGATCCGTAGCCATCGTTGCCTTCGTTTTTGCGGCGCGGCTTTTATTCATGCTGCGTTGTACGTGGTCTTGCTGACGTTATGTGTCGTTCATCAATCATGTGAAATAATTTTTAAAGGTACCTCAGTGTTTGCAGCTTGACTTATCATACGCTGATCATCATCTGCAGAAGGCTGACCTGTTATGAGTTGGTGTCCTGTCGTTCGATAGATGGAGGTAAGTTCTTGGGTTTATGTTGCCTGTGGTCCCGATGCCATCGTTCTGGAAGATGCCTATTTTGAGTGATGGCCTTACCTAAAGGAGGCGGGCTCAAGTCCTGTTGCACACACACGCCACAGGTTATGAATCGGCTCGTGATAGATATGATACCCGCCACACACAGAACTACAGATCAACGACCAATGTTGGAATCAGGTCTGATAAAACCTCAGCGAGGGGTGTCTTAACGTCCTAACAATCAACTTAGTATGAGGTGCTAGGCCTAGTTTCCTTTCAAAATACCAGGTAAACTCGCCGGTTATAATATGCGCTTACCCATCCCTGGCTTCCTTCTTAAATGGCTGTGGACTGGGGAGTAATTGTTTGGAAACCGAATTATTATCAAGCGATATCAATTGCAACAAAGCATACTTTATTATCGTGATGTCGAAAGTTCTTCCTAACCCATGCTGTCGCGATGAAGCCTTTCCTGACCCAAGCCGTCGTGGTGTCATTTTTGCTAAAGTAACGTGTTGACGAAATTGTATTCTTCTATGGCTTTCTTCGTTGGTGGCACGGGCCATGTAAATGCTGGAATTGTCGGCATTCAAAGACTTCAGGCCTTGATCCAGACTGTGTCTTGGGTGAGTTTATGACTCTACTCGTCCTGGTTCACTTCTTCTCGGGCAGATTGACTTTTCCCTCGTTTCACTCTGCATGATCATTCCATTTTGGGGTCAATCATGATTTATACTCTTCAACCTATCTTCATGTCTGACCTCTCCCTCTCGATGTACTTCATAGTGCGGATGTTAATTTTCGGTCTGTTCGTTCATCATCGAGGGTTTGTATATCTTAACCGACTGTTTATCTTTCGCCTTGACTCGGATAGTTAGACCTGGCTGCTGATTAAGTTCACCGATAAGACATGGTTATTAGCAGTGCTATCTTCTGCGAGAAAATACTAAAACACCTGTTATCTCCAGTCTTTATTCGAGTAACCATGTTCCAGATATTCACGACGGGGTCTATATGTATATATTTATATCTAACATGAAATCTAGTTAGTTAACGCTGAACTTCAGGGGTCGCCAAAGCTCCGCTTATGAAGTCATCAGCGTCTAATGTCGGTTTGGTCGATCAATGATCATTTTGCTACTCACGGATAACCACGACGACAAACGCATTTCAAACGTCCTTCAACTAGGACATTAACCACAGTGTAAAGTCACAACGATGCCTCGATCGCGTGCAGGCTCATCAGCAGCCCTCGACGTCCCCCGCCGGCCACGAGCCAACTCCCGATCCCAGGTCGAATCTGCAATGGCTGCAATTCAACAGAAAAACGAGAATATCGCCGCGGCTGCTGCTGCTACGGGCGCGTTCATCCCGGGAACGGGGGGATTCGTGGGTGGTCCGCCCTTGTCGCCAGACAGCGACGGAAAGCGCGGATCAGGAGGCGCGCCGCTGAGGCATCGTTCGAGCGTGCGGCACAGAAAGGATCCGACTGCGTACACGTACGATGAGAAGCGCGTCAGGACGACTGAGAGGATATGTCCAGAAGTGAGTTGCACGTAGAGCGATACAGTCAAATGTTGGACGATGCCTCTAGGTTCCTCCACCGGCAGCACATCCGCCGACTGAGCTTCAGTTTTGGTCGCAGAGCGATAAGACCAGTTTGAAGCCTTCATTGTCATTTTTGAGGGAGCATTTCTTGAATGAAGGGCGGTTGACGGAAGAACAGGTAAGTCGCGCTGATGTTGATGGTAACGATTTAAAGCGGATGCTCATAATTGTGTCTGTAGGCATTATATATTTTGACGGCTACGACACACATTTTGAAGAAAGAGCCTAATATGCTCACTGTAGGCGATGGGGCCACAGGTCGGTATTCAATGAATTGTGGTCCTTCAACACGTATTAAATGGGTATCTATTCAGTTGTTGGAGATATACACGGTCAATTCGTAGGCTATTTCCCAGAGATAAGGGATGAAAAATTAATTAATTTACGTGATCAGTATGACCTGCTCAAACTCCTCGAAATCGGTGGCGATCCAGCTGAAACGCCGTACCTCTTTCTGGGCGATTATGTAGATCGGGGTGCTTTCGGTATTGAAGTACGAGCGAATTCTGCTTTCATGATTTGTAGTCCATTTCTTCTGACCCTCTATAAATTCAGTGCCTCCTCTTCTTATTTGCCTATAAATTACATTATCCGAGGACATTCTTCCTCCTCCGGGGTAACCATGAATGTCGTCACCTCACCGAATACTTCACTTTCAAGAAGGAATGTGTGTATGACAGTGTAAAAAATATTGTAACAATAGTCTAAACCTCTATTTTTCAGGCCTTCATAAATATTCTCGGACCGTTTACGAAGCATGTATACAGTCCTTTAATTCTTTGCCTATCGCAGCGTTATTGGACGGAAAATTCCTTTGCGTACATGGTGGGATCGGTCCCGATCTCAAGACGCTGAAGGATTTTGACAGGGTATGTTCCTAGCATTCTCGCGATTATATACCTAGCCTGACATGTTCCTGTATTGCATTATCTCAGGTTGACCGTTTCCACGAGCCAGCGATGGAAGGCAGCCTATGCGACATCCTTTGGGCTGATCCTGCGGCGGATTACTCTCGCGTTCCTAGGCCGGATGAACGTCCTCCTGCGAGAGTCAGGAGATACGCTCACCGTAAGTCTTTACTATTGAAGACTATTTCTGTCTATGTTGTTCAGTGTTGACGGTTAAAAATGGTAATAGGCAAAGGCAAAGCCGCGGACAAAAATGGAGAAGGCGAAGGCGATCTTTTACCTGTTGGATTTGTACATAACCATACTAGGGGTTGCTCGTTCTTCTACAGGTTTGTTGAAACTGGGCTTTTTTTTTCTGGGTCGTTCTTTCCGTTTACTTCTTCCCTAACAGCTACACTGCTGTGACTAATTTCCTCAGTGCTAATGGTCTGTTGAGTATAATCCGTGCTCATGAAGCGCAAGATGCTGGGTATGTTCGCCTGCAGAGCCCCCCTTTGGTCAATAACATAAAAATAAATAAATAATCTCTAGGTATTGCATGTATCGCTCCACGCCTAAGAACTTTCCCTCCCTCATCACGATTTTCTCCGCTCCCAACTACCTCGATGCATACCACAACCGCGCGGCGGTGATCAAGTACATAAACCAAAATATTACCATCAGGCAGTTCAATTCGCAACCGCATCCGTATGTTCTCCCTGGGCATATGAACGCGTTTATGTGGAGTTTGCCTTTCGTAGGGGCGAAGAGTAAGCGCGCTGAAGCATCGTACTTGTGTTGGATGAACTGACGTGGTGGTAGTCGCTGAAATGCTGTTAGCAATCTTGAACTGCTGCACCCAAGAAGAACTTGAGGAGACCGGTGACGATGTGGAAATTGATAGCAGTGGTGATGATAATGAGACCAGGGAGTCGAAGAAAATTCGTCAAGAGGCTATCAAGGACAAGATCTTGGCCGTGGGTAGGATGGCGAAGGTGTTTGAATTACTGAGGTGAGTGCCACTACAGGCTGCGTGATATGATCAATAGAGTTTGCTGATGTTCTGGATAGAGAGGAAGCAGAGGGGGTGTCCGAGCTGACGTTCGAGGTGCCAAAAGACCATGACCATAGGAACCGCCACACGAAACTCGGCCTCCAGAACCAACGAATCAATAAGTCGATTCACAATTTCGACGACGCGTACGTTTCTATCTAGTTACGATTTTATTCGCATAATTAAAACACTGCTTCAGCCGTAAATATGACATTATCAACGAACGCGTGCCTATGATCCGTCCCAGCTCTCCCGATACATATCGGTCTCGCTCCGCATCAGCCGCGCCGCTCAGCAATACCTCTGCATACAATCAGCCTTCCGACAACAGCGCTGCATCGCCCTCTCTCGCACCACACCGCCGACGCACTGCAGATGACGATACGGCGACCATGATCCGGAAGGCGCTGCGGGGTGAAGACGATGATGAAGAAGATCGGGAGATAATGAAACTTGCTATGCGTTTGTCGAGGCCTCTTGTTGGCAGGGATGTGAGGAAGGCGTATGGTAGTAATCCCACTAATATAAACAGGATGAAGAGGATGGACACAGCGTAGGGTGTCGCTCGAAGCTGGGCCTGGGAATGGTTGCCAAGCGTTATGATAGCATTGGTCATGGATTCTGTTCTGCGAATGCTTTATATATATGATAGGGTAGCCATAGTTGTAAATGTTCTTGTAATATCTTTGGCTTGTTGTCGATGCCGTCGTGCTTTTTTTTACAAAGTTTATTTCCGTTTACATCTATTATGGCGAGCCCCTATATAATATAAGTCAGTCGTAGATAATATCAATTTGCGTTTATCGTTTATATGGAACCTCGCGTCTGCCGAATGGCGGGTGAGACTTTGTATTAAGTGCATTCACCATGGGTGAGGGGATGAAAAGGAAAAAGGGGTGAGGGAGACGTTTGTTGCACTGTTACGATAACATGAAAGAGTTCTTCAAGCCGGGCAGGGTCGCCGACGACGCCATGGGCTTTGGGATTGCCTTGGTATCGAACAATATTGTTGCATATGTATTATTTGGAGTGATGTATCTGTTTTCTCTGTACGCATGCTCTAGGTAATCGGCATAGGCTCTTCGGTAGTTATTGCTTCCGCCTCCGTCTTCAATTTTCAATCCTCAACCCTGCGACTTTCTACCGAGCTTAGATCTGTATCAGATATAACCAACATCCGCGTTAAAATGGAGCAAGATTCACGCGGATCATGGGATCATGGGAGGAGTGATTTCGGGTCTGCGGATCACATGCATATGTACGTACAGCAGTACTTACTTACTATCCTTCATCCCCGTAGATTTCAGGGACAGTAGCGAAGATTTTGCCGGCGCCACTCCCTGCTTGGGCTAACTGGTAGAATACCGGGTTTTTTTGCAATTGGAGTTGGTTGCGAGATGCTCATCTCGTGTTCTTCCTCCCGTTTATCGGAGAATCAATGATAGCAGACCGTCCGGAGAAATATGAGGCACGAAGTTGGTCAACGGGTCAATGTAACGCTATAGCATCTGCTCTTACTAGGAGCCTGCTTCTCACAGATCCCGATGCGCAAGGCTGCACTGATTAACCGGCGATGGATACTTAAACTTTTTTCTGATGAGGTGATTGAGTTATGCTCCCTCGCACTCACCTAGTACCCACTTCTCATAGGACCGCAGTAACTCACCCAAATGATTGGAACCTCATTCCCCATCTCATTTTCATCCTAAACCATTACCCATTCAACCCACATTCAACTGACATCTTGACATCCGAGTCTAATTAGACACATGGATCCGGAGATCCATGGCCTCCCGAGCCTCGTCAATCAGCATGACACACTCAGCATGACACTAACTTTACATCACTACACCAAAACAACCCCCTGATAATTAAGATGAAAGTATCACGAGTGTGTTATTAGGTAACCATTATCAGAATCAAAAGGGAAAAGATGCTGGAGAAACATCGGAGGGGGAAGTGAGACCAAGTTGCATGTCGCATATAGGAGCAAGTCTGCTGAATCCGCGTTGATAGGAGAGGCCAAGTTGCATGCCGCATATAGGAGCAAGTCTGTTGAATGCGTGTTGATAGGAGAAACCAAGTTGCATGCCGCATAGAGGAGCAGCTCTGCTGAATCCGCGGTGATAGGAGACTAAGTAACGTTCGAATCATGATTGGTGTCTTGCCTGTGATTTTCCCCAACCCGCGCTTCAACGACATATTCTAACCCCCAGGCCGAGTCAGTAATTGGAGTGCCATCTCATGATTCCCCTCCAGGTCTCCTCTCGCACTTAGGCAGCCAGAATTCGTCCGGAACGAGTCGCCAGTCTAGTGGACTGACCCCTGGGAATCTTAGGGAAAGGAAAACTCAGGAGACCCTACCACACTGACGTGATACTCGTTTAAAGTAGATGTTTTTTTACAGATATTGTGCATAGTATGTGTAATTATAAGTACCATGAGTGGCCGGTGGTTTGAAAAAAACTTTGACATTTGGAGACGCACGATAAAAAGCCCCCCAACAATTGTTGGGTAAATTCCATATGTCAAGTAATTATTAAAGCCTCAGAAAAATCTTTGGGTATATTTCATATGCCAAGTAAGTATTCTGTGTATTTAAGATTTAGTAGTAGTTCAAGAGTACCTCTATTTATTTACTACTCATCAAACATCGTGTCACTCATAAAGACCAGGCTGGGTGGTGTGTAAGTGGTTTGTATCGATCTTTAATTGGCATTCATTCCAGCAAAGTTACTCTGGAATAACTCACGCCTATACCGTTTTTATTTATTCCATTTGTATCTATCAGGGCGTTGGGACATTTAAGATAATACATTACATATGTTTTCCTCTTCGTTACCCTCTTCACGTGGCGTGTTTGGCTATACCATGTCCATGATATTGTGTGGCTTTCGACTACCCCGATTTGGTTCGCGAGCAATTTTAAGCAATTTTATGTCTTGAGCGTTTCGCTATAGGGGCTGTACTGGTGGCTGGCGCGAGCGCGAGCCAGGAATGGCGATAAGGCTGTAAAAAGTATTTCCCCCATTACGCAGAATTGTGTGGAATTTTGATATTGAGTGGATGGGTGATGGTGTGCGCAGTCCGAGTCCAGCGCAATCAAAATATCAATCTCTATCCTATGTGGTGGCTATTCCAATGCACCTTTGATTGCAGATTCGCATACGTTTTCTACATTCACTATCGGCGGTAATTACCTTAATCAGACGTCAAAAAATTGTGTATACTCACCAATTCTTCGAGTGAATCGTGCATACCGTGACACAACAACACTTGCAGTGCCGCCGCTATCGCAAGAGGCGGGGACTTTGTTGCCAATGGTACGCATTTTGGTTGAATTTATATTTAGCTCCGTTCTCTTGGGGGTTATTTCCAAAGGGGATGTACTCCGTCGTATTATGACGGCCGTTTGAAAGATAGATTGACCGTTGAGAGGAGCATTATAGTTTCATGTACCTAATATCGTGGCGTGATGATATGGTTTTTTAAAAATAACGTTGATTTCTTATAGTGTTCTTGAAGCTATGCCATACTACCCGTTCAGCACGGCATTTATGCTTTATTTGGAGATGCTATACTAAGCTGCTCGCAATAGTATTCAACACCGGATAGGTGGTGCCCCAGACCGCAGTTTACTTTCGATGGGCTCTGGGTTCAAAGCGATATCCTTGACCATCGTCCCCGAGCGCAAGAAGTGTCTGTAGGTGGTTTCTCGTCAGCGCTCCGTTGACGAGCGCAGAGCTAAATATTTTCGAGCAATGATATCATGAGATCTCACCCCGTGCCTTTAGGCACGGTAGCAGAAACCGAGAAGCCCTGGGAAGAGGTACGCCAGGTCGAAAACTGTCCCAGTTCTCGAATGTTGAGCGAGACATTGCAGCATGTTGAGCCTTCCCATTATTATTATTCTCACGCAGTGACGCGGTAACGTCTGGGCTGTCTTCTCGTGTTCTCTATGCGTGGTACTTTGGATGGCCTTGGCGCGTGAGGAATAGTGCCAAAAGGCGATCCGCATGGGTGTGATCTTTTTGATACCTGCATTTGTGCTGTTGATTGGACGAGACACCCGTGTTGGCTGCTGACAAAGGTGTCGTCGGCAAATGTAACGTCCAGTCATTCTACCTTGTTTCCACGGGCTGGGTTATACATGCAATTTTACCTTACTGAGACACGAGGCAACTCACTGTCTATCTGACAGCATATTTAATTACGTGAAATGGGACAGTCCTCATTCAGTTGATATAGATGTAGACCTTAAGGATACAAATTCAGGGATAGACGTAGCTGAGTCTGAGGGCTCGGTTCTCGGGTGGTTGCTAGCAAATCACCTCATCAAAATGTGGCGGTGTCTGAATGAAAGGGTTTCCCAGCTTCCCCTTTCTGAGCGACCCGCCATGGGTGTGATCCGACACCCCTGGTTAGCCTCGCCACCGCCAAACTATCCAACCTCTAGTGCCAAAATACTTGCTAAAATTCCCTTTAATGGTTCATCACAGGTTACAGCCTTTAACCACAAGGTGGACTATTCTAATCATGACATCATATAGAGTATATTTACGCTAAACTTACTCTAAACTGCGGTTTGACCTAATTGGGAGCCTGTCGCTTACTTGGCTAAGATGGCTCGGCCCTCTCCTCGGGCTCTGATCTGACTGACGACCATCTTTCACATCCCGTCGTTCCGTCTGCATAAGGAGTTAGGCATTTCCGGTGGCAAGGATGGGACGTATATAGCTGGCTCGTGTCAGGAGTGCAGAAACAACCATCTTCCCGAACTCCCATGTCTCAAGGCTCCTACAACTACTATCCCCCCTCAAGTTCACGTCAAGGCTCACATGATAGACGTCTGCCCCCTATTAGAGATGTTCTGGGAGGTGAGTGGAGTGCTTGTAATTTCGTCTGGAAAAGTGGGGTAATAAACGGAACGATGACGTGTGCATAGACGAATTAAAGCGGCGTACGGCGGATCCTTATGCTCTTAATGATGTTCGATATGCACTCCCTTCCGTGATTCCTTCGGGTTCGACCTCTCGAGTGAGTAGATTTTTCATTACTTGTGGATCCCTCTCACACCTTGGTCACAGCGAGATTCAAGAGGTCCGACACTTCCGCCATTTCGGCATGGTGATGTAAGTCGGGGGCATAATGGAGCCTACACAAGCTCGTCGGGGTCTCGAGGAGGATACCCTCATGCCGACCACGCATCACATCAATCTCGTGATGTGACGTACAGTTCTCACGCTCCGCGACCTATAGGAACATTACGGTCATCCACACCAGCCCCGATGCCATCCTCGACACTTATTCAGGGGACCATTCCGTACGGCGGAAACGCCATCCCGGCAGCTTATGAAAGCGAACCAGAAAAGCGTCACAGGTGTGAGTATTGCGGCAAGAAATTCGATCGGCCAAGTAGTCTCCAGGTATGCGTTGATCCTCTGTTCGGATCGAAAAAAAGGCAGTGTTGCTCATGGATGCGAATAGGTTCATGTTCGGACGCATACGGGCTTACAACGTATGGTTTATCGCTGATACGTCGTTTGGCATCTCATTAATCATCGATTTGCAGCCTTCGCTTGCGACTGGCCGGGATGCACTCGTACCTTCAATGTCAAGTCGAATATGCTGCGTCACTATCGCTCTCACGAACGATCGGAACTCAGTCAGCACTCTCACGGCTATGGAAGCGACGATGATGAAGTGGTACTTGAATATCCAGGAAAGGGGTCATCATTTACATCTCAAGCTACCGGACAACCATCCAACACGACTTATTATTCTTCCATGTCATCTCGTCGATAATGCAACGTTAACGGAAGATCCATAACAAACACTCTGTATCCATGTATTAATGCCATTGCGATATCACATCTGATCGGCTCTTTCACTTCTATCTCAGCCATTCGCTGTCATGACAGTAGAGTCTTTTTTCTGGCTACGTCAATGTTCCCTACATGTTGTTTCAAATAGAGGATTGTATTGGGCCTCCGTTTTCCTATTCTTTTTTCTCTCTTCTCACTAAGAGCGCTAGACTATTATAATTGTCTTATTTGATTACATGTATGTATTTATCATTTGGAAAATGACCTCGGCACCAATGAACCTAGTTAGCAACTAGGTGATGCCAAGTTTGTACAGATTAGTTTCTACCCACTTGAAGGCAACCCACTTGAAGGCAAGTTTCTGGATAGCTAGGACTGACTGTTGACTATCGTTTTGATCAGTTATATAGCCTAGCCACCGGTAATACTATTTTTGGAAGATATCTCGATACTTATTTCGCCGATTAGACTTCCACACAGCTGCCAGTGTTGCCATGCATGATGGCCGCATGGCATGACAGGTATGTGCAATTCCCATCGGAAGGCCATTGGACCTTCCCTCTGAATCTTGTTGGTTATGGGAAACTGAGGCGGTGTGTCGAAGACACAGATTGGCAAATCTCTGAATGATTATCTCCACGTTACTAATTAGACTATTTCGTTTGAAAGAGGATCTGTGTCGCATCGCGTGCGTGGGCGCGATCATTCGCGTGTGCGCTCTAGCGCGTATGCGAAATCATATCACAAGTACATATGCCTTTAATTTTTCAGACATTGTATTAATGTATAATACAACTGCGCAGTAAAACGTAAAGATACATCAAATTAGGCAAAATGATAGAGTGGTGTCAGGGACAGGATATGGACAGACATGTTATAAACGCAAATCGGTTGTACAGGATACAGGCACTTATAGTGTACATATGGGGGATAATGCATGTACATGTATTCTATTTACAATTCTCTCCCATGCATAGCCTGAGATTTGCAGAGTGTGATCTGCAGGAATGGAATATTGGCAAGATGGATGGCGGTGCCTGATATTCATATGAAGCGCACCAGCCAGTTTTGCTGTGTATTACTATACAGATGTTCATCAATTTTACTAATCAACTTGCAAATGCACTTTCGTGGTCAACGTTCAGACGTTCAATGGATGATAAAACGGTGATTACTTGCTCAATTTTGTCAACATTTGGAGTGAACCATGTTTAAAAATTCACCGCCGGAACATGGCAGAATTTCGAAATATGTATCCAAAATCGTACTCATAATATTAGAATTCCGCCCGACAAAAATAAATATTGATGATCGTGTGTAGATCAGGAAATTGGAAAATTCGTACCTATTCTACCTGGATTGCATATTACGTTTAGCGAGCCTATAAACCTTGTGATATTAAAAAACGCCGAGTGTTTATCATCCTTTTAGAATAAATTACACAACATAGATTAGTAGGCCAGATAATTCTAGTAAAGTTTCTAAATGAAATAAATTTAAATTATATTAGCTATATTTGATAGGTCACATATATTAGTTGTGAAAACTCTCTAATACATTGTATCCCAAAGATTAAGTCATAACCCAAATAATCTTGTTAATCAATGACATTTGTGTATATTTGTGCATATTTTTAAAGGGCATACATGTCTCAAAAGAATTTTGTGGTAATGAAATATAAACTCATAGAATATGTAGTCATAGCCAGAAGGAAATAGTCTCACTTAAAAATGTGATTTCTAGGTAAAATTTTGAATATTGAACAAATTGTGGCCATCCTCCTCAGAAGTGACATGAGATGGGGCACTGTGCTTGAAAAATACATGGATGATGAAAAGTTCCACTAATTGCAGACATAATGGTATCATGTATAGGAATGAAAATACCTTGCTTGGAGAATCAATTGACAATGACTAGGATTGCAGTATGGCCCTTGGATGCTGGAAGCTGTTCAATTAGATCCATTGATGATGAATTCCATAGGCATTCTGGTATTGAAATATTGGAGTTCAGGCCAATTTTATTCTCTGCAAATAATTGCAAGAGTCTTGTTGAGTTTGAAATGTCCAGATATTGGGTGATGATGCTTGTACTGTAGGATTCTGTGTTGAAGGTTGTTGGAATTTGGTACATACAGTACATAGATATGATTGTCAAGTCGAATGAAACCTTGTGAGTCTTGAGAACATCAAGGCTGCTTGGGGTCCACAGGGTTGTCAAGGTGTGTCTTGATAACAGGATCTAATGGCATTGCTAATAATACATATATCTTTTCTATATTCATGATGATAATGCTACAAATGACTAAATGGATGAGGTAAGTTCCAAAGTCATGAGAATGGGTTTCAGATTATGCAGATTTTGATAAAATGTATCAAAGTGAATGGCTAGACTAGGAATTGAACCCAGAGTCTTTTGCACATACATATAGCAAGGGTGTTGCCACTACACCACCTGACCTTTGGTATGTAGGTCTGGTCTTACACTGCACTTAAGGATATAACCTCAAGTGCCTTTTCTATTAGATTATATACCCACTGAACTCAGAGCTGTATGCCAGAGAACAGAGGTTGGTATTTGTTAGGATCCCAGTCATTCAGCTCCCACAACCTTGCTTTACCCTCCAGCATCCTGCTATCAGTACCCTGACCATGGTGCCACCACCCATGGCTCCCTGATACTTGTTTCACTGGAGATTACCATTGAAAGGTTGGAGAGGAATCAGGTCTATTGAATGGGTAACCAAATGATATTTCAAAGTAAAATCTGTATCTACAAAACAATGTCTCAAGCTGGAATCAATAAGAGCCTGAAAAATGGAACTCCCAAGGGGATCAGAAGTCAAATTTACAAATATAAAGTCAGGATTAGAAAGAGCAGACACATTGAGGTGAATAGACTCTTTTGCATGGGGAGAGTCAATGCAACCCTTTGTCTGCAAGTGTCTTGGGTTTGCTGTCCTCACTCTTATAAATCTCATCCTTGAGACAGGGTGGGAGGCCAAAGTGAAACTGATGACAGAGAGTGGCATCACCCCATTGGCAACATATGGCAAGATTGTTGAATTGTACAACATATGTAGTCAGTGATGTGCTGATTGTCCTTCATTTTGAGGTTGGTGAGGCTGTTCTCAGCATTTATGATTTCATTGTACATTCCGAAGTTTGGTTTTGGTTCTTCTTCAGTCATGGAGCCAAACAGGCTTTTCTGGAGTTAGTCTGTGGAAAGTGGGTTTGAATCATGGGGCATAATTGACTTTCCAGGAATTTGAGGTGAAAGCTATGGAATGGTCAGAGAAATTACATTGCATGAGGAAAGTTGCCATCTTTGGGATCTCAATAAGTTGACAGGTATTCACTCACTTATTATTATTCATCATTTTTGAAAGATCTTTCTAAATATATTTTATTATGCCCTTTTTTAGTAGTGGTATAGGCTATATAGTTACTGAAGAGTTGTACTTATAGCCCAGTTTGAATGTTAACTTAGTTTGGTCTACACTCCTCAACTCTTTCTGCATGCTCAATATCCAGAACTCTTTAGAACCCCAGTATCACTATTTTGTAAGCACTGCCATCTTGAAATTAGAACACCCAAACATTTGGGCAAGGGCACAGGACATAAGCCTTGATGAGATTGCAATCAGAAACCTTGTGTCCACCTTTGCCACATAGCAGGCAGCAGTTATTATCCATGCAGCATTTGTGTTCTTTCAAAAGTTAATTTCCTGTCAGAACCTAGCTTGTCAGAGAGATCAGGTTTACTGAGGGTGTTAAGCTTCTTGTCATTCTTCCAGTTGGGATTTGAATAGCCATTATTGTTGTTGCCAGTAGGTTTGCTAGCCAATGCCTTGTTACTGTTTTGAGAGCATTTGCATGGGCTTTCATAGGAAATTTCTGCATGGCATTCTCAGTAATGAGTATCTGCTTTCTGAGCTTTCAATTGTATAAGCTGAAGAGTTTTCAGCTTTCCATCTTTACATATTTTACCCTTGAGGCAAGACATACATAAGACCCAAATTGAAATGATGATGAAAGGCAGAATCATCCCAACTGCAACAGGCTGCTAGGGTGTTGAACTTGACAAGGTAATTGGAAACTTGTTGATTATCCTTCATTTTGAAGGAAGTGATTTTGTGTTCTGTATAACTAGCTTGATCATATGGTCTGAAATTAGTTTCAAGTTCTTCAGTGAATGGATCCCAGTCATTGAGCCAGATGGGGACCTTGTCAGTAAGTCTGGAAAGTCCAGGTTCAACCAATCTTGAGTCACATCCTTAAGAAGAGAGAGAGCAAAGTTGATTTTCTGACTGTCATTCATAAGAGTGGATGGTCAATCTCTAAAACAGAAATGGCACTGTAGAAGGAAGTTCTTCAGCTTTTTGGACCCTTTCTAGAAAATGGTTCAGGCTCTTTAACTTTCACTCGAGTGGGTTCTTTGTTTTTACTGAGATATTCCATGGCATCTTCTGATTCTTTTGCTGTGTCAGGGACTTCAAAAGAATGATCTTCAAGGGGTAGATATAGTGGATAGTTGAATAGTGTAGAGCTGTAAGGGGGACTGAAGAATAGGCCAATCACAGTGATGGCTTTACACCTGGGACCCATGATGAATGAGTGGCAAGTTCGAACTCAAATATACTGTTGAGTTCCAGGTCTACTGGGCAAAGTATCTGGAGGTATTCTGGGGACCTAATGAATAATACCAGGATAATGGAAGGACTTGGTTTCAGTCAACTCTTTCAAAGCTTGTGCTGCAAATTCCTCAACTACATTGACCTTAAAGGATAATAAACCAGCCACCAGGCCAAAAAAAGAGTAAGGAACCCACCAGAATCTGCATGGACTGAGGGTTGTGTTGACTCTCTCTGTGCACATCAGTCAATCCATCTCAACACACCCACTCTTTGTATATAACTCTGACTCATTATTTTAAATCTTGTATCAGACCTTATTGGGAGTTCTGTTTTCTGGGCTCTCATAGATTCTGGTTCTACATACTGTTTTGTAGAATATTTCTCAAGAAACACTATTTGAAAACCTGATTAATACATACCTGCCATTCCCTTACATTTGTTTGACAGCAGTAGCACTACTGTTATTACCCAAACTTGCAACATGCCTATTCAGTTCCTATGTGGAACATCACAAATGGTTACATTCTTCATAACACAGTTGGACTCAAGTGGTTCAGTTGTTCTGGGACACAACTGGCTCACCTGACACACTGGGCAGTATAACATTCTGAATTCCCAACACTTCCATAACAACTACAGCATCTTGTCTGGCCAGAGCCTCCACAGTTTCAGTGGCATCCTTGGCTTCTATGGAAAACTTGGACTCTCCACACATTTCTCTTATTAACATCTCTGCTTTTATTAGGGCCAGTAATTTGGAGGGCTCCCAGTGTTCTTTGATCACCTTGAAAATTGATGAAGTAACAAGATATTTTGCAACTCTGGCACATTCCAAGTTTTATGTCAATCTGGATGGAGTCCCTGAAAAATACCACAAATTTACAGATGTCTTCAGTAAACAGAAAGCCAACCAGCTTGTACCTCACTGGCCCTATGATCTAAAATTTGATCTCAAGCCCAGTGCAAATTCTCCTCTTAGACTTATCTACCTGCTGTCCCAATCAAAACCCTCAGCTATCCAAGAATTCCTGGATGAACACTTATCAACAGGATTTATCTGATCCTCTAAGTCTCTGTTTGGAGCACCTGTCCCTTTGGTCAAGAAGAGGGACAGATCCCTTCACCTCTGTGTCAACTTCTGAGGGCTCAATGCATGCACAGAAGGACAAGTATCCACTTCCACTCATTACAGATCTACTTGATGCCCCTCAAAAAGCCTGAATTTATACTAATATAGACCTCAAACATGCCTATCATTTAGTCTGGATTGCTGAAGGTGATGAATGGAATTACCTTCCACACCCATTATGGTTCTGTTGAAATGGTTGGTTATGCCTTTTGGACTTACCAATGCTCCTGCCACTTTTCAATACTCTATTAATGATATATTTTCCAACATACTCAACATATGAGTTATTGTTTACCTCAATGACATCTTAGTTTGTTCTGAAGATCCCATGTCACATGAAGAACAAGTCTGTGAAGTTCTCCAGAGGCTCTGAAAACACAATCTGCTTGCAAATAGTAAAAAATATTCCTTTATACTATTGAATATTTAGGTTTTGATCAATGAACCTGATGGTCTTCACATGGATGGAGCCAAAGTTCAAGTTATCCAAGATTGGCCTGAACCTTGCAAGGTCAGGGACATTTAATTCTTCTGAGGTTTCACTAATTTCTATTGATAATTTATCCAGAATTATTCAGAGATTACCATTCCCCTTACTCATATCACTTGTAAGAATGCACCTTTGGTGTTTTGATGATAAATGTCACATTGCATTTCAGACTCTGAAGGATGCTTTTACATAGCTCTGCCCCAGTCCTCTTGTTATGTATTTCTAGGTTTTTTCTATTTTTCTCCATACTTTCCCCAAAGAAATTGCCAGAAAGAGCACTTAAAATGTAATTATATCACAACAGAATTATTGTAAAATATTCTCCAAAATTACCTTGAATTTACACAATTTATCTGGTATTTCTATCATTTAAATTGTGACAGCTATTAATTTTCTGTTCTTTATTCTTTTAAACTATATGTCACCAACCCGGTGAGTCAGCACTTAATGCACACACAGGAAGATTACATAAGCATATATGCTACTTGGAAAGTAATGGAAACTCTGGGAATATTCCAGTAGCTTCCAGGTAAAATAGCTAAAAATACAGTAGGTAAAACAAGTAGCTAGAACACTATAATGTCTCACTGTATACATATATGGAGCTCAGCTCCAGCACAAATATAACTTATTTTAACTTATCTACACTGTCATATCAGTGAGCCACTGCAGCAGCAGTTTATTTCACCCCTAGTTGGGCTGTTAGACAAATACTTCCACCTCTAGTTGAGTTGTTGGTGTCAATCTGAATCCTTTGTTACCTCTAGAATATATTTCTAATTCCTCCCAGGTTTGAATATAAACAAATGCGGAGAATATCTATACAAGATCTTTAAGCACTACATTAAGATCCTGATAAGTTAGTATCACAGTAGATCCAGTAGGTTAGTTTAAATAAAGCATATATTAGCCAAATATTGTTTTATTCTATAACTAATCTTTTGACCTGTTTATAAATAATTTTACTATTTGATAAATAGTATAAATTATATATAAACTAGCTAGAATCACAGGTGAATCTAGTTTTGGAATCAGTGAATTGTTATTCATATTTTAGTACATTTTCACAGAAAAAGAACAGCTTGTACAAGTGTCAGGGCTCGGCTCTAAGAGCTATGCAAGAGTACTACACAAACCCAAGTCGATATACGACAAGTGCTCATGCACCCAACAATGCGCATGGCACTGCTGACGGAAAGTAACTCCTGTCACTAAGGTGTCTCCTGTATCAAGCCAGAGTACTCGCTCAACCGCTGCCTAGGACAAGTGTGGGACGTACGAACCAGTCGATAACAGGATAGAGTATGTACATGTCTCTATCTACCTATATATACCCAATAGGGCGTAGGGTCATCTATCAATAGCTATCTACTATCTATGAGATGAAGGTACCATCGATGGGGTACATTGATGATGGGGTTATCACATGATAAGCAGTCATGCCATCGTTAGCTAATCAGAGATACTAAAGAGATGTTCGCTGAGTGTAGGCATCAAGCATGACATAAACTACATAGATAAGCAATGGGGAGGTCCTCAATGTATCCCCTTTCAACAAGCAGCTCTCAAAACCTTTTTTGCAAAGAAGGGTGCATTTATTCAAGTAAACTCTTGACTTCAGGGGTTGTCTATTCAGGCTGCCACTGATTAATATCAAATACTTAAATTACTTTACCTTGTAGTGAATTGAGTATTTGCACATTTTGATAGAGCATTGGACTTCTTTTTCCAGATGATAATATTAAAATAAGACTAAAACATCACACCTCTCTCATCGGACACCTAATGTTCTGATTATTGTTGACACTGATGCTTCTGATTATGCCATCAAAGCCATTCTTTCAATTCACAACTCTGACAGAGAAATTCATCCTGTCACTTTTCTTTCCTGCACACTTACTGTTTCCAAAATTAACTACAACATCCATGATAAGGAACTTCTAGCAATTTTTGAACCTTTCTAAACTTGGCAACACTATCTTGAAGGTTCTAGAATTCTGGTCAATATCATTACTGACCACAAAAATTTGGAATATTTTTCAACTACCAAGCTCCTGACTCAATGGCAAGCACATTGGTCTGAATTCTTATCTGCTTTTAATATGATCATTAATTTCCATCCCAGACATCTTGGTGGAAAATTGGATGCCATAACACAATGATGGAATGTCTATCCAAAAAAGGGAAAGCAACTATGCTGTCATTAATCCACATAACCTCAAGCCAATTTTTATGACCCAGCAACTCTCCACCTCTATCTGAGCTACTTACCCCCTGCATCCCATCATATATATGCAGCATTATGGTTATGGATATCAAAAAACTAGATCAGGACATTCTTTCTGCACTTCCTTCAGACTCTGTCACAAATGCACACCTTGGTAATCCTGAAGATTTTAATCAACCTCATTAGTCTCAAGATTCACAAAGTTTGTTAGTATTTGATAGATGCATATATGTACTGGATTCCAATACTCTCCAACTTTGAGTACACCAGTATAAACATGACCATTCAATCTCTGGAAATTTTGGCATCAAAGAGACTCTCACATTGATCTGACAAGAATATACTTGGCCCAATCTCCAGGATTTCATCAAGCATTATTATAAATCCTGCATAACTTACCTATGCTCTAAATCACAGTGTGTTAAGAGTTGTGCATGGAGCTTATTGGAGGGTTTCCAGAGAAACCTGCAGGAAAGCCAGTAGGACTTGGCTTCAGCTTATAGGCTGCACCCTTGCAAGATCGTCTTGTCCAATTTCAAACAGGTGGACGGGAATCCCAGGGAGTCTGGGCAGGGTTCATGGGTTGAGAGGTCAGGGGGTCAAGATAAATAGATGGGTCGGAGCCCGTGGGCTCTGACAAGTAAGAGCAGTGTGTTTCAAAGAGGAGAATAGAGCGGAAAATATACTGAGATTACTGGAGAGAATCTAAGCTGATTTTCTGACTGGATTGTATGTACAACATCTGCCAGACTATATGGACTGTGGAATGAATAACATACCAAATCCAGTAATAATGAAAACTAAACTAGCAAATATGAAATGAGATAAATAAACACCAAACTTGGTGTTAGGAATGGAACAGAATGGAGCGGAGTCCAAATTGTGACAGGTCGCAAAACCATAATGGGAATGGGGTGGGAGTGGAGTCCAAATTGTGACAGGTCATTTGACCATAATGGGAATGGGGCTCAGTTAGAGAGCTGTCAGGTTTTCCAAGTGGGGTCTGGTGACTGGTATACAGGACAGGGTCAGAGATAGACAGAAGTGGAGTCCGGCAGGTATTTTGGTGACTGATACATGAAGTAACAAAGGTCGAGCATGCACAAGTCTGATGTACAGAGTCTGGCAGGTATTCCAGTAAACTGATAATTGGTGCGTGTAGGGTGCAGGTGCATATAAGTTAGTGCCCAGAGTCTGGCAGGATTTCCAGTTGTAACACAGTGCCACAAACCCTATGGCCTTCTCAAGTAACTTCTAGTCCTGTTAAGGCCTGTGTCCAGATTCCACCCAGAACCTGACTTTCTCTTGTATTGCTATCCCATTCAACTTTAGCCACTTCCCTAAGTCAAACCTCTGCACCTGCTCTGGAGCCTGAGACTTCTCTGAAAATATGCTCACCACCTATACCTGTTCCAGAGCCCAAAGCTTATCATTTTATATTATTTGACCTTTCAGTACAACCCTGTATTTCTGTGATGATTGGAAACTCTTGGCTATTATTCCTCTTGTCTCTAATTTACAACTTTCCTTTGACTACCCAACCATATTGTACCTCACAAGTAGAACCCATTTGTCTATTCCATTATTCCCATTTTAGTCTACCTTCTGTCTGCTCAATTTGTAGAACAATACCTGCCCTTGGTATAAATACTACAATGTGAAGTAGCTATGCCTCAATTCAAATATTGACTCTGAATCTGGTTTATTCTCAGTCTGATCTAGTTTTGGCTTAGACTCTGTCCCACCTCTAGTCTTACTAAAACCACCCTGTACCTATTCTCTTCTCCAAAAATATGCCAAGTCCTGCAGTCTCCATAAGAGCACAGCATATACACTGAAGCTGAGTCCTCCCTTAGCATACCTACAGTTTGCCTGGAATTCCTCATGAACCTGGTTTTTAACAAGTTCTGGAAAAACCCTAGAGCTCAGTATCAATGGATTTCTTCAGAAGGACATACAGATATCCTTGTTATTGTGGACTGATTCTCAAGGCAAGGAATTTTCATACCCATTTATGATACAATTACTTCAGTGCAGTTAGGAGAATTATTCATTATCCAAATATTCTCCAAGCATGGTGTTCCTACACATGTAACTTGTTTGGACTTCCAATTGAGGTTCTGAGTTTTTCTCACACTTTTTCAGGTCACTCAGAAGAGCACTTGACATGAAGTTATACTACACTTCCAGATATCACCTGGAAGGTGATGGACAAACTGAACACATCAACCAAACTTTGGAACAGTATCTTTGTATTTATTGCAAGTACCAACAGGATAACTGGAATCCCTTCTCCCACTGGCAGGATTTTCATATAATAATTCTCTGAATGCCACTACTTCACCAACAGGGGATATAACCCTAATATTGCAGTTTATCCAGAATGTGATCTCACATCTACTCATGCTCAAGACCTTGTTACAAATCTCAATGAATTACATCAAGAACTTCAGAAAGCTATAGCTTCTGCTCAGGAACAGGATTCTACCTCTTATCTTCAAAGTTAGTGACCATATTTTCATAAAAGCCCAACTCTTCTGAACTACCTGACCCATCAAGGAGCTCACAGAGAAATATTTGAGTCCTTTTGAAATTATAGCACAGGTCAACTCCCTGTCCTAGACTCTCTAGCTTCCTGACAATGTGTAAACAGTCCATCTTATTTTCTATGTCTCCATGTTGGAACCCTGCATTTCCAACACTATCCTGGAACATGTGCAGCCATATCCCACCTCCAGTCATTATCAATAGAGAACCCGAGTTTGAAATTTCTGAAATCTTGGATTCTAAGATTAACAATGGAACTTAACATCAATGGACAATAAGCAGTGTCAATATTATAAAGAAGAACTTGAATAAATCATAGAGGCCATGCCAGTCATTTTGCTAGGTGATCACATAAATGTAGGTCAAATTCAGGATTTAATAAAATTTCTTCAGATGTGAAGCACAGTGAACAGTGCTACAATTAGATTTCATCAGGGTTTTGGTAAGGACATACTGATCAAATCTATACTTTTCCTACATTTTAGTCCTTAGTCAAATGCTGACAAAATGTGGCAGATAATCGGTGATCACATTGTTTTTATAATGTTGGCATTAAAAGACTTTCGAATATGGACTGTGTCAACCTCCAATTTTTCAAAGATGGAAACTACCGCTTGCCTTGTTATAATAGACATTCTAGGTGGAGAAGATTGCATTTTGTTGTTTTCTAGGTTAAATGTCTGTCCCGTGAAGAACCTCTAATATTTCAAAGATAGAGACTACCGCTTGCCTCGTTATAATAGACATTCTAGGTAGAGAAGATTGCATTTTGTTGTTTCTAGGTTAAATGTCTGTGCCTGTGAAGAACCCAGCTACCCAGCTTAATAAGAAGGTTAAGAAGGTATCTGTCACTGCTGCAAATCATGTTCGATATGGCAAAGCTGTCACGCGCGTAGTAAGGTCATTTCGGCCGTCCTTTGAACCGGAACACGTTGCTGGCCATTGTTCTTCTATAATAGGAACGATCGACAGGAAGTATAATGGGGTGGAAAATTACCACGATGCAACCGATAATAGTGGCAGTTGGTAATCCGCACGACGTTTTGGCACGCAGCTGGCAATTTCCATTGAAGCCAATAACCTAAAGATCGGCTGTAATCTCGCCATATAAGTGACTTGTAATGACCGCCAGTCGCCAAATGGATCGCATGCGCTATCGGACACGGGGTTTGTCATCATAGGGTCGTAGGATGCTGACTTCCGATGGTGCGATACAGACGAGGGAACGAGGGAAAGAGCTAGAGGGCATAGACCCTTAGGATGAAAGCACAGGAAGCATTTTATAGGGTGATCATTGGAGAACTGTTAGCCATTGTTTGGCAGATCGGGAGTGACACAACTCGACTGAGGAGAGTGGATCGCGCGTGGAGTGTGGCACTGAGGCGCCCAACTTACCTTATTATATTGCATTCCATTCTTGCACAGCTTTCTATTTTCTTCTATTCCCGTACACTAGGAAAGTATAAAAGTACCCACCTTTTGAGGTTTCGCATGTAGGTACGACGCGCATGTCTCGAAATTACTACACGAGTTCCACCAGAGACGATCTTCCTCCCATTCGAGAGGTCGTCGGTGGTACGTGATTTCGAACAGTCCGTCCCAGATATTCCCCTCATTATCCCTTTCTCAGATGCTTTGGATCAACCTCCTGGACCATATGGTCATGGTTTTGACCTTCAAGATGTAACAAGAGCTCTGCCTGGTAGTTCCAAACCTCGATATCCAGGTTCTGCCTCGCAAGTGTGTACCAATGCATCCCTCATGTTGTCGACGTTGTTTTACATCTTATGATAGCCTTACTACCTACAGAGAGGATACACATTAGCCCCAGTAGATGACCGTCCAGTTCTACCACCTATACGGAACGAAAGAGATTATACACTTCCACCACTTCACAGTGAACGAGGACCTACGCTACCGCCGATTCGGGGAGAAAGGGGCCCGACACTAGCGCCCCTCAGATATAAGTCCCCTGAGCCAGTTAAAAGCGGTGTGACCATACCACCGCGTTCTCCGGAGCGACCCCCGTCCCGGGCAGCACCGTCTTCATCGCGTGGCGAACGGTCACAGGAATCCTCCCCATGCTCTGATCAGCCCGCAAGTAAGGAACGTTGTAAGACACCATCTCCTAACAGAGATGAAACCCCCGTTCGGCCCCCTACATATCCTGTTCGACCGCGAACTGCTGGTCCAATGACTGGAAAACCAACCCTGCCGTTGCAACCGGCATATCCATACCCTTATAGACCCCCCATTTTACCACAGCCGTCCTCTGGACCTGCAAAATTCTCGTTTAATGTAATGCGTCCGCAACAAGGGGATCTGGTTGATGTCAGGACACCGTCTACCAAGGCTCAGGGTATTTTACGTCCGACAGCAATAATTGAGGATGAAGACGAGTCGCATAAACGGTATAAATGCGATTGGGAAGGATGCGAAAAAAGATATGACCGACCGAGTTCTCTCGAAGTACTAAAATTCAAGGAAATGTGATTATATTCTGACAAACGCGTAATTCTAGGTCCATCGCCATTCACACACAGGCACGCAGCGTAAGTGATTTTCTGGCTGATATCAATTCCGAAAATAATTAGACTTTTCTATTCTGGAGCAGCCTTTCCCTGCGAATACCCGGGTTGCACACGTGCCTTTGGTGTCAAATCTAATATGCTTAGGCATTATCGATCACATCAACCTGGAAAGAGACCCAGAGAGGATATTGATATGGAAGAACCACCACCAGATGCCCATGCCACTCGGTATTTTCATAAGTCGTCACAGAAAGCTGCTTCGGGGACTACCGGAGAGTCTGTTGATACCAGTTCCCCTCCACGGACCAATGATTACTACCGGCGGTAATAAAATATGAGATTGCGGGTCATTTACAGTTTTCACACTTTGGGGATAGATTGTAAGAGTTGTATCATATGATTAGACTGATTTGTTTATACCAAGGATACCCTTAGACCATAGATTCAAGAATTTCATCAAATTGAATACCCTTGTAAACTATATACAGGTGGATACTGTCTAATAGAGCTAAATAGGCGGTGCCAATGGCACGTCCGCTCATATGTTATATTACGAATTGTGCCAGAGAGAAGGACTTGTTGTTGTGGCTCAGTGCTGTGCATGACAGAACATGTGATGAAGAGGATTAGACTTCTAGAATTCCTGGAAGGGTGTCAAATTGCATATCAATCTGAGTTCCCTACGCAGTAACTATGGGCCGCAATATGGGGAGCTCTTTTCCGCACAAAGTCGTGGGCCAAAAGACACCCTACTAATACATGCATGTTCCATATAGAGCAAGGCCAGTAGCTGGCACTACCTTTGGCACGAACAGGCATGTCCAGCACATGTATCGATTGACAGGCTCGGTTTGCGGATCCCAAACCCAATATGGCCATCAATAGATTGAATCACATGCAACGATCTTTCATTTGTAGTCAGAAGCGCGCCAACGTGAATCAGCTTCAAAATGGAAAACTGCCCATCAATCACGTGTCGCAGCGCCAACTTTGTTAAACATGTGTAATCAACGTTTCTGATCTCACTGATAATCTGTGTGGCTTGCGAATAGGGTCGTAGCAGTTGCCATTGAGTAATTTCGAACCGGATAATCATGACTTATCTTGCATGTCAAATTAAATAGTCGCGCTGCTATTAAAAAATCGTGTGAACATTGGGTAACTGGAGACGCCTTATCGGTTGTCCCACTATTAGTGACGTTATTCACCCGTGGGCAGGAGGATACAACCAAAGCCTACAGGTTCGTAGTTATGGGGTGTTTTGGTTCATATTTACATGTGTGTATGTGATAGATTCTGTGCAATATCTCACCATCGGCTCCAAGATAAAGTTCTTTGGTACTAATATCGTAAGGTATGCTCATTAGGCGGTTGACCTCAGCACTTTTACTTTTACTGATGTCTAACCCTATACAAGACTGATTTACTATATAGTACTCCACATGTAGCAAAGTTAATGCGGAATCTTGCTCTAGGGAAACGTCGAATTCCTCCACCCATCGGACATTTGGTCATTGGTGGAAACATGGCAACTGCAAAAGATATTCCCGACAAGCCCGATCCCATTCTCCTTACTCTGTTCGCGAACAGATTTATGAGTGTTGCAGAAGCAATGGGACGATCCCTTCAGCAAACATCTATCTCCACGAATATTAAGGAACGCTTGGATTATTCGTGTGCCCTTTTCGCCCCTGATGGTGACCTTGTTGCCAATGCACCTTTCATACCCATTCATCTCGGAAGTATGAGCTTGTGAGCCTGAGATGTCACTATGACCATATAGGGGTTGATTTTCTTTTTTCACCTTCTGATAGCGCAGTGAAATTCCAAATGAAGCTTCATGGAAGCAACCTCAAAGATGGCGATGTCCTTATGACGAACTCTCCCCGCGCTGGTGGCTCGTGAGTTGAGAAGTTTTGCGATCTGGTGCTTGTGATAGCTAACCAGATGACCCTTGAAATTTTTGGAGACATCTGCCTGATATCACGCTGATAACGCCAGTTTTTTCGCGTTCCGGGTCCCCCAGTGAGAAATCTGAGATCATTTTCTTTACTGCATCGAGGGGACATCATGCTGACGTCGGCGGTATTCTTCCGGGATCGATGCCACCAACATCTGTCAATATTTTTGAGGAAGGTGCGGAGATTGTATCTTTCAAGATTGTCAGCGAGGGTAAATTTGACCGGGACGGCCTGTGGGATCTTATGGTGGAACGACCGGCGAAATTTGAGGGGTGCAGCGGCTGTAGAAATTTCAAAGACGTCGAAAGCGATTTAAAAGCGGTAAAAATTTATTGGCGTCTTTTTTTGCATGTGGTGACCATAATCCGTGACGCTGCTTATTCTAGCAAATTGCGGCTAACCACAAGGGTATACAACTTCTTCACGCACGTATGTGGTTATTGCATCATCTGACAATAAATCAGGGGTTGACTAACGACTGATTAGTCGTAAATGAATATACTCTCCCAACCGTGCATCAGTACATGCATCATATACGGGCAAATGCCGAGCACTGCGTTCGACAACTCTTGCGCGACGTCGCCAAGCGCGCTGGTTCAAACGTATTAGAAGCCGTCGATTATTTGGACGATGGGTCACCGGTCCGTAAAATCACCGGATTATTTTGTTACAAATTTGAGATGATTTACGATTAACCTTTCTCTTGGCTATTCACATTATTACAGATTCACCTACGCGTCGAAATAAATCAAGAACAGGGCTCAGCCGTGTTGGATTTCGCAGGAACTGGTCCCGAAGTTCGCGGTAATCTGAACGCGCCAATCTCTGTAGTTCACTCCGCCGTTATTTACTGCATGAGGGCTATGCTTGATACTGACATTCCCTTGAATGCTGGTTGTTTGGTTCCTGTCGAGAGTGGGTCATAGGTTAACGTGTCTTGATGGCTGACGAATAGTATTTTTCTTTGCAACAAACAGTCAAGATACCACCGAATTCTTTCCTTTTACCATCTCACACCGCAGCTGTCTGTGGTGGAAATGTCCTGACATCTCAACGTATAGTCGATGTTGTGTTGAAAGCCTTCAATGTGTGTGCCGCTAGCCAAGGCTGCACCAAGTACGGGTCTATCTACGGCCGTCTCTTAAACTCACCTGAACTTACACTCTTACAGTAACCTTACCTTTGGTGCGGGGGGAAAGGACAAGCACGGTGTTGTGAAAGCTGGATGGGGCTACTATGAGGTACATATACTGCTATTTTTAATGGTGCCATGACATTCCATTCATCGCCCAATTCAAGACTATCGCAGGCGGTTCTGGGGCAGGCCCCAATTGGCACGGAACTTCAGGTGTTCACACACACATTACCAACACCCGGATCGGTGATGTCGAGATTCTCGAGCGCCGATACCCCGTGATTGTGCACGAGTTTGCTCTTCGCTCAGGCAGTGCTGGGAGTGGCAAATGGCGAGGCGGTGAGGGGGTGAGAAGAGTGTTCGAATTCACAGAGAAGCTGCAAGTAAGCATACTATCTGAGGTACGTCTTCTAATGAGGAGCTTGGCCCTGCCTGACTTTCCCTTGATTAGAGGAGGACCAGACAGCCTTATGGTGCCAATGATGGAGGTCCCGGCGCCTTGGGTCGTAACACGTGGATCAAAGAGTGTCGCGAAGAAGACGGTGACTTGCCAGAATCTATTGACGATGATCCCTTGGAAATTTCAAACGGCAAGCCTTCTCATAATCGCATTATTAATATCGGGGGGAAGGCTACCGTTATGATGGGTAAGGGGGATAGATTGGTCATTGAAACTCCAGGCGGAGGAGGGTGGGGCGCGATGGACGGGAAGGAGGCGGAAGCACGATCCGAGGGAAAAAGAGACCCCGCACCGAAGGCGAGCCCCAAGGATCGCGAGGCCATTCATTCCCGTCAGGCAGGATATTGAGGCGGTGTAGGCAGACAGGTACCTATCGATGGTTGTACAATTAAGAGGTGAGAGGTGACAGCATACATAAGGTTCTAATTATGAGTTGTTTTATTATTATAGTCAATGATTTGCTGGAATGGTCTCGAGGGTCGATGTAAGAACACGTTTCGGATGGCGTGATGCATGCGCTATACTTTGTAGGTCGTAGATTCTGTTGGGCCTCTAGTGCTAAATATGACATATTGATGATGTTCGATATCGGGGTTACTGCTACGGCGTCTGAAAGGCCGGCTCCATAATTACCTTTCTAAATGACTTTCTACAAGTTACCCTGCACCTGCAGCTCTTTTTGTGATATTTCCTTACGGATCAATTATAAAACCCCAAATGGCCTCCTATATTCGACCAATATTTCTCTTCTTTTCTGGGTCATCGGCTACTGAGTAACTTGTAGACTCGAAGAGCTGATTGTTTCACCGTTCTCCCACGGCTAGAGACTCGGAACAGCAAGGATGCTGCCGCATTATCGGAGCATGATTTTTTAAACTCATTTCTCCCAACAAATCATCTCTTGCCGTTTATCCAAGCGTTATACAGTGTTTCCCCTGCCTTTTGTTCCGGATCATTTGGACTTTCAAAGTCCATGCGTGCCACAGATTTGGGCTACTGGCTGACCAAGCTGCCAACCAGGTCAATAACGGCCTGGTTTGTAGTGGTGTCATCTTGGGATGGCTATGATTAACCCTCACTTGATGCTAGTGCATGAGGACTAGACCGCATAGCATATGGTTAGTCTGAGGGGTCCCTGTCGCAAGCAAGGGGGGGCCACAGAAGGCTCGATGGGGTCTAAGGTCTCTCATATGCGATACCGCGGAGTGTGTACATCTCTAACGACGTTGGCCTCCAAGTCGCCCCTCCCTAAGCCCACAGCGTGGTGGTGGAAACGAGCCGTTGCTATGCAACTACCGTGAGTATATTATTTGTTGGTTATACAAATTTTTAAATACACCATGTATTGACAAAGGAAATCACGGCCGTTGTGGTGAAGAAAGTCTTTAGATGATACGGTGGAGTAATGAAAAATGTGCCGGCGTGGACACCCGATTGATTATTTTCACGAAGGCTTATAGGCTGATGGTATGCACGATGCGTTCAAGGATTACTTGGATGTTGGATGGGGAGCTGTCGTCGACGAGTCTGAGCTTGGATCCCCCAAGGTCATTCCAGAGCTTGGGACCGCCTCCATATTTATATCCGTGGAACATTGGCGTACCGCGATACGACGGCATAGGATCGGTGGCAGTCTTTGGGCTTATGCATGCAGCTGAGTAATTCCCGCCGATTGCTCAGTATGGCGACTTCTCGGTTGGCAGTAATTGCTTTTTTGCCACGGCCATTCATTGATGGCTTACTGATATAGAAGCAATTTCCTCCGGATATGGCATTCTGGAGCGTGAATTCTAATGACGCCGTTCCTTTTTGAAGAAAGGTCGATCCTCTGACATTATTTCTGCTCGATCGGTATCCAGGTCCAGGCGTGTATCTGATGCTGGGATCGCGTATATATCCCCTTCATCTGATCAACTTGAACGGATACTATGGAAAACCAACTAAGCGTTTGCAGTGTGCTCAGGCTGTCAAACTTCTCAAACCGGGTGGTTGGCTTGTATCGAAGAATATTGATTTCAGCTTGTTCGATTATTGCGAGTTGGGTCTGGGTCTGGGTCCCACCGATGAAGGCGTGGGCTGGTTTATTCAACAATACCATGATTAATCAAGCTTTGACTCCATAGTGTTGAAAGATGCTAGCATCAACAGATTACACGACGCAGCACGAAGAACCTTTGCTCATCATGTTCATACCCGTGAGCTCACTGATCTCCGCACAGAAAATTTGGGATAACATTTATTCTGTAAAGCTATTTTTGCCTGTGTATATTTATTGTTGAAATATCAACCTTTGCGGTTTTTGCCACCTGGATTTCCTGGTTCGAGTCAAAGCCTCCTTAGATTTTTATAGTAAAACCAATGATGTTATTTATTATACAATGGAATATTTTGTGTCCTAATTACTGGACAAACAATATACCATGATCAAGAGTCAATGACACAGCGCTGAGGCTGACACTCATCTCAAGGAAATTTTAGACGTTCTAAAGAATTCTTGTATCTATTTATAGTTCGTGTCCGGATCTATAAATACGGAACAATGCCCAGAGAATTCTTTAGGATACACAAAATATTCCGTGCATTTTTGGAAAAGTTACGCGTGCTCGAGAAAATGTTTTTATTTCCCATGGATTTTAGAAGACATTCCAAGATTGAGAATTTCAGCCTCAGCGCGATTCAATTTTCCTTTCATAGCCACGAGTGACGTTGTCACACCTCCCCTTCCCTCACGCTTCGATCTCTCTCTGACTTTGGAAGTGTCGTTAGACCGCTTTTTACTATTGACATGGCTTTACCGAAGGTATATTTAACTCACGCCGTTATAAATATGTAAAAGTGCACTTATCGTACTGCTGTCAGAGAATTATTAAGGTCAGGGAATTTGCTTAAAGTGCTGAGATCAACTGCTCACTGCTGAAGATACCTGACTACTTTCATCTTGTTCTTCCTCGAACGTGTCTTTTCTTACGAAACCGCCTAATCGTTGACTGTCGACTTATTGGTCTTTTTATATCTGGTTATCCCATGCCTTCATGTCAACATATGTGGCATTACTGTATTTCCACATGTGGTTCGATATGGCAACATCATCTGGCAAACTAATATCGCGTGACATGCCAATCCCTAACATTCGAATATTTATGTTTTACCACTAATCTATGTCGCTCATCGTCCCCATTATTACGCGGTTGCATCGTGACATCGATCTCGCCAACACCTTGGTTTCGTCCCACATATCCCGGATGTGTAGGAAACAGAGCGATTAATGGCCGATCCAGCTCCTGGCATCAGTGCTGTACCTCACGATGATAATCTGCGGTACTTTGATGTAGCTATCACAGGACCTGACGGAAGTCCGTTCGAGCGTGAGTCATATTTTGGTCGTCCGATCAATTGTGATATCGTATGTGTAGGTCTGTACTCATAGACCTATCCGATTTACAGGAGGAGTATTTAAGCTGGAGCTATTCTTACCTGAAGAGTATCCGATGAGTCCCCCTAAAGTTCGTTTCTTGACAAAGATATACCATCCCAATATCGGTAAGGTTTTTATTATGGAATAGTACTTACTCTATTGATCTAGTCTACATGTGTCTGTTATCCAGATAAACTTGGTCGCATTTGTCTGGATATCCTGAAAGGTGAGACGCTTTATGATTCTCACTCCGTAGCCTATTGTTTATATTTGGTTTCTGTCATCAGACAAATGGTCTCCCGCTTTACAAATCCGCACTGTGTTATTGTCCGTCCAAGCTCTGCTTTCTGCCCCCAATCCAGACGACCCTTTAGCGACGGATGTAGCGAAGCACTATAAAGAGGATGAGAAGGCGGCTCAGGAAGTCAGCAGACAATGGACCCAGCAATACGCATCTTGATGGCGTCGATGGAGGGGGGGGTGGGGTATTGTGTTACTGGCATGTAGAATGAGACTGACTGTGCAACTTTGTGATACTTTGATTCATTAATAACATTCATGTGTCTTCTCGATAATAGTTTCTCATATTTTACACTTTGAATTTCCATGTTGCCGTGGCCACCGTAATTGTGTTTTACTAAGGTCATCATGTCCACCCCGCATAATTGGAACCCCGACACATTAGGCCAGCACCAGGCTTGGACTCCTTTCTTGTTTCTTACTATCAGTATATGGCTGAAGTTCTTGAAGACCTTTCAGCTCGAAACTCACAACAGGTTGCTCAACCACGGAAGAGATCTCATCAGGATTCTATCTGCAATATTGACCCCGAGCGTCGAAGCGATGATGGTGGGGATGGAAGCGGCAGTGGTGCCAACGCTGGTCATAGTGAGAGAGATGGTGACGAAGATAATAGACAAGTAGGAAGTCAGAAGCGTCCAAGAAGTGAGGGTCGTGTTGAAACGGAGGTTTCTCGTGGCAATTCACCGTGGTCGCTCTCAAGGCCCCATCTTTCCCCTTTGCAAGTCGAACAGAACGCACGACATGTCGACTCGAGTACATCTTCTCCCGATACTATGATTCCGCTTGTAGTCAATCAATTGCAAGAAGTCGAAGAAATGGAACATGATCACACTGGCGGGTCGAGTGGTGGGTCCTCTTTCCACACCGCTCAGGAAGACCTTGCGCGATCAATGGAGTTTGATCAGCAAATGGATATAATTAGGAGATCTCCAGAGCTCCCGGTCAATTTATCTCCTAGAAGCTCACATATCCACTCAGGAAACAGATTAGCGGAAGGCGAGACACATTTTGGAATCAGGGTCTCCCCACCTGAATTGTCTGGAGCGTCTGAAGCGGATGTATCTGACGAAGGTATGTTGTAATAAGCTACACAGGTGTCCGGCGTGCATTGTTAATGAATCTCCATCCTCCAGACCACGAAGAAACCACACCTAATGGTGAAGTAGGAAACGAGGCTGCATCGGCGGACGTGCCTAGACATGCGCGTTCGATTGAACGAACCCATGCACATGGGCATGGTCATCCTTCCCCGCCCGAGTTTCTCGAGCGGCCGTATGCCCCAGATCCGTACAGGTCTCGTTTTAACTCACCATTTCCATCTTCATTTATTGCTAGCGACGTACCAGAACTTATGCCCCGGCCTCGGCTACTTCCTTTTGGCCTTCCTCTGCACGCCCCATTTGGAACTCTATCGCATTCTTCCCACTCTCCCCGCTCGCCGCTCTCACCGGGTCCACCGCGCGCGACTGCTAGTGATGGTACAGACAGACGTTCCGTCGCGCTGGAGCCGTCTCCCTCCGCATCTAGTCTCCGGAATGCGACCAGTCCATCTGAAAGTGGCATTCGCAGTACTGCGACGCTAACGGATCGTGGTGATCGAGGCGTTGTGTCGAATAGGACGCCGCAACTGCCTGAATTACTTTTTGGTAATGCACCTACCTCTCGTTATCGCAATCTACCTACCACAAGTGATTGGTTTCAAGACATGCATGATTTATTTGATCCATTTGAACCATTTTCTTTTGATGATAATCAGGGTGGCCGTCCCATCACGCGAGATTCAAGCGGATTCGCGTCTTCATCCACTTCTCCTAACGAAGGGACTTCGAACAGGCGACACTTTGAACGAGTGTTGTCTCGATACCCAGATGATATATTGCATAGGCCAGTTGAAAACGAAGGCACGAGAAATTCTCGTTTGGCTTCCAGCGCTTCCCACATACCTCCGCGAGTGGCTGGTAACAGTTCTCGTACAGAAAGTGAGACTCCCTTACACGATTTTACTGACCTCTCTCGCCAAAGTACCGGCTCCCCCGACCCAGTTACGACGTCCGCTGAGAGGACTAGGCTAATAAGAGATCACTCTGGCACGAACTGGCCGTCTGGTCTTTTTGACGACAGCGACTCTGACAGAGGTGAATCACAACCTTCGACTCCCGGATATGAAGTACATCGTAGTCATGAAACAGAAACCCATCGAAATACGACGATGAGGTCCCCACCTTCCGTCTTCAACGCCAGTCGTGAGGCTCGACGCCGTCAAGGCGCGATGGTCAATATCTTCGACTCATTAAGAGATAGGCACCCGCGTTCTTCTACCTCTGAGTCCGAAACTCCGAGACGGTTTCCAGGGTTGATCGACGAAGATTATCCAATTGCCACAAGTACCACAAATACATCTTCGGCTTCGTCACACTCTACCTCGATTGGTCGATCTTCTAGTTCTCGATCACTCCTGGACCCGGCTTTGCGCTTCGGGTCGGGTTATACTAGTGATTCGAGATCGTCTTGGTCCTCAAGTTCTGCGTGGGGCGCAGATCCGCACTATGGAGCACGTCGTCCCACCAGATCGAATGGCACACCTTATTGGGGTGTGATGCAGGACGCTCCGGTTGTGCAAGAAAGGCCGATGGCACCAGTTCCGACTGAGAGAACAGACGGTCCGAGACCGCTTTCTTCACTGTTTGCTTCATGTGCGTAATCAAACTGATGGAAAACTGAGTATTAAGCTTGTCCTGACAGCCGAACATGCAAGTACATCAACGGGCCGCACCGGCCGTGAGTAGATTATTCCCATATATTTTCGTTTAATGACCTGCTGAGCTTGAATAGAAACGAGCAGATTGCCCACGACAAATGATCATACATGGCAACGTCTGTTGCCTGGTCGTCTTCGTTCTGACCCTACTATCCGTTCTCCTTTCCGATTACCTGGTATTGTCTACCATTGATGAACCTGACATGGGTCTAATGTCTTTCTTCTAACTATCAGAATTCGAAAATCCTTTCAGAAGAACAGCTCCCGGGGTAGACTCACAAACACGCCGACGTGATGTCAACCCGCCTGGTATGCTATTGCAGTTCACTTTTGTGTGTATGTTGATATTTATCTTTACGTAGATGTGGTGCTACCCAGACCCCGCGATTTGTCGCCCACACGGACTGAGGATGCCAATGTCCACACGGCCTCTCGTTCTCGAGTGGATCATTCGAATAGTTGGTGTCTTTCATTTTTTCATTGGTGTCTACCTCACAACTTGCTTTGATAGATCACAACGGTCCGAATGTGGAGGCTGAGAGTCGAATAAGTATGCATAATGCTTCTCAGTCCGCTATGCGTAATCTCTTATTGGATATAGGATGGCGACATTCAGAAGAGGATGATATCCTTACTAGCCGTCACCGTCGTTTGGCATCAATGGACGCTGCAATGGAGAACCGAGCCAGACGTCTTGCATGTATGTATCTTGACTCTTCTCATTTATGTGCAGAAACAAACCGATGGATTAATTATCAGATAATGACCCCACTCCTCGACCCGTTGGGCCTAGACTTGCATCCGACTCTCGGCTACATTCCAACGTCCACAACACAAGTCATGATTTTGGTGAATTCCGTGAGTACCTTCCTATGGTCATTACAACGGTATTTCATACTTGATATATGTGAAGATGCCACCTCACCGAACATATTTCCTTCATTTTCAAGAACTCCTAGCTCGCCATCCGAAAGAGGAGAGACTGATATACTTGCAGACACCTTGCGACCCTCACCTTCGTCGTCTAACCAGAATGTGCATCCACCGGTGAATGGTAATTCAACAGTTACAGGTCTCTCTACTCTTTGGGGTGAAATGTATGGCGAAACACCGAGATTTGACCGAGGCTATACGGCAGGGATGCCTGATCTGCGAGAGGCTGATCCTGAACAAAGGCGATCCTGGCGCCCTTATCGTCCGCCCACTCATAATAGTAACAGTAGAAACACCGGAGAGACATTCAGCGAGCTCGTCCGCAGACGAGCGGCACGAGTGGATGCTCAAAGGGCAACGCCAAGGTCACCATCACCAGATACGGTACTTCAAGCTGCATATCAATTTCCGCGATCCCATGTCGATGAATCAGATGTAGCCCGACGCAGAGAACGACTTCCCGGAATGGAGAGACGCGGAATGGCTACTAGCGTTTCAACCCCTAATCCGCTGACTTCGACTCTGGGTGAACCTCCTCGGGCTGTTCGTGAAACCCATGGGCAAGATCCTCACAGCTCTCTCTTCTTGGAACGGTCATTGGGTTACCGACATAATTCTGGGGCAGCTGCAGCTGCAGATTATCTAGCGAGTCTTCAGCGAGTTGATGAGCAACGCTCTCGTCCATTAGGCGGATTCCGACCAACAACACAACTTCCGCGCAGTAGCGAGACAAATTCCTTCCGCCAAAGTCCAATCATTGGTAGCGTGTCTCATGTGGAGTCCTCTGACACAAATATTCTGGCCAACACAGCAGAAGACCCCACTAGCAGCGCCTCTCGTGATCGTCAGCAATTGCGCGACATTATCAGCCGACGTACTCGAGATGAGGAGGATGCAACTCGCCGAGCCTTCTTGTCGCGATTCGACAGGGGTCGCACTCTGAGCCATAGAGAGGAACAGCCCAATGGCTCAAGCATGACCACACAACAGGGACAAATGCGTGAAGCGCCATGGGGTAGAATACGACCATCTGAGGATCACTGGGGCGAAATATTGGAGCCAGGACAGCACGGCGAAAGCGATTCAACTCAATCTCGCATGCATCGCTTCGGGGAGACGATGCGGCGCAGACGTATGCCGCCTGCTTACAGCTTTGCATCCAGCAGTTCGACTGAGTTGAACGACCCATCAGCCTCTTCCGCAACGCGTCCCATTCGCCGTTCGCCGTCTCCTGCTTCACTTGCGACTAGGCAGCAGCAACGGCAATTACGATTCGCAAGAGCTCAGGGGCGATATCGTGAAGTGGGTACAGATTTGTTTACAGAACGAGGCCGCGGAACATTTGCCTCGAGGTTCGATGTGTTTGCTGGTTCACGAGCAGGCTCTAGGTTTGCGGCGAGATTGGGCGACTATATGGTAAGTCGGTTATAACGCAACATGGCCAGTCAATGATGGTTGAATTTTATAGCGAGATGAAGATTTCGACTCGTCATATGAGAGCCTCATCAGGTTAGCTGCAATGGTCGGAGATGCAAAGCCTCGTGGAACATCAGCACACTTGTTGGCAGCGCTGCCGACGGGCTTTTACAAGGACTTTGCAGAACCAGAAGGGGAAACTCGATGCCCTATCTGCTTGGATGACGTACGTCCATCTACTCGTCCACTTCATCCTTTTGAAAGTTTGCTCACATTATCCCAGTATAAGGAGCTCGACCCTATATTAAAAATCAGCGACTGCGATCACTGGTTCCACAAAGACTGTTTGGAGGTAAGAGGCTCATATGTGACAACATGATGAACGATTTAAAGTATTATTTTGCATTCCGCAGCAATGGTTGCAAAATGCTCGCTCATGTCCACTTTGCAAAACCATAGTTCGTGGACGCAAACGCGGTCAAAAGTCTCCCCCGGATGATACACCTGGCCCTAGTCGGAGAGATGACGACAGTGACGATGATCCGCCTAATAACGGTCCATTGGGAAGAGATGGGAGTCCAGGACTTGCTCTCACTCTGGAGGAATTTGGGTCGTATGCTGGAGGTTGGCCATGAGGCCGGAGGTGGAGAAGACTATTATTAGAATAACATTTCCAATATTTGCCAGACATGGGCTTTTTGTACTAGAAACATCTTTGTTATGTCTTGAATAAATGTTTAACTGAACAAAGCGTTCAGTCAACCAGTTCGTTGGTATGTTAAAACGCGTTGAGTCACGTGTTAGGGATCCGCACGTGCCTTTTCGCGTGTTCTCCTTCGTCCAACCTGCAGGTGCGTGCGAAGGGTTTTTCTAGCTTGCCTGTATTTGATGGACGCGTAGAATGATAGGTAATGGATAAGACACGGATTATCTCCTGGCGTGAACGAGCCCTATCCCAACAGCTTGAGAACAGCGATGATAAGGCAAACGGCGGGAAGATAAATGTGCTGTGGTCGAGTTCTCAAGGAGGATGCGGTCCATTAAAAAGACTTTTGAGAGATGTTGAAAGTGACTGGTTTTACTTATTTTTCATATTCTTCGGCTTACAATTTCTTTTTTCTCTCAATATTCGCAACGTACTGTCTATACTCGATGCCGAACCAACAGAATCACATCTTCCCCCGCCAACGCAGGCACAAAGACCTACATTTCATAACCCAACGGGACCGGGTGATGACTTGGTACACTCTCCGGACAACGCATCACCAAATCTTTCTCCGATATCTACAACCTCAGCTACCTCAAAAGGATCTTCTGAATCGGCAATAGCTTTACGCACCTCAGCATCATTCCCTTGCGTTACCCCATCAACTCGCCCAGCAAAACGTTTACGCTCATCTCTTAATATCCCCTCGTCCAAAACAAGTGGAAGTCCGGTCTTATCCTCTAAAGGAAAGGGGAAATTTGGCATATCTAGCAATGTGCTACTGAAAGTATCACGGTCCCTTAACGAGAAGGCGATGACTGAATACTCAGGTTCTCAACAACGAACATCACAGCGATCTCAAGCATTAACCAGATCATCCACCCAACAAGTGCCCCCGCCACTCTCCCTCACTCGTCAGACTTCTGATCAACTAGGTTCCTACCCTAAACCCTTAAGGGAAGTCGAAGTCGCCCCGTTGCCAACGCAGTCTGCTCAAGCAAGCATACCGGAGAAAAAATACTCCTCAACAGCAAGAACCTCTGAAACTACCTCACGGCATTCCACAACAATCACCGACTCGCCACGGAAAGTACGATTAAAGGCATTGTTGAAGACTATTGATCAAGCTGCTCCATTTCCCAATCAAACCACACCTACAGTTTCTGAATCCCGCACCGTGTCAGAGAATTCGGATTTGGATTCAGGCCGACCTGCCGCCCAGGAGCCTGTGAGACTACTGTCCGATCCACGTCGACGTAGGCCTTTGGCACTGGGTATGCGGCGCCCTGTACTTCCCCAAAAAGTAGCGGGCTCCGTGCTAAAATTGGCAGGTTCCATATCTAATGGAAATTCGTCCCAATCAAGTATCATGAGTGCCGTATCAGCTGTTTCTTCATCTTTGACAGTGGCGTCCCTGGTGGGAGACATTTCAAATTCGAATCAGGTGGCACATCCTTTATCTCAACATAACGGAGCAACAAAAGTTCGGCCTCAACGGAGCCATGCTGGATATAGAGTTGTGAGCCCGCAATCGACCCCTGCCTTCAACACATTATTGTTGCCATCAGATATTGAAGACGACCTGCAAGGAGCCGATGAGGAGATTCAGGGCATTCAATCGACACCAGAGATTGCAAATGCTGGTCTTCAGAAAGAACTCAAGGAGGATGATTTTGAAGGCCACATATCATCTGACGGGTATTCATCTTCATCGTATGGCGATATCGACGTTGACCTTACGGCATTGGAGGATGTCTGTAAGGTTTATGACGCATAATGACGCCAGGGTATTGCAGGGGCTTTGCTCTATTTCCAGAGACGGGGTTGCGGGGGGCTGTGCTAACTTCTATGACAATTTTCCACTATGGGTTTCCCCATCAAACTCTGTCCTTTGTTGGATAGGCGTAAGTTGAGCAAGACAGATGCCTAGGGGAAGTGACATCATCCTGTGGGTTTTAAGATCAGATGTTACTCCTGAACCTGTCACATTCAAAGAGGAACTGATTGGCTACTTGCGGCAATCAAGCCGGATGAAGTGCCTGTGTAAAGAACGTAAGATAACCTGACAAGTCTTGAACATTGAGGGATGGTCGATTAAGGGAAGGTGGTGGCACAGGCCATTACATAATAGTAGTTTGTGGCCAGTCGAGATCTAAATTAATTCTTCCATAAAGAAGTTGCCAAAGATCTTGGCAATTCCGATGGAATAATCAACAGTTTGTCAACCTACCCGAGTGGGAGGGATATAAAGAAAACCCCACAAGTATGCCATAAAGGTGGGTAGTGTCGCGGGCAAAACTTCTGGTTCAGTTCTGATGGCCGGCTAGCCGACAGGATGGCAGTTACCAGGGTCGGCAAACGCCCGAGGGCTGTATAGAATATCATTCTATACAATAGTGCTATCTAGTTAACATGTCGTCTTGACTCGGGTTTGTGGCTGGTCCATCATAGCATAAATGTTTTCCGCCAAAAGCAGCGGAAGCTTGTCAATGACATTACGGACATTCATGTCAATAAACTATAAAATATCGATCTTCCTCATTGAGCTGGGATCCAAGCCACCCGTAATTCCTGAGTAAAACTTGTTCCAAAATTGAGGTTACCTCGTCACGGGATATTGTTTACGACTTTCGAAAGGGAGTGCGCGCGCAGAACGTCAACCAACAATGCATAAAATGGCAGAATATAGTTGTCATTAATATCATTAAGTAGCAGGTATAACATCAATGCCAATTCCAGACGAGCATGCATGTCACCATGGTGATATTTACCGTCGATTTTAGCTCGTTTATGCAATACATAACAGTGTCCTCAGTCGAAAAAGCTTATTACATCATAATGTAGTATTATCTATGTACTTCTGCTGTTACTAAGTAATATACGCACATATTCTGCATTTTGCCATGGGTAAAACCAAATGTGTCATTTGCTGGCCTATGGCCACATTGGCGAGTGACAACAGTTGCCCAAGGTTGCCCACAGCTCGGAACTGTTAAGCATCGATTAGTCACATGTTAAGTCCTAGTTCCAGTTCCCAGGCGCACCCAGCCATCCACAATGTCTCCATCCAGTTCGATGCCGAACAAGATTAAGCTTGAGATTGGACAATTGCCCCGTATGAAACAACGGCGATTTCCTTTGGTCCGCTTGGATGTCTCGTTCATGTAACTTCCTAACCTGTTTAGTTCTCAAACGCGCATTGGCATCATATTTACGGTTCTAGGCTTGTTATAGTAATGAATTGAAGACTTGTACATCTACCGCCTGCAACCTAATGTTGAAACATTGTATTGTTATAGCGCCCAGGTACCTGTGAAGGGATAACAATGCGAGGGCCTCAGCGCCTCAACTTGCTCCTTGAACTACTACATATATCCTTTAACTAACTTTCTTTCTTTCTTCTTTCTTCCTTTCTTTCAAACCTCACGCACGACAAAAACCTGTCCGAAGCGGAATTAGTCGTTGGACCATGTCGCCCTTTCCGAACATCGTCTCTTTCGCAGCGGTGAACCCCAGTATCCCTGTTACAAGAATGCTCGTCGTTTTCACTCCCTATGAAAGGAAAGGTGTGATAGTAAGCACTGAACACTATCGTTATTTACCGTTCTCTGAAGTTCTATGGAATAGGTCATGGCCATAGCTGGCGTAACCAGCTGCGTGTTGGTTTCGTCACTACTACTTTATATTATTTTTACTGCCGTATCCCCATGGCCAAAGAGACGACCGGGGTCACCCCCTCCTTTCACAAGTAAGCAAATAGCGTAAGTAATGTACAAGATCATATTTTATCTGATTGTTGAACTGTATTACAGGGTTTTCGTTATTTGTTTATTGGCATCAGATTTATTGCAAAGTATTGCTGGCGTGACACAGGCGAAATGGGCAATGGAAAATCAAATATATGAAGGTCATGTTTGCTCAGTACAAGGTCAGTCACATAATGTAAAGTACGCCGATTCACAGAATAAACCTTTCTATATGTAGCTGCAGCACTAGTTGTCGGCGATCTTGGTTCCACAGTGTGGTGCGTGTCCATAAAATATTATGCCGCTTATCTCTGAGAATGAATTCTTCTTAGGAGTTGTGTTATTGCTGCACATACATTTAGTGGACTCGCTCTGGGAAAACACTGGCCACGCTGGGTTGTCTACGTTACCGTTATTACCGGATGGAGCTTCCTTATCCTCTTGAGTAAGCACTCATAGTTTGGCTTATAATTTTACATGGAGCTAATGACTCGTAATAGCTCTACTTCCACCAGTTCTTCACGATCATACGCGAGGGCCATTTTGTTCGTATCTATAGTTTGTTTCCTGTAGATATGCTAATTTTAATGATACCAGTCTCAATTGCCGGCACATGGTGAACTCAACGTTTATGCTGATTTGTGTCGACGAGGCTGATGGCTATCCGACATATAGGTGCTTCATCTCATCCAATTATGCCATAGCACGATTGGGCATTCATTACATTCCGGTATATTATTTCATTTGAGAACATCTCCGCTACAGAGTAACCTTTCGCTCTAGTTATTCATTGCAGCTATCGTACTTTTCGTATTCTATACGCTTGTTTTCCTCGTCTTGCGAGGGAACATAAGCTTTAGAGGTTCGGGCGTAAAATCAACCCCAAAGCGTGCTGAAGACCTCTTTTTACGTGAACGAGTAGTTATCGCGAAACGAATGCTCTGGTGAGTAGCAATGTCTTCTGTTAATATTATTTAACTCAATGTGGTCTAGGTATCCCTTTGGTATGTAATTTAATTGCTGGATTTAATTTACAGAATATGACTTTTTCATAGCCTATCTCACTTGTATTCTCCCCATTGCAATTATTCGTCTGGTCGGATTGAAGAAAGGCAATTTGCCTGACTCGGTCTGGATCTTTGGCATGTTTTTCCTATTTTCCCTCGGTGCGTGTTGTCCGTTCTTTTAAAGGAACCTGGTACAAACTTCAGCACATAGGCGCAGTGGACTCGGTCATTTATGCTACAACTCGCAAATTAATTAAACCGCTCAATTTCCCGACTCACATGCGCACTTTCAGTGATAACTCCAATAATACCAACACCATCAAAGGTGACATTGTGTCAAGAAATCCTAGCACAGTCAAGAAATCCTCGGCATACAGCGATAGCGCAATGTATATGCCGAAAACTCCAGGCTCGTCCATTGAAGACCTTCGAGACCCCTCGGACACCCTACAGAAGCAAGAGTCACATTTGGATCCTCGGGCAGTTCATGTTACGCTGGAGAGAGAACAAGTAATAATATAATTTAGATACTGACCACAGTCCTTTTCTGGTTTCTTTTAGTTTACTTCGCAGATTTGTTCCAGTCTAAACTCTGACTTGGTTGTACGTCATTATAATCCTTGGTTCAAGGATATTAGGGTATCAGCATTCCTGGATAATTTGTTACCGCTTGTATTTCCCGATGGGATTTCGCCCACATTGTATTGATCGCATTTATGAAGGAACACGTTAGCTGTTAGAATCGGGTGATCAGCCTTTGGTAGCGAGTCATCAAGTTTGTCCAGTTCGACCTGCTCAGATTATTTCTATTGGAAAGTGCTGATCAGCACGCCAAGGGAAGCTTGTAGTCTCCACTTCATTCTACTCGCGTGGACGCTTCAATCCCTTTGGAGGTAGTTCATTTTACACAAGTGCTATCAGAATAAGCTTAGATTATACTTAACATTGTAAAAACCCAATCAACCCCAGAGGCTGAAAAGATGGACGGCTGAAGCCTCCTCACTACTGTTTAGTTGTCAACGTTCAACTTTGGCAGTCATAAGTAGCCTCTACCCCGATTCGTATTCAATTCAATCACCCTCACGGAGCACAACCTGTCTATATTTGGGCTAAGAAGCGCGCTCTGAGTTCACACAACAGCTACGTGGTATCAATCAATCCGAGTGTGGGTCGTCCATCTTCAAATGCGTTCCATTCGATTCTACGCGGTGACCGGTTGTGACGGGCATGCGAGGGCAGCGAGGTCTGCCGTGATTCCTGTTGTGACAGTGAAATTGACATTGGTTGAGAAATATGCAGTATCAGTGGACGCTTGATCGTTTGTGAGCCCTTGAGTTATTGTAAGGGATCATGATGTAACACTTCGGGATATATCTTCACGATGGAGTTTTGCTACTCATGTGCAAGCCTCCGAGTCGCTCCTCCAAGAAAGCTGCATGACACTGACAAGCATCCTCCATATGCACCCCCATTATTCCCAGCAGCTTGTCCAAATTCGACGACTCTTGCTTGTGGGCTGCACTGTTTCTGCCTTGGAAAGTTGTCGCAGTCGCCAACTCCTTAGGGGATGTGCCCTCAAGTTGTTCTTCAGATATTGGTGATTCAACATCAAGGTATGGGGGTGGGGCTGTTAGGACCCGTGGCTGGAACCCGACCGGACTCTGTATGTATCTCATCCCATATCCTCATTGACTCTCACCATTTCTCCAAGTCAAAGCCATATACATAATCATAGTCCTGAATGATCTTACTCACTGACACTTAGTCAATATTCCCAACAGAGTGACCCTGCATTCTGTGATCCAAATCTCTTGGCTAATCCTCTTATTATTTATCCACCTTATCCCACTTGTATACAGTGGCTCACAAAACTGTCCCAATGTTTTGGTAATTCCAACCATTAAATGTTTTATAACTGATTAAATAAATTCCTAAAATAGTGAAAATATTCTAAGAGATGCCTTAGCATACTAACTTTTATACTCCCAAATATTACATAATATTCATTTGTCAGAGTGAATATTTAAAAATAACCAATCATTGGGATAGTTTTGTGAGCACCCTTTTTGAATCAGATATCTTGTTATTTTAGCACTTCATATGGCTTCTGTTACAACTGGAAAACCCACCAGGCTCCAGGCACTAACTTATATGTACCTGCACCTACACACACCAATTATCAGTTTACTGGAATACCTGCCAGACTCCAGATGTCAGACCTGTCCATGCTCGACCTATCACTTCATGTATCTGTCACAACCATCACAAGTCACAACATTGTCACAAACATTCAAAGGTAATACTTGACAACTCTTCAACTCATTGAATTCAACTTGACAAACCTGAACATTATTCAACAATATTGAATCTCTTTTGACATGTCTCATTTTGATATCACGAATGATTTCATTATTAGATCATAATATAGTCATAACGATATGAAGAAAAACATAAAAGGGCCATGAAAGGAGTAAGGGAAGTCAGTCAAAATATCTGTAAATTAGTCATATTAATAATCTATCTTGTCGTAACTTCTTTGACAATACTTCCATAAGTTCTCATGACTGGTAATAGCCTCTTACTTCATTGACAGGGCGAATATATACTTTGTTGAACAAGGCTTTCAAGTTCAATTAATAGAATAATATTCGATTTTATTGAAGAATAATTGATTCGTGACAGTATCAGTCACCAGAATACCCACCAGAACCTGCTCCTGTCTATCTCCAACCCTGTCCCACACACCAGTCACCAGACCCTGCTCAGAAAACCCAACAGCTCTCTAACTGAGCTCCATTCCCTTTATGGTCAAATGACCTGTCACATTTCAGACTCTGCTCCTGCCCCATTCCTGTTATGGTCTAATGACCTGTCACGATTCAGACTCCACTCCACTCCATCTTGTTCCTAACACCAAGTTTGGTGTTTACTTATCTTGTTTCATGTTTACTAGTTTGGATTTCATTATTACTGGCTTTGGTATGACATACATTCCACAGTCTATATAGTCTGGCAGATGTTGTATATACAATCCAGTCAGAAAATCAGCTTAGATTCTCCCCATAATCTCAGTACATTTTCAGCTCTAATCTCCTCTTTGAAACACACCGCTATTTACCTCATCAGGGCCCATGGGCTCCAACCTATCTAATACTCAACCTCTAACTCATCACCACCTGACCCCTCGACCTCTGCAGGATTCCTGCAGTTGACTTCCTGACCTCTCAACCCACCAACCACTCCCAGACTCCCCAGGATTCCTGTCCACCCATCTGAAATTGGACAACACAATCTCATGAGGGTGCAGCCTATAAGCTGAAGCCAAGTCCTACTGGCTTTCTTGTGCATGTCCTTAACAGCTTCCCTTAGTCTTTATTACAGCATCAAGTCTTCTTGGAATACTTTCTATAGGTTTCTGACACTCCTGAGGCTCAATCTTTGGCTATTCTATTTCCACCCTCTTCTATAACTCCTAAACTCCCTTTGATGGTGAAGGATATTTTTGTAGCTATTTCTTCAGGTGATTTTAAAGATGTTCTATGTGATTGAGGTCAGGAGACTGTGCTGGCTAGCCTAATACCTGAATCTGATTTTCAGAAAGCCATTTTTGTGCCATCTTGGATGTATGCTTTGGATCATTGTCTTGTTGGAAAATGGCCTTATCTTCTGGAATCTCCAAATATCTAATGCTCTGGGATAAATTCTGATCCAGGATCTCCACATATTGTGCAGAATCCATCCATCATTCAATCTCTGTAAGCCTTCCTACTCCATTCCAACCCATATGGCCCCAGACCATGATATTTCCATTTTGGAGGATAATGTTATGACCGTGTTGCAACCCGATGGTCCCTGATGATACTACTGTCTGCCTACATATCAAGTTACTGGCCAAGTCATCATATCAGCAACCATCAGTAAACTGACACTGACATATGTATACCTTCATGGCAATCAATCCCCATTTATGCCCCTGTCAAGTTATACTTGTGCCATCTGGTTATGCTTTGATACATCTCTTTTTATTATGATGATCTGTTCTACTCTATGTTTCACATATACCTATATATACTTGTAGCTTTTGGACTTTTCTCTTTTTCCATAATCCCGCTCTCAGATAATAATGGTTTCTGATCTTATCGTAACCTTCCAGTTCCTAGTCAAGTTTATTTGTCACTAATTGGACATTCCCACTTTTACCTTAGTTAGTATTTCGAGACACTGATAACTAAGTCCAACTGTAATGTAGCTACAAGGCAATCAGAATATCGACTCAGAAATACTTGTATACCTCTCTCATAGTCCCACTCTAAATATCCCACTCTTTGCCTTTGCTTGCACTCGCTCACTCTCTCCAACCTTTCGACTCCCAACTTATCCTTCAGCTTCCAATTGGTGACTTACCGAGAGGATTATTTGACAGGATTAGTTTTCCACCTGCCCAAAATTTAAGGAGATCTGACAGTAACTTGTGAGGGCACAGCATACATGTATAAGCTGAAGCCAAGTCCTTCTGTTCAGTCCCCATTGGTCTACCAACATCAGTCAGTTTTCTGTTCTTAACAGATAACCCAAAACTTTAAAAGTTATTTGTCCACTAAAGTATGTATATATATTTATATTGTTTGTTGTAGAATTAATATTTAATCAAATTCAGTCCATTAGGTGATACTCTGTAGAATAAGGAAATATTAATATTTATCTTGTATCTCACAAAAGTTAGTCAAACAAACATATATAGATTATCCTTTTGGGGATAAATTCCACAACATGGATTGGTTGGCCAGATATGTAGTTTTGGTTAACTTCCTAAACCAAATAAATTTAAATTATATAAACTACATTTGAAAGTTCACATGTATATAAGAGAATACATCTTATCCTAAAGATTAAGTCATAACCCAAATAATCTTGTTTAACCATAATGTTTGTGGATATTTTAAAAGTCACAGAGATACTAGAGAATGCATTTTATCCCAAAGATTAGGTAACAACCCAGATAATCTTGTATAACCATGACATTTATGCATATGTTAAAAGAGCATACAAGTCTTAAAGATGAAATTTTGGGATAATGAATATAAACTCCTAAAACATGTAGTCATAGCCAGAGGGAACAGTCTCACACAAAAATACAAGGACTTTTCCATAAAATTTTGTATATTCAATAAATTGTGACTATCCTCCCTCCATGCTTGACAGTAGGTTAGGTTGCCCTATGTCACGAATCGATTATTCTTCAATAAAGTCGAATAATATTCTACAGATCAAATTGAAAGACTCGTTTGATGAAGTATATATTCACCCTGTCAATGAAGTAAGAGGCTATTACCAGTCACAAGAACTCACAGAAGTATTTGTCGAAGTAGTTACGACAAGATAGATTACTAGTATCACTATTTTACAGATATTTCGACTGACTTCCCTCGCTCCTTTTGTAGCCCTTTTATGCTTTTCTTCGTATTGTTATGACTATGTTATGAACTAATAATGAAATCATACATGACGTCAAAATGAGACATGTCGAAAGAGATTCGATGTTGTCGAATAATATTCAGGTTTGTCGAGTCAAATTTGGTGCATCGAAGAGTTGTTGAAAGTTACCTTTGATTGTTTGTGACAATGTTGTGACTTGTGACAGTTGTGACACCCTATCAGAAAGTGGTTCTCCAGCTCTCTTCCACACATACATATTGATATCCATCTGACCCAATCATATTGATTTTGGTCTCATCAGACCATAAACCCTCTTCCAGTCATCCACTGTCCAGTTTTGGTATTTGAGGGCAAAGCTTAACATTGCCTTTTTACATATGTTGAGCCTTGAGCAAGGGCCTTGTTGCCTTGACTACAGCTTTGAAAGCATGCTGTTTCAAGGTCTTCCTGACTGTTTGGGGTGGGATATGATGTTGATTGATGGAATTAATGTAGTGTGTGGCCTGGACAGCATTATCTAGCTTGACAGAGGTAATTTGATACATGATCCTCCTTTGGTCAGTAGGAGAAAGCTTGGAAGGACATTCTCCTTTCAGGTTTTTTTTGTTTGTGACTATCTCCTGACCAAATCTACTGATAGAAGACTTGCTAAAACCTGTTATAGAGGCCACATTTCTATTGGAGAGTCTATTTTGTAGGATGGAGATGGCTTGTTCTCTTTTAAGAGGAGAAATAGTTTTCATGATGAGAGTGACATTTAAAATGTCACATAATTTGTTTTGGAATTTTCCTATGCCTCTAGTATATGATATTATATAGTGAAATCTGTGAAAAGATAGGGTTACAAAACTGTCCCAATAATTGACTATTTTTAAATATTCACTGTGATACCAATGTTCATCAATATTATATAATATTTAGGAATATAAAAGCTAGTATGCTAAGGCATCTGTGAGAATATTTTCACTATTTTAGGGAATTTATTTGATCAGTTACAAAATATTTAATGGGAATTACCAAAACATTGGGACAGTTTTGTGAGCCACTGTACACCCACTTGTTAATTGTTTGAGCCAACCCAACCCATTTCTGTATACCTTGTTTTATGTTTGACTTATTATCATGATTTTTGTCCAATAGATTTATATTACAATTATCAATTCCAACATATGTAAATACCTAGCTTATATATATGTAACTACAAACCAATATAAATATCAACTTGACTTGTGTATGGTCTTTTGTCTCTTGTCTTTTGTCTCTTATTTGCTTGATATTCTGAACTCCTCGGCTTCCATATATTCCTTGTATATTGTCTAGTATAGCAAATAAATGTCCTTTGAACAACACTACCAAGGCTTGTGCTGCTAAGGCTGAGAAGCCCTCAGAGATGCCAACATCAGTGACTGAGTCAAAAGCAATGTAAGCAATCCCTTGGGCCTGTTACGACCGTGTCACAGCCATTTGGCCCCGAGGTTAGCGCCACCTATCGACAATTCAAGTTATCACTCAAGTCACCACATTGGAAACCATCGCCCCCGATGCTGATGTATGCTTTCGCGATGATCAAACTCCATTTACGCCCACATCAAAATATACTCGTACTATCTGGTTAAACTTTTGATACATCCCTTTTATTATCATGATCCGTTCTATCCTATGTTTCACATATGCCTATATATACTTGTAACCCTTGAACTATTTCCTTTTCCCATGATTCTGCTCTCGGCTATCTCTTCGGCCTCCGAACTAATCATAAACCTCCCATTCCTAGTCAAGCTTATTGTCAATACCTTGTTCCGCTCTTCTCCTAGTTAGTATTTTCTAGATGCCTGATACTTGTATATGAACCCGCTGTAGTTGTAGTTATTAGGCAATCAGAATATCGACTCAGAATACCCTCTTACACCTCTAGCAGTCTTGTACTAAGAATCCCCTCTTACGCCTCTAGCAGTCTTGTACTAAGAATCCCCTCATCCGCCTTCACGTGTGCTCGTCCACTCTCGGTCACCGACCCTTGGCCCGACACTCGACTTAACCTTCAGTCCCGATCAGCAACTCGCCGAAAGGAACTTGTTAGGATTAGTCTTCGCCCGCCCGAAATTTAAGGACACTCAACGGACATTTGCGAGGGTGCAGCACATAAGCTGAAGCCAAGTCCTTCCGATCGGTCCCTGTCAGCCAACTGACATCAGTCAGTTTTCGGTTCTTAACAGGGCCCCCATGCAGGCTAATAATTGTATTGGATCCTCCTGTGCAAAAGCAGCTCCTTGACTTGCAATGCATCCACTCATTTTAGACCCTCAAAGCTATTTTTGCTTCCTCCTTTTTAGCTTTTCCCTCTTAGTCTTCAGACTTGTTTTAGCTCCAGTTCAACTGGTCAACCCAGTCTCCCTCAAAACACTTGGACAACATTGTTTAACAATATTGTCACTTCTCAAAAGACCATTTCAGTCACCCTTCCATAAGGAAATCTTTATGTCATTTTATGACAAAGTTGGTTTTTGGTTATTCAGCAATCCTGGGATGCAACTAACTCACCCATTTACATACAATCCATTGATTGTTGGGTATTAGGTTATCATATAGCCCAGACATCCAATGATCAATTTCCTTCTCTTTAGATCAGCCAGGGTGTGGAGACTCCACTGGCCACCTATCTTTAGGTTCTTTTTGGACCTGTTATGACCATGTCACAACCCAACAGTCCCCGAGGTTATCACCACCTATCGATGATTCAAGTCATCGTTCAAGTTCTCACATCGGAAGCCATCGGTTTCCCAATGCTGATGTATGCCTTTGCAGTGATCAAACTCCATTTACACCCCCGTCAAAATATACTCATACTATCTGGTTAAATTCTGACACTTCCCTTTTTCTTTATGATGATCTGTTCTACTCTATGTTTCACACATGTCTATATATACTTGTAACTCTCAGACTTTTTCCTTTTTTTGTAATCCCACTCTCAGTTAATGCACAGCCTCTGAACTAATCATAACCTTCCAGTTCCTAGTCAAGCTTATTTGTCAATACTGTTTTCCGCTTTTATCCTAGTTAGTATTTTCTAGATGCCGAATACTTGTATATGAATCAGTTGTAGTTGTAGTTACTAGGCAATCAGAATATCGACTCAGAATACCCTCTTACGCCTCCAGAAGTTTCATACTAAGTACTCCCTATCCACCTTCACATGTGCTCACCTACTCTCAGTCCCTGACCCCCTTGGCCTGACACTCGACTTATCCTTCGTTTCTGATCGGTAGTTCTGCCGAGAGGTATTCATTAGAACTAGTCTTTGCCTGTCCAAAATTTAAGGACACCTGATGGATAATTGCAAAGACACAGCATATAAGCTGAAGCCAAGTCCTTCCGATCGGTCCCCATCGGCCTACCAACATTAGTCAGTTTTCAGTTCTTAACAGGACCAGTTCAATGCCCCACATTCACAACTACCTTTAGAATTCCACTGAACATCTCTCAGTCCAGCATCTCTGCACATGTGACTACTCTTTGTAGAAGCAACTGTTGAACATGATGGCATCCTGATGAAATCTTGTGACTTCATGGAATCCTCAGTAAACAGCATGCTAACCCCTTCAGATACTTGGTTTTCATCTTGGCAAGTCCAAATATTTACTACTTTCTTAGAACTCACTTGTATTTTTATTTTCAGCATGCCAACTTTTGGCTAGATGATGGGACATCTGCCTTAAGAGGGGACCAGTAATCATGCACTTTGACATGAAATGGATTTCTCTTGATTAAGTCAAATTATATTCTATAAATTGAGTATGGAAGCCTCATTCAATGAAGTATAAATTCACCCTGTTGATGAAGTAAGAGGAGGATAGTCACACTTCATTGAATATACAAAATTTTATGGAAAAGTCCTCATATTTTTAAGTAAGACTATTTGCTTTGGCTATGACTATATGTTTTAGGAGTTTATATTTCATTACCCCAAAATTTCATCTTTAAAACTTGTATACTCTTTTAAAATATGCACAAATGTCATGGTTAACCAAAATTATTTGGGTTGTGACTTAATCTTTGGGATGAGATCCATTCTCTAGTATCTCTGTGACTTTTAAAATGTCCACAAACATTATAGTTAACCAAAATTATTTGGGTTATGACTTAATTTTTGGGATAAGATGTATCTTGTATATTATGCAAACTTTCAAATGTAGTACATATAATTTAAATTTATTTGGTTTAGAAAGTTAACCAGAACTATCTGGCCAACCAATCCGTGTTATGGAATTTATCCTCAAAAAGATAATCTATATATGTTTGTTTGACTAACTTTTGTCAGATACAAGATAAATATTAATATTTCCTTATTCTCCAGAATGTCATCTGATAGACTGAATTTGATTAAATATTAATTTTACAACAAACAATATAAATATACAATGTATGTATATAGTCTGCCATATTGTTGTTATATGTGACTGAGTTGTATAATAGGTACTAATTCCAAACATTATCAGGGTGCTCTGGACCTAGTATGAGCTGTTGAGCTTCCAACACCTAAAGCTCAAGCACCTCTGCCTCCTTGGGCTGTACCAGGTCATAATAGGTGTGTGTCAGATTGGCTTTGGCCAGGATGGTGTGAGGGTGTCTGGACCTAGAATAAGTTGTTGGGCTTCCAATCCCTGAAGCTCAAGTACCTCTGCCTCCTTTGGCTATCCCAGGTCATAATAGGTGATTGCCAGATTGGCCTTGACCTGTATAGTGTGAGGGTGCTCTGGACTGAGTATGAGCTGTTGGGCTTCCAACACCTAAGCTAGAGCACCTCTGCCTCCTTGGCCTTCCCAGATCACTGTAGGTACTTGCCAAATTGACCTTGGCCAGAATAGTGTCAGGGTGCTCTGGACCCAGTATGAGCTGTTGGGCTTCCAACACCTGAAGCTGGAGCACCTCTGCTTCCTTGGGCCTTTCAAAATCACTGTAGGTGCTTGCCAAATTGGCCTTGGCCAGGATGGTATGAGGATACTCTGGACCTAGTATGAGCTGTTTAGCTTCTAACACCTGAAGCTCAAACACCTCTGCTTCCTTTGGCCTTCCAAGATCACTGTAGGTCCTTGCCAATTTGGCTATGGCCAGAATGGTGCTAGGGTGCTCTGGTCCTAGTATGAGCTATTGGGCTTCCAACACCTGAAGCTGGATCACCTCTGCCTCCTTAGGCCTTCCAAGATCACTGTAGGTGCTTGCCAAATTGGCCATAGCCAGAATGGTGTCAGGGTTCTCTGGACCTAGAATGAGCTGTCGGACTTCCAATACCTGAAGCTCAAGCACCTCTGCCTCCTTGAGCCTTCCAAGATTACTGTAGGTACTTGCTAAATTGGCCATGGCATGTACATGGCCTGTATAGTCTTAGGGTGCTCTGAATGTAGTATGAGCTGTTGGGCTTCCAACATCTTAAGCTAGAGCACCTCTGCCTCCTTGGGCCTTCCAAGATTATTGTAGGTACTTGCCAAATTGGCCTTGGCCAGAATAGTGTCAGGGTGCTCTGCACCCACGACACTGTCTTTCTTTGTCAATAACACTTCTTGCATGGCATTTGCAATGTCCCAGTAGCTAAATTCTCTCAATATCATTGGAAATTTGCTAAACATATTATCATAATAGATCTTCAGATCCTTCCCACCACAGCTTCTGCTTCTAAATGCCTGAATATGGAGTAAAAGATTCCATTGTCCTATAAAATCCTCCATTGTACCTCCAGTGGGGATAGCCCCTACTAAGAGAGCTCTTGCTGTGCATATGTAAAGAAAATTATCACTTCTCAAAGCTCTGTCTCCACTCCAGGCATGAATCACAGGATGCATTATCTGGGAAAGAGACCCATGTGTATCATCATCTTTGGATAGCAAGGAATAATCACATAATACTTGCATTGCCTGTTTAAATTCCATGTTTGTCCATTCCCCATTTTCATTACATCCAAGTAAATGTGTGGGAAGATCAGATGTTGTAGTTTGCAATTGTTCATCATATATAACTGGTGGAATTGACTCTGCAGCTTGTTTGAATATTTTTTCCATGATATTTTCATGGTGAAAGAAACCTAACACTTTGAGAATGAATAGGACATTCTGTGCAGTTTAATGAAAAGCAACTGATGTTTGAATGAGATAATATGAGACATTCAATGCACTATACACAGTGTGGTTGTATCTGGATGCTCCTTTCAGAGAAGGATGGTTAGCATCCAGCAAGTTTGCTGTCTGTATTTGGTACATTTTCAAATAATCATGAAGTGTGCACAATCCTGCAGATATTGTTGCTCCTGCAATATCCACAGCAAGGGGCAGAGAGCCCAAGGTTTCTACAATATGTTTTGTCATTGTAATCATTGTATTATCAGAATCTTTTTGAAGCTTTGCTGCCACCTCAAATAGAGAAATAGCACTGTCTTGATCCATTGGTAGGATTTCAATGGATGATGATGCATATGGGCCATAAGAATAGGACTCTGGCTTGTAATCAGGACATGAATCAACCTGATTTTGTCTAAATATTGAAGGATTTCATCATCTATCCCATCAGCATTATCAAATATAAGAAGCCACTTCTTTCTATTATGAAACAACCATTCCAGGACTGCATCACTGGACCTTTTAACACCTTGTACTCTGACTTCAGGATCATCTGCAATACCAGCAAAACTATTTTGTAAAGTTATTGTGTTTGTGGCATCAATCCAGATAATTCTCCAATAGTTACTGATTCATTAATCGGAATCTATAGAACAGACTCATTGAAGTGGCTTGTTACTTACTAGTCATTGGACAGCACCTCTTCAATAAATTTCAAACATATCTGAGTTTTCCCCACCCTGCCATCCCATATAAAAGAATGTGTCTCCATGGTTGAGGATTATTAGGTACTGTTACAACCGGAATTCCCATTGGACTCCGAGCACTAACCTATATGCACCAATTGTCAGTTTACCAGAATTCCCGCTGGACTCCATACATCAGACTTGTCCACATTCGACTTTGTTATGTCCCGTATCAGTCACCAGAATACCCGCCAGACTCCATCCCTGTCTATGTCCAACCTTGTCCCACATATCAGTCACCAGACCCCACTCAAAAAACCCATCATCCCTCTAACTGAGCCCCATTCCCATTTTGGTCAAATGACCTGTCACAATTCGGACTCCACTCCCGCTCCATTTCCCATTATGGTTTATGATTTGTCACAATTTGGACCCCACTCCATTCCGTCCCATTCCTAACACCAAATTTGGTGTTTACTTATCCCATTTTATGTTTTGCTAGTTTCATTTCATTATTACTGGATTTAGTATGTTATTCATTCCACAGTCTATATAGTCTGGCAGATGTTGTACATACAATCCAGTCAGAAAATCAGCTTAGATTCTCCCCAATAATCTAGTACATTTTCCACTCTAAACTCCTCTTTGAATTACACCACTCTCGCTAGTCGGAGCCCATGGGCTCTGACGCATCTATCACTCAACCTCCAACTTATTTATCTCGACTCCCTGACCTCTCAACCCACAACCCCTTGACCTACAAACTCCACCCAAACTCCCTGGGACTCCCATCCACCCATTTGAAATTGGACAACACAATCTCACGAGGGCACAGCCAATAAGCTGAAGCCAAATCCTACTGGATTTCCTACAGGTTTCTCCAGAAACCCTCCATGTACACACCCTTAACAGGTACAAAGAATTTCCTTAGTGTTGTGGGATATTCCTCCTGTCCCAAGAACTTTGGACTAGGGCAGAGTTTGACCCTATATGTCATTCCTCTGGACTCCATCTCTTTTGTGCCAAATGATATCAATATGCACAATATTTAATAGATATTTCTCACCATCATACTCAAACTTAGACCACCAGAGTTGTATTGGGGGTGGTGCTTTCTTGATCATATCTTGTATGGTGGCTGATATACAAATGAAGTCATCATCATTTTGAGATGCAAATTTGGTTATCCCATTATGATCCTTAGACATGCCTATCATCTCCATATCAACAGTACCTGGGATTACAACAGATAATTTAGAAACAATCTTGGAAGGGTACTGTGAGTCTATCACAGGAGCACAACAATACATAAACTCACAATTTGAGAACTTTTATCAGGCAGAACAGTCGGCAAAGTTTCATAAAAGGGTTTGGTACAGAAATTTGCACTTATTGCATTGTAAGAAGATGATTGCTGCTGCAACCACTCATAGTTGGAGATCAAGTGCTTCAATAAGACATTATTAGTTCTGCTCGACAGCGATGCAAGTTTCAACAATTCATTAGCAGGGTTGGTAATGGCAGGGGTGCCTTGATGTGGTGTGCCGAGGAATAGGATGCCATATGTAGACAAAGCTATCCATTTGTGTTCGACCAGGTGACCTTTGTGCGCCTGACTGGCTTGTATCAAAACCTGACAGGCATCAACATTGAATTGCAGCCACCCATTACAGAAATCAACCCACGTGTTTGAGAATATCCCACCAAGGCTGTGTGCAATGAAAATTATAGGCCGTTTCTGAGGTACTTCCTATGAGGAAATCATAAGTTCGCTACATATGAATTGTACAAACCGTAGTATCCGAAATTCGTCTGAAAGAAGCCAAGCGTGCAAGAAAGCTCTCTGCGTGACCATCCAATGTCTGCGTGGATGATGCAGCCGCGCTCTCGGTGTAGGCATCATAACCATACGTCAAAATCCTAGCGGAAGGGACACCCCGGGGTAAGAAATCGCGAAGCCAGAGACTACCGTTGTCTGCTGTCCAAGATGCCTCACGATGTCCGTCCAACCCGTGAATGGCAACGATGCTGTACAAGACGTAGTTGAGTCTCGTTGGACAATAGAATTTGATATTTGATTGCTTACTCGACTAACGGAGAAATGCCTGGTGAAAGCTCCTTGATGCCGAAATTCTGAGAGCGGATTTGTTTTTAGGGGTTGGATTGGAAAGTATCACTTATTAGTCCAACTGAAGGCGATTTAGCCCGTAACTGCTGCGGAGGGATCAGAAAAGAACCCAGAGGTTCTGACTCTTCAGGGTATAAAAGAAAGGCTCGTTTCAGACGCCTAAAGATAGGAATCATTGTTTAGAAATTTGCTCGTGGTGAAGGATGCTGGTGTATGTTGGCTTAGCGTGCGGTCAAGCTACATCGTCAGCTGCCACAACTCCACAGGTATGGATTGCATTTAAAAGATCTACCATATATGTCCGTCACTGTCATTCTTCCACTGTATAGTAGTTATCTCTAAGACTTCGCAACTTCATTCAGGCCCCGCAACACCTGACGATGTGTCTTGCTGCTTCGCTGCACCATTCTTGAGCCGCGATATTTTGACATGTGGGTGGATGGCAGGGAGGAGAAGTGGAAGGATTCAAATATACGTTGCAAAAAAAAAAGCAGTTTGGAATAATACTACAATGTGAACGTGATTGGTAAGAGCTGACATTGCCGCTTCCGTCGACTTCACTTATTAAGAGCTCAGAATGATTTGCGCTAACTTTCACGGACGCATGGGGATACAATATCTCCACCATGCTATACTACGCATCCAGCCGCAAACGCATTCAACGGTGCTATGTATCTCACAACTAGCATGCTGGCTAAACAATGTATTCTGACACTGATACAACACTTTACCAAAAGGCTATCTCATGGGCTCTCCCGACAAATTTCAGTTAGAGTATCTGATATAAACTGTCTTTATCCTCGATGGTTAATGATGAAAAGTACCAACACATGAACAGCAGGTGATCAAAAGTCAAGTCGGCTGCGTTCATCCCATTTCCCCGCAAAAATAGTACACTTACAATTTGCGGTTCAAGAACGGTGCAGCGAAGCAACAAGACACATCGTCAGGTGTTGTGGGGCCTGAATGAAGTTGCGAAGCCTCAGAGACAACCACCACACAGCGGAAGAATGACACTGAAAGACATATGTGGTAGACCTTTCACATGCAATCCATACCTGTGGAGTTGTGGCAACTGACAGTGTAGCTTGATGTCATAAGCTCAAGCCCAACACGGAAGCGTGGATCCGTACATGAAGAAGGTCATGGCGGCGCGGTCATCAGTCATCGATCCCTTAGTGGTCATTGCATTTGAAAAGAGACGGTTGTGGAAGCTTGAGAGATTGAGCAACTCCAATTTGGCGTATCGGTCGCTTCCTACAATATCGGCCTCCCGCTTCTGGTCCTCAGGCTTTATCAACACACCGCTTCACATTGAGCTCATAGCAGACTACACGGGGGGTGACTAACTGACGGCTATGGGTGACAAGTCGCAAGACGAGACGGAGGCAACGATGATTTTGTGAGGTGGAACTTGATCGCAATCTCTTGCAAAAATATCTTATCGACCCACTGCCAACAGTAGCTGACCATTGAGTTGCATAATATCTGCTAATATGATGTGCGCGTTGTTGAAGGGGACGCGTTGTTCATCCGAGCGCTACGTAGAGGAAATTGTACTACGTTGAAAAGAAAAGTCAAATAATGTGTACGTGTTCAATTGCAATGAAAGATTGTGTGTACCGTGAGATTTCACGGCTCCAGGCAGTGAGACCCAGAGGTACTATGGAGGATATTATAGGGTGATGGAACCTTTTACTCCACATTCAGGCATTTGGAAGCAGAAGCTGTGGCGAGAAGGATCTGAGGGTTTATTATGATGACATGTCTAGCAAGTTTTCAATGATATTGAGAGAATTTGGCCACTGGGACATTGCAAAGAACATGCAGGAAGTGTTTTTGACAAAGAGTGTGTGAAGATCCATTCCTGGAAACTCCTTAAAGAATTTTCTAGATATATTATCAGTTTCTGAACTATTTTCTGGACTAGTGTTAGGATCCATAATCCACCAGAACCTGACCCTCATCCTTCAAGTACCTCAACTTAGATCCCAGTTGGATATTCTAGATGCTTCATGTTATGGTCCGGAACTCGGACTCCGCCCTTTCACAGTTGACTTCTCCGATGTTTGAGCGGACAGTGGGGATACGGCGGCAAGCAGGGGAATGCTCGGAAAAAATGGATTGAAAATGTTCTACTAGTACACACAGAAGAAACATGCCAGAAACTGAAGGCGCATTAACTGGCAAAGATTTCTGCTTCGGCGCTCACCATAAGCGGGACATTCAATACGGAAGATGTTTGAAAAATGGGCGGTGTTAAACTGATGGGCAACGCAGCGCATCGTTTAAATCGGCAGCGAACATCAATCTTCTTTTTTTTTTTTGGCGCAACATTGCGGAAGTCGGCGACAATTTCTGCATCTTGGAAAGGAGGGTGTGGCTCGGTTGCAAATATTGTATAGTTGCCTTGCACATTCTTGCACTGGAAATACACGTTATGTCACAATAATTACGTTTCTTTGTAGGTAGATAACATATTTTTGTGCATTACCCTGTTTTTATTCTCGGGTCGCTTTCCCTTGCCTTTGCAAGCTACAAATTTGTCGAAACGGTCATTGCACTTCTCACACACAATCCGAAGTTTTGATAATGTCATGATGTGAGGTTTTTCCATGTTCTAATGTAAGATCAGTGGTAGCGAGGTGTTAAAGTTTTCATGGGTGCTGCGAAATAACTTTCCGTTTGTCTGGGTAGGTGACGGTTAACTGGTTGTACACGGATGAGGACTATAATACAAGTCTCATCTATATATACCTAGTAACTGCTTACTAATATCCCCGTTGGTACGAGTCGTTGCAGCTCTTACTGGATTCCCAAATTCAATACGAGGTGTTAGGGTTGAAGGAGAAATGGGAGAAGGCATAGCTGATGTTACAATTGACGCGTCTAACACCACATGTCACGTGCATCCAGCATGGCACTTGATAAACAACGATCATGTTCGCATCATAGTCATGGCCATAGCCACATTCCCAGTGAGAGGAAATTTGCGGTAAAGCCCCCAGTAATAGAGGCGAGTAAGTTACCGCTCGGAACCTCTTGTGAGTACGATGACGCCTCAATAACTTCATTTTATTAGAAGTGGTTTAACAAGTTATGGTGAAGGACACCCCACAGAACATTACGTAGTACAATTCCTCCACATTTTCCTCGGGACCTACTACTGGCAACCGAAATAACCTTCAGCTTCAGTATGCTGTGCCAGTGGGCCACTTTGGAGATGGCGATCCCCATTAACAAAAAGATATCAACTGATATTCGAATTGTATGCATTCGAAAAGATTTTTACGGGCTGCTACTCAGTGATTTCTAGTAGCCTATTTATGGAACGTTGTGCCATCATACATGGCTTCGATGAATGGCTGCATTACGGAGTTTTCACATCAGGAGATGAGAACCCAAGACACAGCGGTGATCTTACTACTTAGGGAGAAGTAGCAGACGGGCAGTGAGAAACATCATTGCTGATATCATGATGCATATATATTGCCGTTGAACAAATTTACGGCTACGGCATCTCTGGAATACAAGGGGTACAGTGAGCCAAAATCGCCATATCATGGGACATGATCTAAGCTCATTGTCGTTAGAGCAGGAAAAGCATCTGCATCACTGATGCCCCTAGCAAAAATCATACATATTTCTTTTCAAGTTGTACTTTGGGAGCAGTCGATACATACACCCAGATTCCCATAGATTCACTGTATATGGCCTTGGCGGTGATCGGTTCTTGTTTTGATTCACCGAGGAGTTTGGTACATTAGGTTCAAGCATTTTGGACCTAAAAACGCCGAAATAAGATAGCTGAATAAACCCGGATGCGCATGAGAACACGGGGGACTGGCACTAGCAGAGTCAGTCATAATTGTCCTGCCAGAAGGCTGGCTGGACATCTTTAGGCCAATCAACAGGAAGGCACGCACTGTCACAGAGTCGCACTGTCACAGAGTCGCACAAACAAACGAGGTTCACATACTTACTCGCTCATGATAAATCCAAGGAGGGAGCCACAGGATAGGGACGAATGCATAATGATATATCTCTTTGACAAATCGCCCACGACTCAAAGGAGTTCTAAGTTGCAAATTTGAGTTGAGAGTATATGCTTGTTGTAAAGAAAATGTAATGTGTTACTATCATCACCGATATATATGGGGAACGATGAAAATTCCATCTTCACAATTTTGAGCTTTGTGACTTGCTGTCTGTTGTTGCCTCAGGCTCAGCTGGTTGTGCGCGTCGTTTTTCAAACCCATTCTATCTCAACCCCCGCTTGGCGCCATCACAGCCCACTTTGATTATCTATAACATCGACAAGGAAACCACGTAAATGTTTCCTAAAGGTCCTCATGTAATTATAGGAGAGCCATCAGGCTGATACTAGCCCGAATTGCCACCATGAAACGAACTGCCGAGCCGATTTTCTTCCAGAACTAAGACTTCCAAAAAGCACCGGGATTTTGCCCTTGTAGTTCTGACTTGATAGAAATCAATCAAACTTGGAGAACTTTCCTGAGCCATCATTCAACTCAATAGGAATCTTTTTCGAGACCTTGGTAACTGGGATGTGGCCTTGTCAGCTCAACTTGCACCAATGTGTTCTATTCAGTTTGCGCAACCCTTTTCTCTCAAGAAATCAAAGTGATCCGATAGAAAGAAGCTTCTAGGATGATTTCCCATCAAGGAGTCCAATAATACCTTGAGGTGATCCATCGTGGATTGATGTTATGGCCAAACGAGATTGTATCTCTAGGCCGCACATGGTTTGGCCCACTGCCATGAATTTCTTTTGGCGTTGCTCCCATCCCCGATCTGAGCGGTCTTGGTGCCATGGTTGCTACTAGCAATTTTCAGCGCAGGCATGGCGAGCTCGCCCAGAGCCTGCCCCCTCGTCGGGTATAAAATACTTCCCGTGAACTTCTTAGATTTCCAACAGACACTCCCTCCCATCCTTTTATATCCTACTTTTCACCTTACTTTAAACTACTTTTAATTTTTGACAATGTCCTATTATAGCTCCTCTCAACGCAACGACCAAAGCAGTAGGGGCGGCGGCGGGAGCGGGAGCGGCCGCAATAATAGTGACCGCCATAATAGCGACCGCCATAATAGTGACCACCATAATAGTGACCGCTATGATAGTGACCGCTATAATAGTGACCGCTATAATAGTGGCCGCAATCAAGACCTACCCCCAATTAGAGATGTCTTCCCTGGTATTTATCCTGCTAACAATTCCTTGTCCCACTGACCAAAATTCCTAAATCGACAGAAATTTTCTCACAACCCCGGTACGCGACACCCCCTACACGCCCTCAGGAACCTCCTAGTGGCCGCTTCGTGCAACACGCGTCCGATATGACACCCCAGAGAAGTTCGGATCGACCTGGAGTTCCAACGAGGACTCCCCGGTATGATGACCCAAGTCGCAAGCACCCTTGCGATGAGTGTGGCAAAAATTTTCCCACACCTAGTGCCCTCGACACGCACAAAAACACCCATACGGGTGCAAGGCGTGCGTCTAATCTAATACTCCAATGGCATTCTTTCGAAGGCTTACTCTTTCTCCTTTTTAGCGTATGTATGCACTAGATGTGGAAAGACTTTTAGCGTAAAGTCAAATTTACGACGTCACGAACAGTCCGTTCACAGCGGGGGTCCAGCCCCCGAAGAACACCGCGGCAGTTCCTCCTCCTCTTATTACTCCTCTTCCCGCCGCTAGTCGGTTTGCCTCAGTTATTTATTATATTTCTCTCACTTTAACACCACAATAATTTAATTTAAAGCACCCATCGTTTCAGTATACTTATTTTTGCTATGTCATACCTTAAACTAATGTAGCCCAATTGCTTTCTAGTAGATGACAGCTATCGCTCTCCAGAACTTATTGTAGCTTCTTCCACCCTTATTATCCCATTACACTTCCCCAATATCTGTATCCTCTATGTGTTGCCGCTTGCCGCACTGTATTGCATATGTTGGTGCATTACCTGTCAATGATTCTAGTTATTTATTTAAAAGCACATACATATTTATATACAAGAAACTTGCCAGACTCTTTACGCTCTTGAAAAACAATAAGACATAATAACAAACTTCAGTTTGTCAAAACTTCGAGGTGCGACGTACAGTAATATCCATTGAACCGAGTCCTAGAAATAGATTCTTGATCAGTCCACCGCCAATAAAAAACATACCTCATTCATAGCGACTCACTGCTTTCCATCATCATCCCATGGACCTTGAACACATCATAATGCCATCTGTGCACTGAGGCTTACCAGAGTGCTGTAACAACAAGAAATCATAATTTTTCTAACATCCTTGTTGCTCCAAAAATTCCAACTGTGGAGCTGCCCAGTGGCGGAGAAGGCGACTTCGCCTGGCTAATTCAGACAGCCCAGCAATAAGCGTACATATGTAGTACAAGTGAATAAGAGGAATTGGGATTGTCTTACTCCCTTAGTTTACTGCGATAGATTACTTACCACTGCTCTGGTTATTAATAGGTATAATAATACATAGTTAGTGAACTTTCACTCACTGGGAGTTATTAACAGCTGCCCAAATAATCTTCACACTTTCTGACCTGGGTCAAGACCAAATAAGCTCAGTCAGCACTTATGTAAGGTGAGCGTCTGTCGGAGCCTGCCGAACTTTGAGGCCGACACCAATCCCCCTCGCCATTTCGTAATGTTAAAGTTGAATCGATCCTCACCGATACGTGTATGCCGGGGGTACTCAGTACGCAGAAATTCATCCACGTCGCCTCAGCAACCGGCAGCTCTTCTCCCCCGCCCTCCTCGCTCTGAATCTCTAGCAGGATCAGTTCAATACCATACCATGTACCTCCTGTTACACAGCAGAGAGGCGCCTGAGGCATGGCCACCCACCTTCACCTCTCCCCTGTATACCAGCATTCAGCGGACATTGGAAGAAAGAAACGGTCTGGTCAATTTTTGCTGGCTAGGCTCCCCGCCCCAGCTGTCTTGTAGCGAGGGGACAGGAGAAGCGTATAGTGCGACGCTGTGGCGAAAGATGCACACGCACGAGCTCCCGCGGCGTCTTGATATACCAATAATCTCGTCAAGTAACGCCGAATTGGTCGTTAGGCAGTCAATTAGCCAGTTACTGGACTCCTATTCTGCTTCCGAAATTGTAGATGATATGCATGCGGGGCCATATTTTTATATTTGTTGTCATGGGCAAAGGGACTGTCGATGTGGGGTGAGAGGAGGAGAGCTTGCTGCCGAGCTCACCGCCCTGTTGCGCGAACGAGGAATTCTCTTCGATCATAATGGTAAACCGAGAGTCGGTCGTATCGGACATGTGGGTGGGCACAAGTGAGTTCCATTCTAAACCACGAGATTATGAGCTATGACGACTTTGGAATAATGAATATTTAGGAATGCGCCAAATCTCCTTATTTTCCCCCATGGAGATTGGTACGGGAATTTGGAGTCGGGAGACCTACCCAGGCTCATTGATCATTACTCTGCTTCATTAAAGGAAACGCCAGCTTCTTTTTCCCTTTTGAACGGCCCTAATCGCTTTCAATGGCGAGGTCGAATGGGTATGACCAAGGATGAGCAGATGCGCGCATTTCACACTCATGAATGGGGAGCGACGGATACATTTGGATATTCTGGTCTGCTATAGGATATTTCACGCCTACCGTTTTATTTTTTCCGTCATGAATTGCATCGTTACGATCACGAAATCACGAACCAGAAATCGCATCCCTACATCGTCCTGTTCATATCATATGTCACTATATCCCACCCTTTCAAGCTCTCTCGGGGTTGAAATGCCATGTATCACAGAATTGTAACATTGTAGAATATTTACAGCCCCGTTTTTTTATTGCAAATGGACTGATCCTTTTTTAGTTATAATTTAGGTAACCCCTTCGTCTTTTTTAGCCGAATCCGGACGGCGCTGTGGTTATAGTCGACATACTGTTTAAAACAATTTAATGATCACACATGCATGGCTATCTTGTGACCGAATAACCCATTTAACAGAATGGAGATCCGGTAGGCGTCAGAAAGGCTGAACGGCGGTCGGATCGCAGTTGATCTCATAATTCTCGCCGTGGGCGATCCACTGCTCCTTTAACCCTGGAAGCATAGCATTTGCATTGCCCGTTTTTTTTTAAATTTCGGTCGTGGCCCCGCCGTTCCTGTTCAGTTTAGAGTGTGTGTGCTTATGCACATGCACTGAGCGGAGGCTCAGAAATCATATTGTTACAACATAACAGTATGGGCAATTTTTTGCTTGCAGTGATCTGCCAACCTTGTCTTGTGAAGCACTCGCAGAAACGTTTCATCGATACCTCTGCCCAAGGGCCATCCATTACTGCGCCGCTTGTGCCATCACTAAACTTCAGACTCGGCCAATGTCCCCGAGGACTGATATTCACTGACTGATGATGCTCCTCATTCACTCGAAATTGCCAAAGCTCCACACCCCTCTAGTTTCAAATTGAACATCTCGGAACAAGAAGCGATTTCCTGAGTGTCTGTCACGTTCCATGCTTGATTTGATCCGTTTAGTTGACGTCACATTGCAATGGCCAAAGAGACGCTTCGAGCCCGCCCCGGCCAGGTAGGATTCAAAAGAGTCATTATGATTTATGACTTTTCATCTTTTATTTTGCCAAAATGCCTTGGATTTTGAGAAGAGATGATTATATTCTTATAACGAGTGAGATTCCGAATGTCAGATACTTGCACAGGCCGTATTCAAGATCAACACTAGGGGCGAAATCCCGTCACGATGCTGTGCATCAACTTCTTACGGCTATCCCAGAGCTTCGTATGATAGAAACACTATGTTTGAGCTTGATTGTTGATGCAATGGACAGCAATCATAGTCTGAACATTCAGGCAAATTGACTCGTGAATGCAATGTCAAGCCGTATTAGTTCCACAATAATAACGACGATGATATGTGAACGGAAACACTCCACCCATTAGTAAATCGATTTTCCAGAATTTATGCTGGCTGACGGAAGCAGAAACACATTGTAGCTCCGGACTCACCTATTTATAGACACAATATCAATTGCGTTCGGAGCGTAGATCGATCATCGGGGCGATGAGCAGCATTTATAAGTAGATCACATTGGCTAGCTGTTTGCAGCCGTGGCATGGCTAAGGAAAATAGCAAGTAACCTCTCGTGATATCAACGAAAAAGAAGCTGATCAAACGACATTTTAGGTATGTAGTAGTATCGGCAGTGGGTCGTGGATCTGATTTAGGGGACCGTCAAACCACAACCAACGAGGCGGGCAGGTGGTACAGCTGCATAGGTTTCCTGTGCAAGAATGACTGGCGCCCATCCCCACTGTGTCCATTGAAATCCAAGCCAATGAGGCACCTCTTCGCCAGCTGCTATGCGCCATTTATTCATGGACTGGCAACTTGCACAAGTAAAATAGTGTTCAAAAATTCGTTTCCTTGCAACTGGAGGCCCATCTAAGACCGATTTGGAGATCTCTCTGGCTCTGGGTGTTCGGTGTATACCAGGCGCAGGGTTTGACCGCTTTCGGCTTCACTTCTGAGCAATTCCGCCTTTCGTATGAACGGGTATTTATAAATTAAATTGGGTATCCGAATTGGCCGCGCTATTCATCTCATTCTTCAGCTGTGGGTACCGAATTGACCGAGGTCAATTGTTCTCTAGCCTAAGAGGGCCCTTTCTTGCTGGGATTACTTACACCATTTCTTCTGAATACTGATCGTCAACGGCTGCCTCGGACATTGGTTTATGAAGGAATCATCAAGGTTTCAACAGTCATGTACTTAAAGGAACAGAAACAAGCAGAGTCCAGAGTGTCATCACTACAGGAATACTCACGAGAACACGAGTTCAGTCCTGGTGTCGGTTGCCCTTTTTGTCCTACGCTTACGATTTCAGCCTTGAATCCTAACTAAATAACTTCATTCCCCGCCAAGCCTTGAATTTCACTCTAACCACCGATGTCTAACCCTTCTCGCGACTATTACTTGAGCTCCCGCTCCAACCCTTCCCGCCAACCCAACCAGTCCCAGACGCTCCCACCACTTAGGAGTGTACTAGGAGGTAAGTAAAAAAAAACACCGCTCATTTTATATTCCACCCATCTTTTTTTTTTTTTTTGGCCCCGAACTAAATACTAATTTTTTTTACTTCAATCCCGCAGATGAACTCGCCCTACCGGCCCCAAATAGAATAGGGTCGCCATCCTACCACATGCGGGATGCAAGCAGAGCCCCTCCTGCACGCAGCGGCAGTGGCACATCTGTGAGTATCTCCCGGTTTTACTCTAGCCCCAAGTCCAGTCCCGTTCCGTACCCAGCGGCTTATTTCGCCCCCAATTAGCGAATGTACGCTGACGAGGCATACCAGCACCGCGACTCTCGAGCGCCCAGTGGCAACTTCCCGCCATATGCGGGGCAATCTGAATCTGCGAGCCGGGGAGGGTACGGACAGCACTCCGCCGGGGGTCGCGACAGCCATGGCCATCCGAGTCGCGGCTATGACCCCGTGCCTTCTGGATATTATCCACCTGAGCCATCGTCGAGGACGGGTGGGGACCATGGAAATAAAAGATATGGCTGTACATGGCCTGGATGCGACAAGCGATTTGAGAGAAAGGTTTGTAGTTTTTTTTTTGTGTCCTGGATCATCCTTTGACTGAATTGTTTTCCATTATAGCATGCTTTGGATGTTAGTTTTTTTTTCCCCTCCTGAATCTATGCACCCTGGGTCTTACTTTACTTTTCCTCCACAGACCCACATGAACATTCACACCGAGGCGAAACGTACGGGATTTTCTCGTCCTATTTTTCCACAGCCACTTATCGGCGTTCTTTTACCTTTATTAGCATTTGCCTGCCCCGTCGCGCGCTGCGGCAAAGTCTTCAACGTCCGCTCCAACATGCGTCGTCACCTCCTCACTCACAGGGAATATCAAACCGACGGAGTGATCGGTGCCGATGACGACGACGACAACGACGGGTATCCGCACCCCGGATACGGGTACTCGGGGCATTCTTCGAGCCGCGTTTCCTCGGGCGAGCACCGGCAGTCGTCTTCGTCGGCCTATTATTCGTCTTCGCGCAGGCCGTGAAGCATGCCGCATCTGTGCCATTATCCCGACAAACACTGTTTAACCCAATCTGCCTGTAGCCAGTCGCCTTCCAACGGCGGTATTCTTTCTCCCTCACATCCTAACTTAGACTGCCTGAAGCCCTTAGACTACCTGAAGTGTCAACGTGAAGCTTAAAAATTTCCCTGAAAATTAGGATGGTATTTAGTGAATGACTGACATGATCAGCTTGTGTTTTGATATAATATTCTCGCTGTCTCCAACTTTGGGAGGATTTGTTATTAGACATCTGACAACTATTGTATAGAATAGAGTGGATGTTAACTAGAAGGAGACCGAAATTTTAAGTTGTTCTCGCACTTTTTGCCTTGTTGAAGAACGTGAATATGCGCAAATTCACCGACTTTGATTGTATTCACGTAAGTATGCGTACAAAGGTGGAGGGAAATGTGTCTGAATACCTATGTAAAGATATAAAATGAATGGAAAATAAGTCGGACATCGTGTTAAAAATTAGATATTATTTAAACCCGTGTAAGATAATGTAGATATAACTTGAAGCTAGACACTAAGAACAAGAGGGAGCTCGGAACGTCGCCGGAACTATGGCAGCATGTACTTATGCAATACACACAGCGCAGGCTTGATTCTGCTCTGACAGCCCAAGCCAATAGCTAATAATAGCAAACAATCATGTTAGCTACGCACAACCAACCATTCGTCCTCAATCCGCCGACTCGGATCGCATCCGAGGCCGCGGGTGTACTTAGGTGCGTTCAGGTTCGGGTTCGGCGCTTTTTTCCGGCCCACTGGGACTTGCTCCCGACTCTGACTTTGCTCCATGCGCTGTTATTGCACAGAGACGGCTGCACGTGCCAATAACAAGGTGTGTTTGTTCGCGTCGGGTGTTGTCGCCTGAGACTATATCCCTATGTTTGTTTCTGAAACATGATGACCCTTATTTCACTTATCACTGAATCGAGGTCGTTTCGTTCTTACACGGCACGACGCTCGCTCGAGATGGAGTCCCAAGGACTTTAATCTTCTCTCTGATTTTTTTTTTCTGGTTTTTTATTTTTTTCACCGCCCAGCCATTGCGTATTGTTAATTTTGATGCTGATCATGGATACTTTTCTTTAGGTTCGTTTTTCAATGTGTTCTACATACGGGGCACGACTATGTTTACAGGACTTTGGAGGGGGGGCAAGGACGGCACATGACAATTGTCTCATATTGTTCACCATATGAAACTTACAGTAGATGTCTGATCAACAACCCAGCGATATAGAGCAGCTAACATAGAATACATGAATATACGCGTCCTCACAGGCGCACCATCACAAGACCAATCCTTCCTTCGATCCCGATTCCGATCCACCCGCCAATCGTTGTATGAAGTCACCAACCGCTTCCCAATACCCCCGTTGCATGCATGTGTCATCTTCACACAGAAAAATCAGTCAATACAGTGCGGTGAACACGACGCAACCACACCACCGCTCGTCACCTCACAGCGGTGTGGTGTGGAAATCCAACATACTATGATGCCCAGACACAAAATCCACCCACGTGGCGTTCTTCCGCCCACTCGTCTTCGCGATGTCCCACAGTTCTTTCATGTGCCACGAAGGTATGATCTCGTCTCGCGATCCGCTATCATCCGCGCAAGCGATAAAAAGAGAAAAGCAAAAGTGAGCAACTAGCCGACGACGACGACGACGCAACGAGAGCCCTGTCCATACCTCAGCATCAGAAGGGCCATCGTGGGAGGCAGCTTTGTGATTGCGACTGCGTTATCCCAGCGCTGGTGGCATAGGAACGTAACCGAGGTCAAGTAGGGCATCACGTCCGGTATCAGGCGGGGCTACGACAAAGACACGAGCAAAGGGTGTGTTTTCATGAGGCGGTGTGCGCAAGAGCGGGACAAGAAAAGTCAAAGAGGCAACATACGATAGAGAGGAATGTATTCTCGAGGATGATCCCTCGGATGGCATGGGGATTTCGGGCAGCCAGGTCCAAGCCCACGCCGCCGCCGATGGATTGGCCGTATATGATTATATTGGACACGTGCTCAGCGTCGCCTTGAGGTGAGTTGAAGACGGGGTGTGACGTCAAGTAGTCGAGCGCAGTCTGTAGGAAGGAGACCATGAGTGTGGGTAACTGTTGGGATCTGCTCGGTTACTATTACGACGACAATTGACGAACCTGCGCGTCGATACGGATTCCTGCGGGTGCCATATTATTACGAAGATATTATGATCGTGTGAGGGTAGATAAATCAATGCAGACCTTTCTCTGACGGACTGCCTTCACTGTGTCCGTAGCTGACGGGCGCAACCGGGGCACAGACCGAGGCAAAGACGCAAGAGTAGATAAAACAACAACAAAATAAGGTAATCATACCCGGAAAGCGAAAAGGCACCAAGAGAAAATAGACGAGAGAGCATGTATGGTGCCCAATGAGATTCCACACTTCTGGACTAAACCATGCTCGAGGCTCACCCGCGATATGATACCATCATAACATTGCACCTAAAGCCCTTGTAGAAAACATGTGCCAGGGGGACTCGATGGCCCATGTTTCCACCGTTTCCGTGGAACATGACGACTGTAGGACGGCGTGCCGCATACTAGACAGGCTCGGGATGTTCAGCACGCGGTGTCAGCTGAGCGGCGGGGCGAGCGCCGCTGAGTCGAGACGTGTAACTCGCCTGGTCGTCAGTCTCCATTTCAACCGCGGTCGCGGCCTTGGTCCTAGCCTCGGTCTTGGTCTCAATCTCGGTCTCGGTCTCGGTCTCGGTCTCGGCCTCTCCCGTCTCCGAAGGCGAGAATGGAGTGCCTCCACGCAGCGTTTTTCGTTGCTTCATAAAGTAGCAATGTATCTTGATGCGGTCCACGGTGTCGAGCATCAGGTTTTCAAAAGGTATATCGTACGCTTCCGGCGTCTCTACATCTAGTCAATTCAAAAGAGGCCAGGTACAACTGAGGACATGGATCAAGCCGCGCATGGTGATCATGTACACACTTTGTCGAGAACCCTGAGGAAATGCGGAGGGGTATATAAGGAAATTTTGGCCATAATAGAGCAATCCTGCCGCTGAACACAGGGGGTAATATGATAATGGTGTTAGTGTTTAATTGGAGAATATAATAACGAGGACCTTACCGAGTGTAGTGAGACCAATGGTGGATGCAATGGCACCCTATATATATAAATATAGGGATGCATAAACCCCTCACTGGAAAGCCAATGAACTTGCTTGACGTACCTTGAGGATAGATTGAAAAGACGGGAGCATCGACATACAGACGACGTATGAGAGAGGCACTGCGGTCCAGTGGCGACCTGGTGCTAGTCACGTGATTCAATGCCTGCAGTATGCACTGCTACTAGAAGATGCAGCCAAAACGACGACTATGGCTACTTTATGCAAGAGCATCATATATAACAAAGGAAGCCACAGATTCTAACATTCCAATAGTCTCCCTGCAAGAATTATCTATCAGTCCAATGGGATTCCGTCCAATTCTGAGAATCCGAGAGCAAGATTCAAGTTCTTGCAGCAAATACAAAAAAAAAAAATCAACAAAAAAGTCAAGCATAAAATCGAGAAGCAACGACGACTCACTTGTACAGCCTGTGTCGCGGCCCCTTTCAGCAGGTTGTCCAATCCCCCCTATATAGCACAATTTAATTAGCCTAGAGCCCAGAAAGCCATGTGAGCATCCCGATCTACTCACAACCACGACAACCCTCTTCCCAGAGCTATGAACCTGGAACCCACCCACAACCCACCCATGCTTCCCCTCCGCATCCTGCAACTGCGGCACGCCCTGCCCCAAAATCCTCACCAACGGCTCCCCAGCATACCGCGCCTCATACAGCGCCCGTACCTCCTGCGCCGTCACGCTCTTTCTAAGCGGCACAGACACCGTCGACAGAATGCCGCTGAACCACGGCGCGACGTGCGGTACAAACCCAAACCCGACGCCCAGCTGCATCGCGCCGCCGTCACCGCCGCCCTGCGCCGCGTCGGGGAGCTGCAGGAGATGGTGCCGCGCCTCGCGCTCGTGGATGTGGTCCGTGAGCGCGTACGCGCGGATGCCGCCCCCGAGCGACTCGGGCGTGATTTTCGCGACCGTGGTCGGGCGCCCGTCTGGGTCGCTTGTACCGGCGACGGTGCCCCCACCGCTGTACCCCGACACGCCGAACACCGTGGGCGGCGCAGCGGGATCAAGCAAAGAGAGCAGGGGCGCAATCAAGAGCTGGGAAGACGTCGCGTAGCAGCCTGGGTTGGATATCCGTGTTGCAGCCATGATGCGCGTGCGTCCATAGAGCTCTACATTATGCATGATATTTCCAAGAAAAAAAAAGGATACCGTTCAATTACACTTTGTGATATAATTTACATGCCTGAGCGAGGCTCACCGGGAAGCCCATACGTCCACCCAGCCTCTCCCTCGAACCTATAATCCGCACTCAGATCCAGCACCACGCCCCCCTTGTCCTTCCCCTTTCCACCGCGGTCAATCGCATCCACAAAAGGCTTGCACACGCCGTTCGGGAGCGCCATGATCCAGCCATCGACCTCCCCGTTCTTTTCCATCGTCTCCACATCCCCCGGGGAGAGATTAGAGTACGTGACTGGGTTCTTCGTGTAGCCCTCCAACGAATATCCGGCCAACTGACGCGACGAAACGTGCGTAAGGCGCATGCCCGGATGAGCGTCAAGCAGGGACACCAACGCTTGCCCAGTAAATCCCCGCGCCCCGATCAGCGCAATACGCTTCTCATTAGCGGCCGTGGCATAGCCACGCGTCGACCCCGGCACTCGACGGGCAAGGGTAGAAAACGACCTCGACCCTGATCCTGAACCAGATGCTGGGGATGACGACGACGACGAGCGTGGAGGGGGCGGCGACGGTCCCACAGGCAAAATAGCACGATCGATCCTGCCCTTCTGCTCATACTCGCTCACAACACGCTCGACCTCATTGATGTCCTGAATGCCGTACCAGAAGAGCGTGCGCCCAGCCCGCGTGAAGCTCCCATCCGCACGCTCAAAGTGCCACGCCCGGTTCTCGTCCTCCGTCCGCGCCGCCCAGAACAACTTCCGGTGGTCATTCCTAATCTTGTTGAATATATTGTCGATCACGTTGTTCAGGATGCCCGTTCGGGACGCAAGGAGCTTCGTCATGACTGGCACCTCGCCTTCGGGGTGCGATACGATGGCAACCACGTCAAACGCCTCGTCGCCGTAAATGGTGCAGGGCGTCTTCCCAATTTCCGCTAGCACACCGGACACAGACCCTTCGCCGCTGATAATATCGGGGTCACGGTCATGGATGACCTGGCGCAGTCTGTCGGCACCTACAGCAGCGACGGAGTTGTGCTTGAAAAGCCTGTAGCCACGACGAATGAGCGTTCCTGCACCGGAGTCGGTGAATAGCTCCTTTTGAAGCGACGGTGCGGAGATGATGGCAACGCTGCTCGAACGTGGGAGATGGTCGAGCAGTTCCTTGATCTCGCGCAGCTTCAATTTCGTGCCGTATTTGACCCAAGATTCTTTCATGAGGGAGTCATATTCCTAATTGATGTTTAATATAAGTCCAGGATATCCAGCTTCGATACCATACCTCATCCAGGTTAATCACGTCCAACTTCTTGCCGGTAACACCATGGTATAGACCACCCTTATCATTCAAAAAGACAATCTTCATAGGCTCTAACTCCTTGGCAAGTTCACCAGCTGCAATGTCCGCGTTGACATTAAGCAGCTGGCCCTCGCTCGACTCGGCGAGACTAGTCAAAATGGGCAATGCACCAGCACGAATAGACGCCTCCAACGGTCTTTTATCTACGCGCGTGATCTTTCCGACAAGCCCGTACTTCTCCCTGTCAAGGAAGTCGGCTGTGAAGACGCCACCGGTGATGGGACGCGCCCGGGTACCTAGCGCCTCGAGAGCACCAACGAGCCGCAAGTTTTCCTCGAGGAAAACCCTGCGGGCAATCTGGAGTGTTTTCGCGTCTGCAAAACAGGGGACACGGAAATAAGGTGAGATGGGAGTGGGAAACGGGCTGTTGGAAGTGAGCAGTTTTCGTACCTGTTATCCGGATACCATCGCTGTAATCTGGGGTGACGCCCTCTTTCTCGAGGATGACGTTCAATTGGGGACCAGCACCGTGGAGGACCACGGGATAGAGCCCCACGCGGTACAAGAAGCTCAAGCTCAACGCGAGCTCGTCTATTTGGTCGAGCACAGCACCGCCGATCTTGATCACGGCGAATTTGGCAGGCTGAGATGGGTGCGACGAGGAGGAGAAAATTCTGAGATATCGCTCGACTTCCCTCTTAGTCCCAATCGAATACAAGAGACGGGTGATAGTTTCCTAAATATTTTCATCATTAATCCCTTCCCAAAGTGACAAACATCGTGAAAAAGATGGGGTTTTCTAGTCACTCACGCGATCTGTCTGTGCATTATGCTGCAGCTGCAGGCCTCTGACGAGAACCTTGCTCCTAAGAACGCTGAGTTGGTGTCTTGAGCCGCCTAGGACGAGTGGTCTGGATGCAAGGTTTGCATGGACTAGCCTCCTGGATGCCAGCATCGTCACAGTGCGAGGAAAAGGCGAGAAAGACACCTAAATTGAAAAGGCGCTCAGTGGGTCTTGTTTACATTTACATAGCTGACAAATCAAAATGAATGACTTATGTAATTTGGGGCAGCGAGCGAGCGAGTCTGTGATTCGAAGTAATTAATAATTCGGATCCCGAAATGTATGACCTGGTGAGGGGACTGCCACACACGCTCGTATCTGAAAACTTAGCTGCTTCTGCTTCTCATTCCGCCGACAGTACCGTTCTCTTTCTATAAAACAAAAAAAGAGAGAGAGATGCACAGCTCGCATCAAAACCTAGCTAATTTTCGACACTCATCCACACCTTTTTTTTTTTTAAAAAAAAAAAAACAAAGTGCGTCATAAGTTTGATTGGTCGGCGATACGATATGCCTTACAGGTTGCGCCAAATCTCCGCTGGCGACAAATGTAATATTAATTCTCTTTTGCCGCTGTAAAGCTACGGCCGAGGCCCGCTATCCACCTGTGCCAGCGTACTTACCCAAGTTAATTCCATCCATCATAAATCATATCAGAAATTCGACCACTGAGCGTGACAATGTGCGAACAGAACTAATACTCGTTGTATCCTTGCAAGAAACGCTTTATCCCGAATATATATATCTCAGTCACAGACAAGCAGGAATTAGTTCTATACTATAGGATCATACCGCAGGTCATTCGTCAAAATCAGCTGATCTAAACTCATCGAGTTTCTTCAACACGGCCTCAGCTACCTTAATCCTCTTATTCAGCTCCTCTCTTTTTCTGAAGAGACTAGGATCTTCTTTAAGGTAGGTCCTAGCACGCCCCTCACCATCTTCCGTTCCTAGAATATCCAGCTCCCTCCTCAAAACCATCTGCATATCACTTCCGAGAGGCATAAGAAAATCATGGTCGATGATTCTAGGAACATCGTCGATGGCACGCTATAGAGACGTCATAGTGAGTTCTTGATTAGAGAGATAATGCTAGAGGCCCACTTTATAGGCTAAGAGGCAATATGCGCTGACTTCAGCCATGACTTTCAACTCGTTCTCATATCGAGGCTCTTGCCATTTATTGAGCGATTCGAGTGCGTCTTCTGTCACATTGTAAATGCCCAATTCGCCGAGCTGTAGAAGTATGGTCCGTAATTGCATTTTCGCTGCCCCCGTGCGAGCCTTCGACCATCCACTGTTTTAGCATAATTAGTGCCACGGAAAACCGTACCCACCTGAAATCTCTGCGCTCCCTTGTACTTGGTGAGGTATTTCTCTATCAAAGATGAAAAGTACAAATCGCTCTGGGTGTACGGAGGATTTTCCAGCTTGAGGAACCATTCCAGTCGCTCCAAGGTCAGTTTCCGAAGACGTTTTATTTCGCCATCGACAATGTTTCTGGTAACCAAACTGGGAAGTCATTAACCTCACACAGCGTTTGAATACAACTTACCTGACATCGACCTTCAGGTCTGAAAAGCGGGAGAAATGCTCTTCGATAGCATTGGCAAGCCGTTGACTACTCCTACGGTGGACACTGTCGAAAAAAGCCTCCGTTATTGTCCCCCAATTTGATAAGTTCTTCTTGATCAAGGTTGATTTCGCAGAGTAGGGTACGTTAAAGGGCAATTCACGGCCTGTCGAGCTGTCGGGTTTGGATCGTCAAAAAATGAAACATGATAGCAAGTCGTTCACACATGCCTCTTGATGTGGTCCTTTACGTTTTGTAGATACATCGTTTCATGAGCTGATAATGCCGTGTTTGGAGAGAGGTTGCTCTCAATAGGATGATCCTTCAAGGTCGAGGGGAACAAGTCAAACTCCTCGACAGTATTCCGAAAATGAGTAATGAGGGTCACGCCAGGCATCGTCTGTGAGGGAGTGGCGTAATGGCCGAATTCTGTAGCGGCATCAACGAAAGGTCGGAAATCCGGTGCCGTTTTGTAAAGGTCTTTCTTAAATGCCCAGCTGGCGTCACGAAAATACCCGATCAACTCTTTGAATTCGATATCGTCGTCGGCCGCCTCTATGTATTTTCTGATTTTCTCAGAAAACGAGGAAAGAATGTTCATCAGCTCAAGAACCGGATTTTTCTCCAGCGGCGTGGGGAGAGCACTCAGTTCCTTCAGGGCAGCTTCTCGGACGGCTTGTGCATCTTCGCGAAGTTTCGGAAGTCTGGGAATTCAAAATAAGTAGATACTTGGATACAAAGACGATGCGTTCGAAAAACTCACTTCCGATAGATCAGTTTACTGAGAAGCAGGCTTAATGCGTTAGTCAACTTCCGGATGCCTATACGTTCTTTGATGTGACTCGAGCTAGATACCCAAGGCTCCTCGGTAGCAAAATATACTTCTTCTTGAGTTCGAGCCTCTTTAAATGAAGGGTTAAGGGCCAGTTGTTCTGGAGAAGGCTGCTTCGTAACGTAGTACCCATTTTTAAGAGGGTGCTTTTTCCCCTCAATAATCTCCAGCCAGTCTTGCGTCTCAAGAGCGGAGATGGCATCAGGTTTTGTAAGAACACCTGGTATTTCGTGTGATTACATTAAGACCTCGCCGTGAAGTGGGGGGGTACACTCACCGATAGTACGCTCACCCTGCGGATCGGCCGTCCGCGCAAGTGTCGCAGCGCGTTGATTCTGCAGGTCATCTGTTTCGTATTTATCAGATTAAAATAACAAGCAGTGGCATACATAGGTTGCGACTTACCGCGCATGGATAGTGTTAGAAGGATTAATGAGTCTCCACTAATATACTCCTCCGCCAAATTGGTGATGAGCGTGATGTTGTTTGGATCTTCGTCTGCTGCAACATGCGATATTATCTACATGTATCCCAGTCAATACTGTGCCCATAAATTAAAACGAAAGCCGTTTGATGTACCCCTGGAAGATCAATAAAGGAAAGGTCGACCAAATCCGGTCCGGAGCTGGGAGCGAATTAGTATTGATATTTTTTAAATCTTTAGAAAGACAGGAGTTTACATATCAAGAACCACTACTTCCGAGGAAAACTGTAGTGGTTTAGGTTGTGCAAACGTAGGCTGTCCATTAACCAACGTGTGGATATTCAGATCTACAAAGTCGCTATACGCCACGTCCGGGTTTAAAAGCGCCAGCTGGGCCCGTTTGATCATAACTTCAACTGTCGATTTTTCGGTTATGAGGGGGCCAAACTTGACTTCCCCCTGATTCTTGCCACGTCGCAAAGAGATATGGCACTGCCATGGCTTGGAAGTATTCTTCAGACGGCATTCCATCGGGCATCTGCAGTCGCAGTAAGGGCTAGCCAAGCTGTCCCAAATAATAGCAAAAGATCACCGTGTGCACGTCCCTTTGCTACGGGGTACCGTAATCTTGGCTGTTTTCAATAAACACGATACAACGGCCGAAATCTAGAACACTCACCCCACTGATGGCTTCGACCAACGAGCTCTTCCCCGCTGACTGGTTGCCAATCACGACGATGCGGGGGACCTCAATACCCAAGGATGAGAGGCTATATAATTGTAGAAAAATGACTATACATAAATGGGGCGGGGAAAATTTTACCCCAAGCTCTGCAGGTTTGTGATCAAATCATTGAGCCGGCCTATGTGTCTAGCATAGCCCGTTCCGGATATCCCCACGCCGTTGTTTCCGTTGACGGGATGCATGGCCAAGTAGTCTCGGAGACTCAGATGTGGGAGTCCTGGAACTGCTGAGCATTTAAGCCCTGTATATTGCCCTTTAACCCGTTATCAATGAACAAATAATGGACCACGGGGGATTCATGAGGTAAGGGGATCCGCAAGGCATGGCAGGGCGTGAGGCATGATCGAGAAGACAGACAACATAGCCGAAAGAAGAGCTTCAGTTACATGGCACGGAAATGCAATTACTTGTTAAGAAGATAGTCCAAGTGGCGAGTCGGTTCTCAATTTGTTGTTATTCATGGCGGCTAGCAGCAGGGTGGTTTGGGTAGATGCAACAACGTTGCTCATGCATGGTGTACTTGGAAAAAAACTTCGTGTTCCGTGACATCGTCGATACATACATGATTTTAGGCTTTAGCGAAGTCGAATTTGGAGGCTGTACCGGGTAGAGTCTTTAGAGTTAAATCGGCCAGTATTTACTGCGTTTTACGCTCTCCTATCCAACTGATGAGCAGGTGGATAATTAAGGTGTGATCAGCCAGAGCGATAGTCGGATGTGATGACGGCATAAACTCAGCGCACCGACTACTCAATACTAATCACAGATGACCAGACTCAGTCTAAACGTGATTCGTGCGCGTGCTCGAAATGTGATGACGAGGTGTTTAGATATTTAATTATGTTTACTTAAAATAAATCCAAAGCACCTTTTATTACACGTGCTCACGGTTTTGAGGGAGTAGGTGCGCCCCAATCGCATTAATTACCTTAGGCTATCTTATAATTTCCGCTGCATTGCGGAATTTCACATGAGTGCTAGGTCTTGCAAACGCCTCCAGACGCCAACCTGTTCCTTACCTTCCGCCTCCACCTCCACTGCTTTCCCCGTCATTTGACATTCACAACATTTCAAATGTTTCACAAAACAAAAAGCTAAACGTTCAATGAATAAATAAACGGCATTAATGCTATTATGTATTGCTCTAAATCCCCCCTGTTCTTTTTTTTAGTGGAACTCAGATATACGGCTAGTACTGCATGTATGCTTGCTCACCTCGTAATGCAAGACTTGGGTCGTAACGACTGAAAAATTACGCCCCCCATGAGAAGGGTGCATTATAAGCAGGTCCGTATTCGAGCTCTGGTGGCCTCGTCGGATGCGCGTACGCAGAATCGAGCTCAATAATTGCGGTGGCGCTTCCATTTATTCTAAGACCGTTCGCTGTCACAAGAACGTTGAAAAAAATAATATCAGAAATACTGGGAACTTCTATAGTAAGGATGCAGCGCCCAGTCGATCACGTTCACGTTCACGTATGTCCCTTTATACATCTTGCAACGTTTTTTGATTATCATCTCATAATACCATCCTCCCAACACATCCTGTGTGCAATATAGACCCGTACATCACGAGGATCTCATGGGCAGCAACTGGGCGTATAAGCCTTGACGTGCACCGACTAAATGGTAAAGCAGTGACAATGATTCCTGAATGCTGAAATCCATCAAGAACGACACATTTTGTCAAATTTGTCCTATCATATCTGAGAGAACAGAAACGTCTCGATATGATTTTATATGAATACAGATGGCGTCAATTGTGGAATAATACCTCTCACCGTATCTATGGGCAATATAATCAATATAAAGCTTTTGCAACCTCCCTCCAAGAAAAAGCTAGTTCTGAGCTAATCGATCGATAAATAGATGTATATCGATGGATTTCCAAAGGAAGTTTAGACTACACTGTAAATGGAAAAGTCGACAAATTCGTCACAATTTATGGTAAACATAGAGGACAGAAGCTCACTATTAATTTCTGCAAGCAGTTGAATCTTGACAATCTTCATTGAATGTGAAACACTTTAACCGCACATTGGGCTGCCACAGGTTCTGGGAAGGAATCCCCAAGCTTGTGTAAAATCGGCTCTACGATCAAAATGCTATTGAGCGTATTATAAAGTATTTTATCCTTCTGGCATACGTCTAACCAGGAGCAAAGTTTTATAATTTATAATTTGAAGATTTTATGTTCAGCGTCCCCCAATATGACTCGGAGTAATCCCAATTAGGAGGAAGGTGTGATGAAGCAGCCTTCAACTCTACCGCAGCGTTTATAGATGATTTATCCTCTGTGAGCCATAATATGTTAGCACTACTAGGCTTGTTAGTTCACCAAAGAATCCCCTCACAGTAAGTGATCACAGCCCCTACTATTCACAGTTGTCAGGTACAGCTGAGATCACCACTGGAAACGTTATCAGACTCACTGCTCAAGCCTTAAATGCCATCGGCGAACTAAGATACACAGAGCCGTCAGTGGTTGACATTCCAAAAAAAAAAAAAAGGCACTTGTATGAAAGAGACGGAGTACGTGCTAATACCATTCGAAGGGCAAGCATCTTTAACGCCCGATTTCTAGTAAGGTAGGCGTCACTACCTGTTTATGTAAGCAAAAAAGTGACCTACTCGCACTCCTTTCTGTGCTTCCACAACATAGATAATCTGTAATTAAAGCCCAGGGAAGTGGAGTTGGGATCCATTCCTCCAGTTCTCAGGTTTAAAACTTGAAAAATAATTCACCCTTGCCAAGTAGTAGGACTTACAAATTTTAACTTTTTTTTTGAGTCTCTGAATGCTTAAAAACTCATTTCCATGTGATTCTGAGATTTTCAAAATTTTGCAAGTGGCAGTATTGGCCGCTTACATAATCATCATGTGATATATTGGGCAGCCTTGTTTTAAGGGCCTAAAATTGGAAAGAAAACTGTATTAAATTCAAATATATGTACTTATCTTACTTACATAAAAATTCTCCTAAGAAAAAGAGGGTATAGCTGCACATGTACTTGTGCAGTAAGCTGTGCACTTGATCACAGGCCACATTACATAAGCAGGGCAGTGGCAAACATGTGGTTGCACAGTCTCGGACTGTCAGGAGTGGAGACTGCATGGGTCAACAAAAGATACCATGGCCATTGTACATTACCTCCAATCATGCTTGCACAAGTATGGCAAGCTCAAATTAATATGCCTGCACCATTATAGTGACTCCAATTCATTTTTTGACTTCATAATAAATTTTTCAAAAATTTGATTCGCAAATTTGGCCGCTCTTGGCGCTTAATAATATGATTACATAAGGTGCTGAATTATAGTGATGCCTACCTTATGTATTTTCTTACATGGGGGTAAGTGCTAAGAGATAAAAATTGAATTAAAAAAAAAAGCCCGACTACTTAGCATCAACACAGACGAATGGATGTCCGCCATCCAATTATTAACAGCGGCCGGCCAGAAATACGCCGATCCGTGTCTATCCAAAGCAGAACACCAAGCTTCCCTTTCTCTAATCCCCACCACGTTTTACCAAAACCGCCAAGTATCCATCCTCTTCTCCAAGTGGACGCCACCAACAACCCTTTAGTCAGCGATGCTGCCAGATCCTCCTTCATCGGGCCTTTCTTCACCCTAGATGCTGCGGAAGGCCACTTCCCATATCATCTTTAATGTTCTCGCTCACCCGCTCACCCACCCGCAGCCCAACATGGCAAAAGCATCGCCCTACCAAGGCAAAGGCGACTATCTTCCAAGCAAAGACGGCGTTCTCAGTGTCTGCGGACACCCAATCCCCAACGCGACAATCGATACCTGGGAAGCTGACGCAAATGCCTTTCATGACACTATATGTCGGATGTGGTGCGCCTGATTACAGACGTCGATTGAAGACCGATACGGGGGGCTGTTATCAGTATCGTGCTGTGCCCGTTTCACATCTCATTCATATTATTAGCAGTCGCGCTACTTGACTTGCGTTTCCCATTGTTGAGGAGTGCATATAGCGCCCTGTGGGAGAGCCATTGGAGGTATTGTATACGCATAATAATAAACCGGCCCATCTAAATTTTGACGGAGGCAGAGGGATGTCACTGTTGAGCTTACGATTTATACACGATATATCTTGCTTGCAGATGGCATATCCATCGAATGATAAAATTTGATCAGTGAGTATAGACTTTTTCAGAAAATAATATCAATCATCATGCATAGCACGCTCGGTGAATTTTAATGGATACGAGGGATACAATGAATAAACCTAATAGACTATCTTTTTGGCAGCAAGCTGCAAGTGCGCACTGTGCTCGTCATAAGGCACCTTCGATACTGGAATCTCACGCCATAAATCGGGGGTAAGGAAGGCATATGTCTTGGTAATCTATTACAAATCAATAAGATTCATGGCTCAAGCTGAATCCGCGGAAATTGACTCACCGCTGCGAAAGTAGCTTTCAAGAAGTTACCCATGGTGGCAGTGCTGCCCTTGGATTGTGTGTAGCAATCCTCGACACCAGCAAGCTGAAGTAAACGCTTGGAGGCGGGAGCAGCGACAATACCGGTACCACGAGGCGCAGGGATTAATCGACACATGACGGAGCCGACCTTGCCGCTGACCTTTGAGGGTACTGTGTGTGGCTCACCGAGAGCAGCACCCCAGTAACCTCGACGGACGGGGATAACAGACAGTTTGGCGAGAATAATGGCACCGCGGATGGCCGTTGCAACTTCTTTTGCACATTTTACACCGAGACCGACGTGACCTTCAAAATCACCAATAGCGACGAATGCCTTAAACCGTGTGCGTTGACCAGCGCGGGTCTGCTTTTGTACAGGCATAATCTTCATAACTTCATCCTTTAGTTTGGGGAGGAATAGGTCGACAATTTGGTACTCTTTTATTGGGAGCGAGAACAAATAGATCTCTTCCATGGACCGGATCTTGCCGTCCTTTACGAGACGACCGAGTTTGGTGACGGGCATCCTAAGAAGAGCTATGAGCAGTCTTTTGAAAGTATATTCTCCAAATATAACATACCATTCTTTCTCCTCGTCCTTACGACCGCCTCGGCGGGGACCACGACGGCCACGTCCTCTGTCACCACCACGGCCGCGACCAAATCCACCACGTCCTCTTCCTGCGTCAGCCATTTTTGATGTTAGGTGTTACTATGGAACGTAAATAAGTCAGTAAACAGTGCCATAAGAGTTGAGTGCATCTGGGTTGGCATGAGTGCATCCATTGATATCTCGCGCGTATGGTATCTAATGGTGCTTGTGCCTTCTTCACTGGACTTATGGTGAAGGAAATGAGAGTATATTGGACTACTTACACTTGAGGGGTGCCTTGAGAGGTCTTGAAGTTGCGGGATGTAACGAGGACAAACCTTTGTGGGCGTCAACATGGTTAGGTAAGCCAGCTGAATCAGCTGTGACCACTGGTTGTCTCCATATCGACAGTATTGTCCGTGGAAGAGGCCCGACGCCATAAGGGGGCATATAATTAGTTATATGGAGGACTTTGTATAGATGCAGGTTTAACAGGTGTAGATAGACACGTCACTGATTTAACCAAGCGTGCAATGGATCAGTCTTTCTCTCTCTCGTACCGGAACGTGACAACATCGAATGGCTTTACTGCCGCTGGAGCCTATAATTGATCTTGATAGACGGTTATTTCCCCCTAATTATTTCTCTGACGGGGCAATTATAGAGAAACCCCCATGGAAGGACATCGCTGTTGCCGGAGACAAGATGAGAGCGTATTTCATTCCTTGTTCGCATGCAAAGCTTATACAAGTCATAGAAGCCTATTGGAAAGGAAATACGGTCGAGCTGCCAAATCGATTCGATTTCTACTATCCAATCCGAAAGCCACACCTGGCTTGCTTTACTACATAAATGCTATGAAGAGATTCCCTACTACCTATCTACCTGAGGAATTGAAGGTCCCTAAACACGAACAACCAAAGAGCAGGTGAGGCTGCGCTGGCGTATGGGGGTGACAAAGGGGCGACCCGGCGACCACGTCAGGAAGGCACTGAGAGGGCTGGAATAGGTCTTTAAGTCGCAAACAAGAGAAGAAGAGAACAGACCAGACCAGAGGAGAAAGACGAATGTGGAGAACCCATCAATCCCTAAAATTCACCGCCTAACGTAGGCACGGACAAGCTCATGCTTTAAACATATGAGCGGATGCAGAAATTGAGATAATGCTACAAAGGATAGGCAAGAGTTTTGTATGAAACGTCTTACATAGAATCAGGCCCCAATCGACGCAGATGAAATAAATAAAAAATACAAAAAAGGACAATGCCGGATTAACCATCACTTCGAAAATTTGATCCTAAAAACCTTTGGTTTCATGTATTGAAGATGGCCGATCTAGAAGATCGGAAAATTGTTTTGAAAGATTAGAACAGATTATATGATTGGACGAAGTATGATACATTGTGGCGACAGCTGGTCAGTCTGGGCCTTTGTTTTTCACGACTGCAGATCCGCATGCAAAGTTTTTGTTCAGGATGAAGAAATCTGCATCCAGTGTCCTGCGTGCTGGTGAGTTAGAGGTTGCTTTTTCAAAGATCTGCTGATCCACATGCAAAGTTGTCATGCAGGATGAAAACCTTTGCATGCAGTCTCCTGCTTGCTGGTGAGTCTGGGCTTTCTTTTTTCAAAGGTCTGCTGATCCACATTCATTCAGGATGAAAACCTTTGCATACAGTGTCCTGCTTGGTGGTGAGTGGGGCCTTCTTTTTTTCAAAAGTCTGCTGATTCACATGCAAAGATATACCGCGTCGCACAACTAAGGTAAATAGCGGTTGGGAACAGGGACCCTAATGGTAGGTAAAGAAATGTAAGTAGATGCCGGGGCGAGTAGGTGTGGGTGTGAGGGAGTCGGTTAGGGATTTGACATGACATGGATGACAAGGCGAAAAAGCTGTTGCGTCGCGCATAGCTTCGAAAAATATGGCAGCAGAATTTGAACTCAAACGCCCATCGTCCTTGCGTAGAGTAGAGTGGGAGCTGTTGGAGGTGTCAGCGAGAAATCCCGGGTAGGACGAGTGGGAGTTTATGCTATGACTCGTTCCGACGAATAGCTAGACCGGTCTCGCTACGCAATCCTCTATGTCATATCGGTATGGTTACTTTCGCAAGGCTACTGAATACTTGTCTTTTTACGTTGAAGCATCGTTCCTACCCCATCTGGTGTCAATCCATGTCCGCTTTCCAAAACTTCTGATTGTACTTGAACGTGCCACCAGGGCTGCTGTCGAGTATGTCAAAAGTCTTGGAGAGAAGGTTGCTTGTATAATTACTGCCCATCATCTTGCGCTAACTGTGGATGACTGGGCCAGTCAAAGCTGGTATTTTTGCAAGCCTGTTGCTACAATGCCCGATGATCTGGCTGCGCTACAAGGAATTATCCGTGAAGGTTGTAGGCAGAACTTGTGCAAAGCAATATGGCTGAAACATATGTTTAGGGCATCCAAGGTTTTTCTTAGGCTCAGATTCAGCACCTCAACCGCCTAACAAGAAATTAAATTTTACGCCTCAAGATACATGTGCAGCAGGCATTTACACATCCCCAATCCTTTTACTCTGGTGGCCCATCCTCTGGAATCTGTTGGGGCATTAAACCGACTGCAGGACTTCATGTGCACCTCTGGACGAAAAGTCTATTGTAGAGAGCTAACCGTTAACCGACATGACTTCCGATCGATACACAAGTCGTCCTGCGTCGAAAATGCTCTATTGTGGATGAATATTTCAGCCTGGCAAATGAGACTGTGGTACCCTTTTGGGCCAGTCGGTGTATCAATTGGACAATGAATAGCATGTAATAATAATTAAAACATTCTATTCTTGTATTTACATATGCCGTGATGTTCGTATCGTTGCAGCACGATAACAATAGTGCATGGTACACAGGTTATCATGGGACACACTCTTATGTAACATGCACAATAGATATTCCTTCATCCCTCTCACTGACTTCGTTTTCTATGACCATTTCTTTTGTCTCTTATACCACTTTCCGGAAGCAGTAATAACGTAAAACACAGCCTAGCAACAGAGCCAATAATCCGCGATGATGTATCTGCCTTGTGGTGGACACTTTGGGGCAACAAACCGAAGTTAGTTCATTGATACATAAGTCTCTAAGCTTTGCGTTGGTCCATGAGACACCCCGATATATATGAGAAAGAGAAAGAAAAAATAGCAGGCAGAGTCTGAGGATGCTGAAGGTACAAACTCCATTTAATTCATATTAACAGTAGCGCTTACTTCTCAACATGGACCGCCACCCTACATACAACATGCCAACTTCTACGTTCCCAGTCTTTATTACCAGGGAGGAAATATGTGACTCTTGGACTGGGATGCAGTGCTGGTGGGGTATATGAATGAAGGAGGATCACGACAAGGAAGAGGAGAAAGAGCCTCCAGCAAGGGGATGGGGAGGTAATAGAGGACAATACCAGCAGGAAGGACACCCACAACAGAACACTTCACTCCAAGCTGCTGATAAGGCTTTATTTGGCCATGGGCGACCTACTAATCAATACATCCATTGGATGTTTTTGCCTTGGAAAGATGAGAGTCATGTAAGACTAGTATCTGCTACAGGCACAGACAGACAGTAGAATGAGTGATGGGGAATAAACCACTACTTTATTCAAAATCCACATGTGGATAATATATACAAGTGGAGAACAATGGGGAGTGGACACCAATGGGGAGTGGAGAACAATGGGGAGTGGACACCAATGGGGAGTGGAGAACAATGGAACTAACTATTACCAAATCACAGTGTGGGAGTCTCACTCCCTTACAGTCCCTAGACTGACACTGGGAAAACCCCTCTCTCCAAAAAATTTTAGGATCCATAGTAGAGCCTTATCTTATATAAACTCCTTCAATTCTGTATAGTCCAGTGGGATTCTGTATCCCTTTATCTTTCCTGTGACTTGTCAGAGGATGATCCAATTAAAAATTTACAAAACTCCCAGATGTGATTACAGGATTTAACATCACATAGACATGTGCATAATCAATCAATTCAAGATCCCATTCACATCCCTGAATTTGATGGAATTACAAAATTATATAGTATCTGTTAGATGGTCCACAATTGAGTTAAACTGTAATCCTGGTGCCCCCAGTCTTACGCACGGACCCTTTAGTTTTACGTGATTACATAATCACCGTGTTTTACGGTATAAGTAGCCGGGAAGTTTTCAGGACCTTAGATCTTACCGTACGCTGCACTTGCCTGTATCTTGTTCTGCTCTGGACAATACACCGTGGTCCTGTCAACTTGTGTGACCGCCAGTGATCCCAATTGACGACGGGATTACACTTTTTTTTTGACACCGGCCATTTGTTATTTCTCATCCAGCACTTCGTTGTGTTTGGCCCTCCAGACCCTTGGCTCTTTCATTCCACTGGCTCTCATTCACTCCTTCCAAAAGAAACCGACTTCTTACCTTCCTGGTCGAACCCGATCTGCATCACCACCGTTCACTCGTCAGACCACTCGCTCACATTCCCTAGGGTTCCACACTCCCTTGTCCCGTACACGCCTTGCAACCTCGCGTATACATGCCGCCGCACACCCTTGCAAGTGCTCCCCGTGCAAATACGCACCGCCGCACACCGCCGCACCCTCGCACGCGCACACATCCGCGTTGCTGCACCGTTGCGCACCCTGCACACGTACGCACACCCGCACACCCGCACACATCCGCGTCGCCGCACCGCTGCGCACCCTGCACACGTACGCGCACGCACGCCGCCGCACCGTCGTCGAGTGCCCTCACACGTACGCGCGCATGCACACACATCCACGCCGTCGCACACCCTTGCACACTGCACACGTACGCGCGCACGCACACCCATCCACGCTGCCGCGCACCCTTGCACACTGCACACGTACGGGCGCCCCCGCATGCCCCGCACCGTAGTCGAGCACCTGCATTTTGGAGAAATGTTTTATGTGAATAATTGACGATTAGAAGCCGTTATTTTGGATCCCCTTGTGTTTTTTGTTTGTTTTTTTTAGTGCCGTATCAATTTCCGTCGCTGCCGTGTGTTTTTTTGGTCGGGATACAGACTCCGCCGCCTGAAGCTCCGCATTAACAAAGGAGGTCCAGCAGGGTTGAATCTGGGGTGGTGGGTTGGTTTTTGTGTGGGGAGGGGTGTAATCCTGGTGCCCCCAGTCTTATGCACCGACCCTTTAGTTTTACGTGATTACATAATCACCGCGTTTTACGGTATAAGTAGCCGGGAAGTTTTCAGGACCTTAGATCTTACCGTACGCTGCACTTGCCTGTATCTTGTTCTGCTCTGGACAATACACCGTGGTCCTGTCAACTTGTGTGACCGCCAGTGATCCCAATTGACGACGGGATTACATAAACTCTCCTTGGATATCATGTTGGGATACATTTTAGAGGTATTGCCCAATTCGGCACCCTCCATGAAGTTCATTGGATGATTGACACTGTTTCAGAAATTGAATGCTGACTTTGCATTGGTGCACGACGACGATTTTATACATTTAAATATAACTTCTGAAGTGAGTTCATAAGCATTCAATGCGCTTTCTAATAACTCGTTTCCTGTTCCAAAGGCCACAGACACTATTCAAGGTTTTGAAAACTCTCTTTATGGAGTGAGCCCAAAAGTATTTGTGGAAGACGGCAGTACGTCCCTTAGGCTTTGGTCATTAGGTGATTACTCATTTTGATGGTTAAGTTGGTATGCTTGAATCTACATACCATGCATATCTATATATTACACCGGAGCCGTCTGTTGACATTGAGGATGTAGGCTATGTTAAAGATGGGTCATGGATAAGACTGTTCAACACTTCAAAGCCCACAGAAGACTCCTACAATAGTACGCGTCATCCGACATTCCTCCCGTACACACCGATTTCACCCGCGGAGAAGGACAAACGAGATGGAACGAGCGTAGTGTGACGAGTGTCGCACGATCCCTAGCTTGCTGGGAGTAGTTGGGCGTCCAGCTGAGCGTAAGAAGGAATCTCACGCCTGTTTCCCTTTTAGAATTTTCGTTCACTGACATCTTCACATTCTTGTAAAGTCCATCTAATTATTTTACCTACCCACCCTCGCCCTCAGGTTGATGACGGTAGAAATAAAAGCAAGCATCATCTTTAAAATTAATGGAATCGAGTAATATATATAGCGGAATATAAAACGAGAGTTGTAAATATGCACAAGGAAACCCTTCCAGCTTCGTCCATTGCGAACTGACCCTACCAAGGAGCTGTATGGTTGGGTAGGGGAAGAGCATTAGCTCTTCGGGTATGCTTGGTAAGACTCACCGCTCGGGAGGGCGGGTATTCCTTGTGCATTTACAACTTTCGCTATTAATAAATTGGTATTCTGACTCAATCGCTATATTATGTGCATTACTCGGAATATTATTTAACCCAATGGGGATGGGTGGGTGGGCAAAATAATTAGAAAGGTTATAAAGGACTGGTGATATGATAGAGTGAAAAATCTTCAAGAATGTGAGTCGATCGAGTCTTCATAAGAGAACGAAGGCGTGGGAGTTCATCTTACGCTCGGCTAGGCGTTGGGTGCCGAACTCCCGGCGAGCCAGGGATCGTGAGCCGCGAGTCTTCCCACGCATACGCGGAGAGCTAACGCTTTCCCACTACCTAACCATACAGCTCCTCGCACAGAGATATTCCGAATCAGACGAAGCTGGATATCTGTATCGTTATATATGCTTTTGCTTATACGCCAGGATTTGGTCGGTGTGACGATAGGAGTCGACCGGCGAGTAGGGAGATTGAGACTGGTACGTTATTGAAAGCTGTGAGACGGATTAAGGGATATCCCAGCAGTGAGTAGTTCATATCTGTTGTCTAATAGGTCTAAATGACCTCCCGCAGGCCAATCCATCTATCCACTTCTGAGTGCTCACACTCTCATGAAGCCGGCGCCTTGAGTGGGATATTCGCCTTCCTCCAGAACCTAGTCTTACAATACTTCCGGTTGGAGAGGCTGTTGCAGGCTTCTCAGGTGGGTAATCTCATATCTGGTTTTTACTCGTCCCCCGAGTTCATCCTTCGCATTATCAGAAGTGGCAACGCACCTCCATGTCTTACACATGACTATTTCTGCCTATTCCTAGAATAGAGCATGCCCAATGGACTATCAATGTAATGCCTTCTCTCAATGGCAGACACGCCACCCTTTTAGACAGCCGGTACACCTTTGACGGCACTCCCACCACGTCCTCCCGCAAACTCCCACGAAGCAAAAGCGAGAACCTCTTCGAAGGGGGGGATGCACCTTACCAATACGACGCCACGATCCGGTGCATAGACGCCTTCGACGCAATCTGCACGCATCTATAAAAGAATGTGTCGTGTGCTGACTTTGGGCCCTTGCGCTGTCTAGGCGTGAGCTTTTAAGCAGATCGTTTTACAAACGGTGCCGTGAGTTTGTGGTAGAGAATGGAATAATCATGGAGTATAAAGCCGGGAATGAGGAGATGGATGCGCGAGTGCGAGCGGACATCGGGAGAGGGCTTAAGCGGATTGATTTCATGGTCGGGAAGACTAAGTACGTGGATATTTTTCTTGTTGTGTGTTGCAAGCCGTGACTAAGTGTTTCGATCTATAGGTGGAACGGCCTCCGGCCGTGTGGACCCAACCAATGGACAATCATGCTAGGTGGCACGATGTAGCGATGAACGCAATGAGACTCCTGGACACTGCACTATTGTGATCAAACACATTTGGACGGTTCCCTCATAGTTTTCCTGTCACTGTCATTTCGGGCTGGGATTTTATGTTTTATCCTTCCGCTGTTACGCTTGATTGTATCGCTATTGGTACCTCCATGAACGCTCTTGATATTGGCTACTTTTCTTCCGCCATTCGGAAGAACTGTAAAGAATAGCGAAAGTTTCCCAATAAAATTCCATCACCGTGAACTCTTTAGGATATGGTATTCGTTACCGGCTGTGATTGCACACATCTTCCTGGGCAGCTGCCGTTTTCAGTGGTTGTGCCATCCGTTTCGATATAAACCCTGATATTCAGACGGGTATTGGAAAGACCACTAGGAAAGGTATCAAAGAAGCTCATCTGGAGGCTACCAATATGACAATGTGGCTTTGCGTAGATATAAGATGGGAGACAGAGGGTCAGGTTTTATGGGATGATTGATGGGAAGAAGTAAACACCCTTACGATGGCTACTATCACTGCAGTTCTCAGAGTGATGTGAATAAGCTATGGAAGAAGGTACTGCAACTTGGTCTCTGCTTGTCTGAGTAACAGACATCGACCGACAAATTAGTAACAAGACCAGTGAGTAGACTTTGTATTGATAATATGATATTAGTAAAGATTCGACGACTAATGCTATGCTGTGGGGCCGGCAACTCACGTTGTGGCATTTCAATGTAATTTAATCTCTATTTTTAAGCTACACTTCTACTGTAATCCCGTCGTCAATTGGGATCACTGGCGGTCACACAAGTTGACAGGACCACGGTGTATTGTCCAGAGCAGAACAAGATACAGGCAAGTGCAGCGTACGGTAAGATCTAAGGTCCTGAAAACTTCCCGGCTACTTATACCGTGCAACACGGTGATTATGTAATCACGTGTTGATTGAAACGAGAATGTAAAACTAAAGGGTCCGTGCGTAAGACTGGGGCACCAGGATTACATCTACGCCCTATAAGACACCGAAATCCACTCTTGAATATTTCGAACGCCTCACAACACTCCGAATTGGCCTCCCTATGCATATCCTTAAGGTGGACGATTTTGATTCAGCCGCATCTGAAATTGCTCACATCCTGCATGACAGTATTCCCAATGGCACCATCCAGCACTTAGAATTGCATGATCCGAACCCCGTGTGATGAGTGGTTTTTTTTCCAATTTACGGACTCTGGTTCTGAAACGGCTGTTGTGGTGTGACTTGTGCAATACTGTGCGGATGCCCTGGTTCAAGAATCATCCACGGCGGATTATTTATAATGGTGGAGAAGGATTGCCGGTAAGTAAGCACTTAGCGATATTTTCCAATACTTTTCTATTCCTTATCGTTATATACAAAAAGATATGCTCGAGTTCCAGCTCCCACGAAATTTCTGAATACCGTTCAGATATCAGTTGGGTGCCACCCGCTTCACTTGAATATGGTGATCTATTTATGGCGTCATATCATGAAGCAGGGGACGATATTGCAAGTCACCGGGTAAACTTCATCTCCTCTGGCCGTGTAAGCTCAGAGTATGCTGTGCATACTCTCTCCACCGCAAACCACAGTATATCTATCTCATCGAGAAATGATCTTCCTTTACCTGTGACCCCTATTCGCCCGATATCTACGAAAGGGAAACTTTTGGGATGGAGTAGTGAATGTGGATCTTGCCTCTCCCAACTCCTCCAAGATCTCATTTTGCAGAGTACATAGATGACAAGACGAAAAGCTGATGCGTAGCGCATAGCTTCGAAAATATGGCAGCAGAACTTGAACTCAAACGCACATCGTCCTTGCGTAAAGTAGAGTGGGAGCTGTTGAAGGTGTCAACGAGAATCCCGGGTGGGACGAGTGGGAGTTTATGCTATGACTCGTTCCGACGAATAGTTAGACCGGTATGGTTACTTTCGCAAGGCTGCAGAATACTTGTTTTTTGACGCTGTACACTCCAGCATATTTCGCCTCAAAATCAGACATGATTACAAACGGTCTTTGGATAACGAGTCTTATAAAAAAATCAAATGTCAGAGAGCCCTCTTCAGCAAATCAAGAGTAGCACATCTTTTGTACATGGTATCCGAAGGCGAGACATTGGTGTCGAGATGCCTCCAGCACCATCCAAAAGTGAGAGTAGTAGTTTGGGCACGAAGACACGCTTTTTAATTATTTAGCATTGTCGTGACTCTTGAAGACATGTCCAGGATGTGCTTCTGTATAACAGCAAACCCCTACCCTCCGTAACGACTCTGGTTTCGAACTAAAGGCTGACTTTATGTATATCGTCGCTTCTGCAGTTTGGAGACACTTGTTTTTCAAAGTCTACTCACTGGTCCTGTTACTAATTTGTCGGTGTCTATTGCTCAGATAAGCAGAGACCTCAGGTTCCTGCCTACTAATACTCACTAAAGCCTCGGAAAAGTCCCCAGCTTCATGCTGGTCGGTTGGCCAAGCTGCAGTACCTTCTTCCATAGCTTATTCAATCTTTAGCAGTGCCTTGTGTTTGTACCTGGGTGAATTTGTAGACAGCACATCCATTTGTATTATACTTTCCATAGTCTTAATCCATCGGTTTCCGGATTCCTCCTTTGTGGGAATTAGGGGGCCCCCTCCTTGCTTGTCTGAGTCTTCAACTCACACCTCAATTTCCAAATAGCATAGGCATTAGGAATAGCATTTTTTCCGCTTATCCGGGACAAATATCGATTTGCAAGAGTACTGCCCATTAAATAGGATTACATCTCTCTAGCCTGCTTTGGCTCTTTTCAAGAACTCCTAATGATGGTGGAATGGCCGTACTCTGGAGGAAATATGACCATACCAGATTAATACCACTCTTCGACTTCGCCCCAATTCACATTTGCTGCAGAGCCGTCTCTAGCCACTGGCATGTGATGGTGAGGTACAGGTTGAACAACAATACATAAAACTTCTAGAACATCTGATGTTCATACAGATGTCAGCTTATAGGCTGCACCCTCATGAGATCATGTCGTCCAATTTCAGATGGGCAGACGGGAATCCCGGGGAGTCCAGGAGTAGTTGGTGGGTTGTGAGGTTGGAGGGTCGACTGCGGGAAACCCATGGAAGTCGAGGGGTCAGGTGGAGATGAGTTGGAGGTTGAGTGATAGATAGGTTGGAGCCTGTTGGCCCTGACAAGGTAAATCGTGGTGTGTTTCAAAGAGGAGATTAGAGCAGAAAATGTACTGAGATTACTAGGGAGAATCTAAGCTGATTTTCTGACTGGATTGTATGTACAACATCTGCCAGACTATATAGACTGTGGAATGTATGTATGTCATACCAAATCCAGTAATAATGAAATCCAAACTAGTAAACATGAAATGAGATAAGTAAACACCAAATTTGGTGTTAGGAATGGGATGGAGCAGACCGGAGTCCGAATTGTGACAGGTTGTTAGACCATAATGGGAATGGGGCTCAGTTAGAGAGCTGTTGGGTTTTCCAAGAGGAGTCCAGTGACTGGTGTGTGGGACAGGGTCAGAGATAGACAGGTGTGGGTCCCAGCAGGTATTCTGGTGACTGATACATGAAGTGACGGAGGTCAAGCATGGACAGGTCTGACATCTGGAGTCTGGCAGGTATTCTGGTAAACTGATGACTGGTGCATGTAGGGTGTGGGGTGCATATAAGTTAGTGCCTGGAGTCTGGCAGGTTTTCCAGTTGAAACAACTGTCACACTTGGTTTACCATGTGAAGTGTGTATCCTATCTTAAGTTGAAATATTATTTGGATAGGTGATGGCCTTTGATGAGGGTAGGACCAATTTTGTGAGTTCCAACCTCAAAGGCTCCCATAACACACTTTGGAGTGCTGTTACAACCAGAAAACCTGCCAGACTCTGGGCACTAACTTATATGCACCCCCTACACATACCAGTTATCTGTTTACCGGAATACCCACTGGACTCCAGACATCAGACCTGTCCATGCTTGACCTTCATCACCCCATATATCAGTCACCAGAATACCTGCTGGAACCGCACCTGTCTATCTCCGACCCTGTCCCATGTACCAGTCACCAGACCCCACTTGGAAAAACTGAGCCCCATTCCTATTATGGTCAAATGACCTATCACATTTCAGACTCCACTCCTGCCCCATTTCCATTATGGTCTAACGACCTGTCACATTTTGGACTTTACTCCACTCTGTTCCGTTCCTAACACCAAGTTTGTTTACTTATCTCATTTCATGATTACTAGTTTGGATTTCATTATTACCAGATTTGGTATGTTATTCATTCCACAGTCTATATAGTCTGGCAGATGTTATACATACATACATACAATCCAGTCAGAAAATCAGCTTAGATTCTCCCCAGCAATCTCAATACATTTTCCACTCTAATCTCCTCTTTGAAACACACCGCTATTTACCTCATCGGGGTCCACAGGCTCCGACCTATGTATCTATCACACAACCTCCAACTCATTGTAAGGGCGACTCTCTAGACTGCACTACTCACACTATGACTGAGTTGGGGTACTAGCAGAGGAAATCCGAAGTGAGTTTATACCTGTCTAAATACATACATGTAGAATACAATATTACTTACCTAGCAGAGGAAATCCAAAGAGAAAAGTCTAAGGAATCCTCAGCTAGTGGGTGACTAACTAAAGGTACAGTGGAGTTTGAAAATGTGATAACAACAAGGTGCCTCCTTCAGTCTTTACTTATGAAACTATATTAAGGAGAGTCAGAAGTGAAATTGGAAAACTTAATATTGTCCCCTGACACTCATCTCCACCTGACCCCTCAACTTCTGTGGGATTCCCACAGTCAACCCTCTGACCACAACCTGCCAACTACCTGGACTCCCCAGGATTCCCATCCACCCATCTGAAATTGGATGACATGATCTCATGAGGGCACAGCCTATAAGCTGAAGCCAAGTCCTACCAGCTTTCCCACAAGTTTCTCCAGAAACCCTCTGATAAGCTCTATGCACAACTCTTATCAAGTGCCTATTGTGACATAGGATATCATTGTCATCATTACAACTTTTAGGAAGTTGCCAAGTTTCATTGGATAGAGATGGGAGAAAGAAGAGTATTGTTACGACCGAACAATCCCACTGGACTCCAGGCACTAACCCGTACGCCCCCACATGCTACAAGCACCAATCGTCTGTTTATAGGATTTCCCGCCCGGACTCCGTTATGTCAAGACTCGTTACGTTCGACCTCATTACGATACATATCAGTCACCGGACTTCCCCCGGACTCCGTCTCTGTCTATGTCCGTCTTCGTCCCACGCATCAGTCACTGGTCCCCGCTTAGAATCCTGTCACCGCTCTAATCGAGCCCCGTTCCCGTTTTAGTCAAATGACCTGTCACGATTTAGGACTCCGCTCCCGCTCCATTTCCCGTTATGGGTTATGCTTTGTCACGATTCGGACTCCGCTCCATTCCGTTCCGTTCCTAACACCAATTTGGTGTTTACTATTCCCGTTTCATGTTTTGTTAGTTTTCGTTTCGTTATTACTGGATTTGGTATGTCATGCATTCCACGGTCTATATAAACTGGCAGATGTTGTACATACAATCCAGTCAGAAAATTAGCTTAGATTCCCCCCAGTAATCTAATAATATTTTCCACTCTAAAACCTTGCTCTATTCACATCGCTCGCACTAGTCGGAGCCCACGGGCTCCGGCGCATCCATCTCTCTCAACCAACTCGACTCACGACTCATGACCCTCGACTTACGACCTACGACCCACGAACCCTGCCCGGACTCCCCGGGATCCCCGTCCGTCCGTTTGAAATTGGACAACACGATCTAGCGAGGGCGCAGCCTATAAGCTGAAGCCAAGTCCTACCGGATATCCCGCGGGTTTCTCCGGAAACCCGGCCTGTGTGTGTATCCTAACAAGTATAGAAACTACCCATTTATTACATTTAAAATTAAATAAAAATGTAGAGTTAAGAAGTAAGAGAAATGAACAGATAATTTGACAGGAAAAGGTTGACCTAAAGAATAAAAATAAAAAACTACAATTAGCCACACAAGTTCAACATATGACTTTCAGAACTGCATGAAAACAATTTAACCACCAGATTGTTGAATAAGCAATGGTTGACCTGGATAAATTAATATCTTACTGATGACTAACCCTGGTTCTTAATAGAACTACTCTTAATGGCCTGATAACTCAGGGGTTAAGAGCACTAGACATCTAATCCATAGTGGTTGCTGGTTCAATTCCAGCTCAGGTCAATACTTTTCACCCTATTATGTAATCTAACACAGACAACAGAACCTCATGGTCAAAAATCTCCCATCCTATATGTTGGTGTAACTGAACCGGACTTAAACCACTTAGACTTCCTCCATCATAGTCTCCTCCCTCTCAAACGTGCTTTGAGTTTAACTAATAGCGACCATGTATAGGAGCGAATCGGTCGTGACAAGCAGCAGATTAGGACACATAGCAAAAGAAATACAGATGTTCACTTCGAGGATGTAGTACTGTCGACCGAGTCAGAAACTACTCGGAGCGTATAAGTCATCATTCGCAAAATGTCAGTTCATGAGGAACAGGTTTAATTTGAGGGAAGGGACCCTTGCCAAGAAATGGGATCCATGAACGCACAAGGCGTCCGCAATAAGTATTCAGAACTCGTACTACTGAGAGTAATGGGCTTTGTCACATTAATATTACATACTTGGCACTTGTCGTTGTTACTTTCATTCAAGCTCTGAACACATTCGTTTCACATCTTCAATGATCTGTCGGAACTTGGCTGCACCCTCCACTTCCAGAATATCCCAGCACCACCACTCTCGAGGGGCCGTATCCGTCAAGATCTCCAGATCGGGGGTAACCCTCCTTGGCTCTAGAACGTTCGCATTTTTATTGTACTTGTAAAATGCAATCTTCGTGCCGTATGCAGACACCCCATGAAGGACGGGGATCCGCAGTTCTGGGGCTATGTCCAGAAAGCGCTGTCGCATTTGGCTGTCAGCTTCCTGCCGCTTCGAGTTGCGAGTGAATTCAGAAGGTGGTTTGACTTCAACGATGAAGACAGGCGACGAGTCGACATATATAAGGAGAAGAATGACAAAATCGACCGAATCGCGTGTACTGATGGTTGGGGGAAAGTATTGAGGGACAACTTCGAATATGGTGTCGACAGGAAACATGGTGTTGAGTAGACGGTTCCAGGATCCGTAAAAAGGCTTCTCGGAAGTCGAGCTCGATGCACCTGCTACAAAGAAAGAACGCATGATGATATCAGACCAGGGTCCCGTCGAAGGTAGTTCCATCGCAAAGGGCTAGAGATTTACGTGAGTATAAAAGCTGTTGGGACTTTACTAAAGTCTTACTCTTCCAGTGAAAGTAAGTGAAAGCAAGGAGGGTGTGACGGGTCACGCTGAGTCATGACTTGAAAGCGGACGCGCTGCCGCACAAGTGCCGTGACATGTTTCTTTTTTCAAAATAAGTACCTTTATTCGTCAAAATTTACACCCTAAGCGCGTAAATCCTGTCAACCGCGTAAACGCGGGACCAGTCCGGCCGCTGACGGCATCTGCTTCCGTGTTTAGGATACTTCGGCGGATACAAGATTATCATGACCAACCCTGGGTTATTGGCTCGGTGTGATGGGGGAAAAGGTTGATGTTCGGGTGCGACCTTGAAAGTAGGCATCGTGCGACGACAGTATCGCAACGTTTCCGTGAAATTGGAGTTCTAACCCCTATCTTCTCCTATCTTTTTTATTTATTTTGTTTCATGAGCAATAAATGTATATTTATCTACAATTTAATCCTGGACATTATGAAACTGCTACTTGTTGTTTTCCCCGGGTCTAGTTGACTCATATGGTTGCTCAACAGTAAAAGAAAAACAGCACATTGATCAGCCTCCTTTTTACGGCACTTTGGAATGTGGATATCTATACAATTAATTATCCACAGCCGTCAGAGAGTGGTTGTTTGAGGCAGGGTAAGGGCCTCAAATTAGTCTAACTCACTCATACCAGCAAAGACCCCTCCCACCCGTAGTTATGCTGAAAGTACCGGAGAACAGCCAGAAAAGTCGCTCTTCTTAATTACTATTTTATTTAAATCAGTTGTGGCGGAGTTTAAACTGGCCACACTGACATGCAACTGGGGAAAATATAGTATCCCAGTGTGATTTCTCATCGGAACCCTAATGTAATGTTATGTAAATCATCAATAATAGTGTTATGACAATCCCAGCAAAAATATTTCCCTTCTGAACCTGTCTTTAATGAGAATTTACGCAGTAAATTCTCACAGTAAATATAAGTTCCACATAGACTTATCGGGTACTTATTTTACTTATTGCATAAATTCTCGTGCTCAAACCCATTTAATGACTTTTAAATTATATATAAATTGAATCACATATTGTCACTAATATTGTGAATTTTCCTGAGGCGGGATGAGCAGCCATTAAATTGATGTCATTTTATCTATTTTTACTAGCTAACTTAAAATTACCAAGCATTATCACTCAAGCTACTTACACTATGTGATGTATTCTCCCTGAAATGTAAACGACTATACAGGCTGCTTGACATCTTACTCAGAGTAATATCTCCTTAGCCAGATGACTCACAAGTGGTTTTTGCTTGAGGCAGTATTCCACAGTCAGGTCTATTGAACCAGCTAGTGGTGTTGGACTCATAGCATGAGTGGAGAATATCATGATATTAATATCTCCTTAAAACCCAAGGATTTTTCATATTATTTGTGTGTGATCTTACATTGTATTCTACAATTTATATACCTTTTATGCGCCTTGGGTGTAAATTACATAATCTTAGACTGAACGATTTGTGACATGTTGTGTGACGAAACGGCATGGCACAAACCTGCCAAGTCACTCAAGTCAGCATATCATGAAACAGCAATTATATGATCATTCACTTTGGATGGGGGGTTAGTTAAGATGCATCTCCCACATTTAGCCAATGAAGTCACTGACCAAGATCCGCAATACGCCACTTTCAGTGCTTTGGCATAAGAAGGATGATCAGTTCTGGGTTCCTAGAGCAAACTTTAGCCTTTATATGATTACGTGCGTTTCTGCGCTATCACTCTTGCTGCTCCTACAATCTCTCATTTATTCCAATCCCAGGCCTTCAGCCACCCTCACACCACGGCATGAACTCAAATCACAGTTTGTATTTCCACTTTGAAACTAGCTTCTTAGCTTTGTATAGGATGTACACGTCTCTCGTGAATGATGTGCTAGCAAAGTATGCCTACGATGCCTCGTTGGCAGGGTTGGATTACGTGTTCTCAAACTACGACAGAGGGGTTCACTTTTCTGTTAGTAGATATAATGAGAAGGTATGGAATCACCGTTTTCAGTGTGTCATGTGATAACAGTTTTGCCCAAGCTCCCCGAGCTTGTCAAGAAGGTCCTTGAAACAATGAAGAACAAAAAGCTTAATCCTGCACGATTCAAAGTCCTCATGGAAGACGTGTGTGTGCTTATTCTGTGACTGCTATTTACATCTCATGTCATTTCTACTTTGGACAGCTTAAGCAACGATACGAAAATTTCTATCTCATGCAGCCCTACCAGATTACAGATTACTGGTTGGGATATTTGCTATCTGACTTAGCATGGACACCAAAAGAATGTTTGGCCGAGATGGATAGTTTGTATTGTATCTTTCCGAGGCAATGCCTTGCAAGTCTAATGCTTTTTCTCTTTTAGCTCTCACAGTGGAGGAAGTAGAAGCCCACAGAGATCAATTATTACATGGAGTGTATATCGAGGGCTTATCGCATGGTAATGTCTGTGAAAGGTATGTTATTTGAGTATCTCGTCACACTTGTGTGAATAAATTGTCATGCCGTGTATATAGGAGGCTACTAGTTTGCTTGATCTATATGAGAAGCTTTTAGGATCTCACCCTGTGACGCTGTCGGAAAAACTCACAGAACGATCATTAATCCTCCCCAAAGGTATAGTCCTTTTAACTGTGTCTACTTTACACACCTTCATAGGTTCCAATTTCGTGTACAAGCTGGATGTTCCTAATCCGAAAGTACAAGCATATCCAGAGCTTGCAAAGCCATCTGGGTGAGTTTTGATGTCTTTGTGAGCGTGAAAAATGGGATGATTCATTTGATCAATGTTAGGTTATCATCATACGAGTGCCAGACACCTTGTATCCCTGACACATTGCCCCTTGGTACCCCTCCACACATCTGCCATACATTGCGAAATTGGCATCCTGTCCTCTATTATGTGTCTTCTAATAACCTGTTTTCTCCACTGATCCCCCTATCCCCTGATCTGTTTGGAAAGTGGCCGGTTCAGGATAGGGAAACATTGAGGAGACTCACTGGCCATCACGAAACAATGGTATAGTTTTACCATCATTCATCCCGAAGAACAAGGCACTTGATGCAACCTTGTTGGTAGATTTGGAACGGTTTTGCACTGGCGGCAGAGCGGCGACGAGTGCAGGGCAGCTCCAGTGTGTGTGTAACCTGCGCAATCCATGGTGTAAAAGAAATGCACCTGGGAAAAGGGAATAACATGCCACCATTACTAACTGGCCTCACACTGCCTCGCTGCCGGTCTTAGCTTGTCTTTAATCGCCTAGTCCTTCGTTAGCCAAAGGAGTAGCATCCATCCGAGCATGGAACATACATGGCAACTATCTGGCTTGCAGCACCATTCGGACTTGACAAGTGCAGGGCTGGTCACAGCTTCCATCATGGCGGGGCCTCCTCTGCTGCTGCTGCCGGTTACACTGGATTTGAGATTCAACAGCTGGGGCAGTGGCGGAGTGATTCCTATATGCTTTATATCGAGTCAGACAAAGCCCGCATCCTCTCTCTTTCTTCCCATCTCCATTGGGCCGTTCCCAACGCTCAGCCTTTCGAGCCTCTGTCTCTTCATCTCACTCAGTTGGCTTGAGCATGGCCTACATCTTTGTCGGTCATGCAAGAGAGCACTGGCATCACAAATATATTCTGTTTGCTTGCCAGTTGTCAGAATCGACTAAACATAGATGGCTCGTCTTCTCGTCTCCTGCAATTGTGTGACGCTCATGACCCTCTGGACAAAAATATGTATGCCACGTCTTATGCATTACTTTTGACTGTACACTGATGGATTATGCCTCTACTCTTGTAGCTATGGGCCACAACCCAATATACCTTGAGCACCGATCCGACGAAACGATATGGGTCACACCCAATATACCTCAAGCACTGATTCAACGAAATGATACGGGTCACACCCAATATACCTCGAGCACCGATTCGACGAAATGATATGGATCACACCCAATATACCTCGAGCACCGATTCGATGAAATGACAAAGCGTCCACCGCGCATGGGGTCTTCCTGGTAAGGCATGTTTCTCTCCATTTTTCTGTACCCCCTGTTCTTTACTAACCAACTAACCACCCTGTCAGTTCCCAAGCATCTGATATTTTTCTTCAAACGCCTCCCTCCTCAAACGTTCGGGACTGAATTTCCAAGCCGTTATCGAAGAGTACAGAGAAGTCATAGGAACACAGACATGGATTCCAGCGTGGGCATTCAGGTTCCATTTGTGTTGGTGCGTATGACTTGGGTGGTGATGTTGAATGATATCAACTTATACCATGCCATGTGTGACTTTACTACAGATCTAGTTAGCTTCCTGATAAATGAGGTCAAGGCACTTGTAGATGAGCTGGTATGTCCCAAAACAGCCTACCATCCCGAGGAAGACTTACACTCACTCAGACCAATAGATTTAAAGGGATAGTGGTTTGAGATATCGTTTCTTGGATTGAATTGTACAATAATCTAGTAGTTTTATTGAATATAGGAAGGTTTCAATTGTCAATGTCAATGTCCTAATTTAGTTAGTTTCAAAACAATTTAAAAAAGAACCCGCTTACTGGGAAAATTTGCCATGCCCGCCATTCGCAATTCCAAGAAACCCAACCAAGTCAAAACATCTACAGAAAGGATATCTCTGAAGGCTCTCATATCCACTGCAAAAGCCTCAAAGGATGAGCACGGCTTCTCCAAGAGCACAATTGGTTCTTATGAAAGAGCTCTCCGTCAAGCCAGAAAATGGTTACAGGAGCAGGTTGAAGCTGAAACATCTTTTGAACGTCCACCAGGTTGTCCAGATATTGTTGAACCATCAGAAAGCTGGACTTTGGAAGAATTGAGGTTCGCTTTTGACAAGAAACCAAATGGAGCATCACCGGCCGCATTGGCACTATTCATTGCCACGAGATGTTTTACGAAAGGAAGCAATGGGAAAGAGTTAAAGAAAGGAATTGCTGAACAGACACATTCAGCCTGGAAGAAGTTCTGGGATGATTCGTCCGTGGTTCTTGACTTCTGTTCTGGATCCCTTTTTACTAAATTTAGACATGTACTTCCAGTGATCCGAATGGATTATATCGTGGGGCATGGCTTTGGGATCCAGAAAAAAAGATTGCTAGAGAAAATCCAGCATCAGCCCCAGAAGTCAGAGAAATCGTCAAGGCAGTAATTGCAAGAGATGCAGCTTTAGGTGAACGGCAGCATTCAGCAGCAATGTCCAAAGAATACATGGATCGTATAATGGCCTGGTCAGATCAAGAATGTCCAAAAAAAATGTTGGCTTCACTCACACCATGTCTGAGTGACTTTGCAAAAATACGACTCAAAGTTACAAAACATTTATTCATGCGAGCCTTTGCTTCAAGTGGCTGGACCCTCTGGACAAGGCAAGCAAAATTATATAGTTCTATGCACACCATAGCATTGGTTTATTTTGAAATAATTTAGGAATTTTGAACTTGTGAAACTGCAGGCCAAGCACTATAGGCAGAACTTGCGAACTCAGGATGAGTATCAATGGAAATATGATGAATGTCATCTCGAACAGCGGAAGGGCTGGCAACATCATATTAGTAAAGAGGGTGACCTTGAAAGTAAAGCATTCCTCAAAGAGCTTTGATGTAGCCAGATTGATGCATCTTTTACATAGGTCACAAATATGAAATTCATCCACAACAAGACATGCCATCAGTAGACATGCATTTTCATATGAACACCTGGATCACATTTCTGGAAGCATTTGTATATGGCCATGAATTATATTCAAATGATTTCATATTTCCAAGCATAACTTCAACAGGAACTGTACAGCCAGGGACACCTATCTCTCATGACACAATCCAAAAGTGGCTTGATGAGTTTGTGGAAGGTGCTAAAATTGAGCTTGGTACCACCAAATTAACAACACACTGCTTTCGTCGAGGGGGTGCACAGTATAGATTTATGTATGCACCTGTGGGTAAGCGTTGGAGCCTTGCAACAATTCGGTGGTGGGGTGGATGGGCTCAAGGTGAACATGTATGTAATTAATTGATTAATATTTTCAATCTTTTTTGCTAATCTTTTTTTCAAGCGAGATACATTAATTCGCTACTTGCTAGATGAACTGTATCACTATGAAGAAGGTCACGGTGATGCCTTGCGTCCTATCAAAGTGGAAAAAGATACATCATTTCTCAATGAATGTAGCAGCACACAAGTGCCAACTCTTACAGGCTGGACTCAAATCATTAAGACAAGCTTTGAGGAGTTGCGCCGGGATTTACAACAGGATTTTCAAATGACAAGTAATCATTGCAATTGTGTGGCCAGTAATAGTTGGCACCACAGTGAACAACGTCCAAACCTAATGCACCCCAGAGCTCAGCTTCAATTCACATCTATACCACACCAGGATACCATTGAAGTATCTAGCACAAGAGCACCTAGTGATCCTCAAATCACTTTACGTATCCCCAAGATCATTAAGCCCAAAAAAGGTCACGCTGATGTGCCGCCTGCATGGAAACAGGCAGTAGATCATTGGGTGAGAGGAGATCCAAGTCAGAACTTGCCTGCATTAAAAGATTGGAAGCCTGAATGGACAAAGGGTAAATACAAGAAAATGTATGCAGAAGCCTATCATCAGCGGAAGGTAGTTGCCCTTGAATTTCTCGAAAGGTATATACACTTTGCTTCTGGGTTTAGGATGTCTAATCTAAGTGACATACAGATTTAATTGTGATGAGGCCGCATTTCTGAACGCCTGGCCTCAAGCTTCAAGAGGATTTTCAATTTTGTTTAATGCAATAATGGATGATCGGAAAGCAAGGGGTCTGTCCAAGGCCCGAAACAGTAGGTATGGCTCTCCAGTATCAAGAATGAAGGAGCGGAAAGATTGAAATTATACACCCTAAACTATATGAAATTATACCCTGAACTATACCCTAAACTTGATGTCGTCCAGGCACCACATTACATTCCCTATCATTAATTAAACCATTTTTATTCACCCTATCTACAATATTTACATATATATCTGAGTGGATTTGATCAGGTCTCCAAGTTGACATTGGTCAAGTGAGTCGCCCTACACTTGCACTGTCCAAGGCATAGTGGTGGTGAGTGGAATGCCAACCCTGCTCCGAGTCTAAGGTGGGCAGTGTTGAAGGTTAGGGGGGCGGGGCTTATGTACGGGAGAGGCCAGAGTTAGCGAGGTGGGAATGTAGGATAAAGTTGAGCGTGAGAAATGTCACATGGGGGGGGAGGGAAGGGGGGAGTGAGGAAAAGTGCCCCATTTGACAGAGTAGATGGCGGGAACTCACTCGTTAGTAAGACATGATGGGGGTGGCAGGGTTTTCGGAGAGTCTCGGGAATTTCCTGAATTTGTACGAGTTCTGGCGATCGTGACGTTGACTTTTGTAAGCAGATGTTAGACTGCCTTCTGTTTGACAGAGTAGATGGCGGGAACTCACTCGTTAGTAAGACATGATGGGGGTGGCGGGGTTCTCGGGAATTTCCTGAATTTGTACGAGGTCTGGCAACGGTTATGTCAACTTTTGTAGGAGAACGTTAGACCGCTTTCCATTTGACAGAGTAGATGGCAGGAACTCACCTGTTAGTAAGATATGATGTGGGCAGCGGGGTTTTCACAGAGTCTCGGGAATTTCTTGAATTTGTACGAGGTCTGGCAATGGTTACGTCGACTTTTGTAGGTGAACATTAGACCGCTTTCCGTTTGACAGAGTAGATGGCAGGAACTCACCCATTATTAAGATATTATGGGGGGTGGCGGGGTTTTCGGAAAGTCTCGGGCATTTCCTGAATTTGTACGAGGTCTGGCAATGGTTACGTTGACTTTTGTAGGTGAACGTTAGACCGCTTTCCATTTGACAGAGTAGATGGCAGGAACTCACCCGTTAGTAAGATATGATGTAGGCAGCGGGGTTTTCACAGAGTCTCGGGGGTTTCTTGAATTTGTACGAGTTCTGGTGGTGGGTACGTCGACTGTCATAGGTGGACATTCACATGGGCTTGATGCACCATTTGTAGCACCCAAAGACACACAAAGAAATTTGTGTACGGTGCTAATCAGATCAAAACACATACAAAATGTCCACAATCCTAGACAGCCTATCTCCCTTTTTATATAATGCACCCCAGACTAACGATACCTTGTAATCTTAATTGGATATGGGTATTGGGTTCCAAATAACAGGAAAAAAAGTGAAGCACAGCGATCATGAGCCAAACGGAATGACTGGATAATGCACCCAGAGTATAATGCAGCCGGACTAATATTAATTGGATACGTCAGGATAGTGCGCTTACGTACGGTTCGATGCCGATGCCGCCCGGCACCGCGGGAGCAAATCCCGTAAATTCAAAGAAATAAGTACCTTTACTTCATCAATTTTATTGGAAATTACCAAAATGAAATTATATCTGACATTAGATCATCAAAACATGAGAACTGTTACATCAAGTGTACAGTTTCCTGGTGAAATATACCTTGTGCACCACTTTAATTGGCACATCTGGTGTTCTATCATGGCAGCGAGGAACAAGTGTATGATAGAATTTAGTCTCTGAGTGAACACCAGGTGTGACATGTGGTCACTTCTCCTCATGCCACCAAAATATTAGCATTACATAAGCCACCTTTGGTAAGCTGGAACGCAGTGTAGGGTAACTGTATAGTTACATTACACTTATGGATACTATATTAGCATAGAGACTGATCGTGTAGCCTCTCAGTGAAGGTTTATCACTCACTGAGAGGTATGCAATTTTCCCTAGTTCTACATTAATAGTTTACTTACTATTAATTCAGTATTATTTAGGTAGATAACAATAGATGTTATAGTGAAGGTTTATCACTCACTGAGAGTATTATTTAGAACTGCGCAAATAATCTCAACAGGTTATGGGCCCCGCAGAACCTAGTTCCAAGAGTTATGTTGTCCCGAAACTCGACCGAGATGGATCGAATTCGAACTAAAGGCTGACTTTATGTATATCGTCACTTCTGCAGTTTGGAGACACTTGTTTTTCAAAGTCTACTCACTGGTCCTGTTACTAATTTGTCGATGTCTATTGCTCGAACAAGCAGAGACCTCAGGGAAGTTCTTGCCTGATACTCACTAAACCTGGAAAAGTCCCCAGCTTCCTGCTGGTCAGTTGGCCAAGCTGCAGTACCTTCTTCCATAGCTTATTCACGTCACTACTTGGCGGTTCCTTTTGCTTGTACCTGGATGAATTTGTAGACAGCACATACATTTGTGATATATTTTCCATCGTCTTAATCCATCGGTTTCGGGTTTCCTCCTGGCCCTCCTTCCCGGCCCTCCTTCCCGGCCTTCCTTCCCAGCTAAGTCCTCAACTCACACCTCAATTTCTAAATAGCATAGGCATTAGTAATAGCCTTTTCCCCCCTTATCCGGGACAAATATCAATTTTCAAGAATACTAGAATGGGCTTATTCCACCATACCGGATTCGCTACAGAGCCGCCTTCGACCACTGGCAGGTGATGGTGAGGTGCAGGTTTAGCAGCAATGAATGAAGCTTCTAGAACGTCTGATGTTCATGCAGATGTCAGTTTGGTGCAATCCTGTCACACACCTAAGTATTATTGCTGTGCTGTCCACATGATAGGAAGATCGTTGAACCAATGATCCTGCGTCAAAATGCTAGATATAGCTTCAATTGCTTGACATACACAACATACAAAACCTGTAAATAGGCAACTAAAACGAGATAACCGCCATAGCTACCTCGATGACTGCCCAAGAGATTTACGCTGAACGTCTCTTGCATGCTAAGCGTGGTCAGCCTCTTTGGAATGCAGATCCTCACGATGAGTTGCTGTTGAAATTGCAGATGTAGGCTATGTCAGAGATGGGTCATGGATAAGACTGTTCAACGCCTCAAAGCCCGCGGAAGACCCCTACAACAATACACTTCATCCCGGCGTTCCTACCAATCACGTACCGTTTTCAACCGGAAAAATACAGCGGCGGACACTCTCAAAGTTATCACCTATCATGAGTAAAGAGGTGAAGCGTATCGGGATCCACGGTGACGTCTCTGCTGGGTAAGTTGTATGACGTCCTACTGTGAATATAAATGACCTATGATACTCTTATTAAACACAGACCTGTCATTGAATCTGGGGGTGGATTTACCTTTGAATCGTCGAACGCTACCGGTGCCATATTGACCCTTGGAGATCACGCTGACTCCATGGATGCTCTCGATACTAGCTACTTTACTTCCGCCATTTGGAATCACCGTCAAGATTGGCTAGAATTTGCGAATGTATCCCATGGCCGTCAGATCAGTCTTTGGGATGTAGTACTCGTTACTGGCTATGATCGCACATCTTCTTGGGCAGCTGCCGTTTTCAGTGGTAGCTCCTTCCGTTTCGGTATAAACCTTGACATTCAGACGGGTATTGCAAAGGCCACCGTCTTAGGAGAGATATCAAAGGAGACTCATCTTGAGGCTATGAACAGCGGACCACTAAGTCCTCGTGTAAGGACCAGCGGAGACCGGGACCAATGTGTCTTTGTGCGTGGATACAAAATGGGAGACAGAAAGTCAGGTATTATGAGGCGATGGACGAGAAGAAATAAGCAACCTTACGATGGCTACTTGTACTGCGATTCTCCGCCGAAGGGTAACGATGACGACGGTCACAATGGTGGTGGCGGCGGCAACGGCGGCAATGAGAGTCGCCAGTTTACTCAACCACGATATCACAGTGAGTCTACATCTAAATCGGGGTCGTCAGGATCAAGAAAGGGTTCAAGCGCTGCTGGAACGTCATCTGCTAAACATTTGGATGACTATGGATCATCATCAAGCGATCCACCCGACGATATTGTACTTCTCTGTGAGGAAGGGTCAGTTCTGGACCAGAAAATGGTCAGTATTTGATGGGGTTTGAATGTGTAAATGTGATGCTCATACCTGGCTGACCAGAGCGTGTCATGCTTGGATATTATGTTGGAATTCATTTTAGAAGTATGGCCCAGTACCCTCCATGAAGTTAATTGGATTGACATTGTTCCAGAAATCGGATGCCGACTTTGCATTGGTGCACGACGACGATTTTATACATGTAAATATAACTCCTGAAGTGAGTTCATACGCATTCAATGCACTTTGTGATAACTCGTTTCCTGTTCCAAAGGCCACAGACACTACTCAAGATTTTGGAAACTATCTTTATGGCGTGAGCCCAAAAGTATTTGTGGAAGACGAGAGTACGTCCCTTATGCTTTGGTCATTAGGTGACTGCTCATTTTGGTGGTTAAGTTGGTATGCTTGAGTTTACATACCATGCACGTCTATCAATCACATTGGACGATATATCACATGGGAGTTTTATGTCAAACACGGTCAGGAATGCCGGCAGGACGTCAGAATCGGCCGATTCTGAGATGAGTTACCAGCTTGATGGGTCGACACCACATTTGAAGACAATTGGTGAGGGCGGTTATACCCGCCACGAGTATGCTTGCGATGACCATCCCGAATAATTTCCCACAACGAGTGCTCTCCAGGCTCACCGACACACAGATAAAAACACAGATGGTCCTGGCGAGCGCAGGAGCTGCCGTAATAATCGTGACCGGCATAGTAGTGGCCGCAATCAAGGCCTACCCCCAATTACAGGTGCGTTTCCAAGTATTTATCCTACTAACAATTCCTTGTCCCACTGACCAGAATTCCCAAATCGACAGAACACTTCCCGTACCTCCAGCAAGCGACACCCTCTCCATGGCCTCGGGAACCTCCTAGTGGCCATTTCGTGCAGGACGCATCCGATATGACGCCCCAGAGAAGTTCAGATAGACCTGGAGTTCCAACGGGAACTACCCAGGATGATGACCCAAGTCGCAAATACTCTTGCGATGAGTGTCACAAAACCTTTTCCACACTGAGGGCTTTCCAGACTCACCAAAACATCCATACGGGTGCAAAGCGTGCGTCTAATATAAGACTCCAATGGCATCCTATCTCAGGCTTATTCTTTCTCTTCTTTAGCGTATGTATGCTCTAAATGTCGAAAGGCTTTCAATGTCAAGTCAAATCTACGACGACACGAACGCTTCGTTCACCACGTAACTCCAGCCGCCGACGGTGAAATTAATATCCTCCATTTAATTACAGGGGTCTTCCCAGGTATTTATCCTGCTAATAATTCCTTGTCCCGCTGACCAGAATTCCCAAATCGACAGAACACTTCCCGTACCTCCAGCAACTACCCACCCTCAGGAACCTCCTAGCGGCCGTTTCGTGCAGGACGCATGCGATATGATACACCAGAGAAGTTCAGATAGACCCGGAGTTCCGACGAGAACCACCCGGTATGATGACCCAAGTCGCAAGTACCCTTGCGATGAGTGTGGTAAAGAATTTCCCACACCTAGTGCTCTCCAAACGCACCAAAACATCCATACGGGTAGAAGGCGTGCGTCTAATATAATACTCCAATGGCATTCTTTCGAAGGCTTACTCTTTCTCCTTTTTAGCATATGTATGTTCTAGATGTGGGAGGGCATTTAGCGTTAAATTGAATATATTACTTGATGCTATATTCTTGTTAGGATCCCCATTGTTTTTGGACCCCTGCAACCTGTTTTGGACTCAATACCCTTTGTTGTCTCACTGTCAGAACCCCTGTCCAAGGTATCACCACTCATGGCACCCCCAACACTTGTTTCATTATAGTAGTTGACCCTCTAGCCTTCCATCCCATCTCCATCCTGCTCGCTCCCCTGTCACTGTCTCCCTTTACACATCTCACTTGCCACCTCAGACCCCTTTAGTAGTGTTTAGTACCTTACATTTAGTCTTCCCACCTTGTCATCAACTTCTTATAATCCATTCCAGCCTTCAACCTCCTTGATTGGCCCTCTGGTCATCCCTCCTCCCGCAGGACTTGAACGAATGGGACGTCCTAATGTGCCGCTAGTCGGATGTCACAGGTTAGTATTTCCACATCAAAACTCCCAGTTATTTATCATATTTCTCTCACTTTAACACCAAAATAATCTAATTTCAAGCTTCCGGTATTTTAGTGTGCTAATTTTTGTTATTTCACCCCGTAGCCCAATTGCTTTCTAGTAAAGAACAACTAGCCTATCGCCCTACCGGAACTACATTGTATTTTTCTAATATTTGACCGCATTGAGATGTGATGATCCAGATCGCAAGTACGCTTGCGATGAGTGTTCCGAACACTTTTCAACATTGAGTGCCCTGCAAATCCACCGACGCACCCGTACTGGCGCTGCCTGGCGTGCGTATTATAAGGCACCAATGGCATCCTATCGAAAGCTTACTCTTTCTCTTCTTTAGCGTGTGTATGCTCTAATGTAGAAAGACTTTCAGCGTGAAATCACATCTACGACGACACGAACGCTCCATTCACAACGTAGTTCCAGCTGCTGATGATATTATTCCTCTTCCCACAGAGGTTGAAGGGGTGGGAAGCCTTGAAAAATATGACAGAAGAACTTGAACTTGAACGCTTCGTCCTTGCGGAGAGTAGAGTGGGAGCTGTTCAAGTTGGAGGTGTTGGCCTTGTGCCACGCCTAGCTGCAACGAATGGCTAGCCCGATTTCACTATGCGAACATCTACATATCTCTTAGGAATAGAACTATCGCAAGGGGTGTTACGTATTGGGAACTTGCGCAGAACAGTAGATATTAGAATATAACTTGGCTTCTATCTACAAGTGAACTACTGGAGATTATATATGTCTATGGGAGAAGGTTCTGGAAGGGATGACAGAGATATTACTAAAGCTATGTTAAGTATGTTCCAAGATATTTTATAATATTCTAGGAATGTCAGGTTGATTACCAACATTACGCTTTATGGCTTAATAATCAATACAGTCTTCTTCGGTAACGAGTTATAGAAAGCCGTTCCAATGTCGCCTTTGTATAAGTGCAAGGGAATTTCCTGATTGACATTGGACAATTTTTGTATTCCAACATATTCAACGTACTTTGGTTTTAAAAAGTGCCACCACGTTTACTCAGCCATCGTCGACACCTAGCCCTTCACTGCCGTTTGCAGTGGCTGAAGTGAAAGATCATCGAGGGCCTGTACGACTGGAGAAACCCTACTATAAGCACAGTAATAGAGTTTACCTCCCGTTGTGAGTTTGACTTCTAAGCCTGAGTTCTTGAGACTTCCCCGTAATGGTATATTCTCAATATCATTTTGGCACGCCTCATGCTTAATCAAGGGCTCTCAAATCCGTACCGTGGGGTGATCCTGCTGCCTGCCTGCATATGCATGCCGTCCCCATTGAGATGATTGCAGATTTGGATTATGCCTGGCATTCGTTTTGAACAAGCCACGAGGCGAGTGACAGTGGGTATCTCAGCTATCCGTACGAGTCATATAAAAACTCAATTGTCAGAGTGCCCTCTTCATCAAATCAAAAGTAGCACATGTCTTGTACACGGTATCTGAAGGCGAGACATTGGTGTCGAGATGCCTCCTGTAAGGTTCAGCTTCGAGAGATAGCGTAATCCTTCAATGAGCTCTTACGAAGAGGAACGCGTAGAGTAGGAATAGGCTCCAATTCGAAAAAAGTCCCCCTAACTAATGAGGGGTTCACCTATTTATGCTAGTCCTAGTAAGCTACGTTCCCTAACGACATCTAATAAGCCTGAAACCCTTTAATGATCGAAAACTTCTAGTGTCCTATCTTTTACTCCTTACCATCTAAGACTAGGGCGGTTACCCACCTGATTTGAAGTCCGCCACCAGGTCTGCTTCCATTACACCCGCCCTCCCACACTGAAAAGCAGTGTGCACCATATCACAGACTGGTCAACTATGCAGTTCTAACACCCCCTGCTCCAGCTCATCTAAATCATTGCTCCAACAGCCTCCCTCTCCCCCTACGTCAACCTCCATGCCCTTGACACGCTCACCACTCCTTTGCCCTTCCACCACCTCCCTGCGTGGGGTTGGTGTTTCTACTTCTGACCTGCGTCCCTCAATGCCCCTCATTGCCGAGTGATGTAGCTGGGCATGCATGCCCTGGTCCGATCCAGAATTCAGGTGGTGCAAGAGAGATGGTCCTGATTGTGTAGGGGTGGTCTTACGTGGTGTTGTTCTCGGATGGACCGAATGTGAGCCATGCGTTTGGTGCATCGTCGGAGGCCTATGGGAGCTGCCTGGGTATGGAGACAACCTTTCGACCAGTGGCATTTGGCGTTGCTCTCTCCAGGCCCGGCTCCATTCCCTGTTACGAGGCTTAACCATAGGGATGGTTTGTGGCCTGTTGGTCTGTTGTTGTGCCTCAAGCAACTGACGATGCATGGTCTCCAGGTGTCCCATATGCAATTCCCAGGCCAGCTGTACACCCGTTTGGTGCATCGTCGGAGAACAACACTGTGTAAGACCACCCCTACACAATCAGGACCATCTCTCTTGCACCGCCTGAATTCTGGATCGGACCAGGGCATGCATGCCCAGCTACATCACTCGGAAATGAGGGGCATTGAGGGACGCAGGTTAGAAGTAGAAACACCAACCCCATGCAGGGAGGTGGTGGAAGGGCAAAGGAGTGGTGAGCGTGTCGAGGGCATGGAGGTTGATGTAGGGGGAGAGGGAGGCTGTTGGAGCGATGATTTAGACGAGCTGGAGCAGGGGGTGTTAGAACTGCATAGTTGACCAGTCTGCGATACGGTGCACACTGCTTTGCAGTGTGGGAGGGCAGGTGTGAGGAGTATGCTTTTACCACAGTTTCATTGTGGTAAAACACTCCTTTTATTTCATTTATATTTTACATATTCTATTCATATTTTTCTATCTTTCATATTCTTTGAATATTGCATATTTCATTAGTTTGAAGCATTGTGTATACTTGTGGGTGCACTCAGCACCAATTAGAACTCAGAGACACTTTAACCCAAGAACCACCACTCGTAAGACATAAACTAGGTCTACTACGAGCGGTGATCAGGGTAACGTGTCAGCTACTACATAGGTAGCAATATCTGAACTACTGAACACTTCTGGCCTTGAACTATAACAGTTGAGGCCTCCACTCGAACCATCGCACTCGTTGACTCCTTCGTCATCTCGTGCTCTTTCTCTCACTTTCTCTTATATTGCACTGAATAGGTCAATATCCTTCCTTTCTACTCAATTCTTCGTATATAGAACGGTCAGAACTTCTGCCACTCTTCACAGCAGGTGTAACGGAAGCAGACCTGGTGGCAGACTTCAAATCGGGCAGGTAACTGCCCTAGTCTTAGATGGTAAGAGTAAAAGATAGGACACTAGAAGTTTTCGATCATTAAAGGGTTTCAGGCTTATTAGATGTCATTAGGGAATGTAGCTTACTAGGACTAGCATAAATAGGTGAATCCCTCATTAGTTAGGGGGACTTTTTCAAATTGGAGCCTATTCCTACTCTACACGTTCCTCTTCATAAGAGCTCATTGAAGGATTACGCCGTACTGATCCCACATAAATAGTAGATTCCTCCTGAGTGCTAGAGCAAAAAAATTTATCTCGATAATACCCTGGCATCACAGACATCTGTGCAACTTTGATGTGATCGGTAGACTGACCTCGGCCTTGTGACAATGACCAAACACTTGAGACACCCAATGCCTCCATGTATGCTTTCAATGGCTGTACATGTTGAATCTCCCTGTATGGTAACCATGTTGCCTTGCCCATCTTCCATAACACCTCGAACAAGGCATCCAGGCCCTTTCCCGAGTGGGTTAAAATTCTCTCTACTGCCCACTCTCGTTGCTGACTGCCAAAGCCAGGAATTTGTTTCAGTTGGCGACCTGGGAAGAGCTGATCATCATTTGGGATATGGATATGGAGTAAAGATGCATGAAAGGAGGGGTTAATCCCCTGTTTCTTTAGTTCCACTGACAGATCCAGCTTGTAGGTTGCACCCAGTTCCAATTCTGTAAGGGCGACTCTCTAGACCACACTGACTCGCACTAAGACAGAGTTGGGGCACTAGCAGAGGGAATCCGAAGTTAGTTTATATCTATCTAGTTATATACATACAAATTGCAGTACTACTTACCTAGCAGAGGGAATCCGAAGAGAAAAGTCTAAGGAACCCTCGGCTAGCGTGTGACTAACTAAAGTGTAGCGGAGTTTGAAAATGTGATAAAAACAAGGTACCTTTACCCTGGACTTATGAGACTAGACTCTGACAAGTCAAAAGTGAATTTGAGGAACTTAAGGTTGTCCCCTGACAAATTCCCTGATGATTCTAAAAAGGCCAATGTACTTTGGCAGCAGTTTGTGTGCCTGATGTTTTGGCAACCGTAAGTTTTTTGTGGACAGGTATACAAGATCATTGATGCTAAACTTAGCTGCCCTCCGATGACGATTTGCCTGCTGTATCTGCTTGACCCTCGCAGTGAGGATTTCATCATGTGCACTCATAATGGCCAACTTCATGCATTCTGCAAAGGCAAGCACACCAGGATATTGTGTGTTGCTTTCCCAGAGCAGTGGCCGTGGCATCCAGCCATAATTCAAGAAAAATGGTGAGAACCCAGTCATTTCTGAGGTAGCATTATTCATAGCAAACTCGATGGCTGGCAGTTTTGACACCCAGTCCTTCTGACTTGGTGCAACACATTGTCACAACATCTGCATCATTGTCCTATTGGCTTGTTCAGTCGCTCCATCTGGGGATGGTATTCTGAAGACATCCTCAATTCCACCCCTATTAATCGGTGAAGTTCTCTCCAGAACAGGCTTGTAAATAGCGAATCTTGGTCACTGATTATCTTGAGTGGCAGTCCATGCAGCTTGTAAACATGCTCAAATATGACTTCAGCCATTTGCACAGCAGTATAATTTCCATGTGCTGGAACTAAGTGGACCATGCATGTTAGATGGTCAATAATGACACATATATTGTCAAACTCCCCGAAGCAGTTCTTGGACAGTGGTAATGGTCCCACAAAGTCGATTCCAATTGCCTCCCATGGTTGTGATGGCACCACCAGAGACCGAAGTTGTCCCTGGGGCTTCTGTGTATCGGATTTCGACATTGTGCAAACACTGCAGGACCTGCAAAACAGCTCGACATCCTTCATCAAAGATGGCCACCACACATTTGATCGTAAGTATGTGGCAGTTTTCCTCGCCCCTAAATGTGCCAGGATTGAGTGGGCATGTGAGATAATTATTTCCCGCACCCATCAATCACCTACGATAATGTCTGGAATACATAGTAAGTTGCCCTTTTCTAAACGCAAAAACAAAAGGCCCTCTTGGGACATAAACCCTTTATATTCCTGGGGCGCTACCCATATCTTTGCAAAGAAATTGTCCGATCCATACTGGTGTCGGAGAGAATCTGGAATGTGAATGCCTGGCTGACCCTCTGATATTATCTCTACTAGCAGGACCTCAGAACCTGAGTTTGTCTGACTCCCCTGTATGTCGCCCTCTGCTGCACCCCATGAGGTATGTCCAGTGGCTGCCAGATGATTCTCCCTGCTTAATGCATCAGTCCTTTCTTGCCCATTAGATGCTGTGACCTGTTCTTTATCTGCATTGTCAACCTCTTGTCCTGACCATTTCATACGTCTCTTGTCCCTTGTCTCCAACCCTGTGAGTGTTGCATATGATGGGTGCAGCCGTGAGGCCAGCCTGCTGGACTGTCTGGTTGCATCTATCAACACCACTGCAGCTAACCCTGTATACAATGGTGTTGATATGCTGTTGAGACATCCTTGTCGTGGCCTGTAAGGTACTCCTCTCTCCTCCTCGTCTACCTCAGGGGTCTCACCTACATACTCCGTTTCCACCCTAATGGTGCTGAGTGGTTTGTCACTGTATATGCGAGATAGCGCATCTGCCAATGTATTCAATTGTCCAGGAATATAATGGATCTCGAAATCAAATTCATTGAGCAGATCCAGCCACTGTGTCTGCCTTGGGGACAAACTTTTTTGTGTAAGTATATATTCTATACCCTTGTGATCTGTACAAATGCGAAACTTTACCCCCAACAGTTGTGGCCGAAACCATTTCAAGGATTCCACAATGGCTAGGAGCTCCTGTTCATGCACAGGATAATTTTGCTAAGCCGAGTTAAATTTCCCGGACCAAAAGGACACCACAGCTGCTTTTTGAAAATCTTCCCCTTGGCTCAGAATGCCACTCACACCTGTTAAACAAGCATCTGTGACCAAATCAATGGTTGGTTGGCCTGGTGAGTAATCCAATGCAATTCAGTATTTGTCACGATGAGATTGAACTATTCGCTTGATATCTTCAAAAGCACGTTGGTCAGTTGCCCCCCACCTCCATGGCCTGTTTACCCCCGTCTGATTGGCCAGAATGGCCATTGGGATCCTTATCCCCTCGCAATTGTTTGCAAGATATCCAACTGCCCCCAAAAAACCAGCCAACAGCAGCTTGTTCATTGGAATTTTCCAGTTGGTGACGGAGTCCACCTTATGTGGGTCCATTTTTATCCCTTTGTCATTTACCACATGTCCTAAAACTCGCAATTCTGGAGCAAACAAGTGCATTTTATCAACCGCCAGGTAGAGCCTTTCTTGATGGAGCACCTTAAAAACAGTGTGTAAATGCTCCACATGATCGCTAATGGAATCTGAATATACGACAATATCGTCCAGGTATACATCCATGAAAACGCCAATGTATGAAGCAAATAGGTGATTCATTAGCGTCTGATATGTGGATGGCCCATTACAATCACCAATCTGCAATGTTAGACTTTCCATCGTCCCATCAGGAGAGGTAAACAATGTCCTATGGACATGCTCGGGCACCACACGAATCTGCTCATATGCATCCTTTCCATCTATGAGACTCCAATACTTATGTCGCACAACATTCCTCAGAATGGCCTCAATATCTGGCAAAGGAGTAGCCAGTTTATATGTGTTAGCATTTTGCTCACATTTATCCATGTGAAGAGTCGATAGATTCTGACCGCTCAATATATGAAGAATAGTGTTTATTCAACTACTATTAGAAAGTATTGACTGTTCAGTACAATACTATAGATTACTAGACTGATAGTACTAGTATAGGGGCACACTACATGTCACGATAGCAACTGTACAGTTGCTCGTGACGACTAGAACTAGATAATAGAAGAGTTGACCCTTACGGTACAACTTGTAGCTAGAAGTAAGAGAGATAATCAGCGAAAGACTGAATATCTAGGGTAGAGAGATAGCAGCGCAAGTCGACTACAGTGTCGATGAGCGCAGAGTCTTGAGAGTGGAACTTGACCTTCGCGGTTCGAGTCCAAATACTATTAGTATGCAAGAAGACACTACCTTTATGGGTAGCGGAGATATTACCCTTGACACCTCTCGCTATTCGACGTCTGAGTTGTTACAAGGTGGTGTCTGCTGGGTAAAAGTGTCTTGTCATTTGACGCCGAGAGCGCCCATAGATATACACAAGGCTTCGAACTAAGAAATAAGGGTATGCTCGAAAGATATAGAGAATTAAAGAAAAGAAATAAAAACTAGATAATAAAGTACTATAATACGTCTATTATTCCACAGTCCAATCATGATATATGCATACCCTTCACAATCCACTACTGTGTGTATCCACAGTTTTCCATCAGCTTTTGGAGGCTTAGGTATTATGAGCATAGGACATGCATTTGTACCTGTGGCTACTCGCCATCGCCCATTCCTCAGGTATGCTGTTTTCTTGTCATGCCATAGTTCTCTCATTGCTTCTGGGCATTTAGATGGCTGCCATGAGTAAATTTTTGTCTCATCTATGATCAGGATGGTACAATTCACTGCCTGTAGTGGAGGCAGCCCCGTCAGTGCAGTCTCTGGGTCCAAATCTGCTGCCTCAGCTCGCAGCTCAGCCCTTAAACTCTCAAGCTCATCCTCAAAAACTTCTGCAACAGCAGACCACAGTGTCTCTACGGTATCCCCCTCCATTGGTAGTGGCCACCCTGATCCAATGTTGACCCTGGTAGGATTCAATCCTAGGATCACGCTATGTTGAAATATAAATGGAGTGCCCACTCCTCATATGAATCGAGGTTGGCCACATCAAAATAATGTGTACAATTTATGTTCTGATATACAAACTGAGCAGTCACTGAATAATTGATTTTAGATCTCGACCCATGGACAGCCAATTGCACGGTGAGTGGTTTGAGCAGTGGATCCTTAATGACACCCAGCTGATCGACCAATGTTGTGGACATGAAGTCTGTGAGTGACCCACTATCAATTAGGGCTTTCACCGGTTGACCGTTAATGAATACTTCAATGACAACTGGTTTAGGCAGCCACCAAGTAAAATCCTTGGGCTGCATTGATGTATGCTCGACAGTCTCAATACCCTCATTTTTTAATTGACTCCTCTTTTGTCCCACTGAGTTCTTCCTAGTCACATGGGCAGCATTTGCAAAAACAATAGGTTCTGGTGTGTCCTCCCCTGATACCACTTGATCCAATATCTGAGGCACAGTCCATTCCTCATATTGCAGATGGTCAGTCGTCACTGTATATGTCACTTGTAACTCCTGATCTCGAATCTTATAAACTCCCACAGTAAAGGAAACTATGAATCGCTGCTGCTCTACTCCATTTGCATCATCAAAGACACTAGTCTTATAGTAGACTCAGAAACAGAGATCCAGAAGATTGCACATTGCCTCTTGACAATACTGTCAAAACACAGGCATATCTTCAGAGAACCCAGGTATGTGTTCTTCATACACCGCCTCTATTTTATCGTCCATACTCTCCTCCAGCCAGTACACAGACCAGGGCATAAACAGAGGTAGGTCGATGTTGTTCTCATCCCATATCTGAAGTCCCGACTCTTCTGTATATACCCTAAATTGGGCTTCGGGAGAAACCCCCTCCTGCAGTGATGCTTCAGGCGGAAAGTACTCCTTCAGGGCTTCGAGAAGATGCCACTCTGGGAGAAATCTCAGTGGGTCCTCGTTCTCTCTTAGCTCCCCTTGGGTAGTCCCCCTCCATTGGAATAGCCATTCTAACCACTTGTGGAATTTCCCAGTCACTGCTAAATAGGGCTTGTTTCATAATTGCCATGTATATGTCAGGCTGTAAGTGATCCACAATTTCATACACCCAATGCCTACTATTGAATGATACTTGGAACCTCTCTGCATGTCGCATTCCCACTGCAATGGACTCAGTCTGTGAAAAATGTGTACAACAACGCTGGTGTATGATCCTGACCACTGTAACCCGGTCTGCACAGTCATCAGTAAGCTTTTTCCCTAACCATTCCAGGTTGCTCATAATGCTCTGAGCAATGTTAAATCCGGGTTCCCTACATACAACTTTGCTAATGCGTAGAAGATCCCCAGGTATTACATTGTCTCTGACTCTGAAATCGTCAACAGAATATGACACCTCAAACCATGTCATTGGATTTTGACCCTCAGCTAGGGCGGTATCTGGCCCAAAATATTCTGTGATCGATCTCTGCAGCCAGGCAGCATAAATTTGATCATGTAAGTTATTGAACTCTTGTTGCGTCTCCTCATCCCTCAGCACAAATGAATCCATGTGTAGCTGTAACTCTGCCTGATCTTTCTTTCTCTCCAAATTAGTAAGTTGTTTGACTCGGACAGATCCTGCAGCCACCATAACTCCCTTTCTTGGAGCCGATGCGAACTTCCCTTGAGGACAGTTGCGGGACTCATGACCCTCCTTTTTGCAGGAAAAGCATCACCCCTCTGCCTGAAGTTGATTCATCTCACTCTGACTTAATTTAGGACGCAGTTCAAGAGTGATACTTCCCAGTCCTGATGGCTTGGCCTGGTAAGTTCTCCCTGTTTGGGTATCTGTTTTATGCCTGGCTTGACCCACTAGGTCTTTCTTTTGGGGCCCATATTCGAGGCAATCTGGATGAGGCATTTTCTCTTCTCCCCTTTTCTGCCAATCGAAATTCTTGAGCAGCCTCAAACCGGGTAGCTGTTTTGATGAGTTTCTTCCACAATGTATTGTCAGGATTTAGTCCATTATCTAACCATTTCTCCTTGATATAGTCATATGCTCCATCCCACACAATTTGCTTCAATTGTCACATGTGAATATCAGGGAACCTCCTCGCGTTATTTTCAACATCTCGTGCAAAATCACAAAAACATTTTCTCCCCTGCCTAGAGGATGTCAATTGCTTTCGCAGCTGTAACTTGTAGTCGGCAGGGAAGCAATGGTCAAAAAGTCCATCATAAACTGCCTTCAAAGTCCACTTCTGTTTGCTCAAAGCTACATGCTTCATATAAAGGAGCTGGCCTTTCCATCCAAGAAGTATATGATAAGTTTTACCACCCACTTGCGGTCTAACCCATTAATCTCTGCCCAAAGATCATAGGCGTATATGAAGGCTTCCAGAACATCAATTTCAGCTGTCCCAGTATAGATCACCACTTGCTTAGTCTTAACTCCAGCAAGTAGTCGTTTGGTTCTTTGGGCATCTGTCTTAGACTGTTGGTGTTTCTCATGTTTTATGCACTGAGAGCTAGGTGAGTTTTTGTGTCTTCACCTCTTCTTCTCTCTTTCAGAGTAAGTTGAATGAGTGCTCTCAGATCCTCACCCAGAATTAGGCAAATCAGTACTTTCTCCACTAGTCATTGAGCTGGAACCAGATGTACTGCTGTGGGATGACTTCTCTTCTTCATTGCTAGAAGATGAGGTGCTAGAATCTGATGGCGGTCCAAATTTCCCTTGCCCTCCAACTGCAAAGTACCCTCCCTCAGGTACTTGGGATGGCTCCCGTACATACCGGCTTGTGACCTTCTTATTTCGTTCTTTCCTAGGTGGCTTACTATTTCATTTCTTGCCCCCAGCTCTGCAGCTTGGCGATAAAGTCACCTCTTCCAGATTCTTAACAGGTCGCTCGCCCTCCATTCATTCCTTTCCTTTGGTGGATGGGGTTCTCACTGTTTGTTTAGATCCATCTGCCTTGGCAGGCTCTAACCCAGAAGAAGTTGGCGTTACTGTAACAGGTTCGTTATCCTCAACCTCTACGACTATGGCACTTAATTTTAGGAATGGAGATGGTGCTGTGACCACAATTTCCGACCCTTGGACATCCTGGGTCCTCCCCAATCCAGGTAACATCCAAGCTTTGGGAAGCGGCCCCAACTGATCCTCATCCTCATCTGAGTAATCCACCCATCTCAGTATAGAACCCTGGTGGTGCTCAACTGCCATCTCCTGAGAAGTTCCCTCCCTCCTCTCATTGTCGCTACTCTCTTCTTCAAACCACTCTGGGAAATAGAGGGCTTCTGGGTGAATGAGAGGCTTCCCAGTACTGTACCTCCTGTGGAAGGTCTTTCTCGGTGCAGCTAGCTCTTCAGGGTACACCAAGCCATACTGATAAGTCCAGTTGCATAGAGCGACCTGAGTACTTATATACTCCATGGGCTGAGGAAAAGGTTGGTTGTCTCCTTCACTCTCTCCCGATTCACTGAAGGCTTCATTGCTAGGGTTAGAACTCATTCCACCCAAAGGATTCCTCGAGGAATCGGAGGTAATTTGCGATACCTCTTCCATCTCGGCATCACAGTCCAACCTCCCCTCTCTTCCTGCCCGTGCAGGGAAGATAGGTTCAGGGCCCGTGGCATTCAAAGGTGAAGAGGTCATACTCACCAAATTAATAGCTGGACTAACCAAATTATCACTAGTCACTTGTTGGCGAATGACTCGTTTACTCCAAACAGGGATGGCGCTTCGGACGGTACCTCAGTGAGTAACAGGTTGGTGGTTGGTTAATCTCAGACATTAGGGCAAAGTATGGTTATCTTGTTTTTTTGGTTACGTGCACATTTTTTTTTTTTTTTTTTTTTCAAAAAGTCTAATGGGTGATCAGTCCACTAGTAAAGCAGAATAATAAAAAGTTTAGAATTGGATACAAAATACTCAAAAAGTGTAAGGTTCAGCTTCGAGAGATAGCATAATCCTTCAATGAGCTCTTAGAAAGAGGAACATGTAGAGTAGGAATAGGCTCCAATTCGAAAAAAGTCCCCCTAACTAATGAGGGGTTCACCTATTTATGCTAGTCCTAGTAAGCTACATTCCCTAACGACATCTGATAAGCCTGAAACCCTTGATGATCGAAAACTTCTAGTGTCCTATCTTTTACTCCTTACCATCTAAGACTAGGGCGGTTACCCGCCCAATTCGAAGTCTGCCACCAGGTCTGCTTCCATTACACCTCCTAAAGTAAGATTAGTAGTTGGACATGAAGACACATGACCTTTTTACAGCTGCTAAGGCGGAGTTCAAAGTTTAAAAAAAAAATTCCACTTTCGACCCACAGACAAATTGTGCTGTATCTCAGGAAAGGGACCCAATTAAGACAAAATGATTTGGGGTGTGTACTATATATTATAGGTCTATATACCTATGTATATAGTTGGCCTTATGAGATGCTATTTAATATTTAGTGAAATATCAGTGCAATGGCTTCCCTTCATTCAATTCTTCCTCAATTTGCATATAAGTTGGTGGGACTAATACTATATATTGTGTATGAATATATCCTGAGCTGTGAGGCTTAATACCACCCTTTGAAAAAGTTGTGCCACATACTGTATGCACACTTAATAGTGAGTAGTATAACTTGTTCAAAAGGTAGCATTAGGCTTCACAATTCAGATTATGTTTAGATACAATACATAGTATTAATTCCACCAGCTTATATGCAAATATAGAGGAAATTAAATGAAGGGGAACCATTGCAATGATATTTCACTGAATATTAAATAGCCTGTCATAAGGCCAAATATATACATATATATATATACATATATATATATATATCCATATATATATATATATATCCATATATATATATATATATCCATATATATATATATATCCATACAATATAATACACATAGCCTGTTATTATGTCTTAATTGCCACTCATTCTGGAGATATGGCACAATTTATCTGTGGCAGGACTTTTTTTAAATTTTGAACTCCACCTTAGGTACTCTGAACAGCTGTAATTATTTAACATTGTTGTGACTCTTGAAGACATGTCCAGGATGTGCTTCTGTATAACAACAAACCCCTACCCTTTTGAACTAAAGGCTGACTTTATGTAAGCCTGGCACCCCACTCTGATGCATTCACTATTGTTTGCATTCACCTTTTGTTATGTTCACCTTTTGTCTTCCCTTTTAGTTTCTATTACCACGTGATCATGGCATATATACCTGAGGAGTTTTCCTTATCTTTCCTTGCTGTACACTACCCATCTGTTAAGTTGCGAGGTCAGAACTCCAATGGAGTCCAAATGAAAGGATGTGGCTTCAGCTTGTGTGCTGTGCCCTTGCAAAGTTACTGTCAGTTGTCCTTAAATTTCAAATGTTGCAAGAACTTATCTATTGGGAAGCTGAACAGTGGTTGAACTGTCAGATCCCCAAATTGGTAGAGGGCAGAGAGAGAGAGAGAGAGAAGATCAGAGGTCTGAGAGAAGAGTGAAGAACTAGTAGAGTAACTAAGTGTGAAGAGTGGTGGAAGTTCTAACTGTTCTATATACAAAGAATATCGACCATTTAGGTACAACATGACGATGTATTGACTATCTAAGTCTAATACAGACCAAACACATATTGACTGTTTAGTTCAATATGGTTGAGTGAAATAGCTATCTAAAGTAGAATAGAGATCTAAAAACAAATAAAGGAGAATTGACTGTAAAGTATGATTCTGAATGACTGCTAGAGTGTTGAAGAGAATAACAAGAGAGTCAAATAACAGAGTAGTCCAGATGTAGTCCACACAGATTGAGATAATGGTTTGAGTTTCGACTAATATAGTTCGAAACTCTGATTGCACAGATAGTTAAAGCCTGTCTGTGACGGTCGAGACGATACCCCAATCACAACTTACAGGACACTAACTGGGTGTCTGGGTAAGTCGTGGTTGCAGGGTAAAAAGTGTCTGAGTTTTAACTACCAGTGCTAGAATACATAAGTCTGGCACATATGTGCCCACAAGAGTCAATGTACCGAATGCATAGGCTGTCGAACTAAATATATGCATATGATAAAATAGAGAGAAAATAGAAATAATAATGGAAATATAGCGTGGGCTCTTCTGGACTATATTTCAGAGTATATTTTGCAGTATCTCTCTTGATATTCTGATTGCTCTGTAACTACTTTACAGTTTGGTATATATACAGATTTCCAATGTCTCACAGTACTAATGAGGAGACAAGGAAAGTACCTAAAGTAGAACAAGAGCATAACTAAATTGGGAATACGACATGTATGAATTTCCAATACTTGGAGAATACAAACTAGAATGAAGGACATAACATATTCAGACATACAGGGCATACTAATCGGGACATAAGGAAACAGCCTAAAAAGGAGATTCGGTATCTGATGGGTATCCGAGAATATGGGCAATGTCAGGTGACTCAGAGGTTCTATGGCATTCCAAGCATGGGTTGTAACAGCTGGGCAGCAGGGGAAAGGGGATGCATAGTTAGAATTAGGAGAATCTTAGCTGTGAGAGCCCTTTGATTTATACTTTAGCACAACATGATCACATAACATGTTGAAAAAACATAAACAAGTGCAAACAATCAAGATAGTGCATGATTTTCATTTAAGAGCCTGTTAGCAACAAAAGGTATCCAATGAACCTTCTATATGAAAATATTCATATTGTTACCATATATGGAGATTACACAATGACATTATGTTATATCAAACTATGCATGATAGAGCATGTTGACAAATATTTTGGTGATTTCTACTATTTTATCTACTGAGGTATAAGGTATGTAAGTTGAAACTGCAAAACATTGAATACATTGTTGTGAGTCACTGTATATAATTTGCTAGTTCATTGAGCAATACACCATGGTCCTATCAACTTGTGTGACCCAGACCAGTGAGCCTATTTGACAACAGGCTTCCACTTTACATATAATCATCACTTCTGCAGTTTGGAGACACTTGTTTTTCAAAGTCTAGAATCACTGGTCCTGTTACTAATTTGTCGTGGTCTATTGCTCAGATAAACAGAGACCTCAAGGTTCCTGCCTACTAATACCCACTAAAGCCTTGGAAAAAATCCCCCAGCTTCATGCTGGTCAGTTGGCCAAGCTGCAGTACCTTCTTCCATAGCTTATTCACACCACTCTTTGGCAGTGCCTTGTGTTGTACCTGGATGGATTTGTAGACAGCACATCCATTTGTATTATACTTTCCATAGTCTTAATCCATCGGTTTCCGGATTCCTCCTTTGTGGGAATTACTTGGCCCCTCTGTCCCATCTGAGTCCTCAACTCACACCTCAATTTCCAAATATCATAGGCATTAGGAATGGCCTTTTTTTCCGCTTATCCGGGACAAATATCGATTTGCAAGAATACTGTCCATTGAATAGGATTACGTCTCTCTAGCCCTTTTGGCTCTTTTCAACACTCCTGATGATGGTGGAATGGCCGTACTCCGGAGGAAACATAACCATACCAGATTAATACCACTCTTCGACCTCGCCCCAATTCACATTCGCTGCAGAGCGTCTCTGACCACTGGCATGTGATGGTGAGGTGCAGGTTGAATAGCAATACATAAAGCTTCTAGAACGTCTGATGTTCATACAGATGTCAGTTTGGCACAACCCTGTTACACAGCTAAGTATTATTGCTGGGCTGTCCACATGATAGGAATATCGTTGAACCAATGATCCCGCGCCAAAATGTTAGAGATAGCTTCAATTGCTTGACATACACACCATACAAAACCTGTAAATAGGCAACCAAAACGAGATAACCGCCATAGCTTCCTCGATGACTGCCCAAGAGATTTACGCTGAACGTCTCTTGCATGCTAAGCGTGGTCAGCCTCTTTGGAATGCAGATCCTTACGATGAGCTGCCTGTTGAAATTGCAGATGTAGGCTATGTCAGAGATGGGTCATGGATAAGACTGTTCAACGCCTCAAAGCCCGCGGAAGACCCCTACAACAGCACACTTCATCCCGGCGTTCCTACCAATCACGAACCGTTTTCAACTGGAAAAATAAAGCGGGGGATACTCTCAAAGTTATCACCTATCATGAGTAAAGAGGTGAAGCGTATCGGGATCCATGGTGACGTCTCTGTTGGGTAAGTTATATGACGTCCTATTGTGAATATAAATGTCCTCTAATACTCCTGTTAAACACAGACCTTTAATAATTCAATCTGGGGGTGGATTTACCTTTGAATCGTCGAACGCTACCGGTGCCATATTGACCCTTGGAGATGACGCTGACTCCATGGATGCTCTGGATACTCGCTACTTTACTTCCGCCATTTGGGATCACCATCAAGATTGGCTAGAATTCGCCATATTAGAGTAAACTGCAAGCCTGGGGAGCAAGTTGAATGACTCTCTATGTAGGGCAGAGAATGCGACTTAGATAGAGCGGTGTAGAGATAAACCGATGCTATAACTAGGCTTCCAGTTGAGGTTTCTACTCCTCAACTGGGGCTAACTATATACTATATTACATGGTTAGTGCATGGGTCTGTGCTCACAAGGAACTCGGAACTCCGTCACTAAACTAATAATACTATCATGGAAGTCCATGAACCGGCGATAACCTAAGCAGTCACAATACAAGGTATGAGGTCATACTAATAGATGATACCTCATATTCCAACACCACCCCTTGACCGAATACCTCTATTCTCCTTGGAATAGCCCATAGTTTGGGGTTGTTTTCGATTTAGGTTTTGACGAGGATGTGGTGGTCGCGAGTGCTGGAGTGGAATTGCCTTTACTCTTCGCACGAGCACGATCTCGTCTTGACTGAGCTTTCCGACGACGTAACTCAGTTCCCTCCACAGAAAGTGAAGCATACTGAGGGGCGATGAACGGAAAGGGATAATGCGGGGCGATGGCATTGGCATAAACCGGAAGGGGAGTGGGGCGATTCCTCTTCTTATGGTTGGCGGCAATGCGGCGTCTAACCGCAGCGGGATTCTTGGAACGACAGGCCGAGGCTTGGTGTCCCTTGGCAGAACACTTCCCACACTTAACGGATGGGGAGGCCGACTTCTTCTGCACGGCCTCAGATGCGCGCAGAAGTGGAGCCATCTCCTCGAAGTGAGCTTGACTCCAGTCCATCACTGCTCGGGCGACCTGTATGACGAAGGTCCAGATCAACACTGCAACTTGGTTGAATCCGGCGTTCGACGTCGATGGGGGTGACTTCTTGAGCAGCGCTTCAAGACTGTTGGTTGCTTTGACACGGTCGGGCATCGTGAAAGCCACAACAGGGATAACTGGAAGTATTAGAGTAAACTGCAAGCCTGGGGAGCAAGTTGAATGACTCTCTATGTAGGGCAGAGAATGCGACTTAGATAGAGCGGTGTAGAGATAAACCGATGCTATAACTAGGCTTCCAGTTGAGGTTTCTACTCCTCAACTGGGGCTAACTATATACTATATTACATGGTTAGTGCATGGGTCTGTGCTCACAAGGAACTCGGAACTCCGTCACTAAACTAATAATACTATCATGGAAGTCCATGAACCGGCGATAACCTAAGCAGTCACAATACAAGGTATGAGGTCATACTAATAGATGATACCTCATATTCCAACACGCCAATGTATCCCATGGCCGTCAGATCAGTCTTTGGGATATAGTACTCGTTACTGGCTATGATCGCACATCTTCATGGGCAGCTGCGGTTTTCAGTGGTAGCGCCTTCCGTTTCGGTATAAACCTTGACATTCAGACGGGTATTGCAAAGGCCACCGTCTTAGGAGAGATATCAAAGGAGACTCATCTGGAGGCTATGAACAGCGGACCACTAGGTCGTCGTGTAAGGACAGGTGGGGACCGAGACCAATGTGTCTTTGTGCGTGGATACAAGATGGGAGACAGAAAGTCAAGTATTATGAGGCGATGGAAGAGAAGAAATAAGCAACCTTATGACGGTTACTCACACTGCAATTTTCGGCCAAAGGATAACGATGGCGACGACGGCCACAATGGTGGCGGCGGCGGCAACGGTCACAATGGTGGTGGTGGTGGCGGCAACGGCCACAATGATGGTGGTGGTGGCAACGGCCACAATGGTGGTGGCGGCGGCAACGGCCACAATGGTGGTGGCGACGGCAACGGCCACAATGGTGGCGGCGACGGCAACGGCTACAATGGTGGTGGCGGCGACGGCAACGGCTACAATGGTGGTGACGGCGGCGGCAACGAGAGTCGGCAGTTTATTCAACCACCATATGACAGTGAGTCTACATCGAACTCGGAGTCGTCGGGATCGAGCAGGGGTTCAAGCACTGCTGGCGCGTCATTTGCTAAACACTCGGATGACTATGTATCACAGTCAAGCTATCCACCCGACGATATTGTACCCCTCTGTAAGGAAGGGTCAGTTCTGGACCAAAAAATGGTCAGTATTTGATGGCGTTTGAATGTGTAAATGTAATGCTCATACCTAGCTGCCCAGAGCGTGTCTTGCTTGGATATTATGTTGGAATACATTTTAGAGGTATTGTCCAATTCGCTACCCTCCATGAAGTTAATTGGATTGACATTGTTTCAGAAATCGGATGCTGACTTTGCATTGGTGCACGACGACGATTTTATACATTTAAAGATAACTCCTGAAGTGAGTTCATAAGCATTCAATGCGCTTTCTACTAACTCGTTTCCTATTCCAAAGGCCACAGACACTATTCAAGGTTTTGAAAACTATCTTTATGGAGTGAGCCCAAAAGTTTTTGTGGAAGACGGCAGTACGTCCCTTAGGCTTTGGTCATTAGGTGACTGCTAATTTTGGTAGTTGGTATGCTTGAGTTTACATACCATCCACGTCTATCAATCACATTGGACGATATATTACATGGGGATGTTATGTCAAACACGATCAGGAAAGCCGGCAGGACGCCAGACTCTGAGAAGAGTTACCAGCTTGAACACTTTCCCACACCGTGTGCTCTCCAGGCTCTCCAACACACGGAGAGAAACCCAGATAGTGCTGACGAGCGCGGGAGCGGCCGCAATATTTACATGACCGACGGTTACTATCCGTCCCCTCCTCTCAGCAACCAAAGCAGCCAAGGCGGCGCTTGGAGCGGGAGTGGCCGCAATATTTACATGACCGACGGTTACTATCCGTCCCCTCCTCTCAGCAACCAAAGCAGCCGGGGCAGCGCCTGGAGCGGGAGCGGCCGCAATCTTTACATGTCCAGCAGTTATACCTCCTCTCTCAACAGCAGGGCCGGCTCCCGGAGCCGGAGCGACAGCGATAATAGTAACCTTAATGATAATTACCTACCTCCAACTAGAGATATCCTTCCAGGTATTTCTCCTGTTGCTATTTCCTTGTCCCACTGACCAGAATTCCCAAATCACTACAGCACATTTCGCTTACACCCCCGACGCGGTACCCCCTACTCAGGAACCTTTTAGTGGCCGCTTCGTGCAATACACATCCGACGTGACGCCCCAGATAAGTTCAGATCATCCTGGGTTTCCAACGAGAACTACCCGGTATGATGACCCAAGTCGCAAGTACCCTTGCGATGAGTGTGGCAAAAGCTTTCTCACGCCTAGTGCTCTCCAGACTCACCAAAACACCCATACGGGTGCAAAGCGTGCGTCTAATATAATACTCCAAGGCATTCTTTCGAAGGCTTACTCTTTCTCCTATTTAGCGTATGTATGCTCTAAATGTAGAATGACTTTCAGCGTGAAATCAAATCAAAGACGTCACGAACAGTCCGTTCACAGCGGGGATCCAGCCCCCGAAAATCAACCTTATTACCTACATCCAATTAGAGAGGCCTTACCAGGTATTTATCGGTTAATAATTCCTCGTCCCGCTGACCAGAATTCCCAAATCGACAGAATACTTCCCGAACCTCCAGCACGCGACACCTCCTACCGGCCCTCAGGAACCTCCTAGTGGCCGTTTCGTGCAGTACGCATCCGATATGACGCCCCAGAGAAGTTCAGATAGACTTGGAGTTCCAAAGAAAACCACCCGGTATGATGACCCACGTCGCAAGTTCTCTTGCGATGAGTGTGGCAAAAAATTTCCCACACCTAATGCTCTCTACACTCACCAAAACACCCATACGGCAAAGCGTGCGTCTAATATAATATTCCAATGACATTCTTTCGAAGGCTTACTCTTTCTCTTTTTTAGCGTTTGTATGCTCTAAATGTGGAAAGTCTTTCAGCGTGAAATCAAATCTACGACGTCACGAACAGTCCGTTCACAGCGTGGTTCCAGCCGCCGATGATAAGGGAAATGACGGGAGGTCCTAATGTTCTCACTGCCGCTGGTCGGATGTCACGAGCCAACAAAACTCCCAGCTATTTATCATATTTCTCTCAATTTAATACCAAAATGATCTACTTTCAAGCTTCCGGTATTTCAGTGTACCTATTTTTGCTATTTCATCCCGTAGCCCAATTGCTTTCTAGTAAAGGACAGCTAGCCTACCGCCCTCAACCAATTGCAGCCTCTCCCACCCTTATTATCCCATTGTATTTTTCTAATATTTGACTGCATTGAGATGTGATGGTCCAGATCGCAAGTACGCTTGCGATGAGTGTCCCGAACACTTTTCAACATCGGGTACCTGCAAATCCACCGACGCACCCATACTGGCGCCGCCCGGCGTGCGTATTATAAGACACCAATGGCATCCTATCGAAGGCTTACTCTTTGTCTTCTTTAGCGTTTGTATGCTCTAAATGTAGAAAGACTTTCAGCGTGAATTCAAATCTACGACGACACGAACGCTCCATTCACAACGTAGTTCCAGCTGCTGCTGATTAACCTAGCAGCTCCTTTTCTTACTCCTCTTCGCACAGAAGTTGAAGGAATGGGAAGCCCTGAAAAACATGAGAAAAACATGAACTCGAACGCTTCGCCCTTGTGGAAAGTAGAGTGGGAGCTGCTGTTCATGTTGGAGGTGTTGGCGGGAAATTGGAGACCGATCACACTATGCGATCATCTACATATCCAGTATATTCAATGTACTTTGGTTTTAAAAAGTGCCACCAAGTTTACTCAGTCATCGTCGACACCTAGTCCTTCACTGCCGTTTGCAGTGGCTGAAGCGAAAGATCATCGAGGACCTGTACGACTGAGAGAAAGCTTACTATAAGCACAGTACTGAAGTTTACCTCCCGTTGTAAGTTTGACTCCTAAGCCCGAGCCTTGAGACTTGCACGTAATGGTATATTCTCAATATCGCTTTGGCAACGCCTCATGGCTCTCAAATCCGTACCGTGGGGTGATCCTGCTGCCTGCATGCAGATGCATGCCGTTCCCATTGAGATGATTCCAGATTTGGATTATGCCTGGCATTCGTCTTGAACAAACCATGAGGCGAGTGACAGTGGGTACCATCTGCAAGGGACCCATTTAATTACTTGAACTTGAGACCCATGGTTTTCCTCCCGCTCCAAGTCTTGATTTTCGGCTGCATCCCTACGAATGTTGTGCCTTGAAATCTGAAGAAAAATTTTCAGTGAAAAAACTTGGCATACAAGTAAAAAGAATTTCTCAGAAATAGGAGGTTAGCCTAAGGTTTAGCGACTGTTCTATTTTATAGTTATGGATCCACCGGCGATGCCCGGGGTACGCCGCTTATTTAGCCCTTGTCTACAGACTGTGCCAGTGGATCCACAATCAAACCGCAACCACTCCTTTCTGTGCAACCACCGTCCTACTTCCTTTTCATTCCTAAAAACGCATAATGGCTGACCAACTGGTGCGTCGTTGTCGCTTTTGATGCACGGACAAAGTCGCTAACTGTTGTCCCCGCAGTCCGAGGGTGAGCTCCCATGTTTCTGTGCCTCGAGTAGTCGTGTGTTGAAACGCGGGGGGCTGCACTGACAGAGCAGATTTCGGGTACGTCCGGTCCCCCCCCCCCAATATCCAGCTCATCGTGTCTCACACACTCTTTTGTGCCGGTGCAGAATTCAAGGAGGCATTCTCCTTGTTCGACAAAGGTGACGCATCGCCCGTGCAGACCGCGGCGATGGGAGCGCTGATGGCAACGTGATGGCACAGATGGCGACGGCACGATCACCACCAAGGAGCTCGGGACCGTCATGCGCAGTCTCGGCCAGAACCCGACAGAGGCCGAGCTGCAGGACATGATCAACGATGTCGATGCGGACGGCAACGGCACCATCGATTTCCCCGAGTTTTTGACGATGATGGCTAGGTGAGGCGGTCTAGTGCGCGCGCGCGCGTGTCCGTGTGGATGGATGGCTGCTGATTTGGCGCAGGAAAATGAAAGACACCGATAGCGAGGAGGAGATCAAGGAGGCGTTCAAGGTGTTCGATAAGGATGGAAACGGGTACATTAGTGCTGCGGAGTTGCGACACGTCATGACCAACCTCGGTGCGTTCTTTCTACTTCTTTTGCGCACTTGAGGTCATTATCCCTCTGCAGGCGAGAAGTTGACGGATACCGAGGTGGATGAGATGATCCGCGAGGCCGACGTCGATGGAGATGGGCAGATTAATTACGATGGTAAGATATCGTGTTTCCTGACTTGCACGGGGTACTGAGTACCTACCGTCTTTCTTGATCACAGAATTCGTCAAAGTGAGTGCAAAGCCTCTGACATCGCCAGCCATAAACTAATGAAAACGCTCTCTCGCAGATGATGTTGTCGAAGTAATCACCCTGAGCGATGCTTGTATTTTCCAATCCTTAGTTGTTACCTACGTCCGCTCGTAAATCGACTACACACAATAATCCTTGTCCTTGTTTTGAATACATGAAATAACATGGGAACGTATTATTTGGTTACATAAGACGACACGTCATGACCACAACTGGAATACATCACGTATATGAAGGACATCCCAGGTAACGGATCCACCCATTACCTGGCATTTGATATTAGACCCAGTCATATCCCTGGCTTGAACGAGCCCTCTATCCGTGAGAGACAGAAAGGACTTTTCGACGCATCTATCCTCAAGGCACTAATAACCTAATCCCAATCTTCCTCATCATCCTCCTCATCACTATCGCCCAACTTCTTACTCCTCTGGCTCAGCGCTGCAGCCAACGCACTCGCCAGATCGCCACCTCCACCGCTGCTTTCCTCCGCAGGGGCAGGGGAAGGCGCAGATGGCACTGGAGAGGTCTTCTTGAGCGAATGGACACCTTTGCCTGGAGATATTTTTCCGTAAGCTATACTTACTCCACATGATAATATACAAACCTTGAATACTCGCAAGGAGATCGGCACGACCAGGTTGGGGCGCAGGTAGATTTGCTACAGCAGCACCCCCCGGAGGTGGTGGGGGTGGTGGAGGCGGCGGCGGAGCCCCCGATGATGGCGGTGGCGGTGGCGGCGGCGGCGGTGGCGGCGGCGCAGAAGGTGCACCAGTTCGCGCTGGAGGGGGTGGTGGCGGTGGTGGCGGCGCAGAAGGTGCAGCAGTTCGCGCTGCTGGTGGAGGAGGCGGTGCCGGAGCGGCGGCAGCTCTGGCAGGGGGCAGCGGAGGCGCATGAGGAGCAGCTGGGGCTCGTGCCGGAGGAGCTGGTGGGGGCGGGGGCGGGGTTGGGGTTGTCGCAGGTCTGCTAGGGGGAGGAAGCGCGGCGGGCGATCTCGCAGGCGGGGGTGGTGTCGCTACGGGTCTCGTGGGCGGCGGAGGCGGTGTCGCTACAGGTCTCGTTGGCGCTGGAGGCAGTCGCGAAGGCGGCCGTGAGGGAGGAGGAGGGGCGCGCGAGGGCGGGGTAGGGGAGGGAGGGGTCTCAGGAACGGAGGTTGTTGCGCTGTCGTTGACTACAGGCTGTCGCCGAGGTGCCGGAGGCGGGGGCGGTTTCTTCTTCACCTGTGGACTGGCCTTCGCCGCCGCTTGACGCTCCTTTACGAACTCTCGTATATAGTCCTCGTTTTCTCGAATGACATCTTCGCTGATTCCCTTATCGCGTACGTCTTCCAAGAGCGCTTTCCAGGATGCGTCTACACCACTGCTCACGAAGCCACGCTCTGCATCGTACCCCATATGGGCGACATGAATAAATGATCCTGGGGCAGGAGCAGAAATGCGACTCTTGTCAATCTTGCCACCAGATGATGAAGCCCTAGTTCGGGCCGGTTTGGATGCCTTCTTGGCTGAAACATTGTTAGTTCAACTAAATGTGAAATGCATAGTAATAGGGAGGACGTACAGTTCTTTGACCTATTCTTGACTTTCTTATACAAAGTGTCAGCCTCCGACACATCCGCAAACACGAACCCAATTATGCAATGCTGCGCGCGAATATAGGCATTAACGCCAACGCAAAACTAAACAAATACGATTCAATTGCTCACGTCACCGGGGAACGAATGAAACGCCGTCCGATCCTTCGCATACTCCTCCTCCAGCGGCATCTCACATTCCCACAGCACCCCTCTGGTCCCCTGCAAGTCGCACAATTTGAACCAAAACGCCCCGTTCTTTAAATCGCGCACAAATGCCAGCCCGCCTTGCAGCCCGGTATACGACCACTTCTCGGGGTCGGGATATGCATAGTAAACCCGCGCTAAAGTGGCAGTGAGGATCTTGAAATTCGAAGTGGGTATCGTTGATTTGATACGGCTTTTATCAGCGGAAGATATTGTTGATTGCGTGGGCATGGTGGTGGCTGGAGAAAGGGTGAAGTCACTACTCTCCTGTACCTGTACTGCGCGGTGCAGAGTTACCGGCTGAGTTTGAATTATCTTGAAAGCAAGAGTCATTGTACTTGGAAAATTGACACAGCATTCGACTTCTATTCATAGGTGTTTATCATATAAAATATTGTCATAAGTGCTCTGGGCAACAATATATATGGAGATGTTGGGGGGGGGCTAATCACGCAGGTAAATAACCAGTCAATACCCACAATGTATAATCGTGAGTCTCGTAAGTACAGGAGTTTCTAACTACGGTAATGTATACGAGGAGAGAAATCGGCGTCATCCTAAAGGCGCTATGCTCAGAGAGCATAGAAAGAACATGTGGAATGGCAATGATCCGCCTGCCAATCATTGTGGGGTATCACTGTTTCCGAACCGTGCCCTCGTCCGCCCTGGCATAGTGGTCACAGATGGATGGCACCGAAGAAACCCTCATCGATAAAAATTATTGACGCACGACGGCGTGGTCGAGGAGTGCAATATTTAGTGCGCTGGGTGGGTTTCGGGAAAGATCATGATGAGTGGCTCCCTCGAAGGGGCTCTTGAAGACACTGAAGCCTTAGATATCTGGGAAAATGAAAACGGGCGTGACGTTTGACCATGGTTTGAGTTTTCAGAAGGGGGGAGGGGTGTAATCCTGGCCATCTTACCACAGGCACATATGACCGATCAGTCACTGCACCACAGGCACATTACGGATCAGGCCTCTATTGTTCAAATGAATTCCTTGTCCTTCGACGGGACCGGTTCCTTTTCGATCAAGCCTCTATTGTCTGAACGAATTCCCTTTGTCCTTCAATAGGACCGGTTCCCTTTGTTCTTCCGTATCGACATATCTTTTTGTTCTCCGGTCTGTGATATCGACACCCCGTTGTTCTGTGAAAGATATATTAATCCTCAGGAAACGTAGCTAGAAAGTAGAAGCTTCCACTTGTATTTTCCACCTTCCACTACTACTCGAACAGAGAAAGTTTAGTCCTGTTTGCATCGATTGAGTGAGGTCACACCGCGACCTTACAATAATCGTGAGTATAAAATGACAACTGATAGGTCAAGGCTCAAAGCTCTTCTATTGTCATACTCTACTACATTATAATTGCATGACCGACTAATAATTTTGGCACACCCAGGCATCGACTCTTGTAAAACATACGTACACGGGGTGTGATAGATGCTTTTAAACGTGCTCATGAGTATGCAACGCTGCGCCAGTTCCTACTCCACCACGAAGAAGTAGCGTGATGGGAACGTATCTTCACCTCGGTATCATAAGAATAGCCGGTATACTGTCCTTCATTGTCCAAGAGTGCTTGAAATGCTATTTCGAAGGGGGTGACATGGTATGGGGTGCGGGTGTCGTCCGGTTCTACCCAATCTGCCATAGCCATATCCAGCTCAGGTGTGGATCCGTTATATCTAACAGTCGTGCTGGTTCCACACATGATGAGTTCCCTGAAATGGGGCAGGGTTCGACAGAGCGATGCGAATAAATGGCCAGCGTGCTCTATCACTACGCTGGCGTCGTATTCGTCGGCATCATAATGGCCGCATGACGACTACGTTAAAGAGATCAGAGAGGGGGCACGGTGCAAAGCCAACTCTGTTAGGAACAGATCCTGAAAACTCCCCTTAATATTACTTCTATTAGAGGGTAAGCTTTGCGACTTACCTCTATGTCCTCCCAACATGGTTCTGACCAGGTGTTGGAATCATCGATCAATGTAAGATGCTCTAGGCTAGGGAATGCATTGATGATATCTCGCAGATACGATTCACACAGCCAGAGGACATCAAGTGTCAAAAGACGGAGGGGTTGCCGACCGAACGTATTAACTACATGGTGAACGAGTGAAGGTGACTCCCGGGACGGTTTGTCGCCTCCCAGAATTGTTAGCTCTGTCAAGGGCGTCATATTACACCCTGTTGAATCCAAAAAATTCTAAATGTGGTGTGAGAAGGATGAGATAATAAGATGGCCACTGTGACTTACAGTGAACCTGCCGAAGAGCGTTTTCAGCTGGGACATGGTCAGACAGTCGATATTTAGCTCCTTCAAAGTTGCCCAGGGAAAGGGTACTTCAAACGGAAGTCGATCAACGGACATGTGCGAGGCAGTCAGACTTAATACCTCCAGGCACGGTGTCGACAAGAGAAATTGCCAGCTTGATGGGTGGCATAGATGCAGAACCTTGACGTTGTCGAAATTTCCTCTAATACACGACCAATTGAGGTTATATGCCCCGTCAAAGGAAAGGAGACGAAGGGCAGGGGCACCCGTAAGCAACCGCAACACAAATTGACTGACAAACGCATCTGGGCAAGCAGCGGAATCGTGGGTCCCCATCCACGTTAAGATCCGTAAGTTTCGAAAAGCAGGAAAATTCCCCAAATACCGTACGAAAGCTGGGCAAGCATCCTGATATTGGGTCCATGTTTAAGAAGCAAGGAGGCTGTATCGCGCACAAATTTATCCCGTTTTTCACACTTCCAGTGGATTGATTCCAATAACGGACTGAGGCGAGTCCAAGGCTAAAGACTGTGGGGATTGATGTGGCGTAAAAGAGTAAAGTGGAACAAAGGGCACGGAACAGAACAAAGGCGTTATGCTTCACTGTGCCTCATCGCTAACACCTCGGCTCCCATTATAGGCGGCCTGGTTTGAACCAAGGGGCTCGCCTCATTACTATTGAGCGGTGCCCCGATTCTCAACAAACTTACATTCCCACGCCACCTCTCCAACGTCCACCATCGTCTTGCTGTATGGACATCGACAAATCCGATCCAGCAAGGAAACTTGCTGGCCTCGGTACTCGCTCCCAACCGTATACTACCCACCACTGGGTCACCAAGATTCTCAGAGTTCGATGCACGCGTAGGTCGGCACGAATCGTCTATCTTATCACTCCCTTTGGACCAGGCTCAGTAGTAGACTCCTAATCAGTAATTCTGGATGGGCGAAACGGTCGGGGTAGCGGTATCCCCCTGATGAGAGCTCTCGTCGGCTCGAAACCGTTACTATCCCGTTTCCCCTAGCCACCCTCTACACTAGCTGACAAAGTTCTATCTTCGGAGACAACTGTTTGCGGCGAGTGATAAGGTGGTGGTCCGCCCAGCGGCGCTCTGGTGGACGCTGGTGACCATTGCGTTGTCATGGTCACCTGGCTAATATATATACCACCAGGACGTCACACTACTCGTGAACGTGTTCAATAACTCCAACAGATGAAGTATCACATCCGGCAATCCTCAATTACGATCCTGAGTTTTCCTGATGAGCTCTTAGAACGTATATTCAAAAATCTCCTTCTGGCCACTTCAGGGGAATATCGCGGTATTTCCCATTTGGATAACTTTGGAGCTCACTACGTACCATCCCGACATTCTCTTGTGGATGATGAAAATAACCAAGGCGAAGAAGATAAAGAAGATCAAGAAGACAAAAACTACTCTAACCATCTCCCAGTCTGTCGCAGAGTTTGTAGGCGATTTGCTCGAATTGCCACACCCCTTCTGTTTAGACTGTTTCGTGTCAAATGGCCTCTGGGATCAAACCACTGGAAGTGTGAAAAATGGGATAAATTTGTGCGTGATACAGCCTCCTTGCTTCTTAAACATGGACCCAATATCAGGATGCTTGTTATGCAATCTTGTTTACCCACAAGCCCAGCTTTTGTACAGTATTTGGGGGATTTTCCTGCTTTTCAAAACTTACGGACCTTAATGTGGATGGGGATCCACGATCCCGCTGCTTGCCCAGATGCGTTTGTCAGTCAATTTGTGTTGCGGTTGCTTACGGGTGCCCCTGCCCTTCTTCTTCTTTCCTTTGACGGAGCATATAACCTCAATTGGTCGTGTATTAGAGGAGATTTCGACAACGTCAAGGTTCTGCATCTATGCCACCCATCAAGCTGGCAATTTCTCTTGTCGACACCGTGCCTGGAGGTATTAAGTCTGACTGCCTCGCACATGTCCGTCGATCGACTTCCGTTTGAAATACCCTTTCCCTGGGCAACTTTGAAGGAGCTAAATATCGACTGTCTGACCATGTCCCAGCTGAAAACGCTCTTCGGCAGGTTTAAGTCACAGTGGCCATCTTATTATCTCATCCTTCTCACACCACATTTAGAATTTTTTGGATTCAACAGGGTGTAATATGACGCCCTTGACAGAGCTAACAATTCTGGGAGGCGACAAATCGTCCCGGGAGTCACCTTCACTCGTTCACCATGTAGTAAATACGTTAGGTCGGCAACCCCTCCGTCTTTTGACACTTGATGTCCTCTGGCTGTGTGAATCGTATCTGCGAGATATCATTGATGCATTCCCTAGCCTAGAGCATCTTACATTGATCGATGGTTCCAACACCTGGTCAGAACCATGTTGGGAGGACTTAGAGGTAAGTCGCAAAGCTTACCCTCTAATAGAAGTAATATTAAGGGGAGTTTTCAGGATCTGTTCCTAACAGAGTTGGCTTTGCACCGTGCCCCCTCTCTGATCTCTTTAACATGGTCGTCATGCGGCCATTATGATGCCGACGAATACGACGCCAGCGTAGTGATAGAGCACGCTGGCCATTTATTCGCATCGCTCTGTCGAACCCTGCCCCATTTCAGGAAACTCATCATGTGTGGAACCAGCACGACTGCTAGATATAATGAATCCACACCTGAGCTGGATATGGCTACGGCAGATTGGGTAGAACCGGATCATACCCACACTTTATACTATGTCACCCCCTTCGAAATAGCATTTCAAGCACTCTTGGACAATGAAGGACAGTATACCGGCTATTCTTATGATACCAAGGTGAAGATACGTTCCCATCAAGCTACTTCTTCGTGGTGGAGTAGGAACTGGCGCAGCATTGCATACTCATGAGCACGTTTAAAAGCATCTATCACACCCCGTGTACGTATGTTTTACAAGAGTCGATGCCTGGGTGTGCCAAAATTATTAGTCGGTCATGCAATTATAATGTAGTAGAGTATGACAATAGAAGAGCTTTGAGCCTTGACCTTGTCATTTTATACTCACGATTATCTAAGGTCGCAAACAGAACATAGCAGAAATTATCTCCAATTTCAATTTGATCCAGGACTAACTTTTTATCTGTACGTCAACCGTAAGTAGGACTAATGATTACTAAGGGCTGCCACCCTTAGCTGTAGTGCAAGTTGAGGTCGTCAAACAAACCGGGAACTGGGCCAGCTAAGAAAGGAGCGAATTGCTTGCTGTGTGTAACCTAGTAACCAATGTGATCTCCGGTTGCCAGTTTAAAAACTTTTTCATGAACTCTACCCTCAAGTGTAGCCGCATCGCCAACGCTAGGGGTCGACAGCCCCATTTATCCCCCGTAGCATTTCGCTATTGAAGGGCCTGCCAGCGAACGCTAACTTTGCTACATAGTTTGTGGGTGCTACGCCTTTGATAGAAGCTGTTCATCTTGGACTGGTGCCGACTTTGCGATTTTAATTATTTACGCAGAGGCTTAGAGTCGATAATCTAGAACTATACTATATATGGAAGTGCAACCGAGAGCGTAATCTCTTAATGAAGTTGTCACTCACTAAGAGGTATGCAAAGCTATTATACAAGCTACCTATGTTGAATTACTCATTCTACCTGTAGCTCCTAATAGGTAGATATTAATATATACTTAGTGAAGTTGTCACTCACTAAGAGGTATGCAAAGCTATTATACAAGCTACCTATGTTGACCTACTCATTCTACCTGTAGTTCCTAATAGGTAGATATCAATATATACTTAGTGAAGTTGTCACTTACCACGAGTTCCTAATAGAACTGTGCAAATAACTTTAACAGGTTATGGGCCCTGCAGAGCCTAGTATCAGGAGTTTTGTTATCCCAAGACTTAACCAAGATGGATTGAACCAGATTACCTGGAAGAACCAGACACTGATGGTACTCAGTGTTAGGGCAACACTAACATGGCTACCAAAACACAAAGAAGGAAAGAGAGATAAGACAAGGATAAGGAGTAGAGGGATAGAAGTTCTAATGACTTGAGAATATCACACTTGTTTTTAGTGGAAATCCTAAGAGATTGAAACTGGGGTCTAGTTATGTACATCTTGAAGTATTTATACTAAAGAATAATTAAATAACGTTGATGACTGGTGCATGTAGGGTGTGGGTGCATATAGGGTAGTGCCCAGAGTCCGGTGGGTTTTCCAGTCATAACACAGGTCTTCAGATCAAAATTCAGAAGTTTCAAACTATTAAGAAGTTTGGGACACACTGTGTACTAAGCATGAAGGCAAATCAGTAAAGATAAATATCAGATGCAGAATGTATGGAATGAAATGCAAGGACAATTCAGTGGTCAAAACACACCTTAATGAATTGATGAAAATGTAGGTTCAACTCAAAGGCATGGATGGACTCTCAAATGACAATTTGGTTACCATTATCCTTGGATCACTACCAAAGTCATACCATGCATGTTAAGATCTAAGCCAAAAAGGGAAAGAGGTTCTAGTCAGAGAGGTGATGATGATAGCATTGTAACTTGGGGAGCTGACAATAGAGTTTGTACTAGTCAGGAGGTCTACTGTATACATACATAAATGTAGTGGAGCTTGACTTCAACTCATGTGTTGCACCTTTGCACAAACTGTTAGGGTGCTCTGATATTTCAAACAGGGCAGATAGTATGATAGGAATGAAGATCAACACTTAGCTCAATTGACCAGAGGGCCAAATTACTAAGAGTCCTAAGATGAGGGGTCATGGCTTGCTGAAGACACCTTTGAGAGTATGAGATAAGGAGTTATAGGACTGAGAACTAGAAAGGGGTAATCTAAGTTGATATTTGAACTGAAGAAACTGTAGCATACATGAAGAAGCTTTATGCTACAGTGAGATGGATGATTGGAAGGCTGATCAGAAAAGTGGAAGTGATGATGGGTCAAAAGGAAGTAGGGAAAAGGAATGGGGATTTCAAACAAGACTAAATACAATATAGCAAAGTACTCTGAAAAGGTGTGAGGTGGCAAATGGGATGTATATGGAGGATATCTGAAAACTATTAAGTGTATCAAATTTTAATATACTCTAAAGATCATTCAAACATCTGGGATTTGATCCAAACATATGTAATTTGGGTTTTCAAACCTTGGGAATGTTTAAAACTTATATTATGAAACAAAGCATCTTTCAGGAGCTGAATAGATTATGAAAGAGTTTAGTAGATTAAAAAATTAAGACTTTTAAAAAGCATATCCTTTTAAATGGTCCATTTCATCCATGTGTATGTCATTGACATTTCTGAATACAAATATATTACATTGGAATGGGTCTGTCAATCTGAACAGATTTCTACTTGATTCAACATACCCAGAATATATAGGTGGTTTTGCTTAATAAAGAAAGCCATAGGATAAAAAACCTCCAATGATATCTCATATATGTATTTTACTGGGAAATAACTACAGTTTAGCTTTTAAAAAACAAAGTACCAACAAAAGTATTAGCAAGTATTTACATAACTTGGAAAACTATATACAATAGGTTCTATTAATTGACTCTGAATTGTTTAGGATGTGACATGGAGAATTATTTCTCAAGGTTGGTGGTTAACAATATAATAGTCCCAGAATAGCTACCTCTATTTAAAGATGAAGTTTTGTAGCAATATTGCTTTTATTAGTAAACATTTGATATTATAATGATTACAGACAACCTCCTATGTGGAACAGTGATGGGGGAGTGAACGGAATGGTGACAGGATGAAAAGCTATGGTACTAAGATACAAAGAAACAAGTGTCAGGGTGCCACAGGTGGTGCTACTGTGAGTGGAGGTACCAATATGTAGTGGGATGTTGGAGGGTTACAAGGCTAAAACAGCTTCTGGAGGTCCAAAAATGACAGGGATTCTAACACTAAGTATCATCTTCAGTTCAATTTTGTTACAAACTAAGGCTCATGCAGGCACAATAGGCATTACACAAGATCTGATCCAGACAATAGACTAACACCAACAATATGAAGGCTTTGTCATCTAGAATTCTTTTGTCTGAGTATTCCTTTTGTCCATAGTACTTATAAATGCACTCACCATAGTAAATACCTCAGTCAATTCCACTTTACCATGATGACTGGGTTACAATCTGTTATAGTTCTAATAGGTTATGGGCCCCATCCTAAATTACTAGAAACCAATACACAACTGAACTGAACCATCACACTGAACCACAAACCCAAACTTGTGAATACCTTGTTGAAAAGTGTCACACATTGATCTGACCTGAACCTGAACCTGACCCCAAACCCATGGATACCTTAGCCACACCTCATTGAACAGCATGCAGAACTCTGACTTAACTGAAACATTGACTAACTGGACTCTAAACAAACTAATCCTGATAAAAAGAACCCCAAACCAACTGATCCTGATAAAAGGACCCAAACCAACTGATCCTTGATAAAAGGACACCAAACCAACTGACCCCAACCAATCACTGAAGTACCAAAATATCCTGACTTTGACTCAGTTGACCCCAAACAACCCCAGAAATGTCTTCCCAACCAAACATTTTCCAACTTGCATCAGATAAAAGGTTCAATGGTATTGTGATGTATTAGCCTTATTTTAATACTATCTTCTGAAAAAGGAGTCCAATGCTCTATCAAAATGTGCAAATACTCAATTCACTGCAAGGTAAAATAATTTAAGTATTTGATATTAATCAGTGGCAGTCTGAATAGACTTAGAACCCCTGAAGTCAAGAGTTTACTTGAATATATGCACCCTACTTTGCAAGGAAGGTTTTGAGAGCTGCTTTTGCAAGCTGTTCTTTTTCTGTGAAAACAACTACTAAAATATGAATAACAATTCACTGATTCCAAAACTAGATTCGACTTTGATTCTAGCTAGTTTATATATATTTTATACTATTTATCAAACAGTAAAAATATTTATAAACAGGTCAAAAGATTAGATATAGAATAAAACACTATTTGGCTAATATATGCTTTATTTACACTAACCTACAGGGTCTACTGTAATACTAACTTATTGTTAAGTTCCCGAACAAAGCTCCACGGATAGTCCCGCGGAGGTTTCCGGTAACTATTCCGAACACACACTTGCTTCCGGAAATAGTCCCACGGAGTCCCCGGGCAATAGGTCCCGGGAAAGTTCCGGGGATTATTAGTACAAGGAATGGTGATATCAGAATAATTACCAGAAAGTCTGGTGATACGACTGAGATGGACTTGGCTTCAGCTTATAGGCTGCGCCCTCGTACACTCATTTGGGTGTCCATATTTCGAGCTGACAGAATGCATACAGAAAGATATAGATTCCGGAGTTCCCGTGGGAGTTCCGGGAATCGAGTGTGCAGACAGACAAGAGGACTAGAGACTGTTCAAGGATCAAACTTGTTCGGGGGAAAACTAGTTCGAGATTGAAACTGGATTCTAAGTACCTGAATATAGCAGACTTATATAGACTGTGAAATGTAATAATACCAAATCCGGTATTAATGAGAGGCAGAACTATTAAACATAAAACGAAACAAGTAAATACTAAACTGGGAATAGGCACGGAACGGAACGGGAGCGGAGAACGAATCATGACAGGTCATTTAACCATAACTGGAGCGGGGCTCAGTTAGAGGGGTTCCGGAAGTCCGGTTGGAGTCCGGTGACTTGGTGCACAGGATAGTGTCGGGTATAGACAGGCTTGATGTGCAGGAGGTCCGGTGGAGTCCGGTGGGTTTTCCAATGACTGGTGTGTGAGACGCAGAGACAGATAACAGGAGCGGGGTTCTATGCTCTGTTAGAGGGGGTTCCAGGAGTCCGGTCGGAGTCCGGTGACTGGTACATAAGACACAGAGTGTCGGGTGTATGTAGGGTGGAGTCCGGAGTCCGGGGAGTCCGAGGACTGGTGTATGAGACATAGAGGGTTAGGTGCAGACAGGTGGGGTGCGTACAGAGAGTCAGGCATAAACGAGTTGATGTACAGGGTCCCGTGGGAACTCCGGTTGTTACTATACAATATAGAGGGTCGGGAGCATGTAGGATGGGGTCCGGGGGCCCGGAGGCTGGCGGGTTTTCCGGTTCCTGACACTTATCAGGATCTTAATGCAGTCTTAAGGATTGTTAAGTGCCGTGTCGGGAACTTATTCCGGAACTATCGGGAAGTCACCGGGAAGTCGGAAACTCGTGGATAGGGTCAGGACGTCGGCTTCAGCTTATGTGCTGCGCCTCTATGCAAACGCTCAATGTCCTTAATTTCAGAAGTGAACTAACGACGGAAGATATGGATATTCAGAGTTCCGAAGAGTTCCGAATATCGAGCGTACAGAAAGATGGGAGGAGGAATAAGAAACTAAGTCGATATCAGATCTAAAGTAAAGTACAAATTCGCGGAAACTAATATAAGTCTACTCGTTATTGTACTACAAACTGAGACCATAATAAGACGGAAACGGAAGTGTTCTTAAAGTGGAAATACAATAAGACATATTAGGAAGACAATATTCCGAGACGGGAATACAACAACAAACGAGTGAATACTTGTCAACGGACAAATTACCAAATGCGGAACAAATGAAGAACGCGGATGATACGGTAACTATGATGTTCCGTAGTCGGATATCGGATATTGAAAGTGGGAGATCGGAAGTCGGATATTGAAACATCCGGGAACGGGTCGTAACAAGGATCTTGCAAGGATATTATAAGTACTTATTGAAGCTCAAAACCAGGTAGAAATTAGAAATGTATTCCTAATCTCAACAATGATAACCAATATTGTTTATTACTTTTATTGATAACCAACAACTCAACTAGAGGTGGATAAGTAATAAAGGAAAGCCAGCTACTCAATTAAGAGGTGGCAAAGGGGGAACAAGATTGCTTGTCAGAAGCTCAACTAGAGGTGACAAGGTTATAAGATTAATACCAGAAGCTCAACTAGAGGTGGCAATAAACTGCTTGCTACAGTGACACACAGGTTGATAGGATGATAAGATGTTCTATTCAAGGCTGGAGCTGAGCTCCTTTTATACATTTTAGTCTGAGACATTTTAGAAGATTCTAGAAGATTGAATGATGTCATTTAGAATTTTCTAGATATAATAGAAGATTCTAGAACCTTATAGAATATTCTACAATATTCTATCTACTGTTGTACCTATTTCTTACTGTTCCTTTGGAAGCCACTGGAATATTCCAGGAGTTTCTGGTTTTTTCTGCAGTAGCATACATGATGACATAATGTTTCTGCGTCTGTGCATGATATCTGTTGCACTGTGTGACTGTCACATGCCTTGTGACCATCACACATTGTAACAAATGTCACTTGCTGTGATGAATGTTCCTGCACATTGTGTAATAAGCACCAGGTGAATGACATGTTAATCAAAAAAGAATAAAAGATAGAAATTCTGTATCTCTGTTAAGTGCCATGTCAGAACTTATTCTGGAACTATTGGAAGGTTACCAGGAACCTGGAAACTATTGGATAGGATCAGGATGTCAGCTTCAGCTTACTGTATGTGCTGCACCTCTACACAAATGCTTGGAAGTCCTTAATTTCAAAGATGGGACTTACACTGGAAGATACAGATATTCAGAGTTCCGAAGAGTTCTGAATATCAAGTGTACAGAAAGATGGAAGAGGGAATAAGAAACTAAGTCGATATCAGCTCTAAAGTAAAGTACAAATTTGTTAGGGTACATACACGGTGGGTTTCTGGAGAAACCTGTGGAATATCCAGTAGGACTTGGCTTCAGCTTATAGGCTGTGCCCTCACGAGATCGTGTTGTCCAATTTCAGACAGGCAGACGGGAATCCTGGGGAGTCCAGGTGGGGTTCGTGGGTCAAGGGGTCGTGGGTCGGAGGTTGTGGGTTGAGAGGTCATGAGTCGAGATAGGTAAGAGAGATAGATGTGCCAGAGCCCGTGGGCTCCGACTAGTGTGAGCGGTGTAATTCAAGTAGGAGTTTAGAGCAGAAAATGTATTAGATTACTGGGGGGAATCTAAGCCGATTTTCTGACTGGATTGTATGTACAGCATCTGCCAGTTTAAATAGACTGTGGAGTGAATGACATACCAAATCCAGTAATGATGAAATGAAACTAGCAAAACATAAAACGGGAATAGTAAACACCAATTTGGTGTTAGGAACGGGCGGAGTGGAGTCCGAATCGTGACAAATCATAAACCATAATGGGAAATGGAGCAGGAGCGGAGTCTGAATTGTGACAGGTCATTTGACTAAAACGGGAACGGGGCTCTGTTAGAGGGATGTCGGGTTTTCTGAGTGGGGTCCAGTGACTGATGTGCAGGACGAGGTCAGACATAGACAGGGACGGAGTCTGGTGGGTTTTCCGGTGACTGAAACACAACATAATGAAGTCGAATGTAGACAAGTCTGATGTACAGAGTCTGGTGGGAAATCTGGTAAACTGACAATGGGTGCATATAGGGCGTGGGTGCGTATAAGTTAGTGCCGGAGTCCAGTGGGAATTCCGGTTGTAACAAAATTTGTGGAAACTAATATAAGTCTTCTTGTTATTGTACTACAAACTAAGACCACAATAAGACAGAAACAGAAATATTCCAAAATGGGAATACAATAAGATGAATTGGGGAGACATTATTCCAAAATGGGAATATAATAAACAAACGAGTGAATACTTGTCTATGGACAAATTACCAAATGCAGAACAAGGGAAGATTACAGAAGATGCGGTAACTATGATGTTCTGTAGTCGGAAGTCGGAAGTCAGATATTGAAACATCCAGGAATGGGTTGTAACAATCTCACTCAATTCATAAGATAAAAATACAAAATAAATTGCATAATTTCAAGATAAATCAAGAAAATATTGTACAGTTTTATCATCACAATATAAATACATTTAAGAGCCTTTGTTAAGAATTTCATTTTGGGGAAATTGTAAAAAAATAGAAAAAACCTTAAAAAATACATAACAGGTATGAAATGGTAGTCCTGGAAGAAAATGATCTTGTTAGGAGCCCATGTGAGAGGAGTATATGGATACCTAAGTGGGAGTATTATTAAACCATTGACAATGACATCCCAAGTTACAACAACAGGTTACTGGGGATCCAAGATGCTGACTATAGAAGAATGGGATCAATGTGATGCATATGCAAAAAGTATGATCACACTCAACTGGGATTTGGGATTAAATCATTGCAGAGTGCTGCTGAAGCTTGGAAAGCACTTACAATGATCTATGATGCAGTATCAGACATAGGGAGACTAAATGCTGAAAATACATTATGATCCATTACATACAAAGATTGTGCAGACATAACTGCACACTTTCCAGTTCTCTGAGAAGCTTGGGAGAAGGCAATTGGCCAGGGAAGTAGGGTCAATGATTCAGAATTTAGGATAATCATTCTTGGATCCATGGCTGGAGAATGGTCCATATACATATGTTAGCACACTTTATGAACAAAAGACTTTTGTGGAAATAATTGCATGACACTGGAGACACTCAAAGGTTTTTGGAGTTGGAGAACCTTCTAAAAATCCTACTATTTGGCCAATTTTTCTAAAAGTTTTTTGAGCTCATAAATTGTTTGAAATTTTTAACTTTTCATAGGATTTTCCAAGGTGGAAAATCATATATGAAAACTTTGAATATTTGGATCAGGAAATCTGAGGAAACATCATTAGTCAGAGTTTCTTGATACAAATTTTTAAGGTTTTCAGATATGATATTCCACTTTGGAAAATCCTACTAAAACTTGAAAATTCCATACAATTTATCAGTTTGTAGAATTTTTAGAAAATTTGGCCAAATATTAGGGTTTTCAGAAGGTTTTCAAACTCCAAAAACCTTGGAATGCCTCCAGTGTGACTCTCAATGCATGATGCTACCCTGGTATGCCACTAAAAACCTGCTATACAAACCACACAAGCCCTAGCTACAATGAACAAGGTAACATAAGGCACACAGGTCTGTTCAAACCCAGTGTGCCAAAGGATTGGCCACACAATAGAACAGTGTTTCAAACCAGGAGGAGGAATGGAAGGGCAATATCCCGACTGGTGGAAAAAGAAGGGGAATACCAATAACAACCAAAACACAAGGATGGAAACACATACCCCAACTGCAAACATACATAGCTATCATACCCACATGATCTGTAACTGGCATTTCCAGTCAGTTTGTTCTAGTTTTGGTTCTGGTTGGTGCATTGACTGACACTGTAACCAGGATATTGGATGCTTTTACACAATGAAAATAATCCCCAAAGAGAAACAATCCAAAGAAATGACTCAAAATAGATGCAACTCAGACATTTGCTCTAAGGATCTAATGTCAACACATGGTACAACTATTTTATCACAACAGCAAGACAGAGCCACATGGTCAAAAGTAGAGGTAAGTTTGATGATAGTACAATGTTAAGATCTAAGCTAAAAAGGGAAGGAAGACTCTAAGTTGGGGGTCTGATGATTAGAAATGAGCTTAATTGGGGGGCCAATGATAGAGATTGTACTAGTTGGGAGATCCAACTCTATAATCACAGTGGAGCTTGGCTTCACTTATGTGTTGTGCCCTCATGCAAACTGTTAGGGTGCTCTGGTATTTCAAACAAAGCAAATAGTAAGATAGAGATGAAGTTCAACACTTAGCTCAATTGACTGGGGGGCTGAAATAGTAAGAGTCATATAGTAAGAGTTCATGGCTTGCCAAGAATGTCTTCAGGAGTATGGAGAAAGAGAGAATGAGACTGAAAACTAGTAGAGGGTAATTTAAGTCAATTTTTGAACTAAAGAACTGTAGTATACATGAAGAATATTTATACTATGATGAGACAGATGACCTGAAGGCCGATCAAGGAAGCAAAAGATGAAGTGAATCATCAGAAGTCAATGACAAGGTGGGAGACTAAATGTAATATACTAAACAGTATTAAAGGGGTCTGAGGTGGCAAGTGAGATGTGTAAAGGGGAGACTGTGACAGGATAGCAAACGGGATGGAGATGGAACAGAAAACTAAAAAGGTTAACTACTATAGCAAAACAAGTGTTGGGAATGCCATGAGTGGTAATACTTAAGGTGGGGGTTCTGACAGTGGGCTGATGGTAGGCTTTGGGCCTAAAACAGGTCATGGAGGTCTGAAACAATGGGATCCTAACAGTATTCCCCCATTGGGTTGAGACCCTTTGAGACCTAATAGTTGAAAAGTCAATTTTGTGCTCTCCTATCTCAAGGATACCACTCAGGATTGGTTCAAACCTGGACTATCTGGAATATCTGACAAGACACCTGCATGGCTCAATGACTGGGATGCATTTGTTGAGGAACTGGAAATCACCTTCAGACCTTATGATCAGACCAGCAAAGTGGAAAACGAACTAATGACACTCAAGTTGAAGGATAAACAATAAGTATCTGACTATCTCATTAAGTTCAACACCCTCACTGCACATTGTGGTTGGGATGATTCTGCTCTTAGACACCATTTCTATATGGGTCTTCCATCTTGCCTGAAAGATGACATCTGCAAGGAAGGAAAGTCAAAAACTCTCCAACTCATGCAGATGAAAACTCAAACTTCTGATGCCCATTACTGGGAATGCAAAGCAGAAATTTCCTGAGAAAATCTGATGGAACATTCTCAAAACAACAAGGCATTGAGCAATAAGTCTTCCAGCAATATTAGAAAATGATGTTGGTATGACTTGTGTACTTGCTTGTTGGTTTTGAAATATTTGCATATATGGCCTTTCAGTCAAAATGGGCACTAGTAAAATATAAAAATTCAAGAAAATGTGAAATAAAATCATTGCCTCTTGTCTTCACTCCAATGCCTCCACCACTCTTTCTACCAAGCCTCAGTGATGAGGATGACATTGAGAAACTCCACCAACAGCTACAGGAGGCCAGGGAGTGACAGTGGCTATGAATCAAATGGGAGGCCACCAAGAAGAAGCAGAAGGAGGAAGATGATCATCAGGCAGCATTGGTGGCAAAGAAGAAGACTTCCAATGATATGAAGGGCAAGAGAAAGGGAAAGGGCAGGGTGATGGTAGGGCTGGCCAAGGTGTGTATTTATTATTATTATTATTTATATCTTTTACTGACTTGTAGAAGACAGTTGAAAAGGAAGTGCATGGACAATGATGATGAGGATGAGGAGGAGGATCAGCTTGAGGGTAATGGAAGTCTGAAATGGTAAGTTTTGTGGTTTTCCTTCTTTCCTTTTTTGATACTGACATGACTACAGGAAAGTTCTGGCTTTGGGGGGTCCGTCATGTGTGGGATGCACAGTGGCAGGCATCCCTTGCACACCTATGGGCTTCAATAGGGCCTGTGCTCAGTGCAATAGGAGCAAGAAGGGGTGCACTTTGCAATGGCATTGCTGGAGTCAGTGGTGGAGCCCCTGAAGGAGATTGGAGAGACTTTGAAGGGGAATTTAGGTGCACTGGAGACAGTGGCCTATCACTGTTGTTGTTAGAATATGATAATGTGATTAATTGTAATCTCATATCTCATCTTGTGACTGTATAGGTTCCAGCCAGTTCACACATGTGATTGTTATATTTAGTTTAGTGTTCACTAGATCCGTAGCATGTTTGTGCACAAACCAGTGCACAGACCATGTATTCTAGTATATAGTTAGTTCAGATGAGGAGTAGATCCCTCATCTGAAGGCCTAGTTATATCACCAGTTTAGCATCTACCCACTCTACTCTTAGTGGCTATGCTCCAACGGTAGAGAGTCCTCATACTGTGATCACCAGGCTAGCAGATTATTTGAACAGTTGTCAGCCAGAGAAGCAGTGGTCCATGGTGGAGAGTAGACAGGGGATGGGGATGCCAGTGGAGACAGAAATGTTGATTGAGGGGAGCCAAAGTGTCTTTGGAACTATAGCTTGGACTAGCCTAGTGGCAGAGAGGAGGAGTAGGAGTAGATCTAGAGGTGAGGAAGAGGAAATGCCTCAAATATGTAGATACTCTAGATTAAAAATTATTAATTGCAAATCAATAAGGTTAAAAAATAGTGTAAAAGAAAATTATGAGAAGGTCAGGGTGTCTGAAAACAAGGGGAAATTTAAGAGACATGGGGCAGTAAAGAGTAATATAATGAATCCAGGGTATTGGAATGCCAAAGAAATCTAAAATGGGCGGGAGAATGTCAGGGTATTTCCACAGGTGTCATTCTTGAGTTTCAATTTTATTGGGTGTTCAATAGTATATAATTGTCAAGAGGACTAGAAGACTGGTGGTAGGAAAAACATCAGGGGTCTGATATGCTGGTTGTGTTAGGTGCATGATTGCTGGTCCCCTCTTAAGACAGACATCCCATTGTCTAGCCATAAGTCAGCATGCCAAATAAAAAATGTAGGGAAAGTTGAAGAGAAGTAAGTATTGGTCTGGCCAAGGAAAATGAGGAGGAAGGAATTCTAAAGTGTTCAGCATGCTGTGTATTAAGGGTTCCATGAAATCATAAGATTGCATTGGGATGCCACTTTCAACAGGTGCTTCTAAAAATGGGTAGTCATGAGTATAGAGGTACCAGACTGATGGGTGTTCAGTAGAGCTCTAAAAGTAGTTTGCATGCACAAGGCACTGAACTGAGAGAATATCCAAAAGAACCTAAAGATGGGTGGCCAGCAGAGCCTCTGCACCCTGGATGAGCTAAAGAGAAGGCAATTAATCATCAGGAGGACAGACTATATGATAGCCCAATACCCAACAATCAATTGTAAATGGGTGGGTTAGCCATGTCCAAGGATGACCAAAAATCAAAAACTGACTTTGTCAAAAATGACCTAAAGAGTTTCCTTGAAGAATGGGTGACTGAAAGAGTCTTTTCAGGGGTGACAATATTGCTAACAACATTGTCCAGGTGCTCTGAGAGGGGCCAGGTTGACTGGTAAAAAGGATAAAGGAAAAAACTGAAAACAAACAGGGTAGCTTAAGAATCTAAAAGAGTGGATGTGTTGCAAAAAGAGGTTGGCCAATGTTGCATGGGAAGGACCAATGTGATTCTTGACACATGTGGAGGGCTTGAAAGTCACCTTACATTGTTTTGACTCAGTTGCTGGTGTTGGCATGTCCAAGGGCTTTTCAGCCTTAGCAGCACAAGCTTTGGTGTTGTTGTTCAAAGGGCATTTGTTGACCATATGTCCTGGGTGCCACACCAGAGGTAAATATCATTGTCCTTTTTTCACTCTCTTTCCTCAGGGGTCAGTTTACTGTCTGTACCAAGCTTGGTGCTTAGGTCATCCTTTGGCTTGGCTGCAGAGGTTCCAGTATTGCTGCTTGAGGTTCCAGCATCATTAGGGGTTGATGTTAGTAATCAAGTCTTCGCATAAAACGTAACTGAAATATGGATCCGATGACGAGTATATGCACATATATGTGCATATATTGAGGTGCCGTTAGGGGGGGAGTAACTCCTAATTACAAATTTCTCCTTAATGATGCAATGGACTAGAAACTTCAAGTATCTAAATTTCCCCTATTTACTCCCCTAATAACTCTCCTAAAATAATTAGAAAGTAAATAAAAAGTCGCCATATTTCGCCATATACCTCAGTGAAGTTTACTCACTCACTCACTGAGGTATATGTGCAATCATTCATTATTATTCTATAACTCATTAAAATATGTTGTAGCTTCGCAAACAGGTACTATAATATATAGTGAAGTTTACTCACTCACTCACTGAGCTTCACAAACAGACTCAATCCTTTCGAAATCTTGTCTACTACTTAACAGTTGAGTCAGTCCTATTTTTCTTCTTGGACTTTTGGAAGAGTGGCCGCCATTATTATTGTTTCCATTTGATGTGGATGCCTGCTCATTGTCTTGATTTGTCTTTGCTGGGTGGTCCAAAGGCACCTCACAACTAATCTTGGCACACCACTCCCAATAGTGAGCATCACATTGCTGAGCTTTCATACACATATCAATGAGTGTAGTTGACTTGCTATCACCATGACGAATGACATCCTTAAGATGAGACAGGAGGCCAAAATAAAACCTATGGCATAGGGTAGAGTTGCCCCAATTGATGAGTGTAGCAAGGGAGTTAAACTGGATGATATATTTGGTGATCTGCTGGCTATCTTTCATCTTGATGTTGGCTAATGTTGTTTCAGTGTCACTGACAGTATCATAGGGTCCAAAATTGAGTTGGAGCTCTGTAACAAAGAATGCATAGTTGTTGAGCCAGCCAGGTTGGTAAATGTTGAGATTATTGAGTGCTGGTGGTGCCCCATAGAAAGGATAAAGTGAATATTACCTTGCTTCTGTTGGTAGCCAATTCATCAGGGCAGTCCTTGAAGTTCAGGTTGCATTGCATAAGGAATGGCCACAACTTTGAGGTATCAGTGCCATGGAAAATGTTGGGTTCCTTAACCTTGGCATGCTGGGTGGCCCTTCCACAATTGTTTTCAAGGAAGGTGGTAAGCCCTTCCTCAGACTAGGCTCAGGAATTACTACAGAACCGTGAGAAGCACCTGCTGAACTATTGCCAGAGTGGTGTGAACTGGGGTGTGAGCTGGGGTGTGCACTTGGAGGTCTGCCACCTGGAGGGCCATGGTAAGAACTAGGGTATGAGCTGTGGTGTGAGCTATGTATGATGGGAACTCAGGGGTATCCCACCAAAACTGTGGTGAGAACTATAATGGGAACTTAGGGGTCCACCACCAAAACTATGATGAGAACTGGGAGGACCACTGCTGTGAGAGCTAGATGGGCCACCACTGGGATGGCTACTATGTAGATCATGTGGACTGATGTAGGAGGTGGTGAGAAATGCTGGAACACACTTCCACCAGGACTTGGGGGCACTGGGAGAGGCCTTGGTGGGCTTGCTGGGGTCCAAGTGTTGGAGACATAGTCTCACAGAGATGTCAGTGGAAATCCAACATACTGTTGATCGGTAGTATAAAGAGTAATTCTTCTAACACCTTCTTTTCTAGCATCAAAAGGGTTCATTGTTTAGAAGATAACACAAGCTTGAGTTCAAAAATACTGTTAAGATCTAAGCTAAAAGGTGAAGAAGGGCTCTAAGTCAGGGGTCTGATGATTAGAAATAAGCTTAATTGGGGGACCAATGATAGAGATTGTACTAGTTGGGAGATCTGACTTTATAATCACAGTGGATCTTAGCTTCAACTTATGTGTTGCACCCTCATGTGAACTGTTAGGGTGCTCTGGTATTTCAAACAAAGCAAATAGTATGATAGAGATGAAGTTCAACACTTAGCTCAATTGACGAGGGGGCTGAAATACTAAGAGTCATATAGTAAGAGTTTGTGGCTTGCCAAGAATGTCTTTGGGAGTATGGATAAAGGGAGAATGAGACTGAAAACTAGTAGAGAACTAAATAACTGTAGTATACATGAAGAAGATTTATACTATGATGTGATGGATGACTGGAGGACTGATCAAGGAAGCAAAAGGTGAAGTGAATCATCAAAAGTCAATGACAAGGTGGGGAGACTAAATGTAATATACTAAACAGTATTAAAGGAGTCTGAGGTGGCAAGTGGGACATTTAAAGGGGAGATGGTGATGGGAGAGTGAATGGGATGGGGACAGAATGGAAAACTAAAAAGGCTAACTACTATATAGCAAAACAAGTGTTAGGGGCACCACAAGTGGTAATACTTAGGGTGGGGGTTCTGACAGTGAGCTGATGGTGGGTTTTGAGTGTAAAACAGGTTGTGGGGGTCCAAAATGATGGGATCCTAACATACAACTTCATCAGGGATTTGGGATGTCTACACTCATTATGTAGACTCCCTAGACTCCCTAGCTTCCCTATATCTATAGTAAGCTTTTATACTGACTAGTAAATAGGGATCTCACAAAAGTAGTGTGTCTAGCCGTGTCTAACCGAGCTAGCTAGCTCTCTAGATGGCTCTAGACAATATAGACAGCATACTTACTGATCTTCCCACTTCCCTGACGTTCTAGGGCGGAAATATTATATATTTGCGGACTTTCAAGCCATGTCATTGTCAATATTGACACCTACTATATGGGACCGGGACTATTATGAATGGCTCGTGAGGCGGGGGTATAGAAGATCAGCCCCTTGGCCATGCAGGTTCATCAGAGACTCACGGATTTTGGAGGCCGTTTCAGGAAACTTGTTCAGTTAATTAATTTATATGCTGTACCTCGTTGTAATTTTGCCTCTTGTTTTGGGTTGCAAAATTTACCGTCACTCGGCAAAGCATTAGAACCAGGCGCCTAAAACAGTGTTGTAGACGCCTAAGCTCTTACCACGCCACCTCTCCAACGTATATATACCACCAGGACGACACACTACTCGTAAACGTGATTGATAACTCCAACAGATGAAGTATCACATGCGTCAATCCTCAATTACTATCTTGAGTTTTCCTGACGAGCTCTTAGAACGTATATTCAAAAATCTCCTTCCGGCCACTTTAGGGGAATATCGCGGTGTTTACCCTTTGTATAACTTCGGAGTTGACAACGCAGGATTCCGAGATTCTCTTGTGGATGATGAAAATAACCAAGGCGAAGAAGATAAAGAAGATCAAGAAGATCAAGAAGATCAAGAAGGCAAAAACTACTCTAACCATCTCCCAGTCTGTCGCAGAGTTTGTAGGCGATTTGCTCGAATTGCCACACCACTTCTGTTTAGACTGTTTATTGTCAAATGGCCTAATGTATCATTTCACTGGATGTATGAAGAACGAGATAGATTTGTGCGCGATACAGCCTCCTTGCTTCTTAAACATGGACCCAATATCAGGATGCTTGCCATGCTATTTCGCTTACCCACAAGCCCAGCTTTTGTACAATATTTGGGGAATTTTCCTGCTTTTCGAAACTTACGGATCTTAACGTGGATGGGGAACTATGATTTGACTGCTTCCACAAATACGTTTGTCAGTGAATTTGTGTTGCGGTTGCTTACGAGTGCCCCTGCCCTTCGTCTCCTGTCCTTTGAAGGGGCATATGACCTCGATTGGTCGTGTATTAGAGGAAATTTCGACAACGTCAGGGTTCTGCATCTATGCCACCCACCAAGCTGGCAATTTCTCTTGTCGACACCGTGCCTGGAGGTATTAAGTCTGTCTGCTTCGTACATATCCGTCGATCGACTTCCGTTTGAAGTACCCCTTCCCTGGGCAACTTTGAAGGAGCTAAATATCGACTGTCTGACCATGTCCCAGCTGAAAACGCTCTTCGGCGGGTTCACTGTGAGTCACAGTGGCCATCTTATTATCTCATCCTTCTCACACCACATTTAGAATTTTTTGGATTCAACAGGGTGTAATATGACGCCCTTGACAGAGCTAACAATTCTGGGAGGCGACAAATCGTACGAGGAATCATCTCCGCTCGTTAACCATGTAGTGAATACGTTCCGTCGGCAACCCCTCCGTCTTTTGACACTTGATATCTTCTGGCTGTGTGAATCGTATCTGCAAGATATTATGGACGCATTCCCTAGCCTAGAGCATCTTACATTGATTGATGGATGCCACTCCTGGTCAGAACCATGTTGGAAGGACATAGAGGTAAGTCGCGAAGCTTACCCTCTAATAGAAGTAATATTAAGGGAGTTTTCAGGACCTGTTCCTAACAGAGTTGACTTTGGACCGTGCCCCCTCTCTGATCTCTTTAACATGGTCGTCATGCGGCCATTATGATGTCGATGAATGCGAACCCAGCGTAGTGATAGAGCACGTTGGCCCGTTATTCGCATCTCTCTGTCGAACCCTGCCCCATTTCAGGAAACTCGTCATGTGTGGAACCAGCACGGTTGTTAGATATAACGAATCCACACCTGAGCTGGATTCGGATACGGAAAATTGGGTAGACCCGGATGATACCCACACTTCATACCATGTCACCCCCTTTGCAATAACATTTCAAGCACTCTTGGACAATGAAGGACAGTATACCGGCTATTCTTATGATATCGGGGAGAAAATACCTCTCCAACACGCTACTTCTGCCTGGTGGAGTAGGAACTGGCACAGCGCTGTATACTCATGAGCATGTTTAAAAGTATCTATAACAACCCGTGTACGTATGTTTTACAATAATCGATGGCTGGGTGTGCCAACATTATTAGTGGGTCATACCATTTTAGTGTAGTAGAGTATAACAATGGAACAGTTTTGAGCCTTGACCTATCAGTTGTCATTTTATACTCACGATTATCTAAGGTCACAAAGAGACCATAGCAGAAATTATCTATTAGAATGAAAAAGGGTGCAGAAGCTCAGACACGCGGACAGAACGAGCGAGTGTAGATTCACCAGCGAGAACTATGGACCCACAGTGGTACACAACATCTAGTTAATGTGCCGAGTCACATTATTTCCAATTTTAATTTGATGCAGGACTACCTTTTTTTCTGCACGTCAACCGTAAATATAACTAGTAACTAAGGATCACTAAGGGCTGCCACCCTTAGCTGTCGTGCAAGTTGAGGTCGTCAAACAAACCAGGAACTGGGTTAGCCAAAAATGGAGCGAACTGCTTGCTGTGTACCTACCAATGCGCTCTCCGGTTACCAGTCCCAACTTTTCCAATTAAATATATCCTCAAGTGTAGCCGCATCTCCAACGCTAGGGGTCGATAGCCCTGTTTATCCCCCGTAGCATTTCGCCATGAAAGGGCCTGCCAGCGATCGCTAACTCTGCTACATGGTTTGTAGGTGCTACGCTCCTGATAGAAGCTGTTCATATTTGACTGTTGTCGACTTTGCAATTTTAATTATCTACGCAGAGGCTTAGAGTCGATCATCTATCCAAATATTGTAGGTTAACATTTACTGTCGAAAAGGTGGTCTCGATGTGAAATTCTCGTGACATTCTCGATACGTTCTTCAGTCTAGAACACCTTATTTTTAGGGATTACAGTTATGGGACGGAACTATCTAAGGAGGACATAGAGGTAAATCGAATTCGGCTTTTCGCACAATTTGTATATTTGAAAGCCCGTCGTCAATTGGGCTCACTGGTCTGCAGTCACACAGGCTGATAGGACCACGTCGCATTGTTCGAGGAGCTAGCGAACAGACTACGGGAAAAAAACTAGCTTATTTAACGTAGTAAAAGGTCCCCTGTGGTATGCCTGAGGCGCCAGGCTTATAACATTCGCATTGTCTACATCAGGGATTTGGGAATGTCTACACCCATTATGTAGACTCCCTAGACTCCCCAGATCTATAGTAAGCTTTTATATCGACTAGTAAATAGGGATCTCGCGAAAGTAGTGTGTCTAGCCGAGCTAGCTAGCTCTCCTAGATGGCTCTAGACAATATAGACGGCATACTTACTGATCTTCCCACTTTCCTGATGTAAGACCACCGTGACGCTCTGCATTGAATTTACTCTGAACTGTCTTCAGACTTTCGTGTGAAAGTGTGGCCATTATCCACTCGGTACATGTCACTGCGACATAGTAATCGGGTAGTATGCGAATCGATTGTTCGTAACACTGCGGCCGAAACTTGTGACATTTTCTGGGTACCCGGGTCCCTGGAATTTTGAGAATCGGAAGATTGATCGCTTTATGAGTCCTTTGCACAATTTCAGATGAATAAGGACAGTCTATCTCTGATTTACCTGACACTCTCGTAGCGGAACACTCGTTGCCGGTGGTACACTGTTTACTGAAGAATTGGCTTTAGAACATAGCTATCAGGACGCAAGCTTGTTATACAACAATCATAGCAGTTGTTATACGAACACATGACAACACAAACAACAGCGTAACACTGTAATAAAGAAATCATAAAATGGTCATAATCCATCAATCAATCTGCTAATACTCTTCCTCTTCTTTCACCGTGCGCCCAACAAATTCTGCCCACTGTCTGTCGGTCCCGCCTAGGACACTGGATCCCATACCATCAATGCTGGGACGGGGTTTGAAGCTTTCTCTCCTGCTCCCTGATCTACTCCCATTGAAAATAGAATGGCCCGGGTTCGAGACCGTACGCCCGAAAGATGGTATCACAGTCGATGGATGTCCATGTCCATACTTCGACTTGGAATGTGAGACTGGGCGGGGAAGACTGGAACCTGATTTCTGAGTAGAAAAGTTATAATTTCCAGGTGTATTATTAGAGTGCTTATGTGGCGATGACGAATTCGTTCCATTATAGCCATAAGAGACACCATTTAGGACGCTTGAGTTCCCCAGGACACTGGAGTTCCCCAGGCGTATTTTCTTATTTGGTGCAGAATGTGAACCACCGGGATTCTCGGAGTAAGGGGCTGGAGTAGCTCGGCCAGTCGGGGGCTGAGGAGTGGTACCTCGCGGTGGAATAGTACCTGGTCGGCTTCGCTGGAGGTGGGTGTTAAACGATTGACGCAAGGTGGGGGCATTTTCCAACACCTTACCTTGCGGCTGTCTTTAGCTTCTAAAGCATTAACAGTGTCTGACAGTATCGCTAGCATCCTCTCTCCGTCCGCCAAAAATGGCCGACGATATTCGTTCTCCCACGCTGGAATGGATACCATAAGTTCTTTCTCGAGCTGGGGTTTTATTAGTGCGAGACTGTACATGGGCAACAATATCAACTTACCCTTGGTTTCTCCTTCGAAACTCGTTTTCGCATCTTCTCTTCGCGTAACAATCTTCCGGGATCTCTTGGACCTCGGCCAAGTAAACGACTTTGGTCCGAAGCGGCTGCCTGGTGCAAGAAAGCATGAGACGCGTATCGAACGAAGAGCTTGAAAAACAAACCGCTAATTCTTTCTCCTCATCACAGATCTCGTAGTACTTCTTGATCATTGCTAGAATAGGGGCTTTAATCCTTCGTTCTTCTTTCAGTCTCTGGATCTCCTTTTCGTGGAGTGTCAGTAGTTCCTCAGTATGTTCAACTTCAAGAATTGGGACATAAGCATATTCCGTAAGATAGGTGATCCTGCCTACCATCACTATATGGCGGGAAGGATTCGCGTTCCTCTTTTCCAAACATGAGTTCTTCCCAGAGTCGGTCTAGTTCTGCTCGAGCATTGGCAATAAAGATTGACATGCTTTCTCGTCGAAGTTCAAGCATGCGTTCAAGCTCAACTTCATACTATAAGGGAAAAACAAGATAAACGATTTGTCACGGAACTGAGAATACGAATTTTCTTACGGCTTGAACGTTAGCTTCCGTCGAACCACGATTCGCATCCACAAAGGCATCCATCTCTGCTTCTGAAACTCCAAGCCTTCGCCAAAGCGCGTCCAGCTCGTTATATAGAGCCTGAATATGGTTTTCTCTCCGCGTTTTGGTATCTTCCAACTGAATTACATGTCGTGAGAGATGTTTTCAACACATCAAAAAAACACTCACGTCGGCTTTTGTACCCTCGGCCCACTTCATGAGTCCAAGGGTTGGTTGAACGCCCTCTACTCCAAATGTTTCATTCCCTGGACCGTCTAAGTCAAGGGACTCATCAGAGGCTTCTTGCAACCGAGCAACAAACCGTCCAAAGACAGCGTGATATGAAGGGAGAGCATCATCTGGTTTGACTGTCGTCGATCCAGATAGGAAGGGGTCAGAGACGGAACGGGTAAGGGGCATAGGAGCTAAATCACAATCCATAGGTAGGGGGATACCAAGTTCTTCATGTAGCCATCCTATTTGCAGGAATGTTTGTGAAAGGAGGGTTAGCCGGCGCAGCTGAAATTATATAGACTATTGAAATTCTTTAAAGGGCACTCGTTGAAGGCTTACTCACGATTTCGGTCTTCGCTCGTGCTATTTCTTTCTCTAACCTGCTGAAACGCTCCGAGGTAACGTCTTTCGGTGTGTGCATCTCATCGCCTGATTGAACATCTGAGAATGGTATCATGGATGTAACTTCTGCACTGAAAAACCCAGGGCCGACGATATGAACGTAGGAATTAATCTTATTCGTAAGTCCCAGTCCTTGTTCAAATTTTGTCTGATACAACTGTTGAAGCTTTTCCCGGAAAACAAGAAGGTTTTCGTATCGTTTTGGAAGAACCTTCGCACTAAATAAGTGGTTTAAATGAGAAATATTAAGGTGAGCATCACCTGTTGCTTCCGTAATTCTCCAACACTACTTGCACCCGCCTTGGCATGCGATCCCAACGCTTTGACGTATCTCAAACATTCACCCTCGAGCGAGTTACACTTTTCCATCCACTCATCAACTTCCTTGCGCCTCTCTCCTATCTTTGCATGGACACATTCGACCAGTGCTTGATGAAGTTCGGTAAGATCATCGGCAAGTGCAGATGAAGGAAGTCCCAATTGAACATGTAATGAGGGAATAAGAGGCGTCTGGGTAGTCAAATGAGCCTGTAGTGAGGCCAATAGAGATTCTACAGTTGTAGCCATTGTGACGCGCAGTCGTGAGGCGAGTCAACAAAGCGAGCCACGCGTGCCGGTTGAACGTCACGTGACCGGTTTAAACAAATTCATTATGTAACCTTCCACTTGCTAAGCCCCTTCTTAAGATCTAACACGATCCTACTTATAACTATACATCTTCAATGGAGTGACCTTGCAGAGAAATTAATTTGTTGTGAAGAATGTGGCCAAACCTCCGAACTTCGAAAGATTGTCCGTTACGTTACGTAAGTCAAACCAGTGGTATTTGAGGATTTTTTATAATTCTAGATTTTTGCTCATGGATTTTTTCCCCATTTGTGATAAACCAACTGTTAGAAAGTAAAACCTAAATGTAACTCAGTCATGTTTATCATATAACGGACTGAGGTAGTACTACTGTAATTCCAGATTATATACTTGACCACGTACATTGCTAGGCACCACTAATAAGGTTGTGGATACTGTGTGCCTGTGTCTGATGTTACATGGTCTTGGGATCGGTCAACTTGGGCTGCATGTATTTCGATGGTGTTATCCAACACTCCTCCTCACCATTGAAACTCCTCACCATTGAAACTCCTCCTCACATGGTGCTTCCTGCATCAAAGACCTTATAATAAAAAAACTGTGAGTCTTCACAAGTTTCATTGAAGACCTAGAAAACTGCGAATCTTGATAAATTTAGATGGTTCGAGTGGTTTGGTAAAAATATTGGCAAGATTATTAGAAGTATTGACATAATATAGGAAAAAATCTTGTGAAAGGACGCGTTCCCGCAGGAAGTGGAATTTAATATCGATGTGTTTGACGTGGGAATGTAGGAGAGGATCTTTGGAAAGGTTAATAGCCGCATTGTTATCACAAAAGATGGTGGTGGAGGTAGAGCAAGGGAATGAGATCCTGGATAGTAATGATTGAAGCCAAGTGCCCTCTTTGACAGTTTTGAAGGCAGCAACATATTCAGCCTCACAGGAGGAGGCAGCAACAGTTTTTTGTTTCTTCGTGCTCCATGATATGACGCCAGATCCTAAAGTGAAGGTATATCCGCTAATGCTGCGATGGGTATTGAGGCAGTTGGCCCAGTCAGAATCAGTATAGCCGGTAAGCATGATATCATTAGAACCACCAAGGCATAGTTTAAGGTTTCTTGTTCCTTTTAAATAGCAAACAACACAGATGGCAGCATTCCAGTGTGATGTGGAGTAGCTGTCGAGGAATTGCGAGAGTTGTTGAACAGCAAAAGATATGTCGGGCTGCATGGAGATTGCTAAATAAAGGAGACATCCAATGAGAGATTGATAAGGTATTTTGAGTAGGTTAGTGATTTCAATAGTCGATTGTGAGGTTCGGTCAAATTTACGAAGTTTGAGGCTGTGATCCATAGGTGTAGAGACAGTAGTAGAATCCGCCTGACCAAATTGACGTACAATTTTATCGATAAGTGCAGTTTGGGATAGGTGGACGGACTTTGTGGGTCAATCCCAGTCCACCGTGATGCCAACAACAAAACGGATGGAGCCGAGGTCTGAAATAGTCCATACACGACGCATTTCGTCCTTAAAGGCATTGTTTTCAGTGGCAGTGCTCGCTATCGAGAGAAAATCATCGACATGTACTGCAGCGATGATGATACCATTGGGAGTTCGCCTATAATAAATACAAGATTCGCATGTAAGTCGAGTGAAACCCCAAGCGAGCATTTGCTCGTTCATGGTTTTGTTCCATATTCGACCACTTTGTTTCATACCATATAGGCCCCGGACTATCATCCACACGTAGTCTTCTTTCCCAGATTCCTCAAAACCTTCAGGCTATGCCATGTATTGTACTTCATCATCAGGTAGTAGACCATAGAGAAAAGCGGTTTTGATATCGATTTGTTGTGCATCCCAACCAAGAGTGGTGGCAATATGGAGTAGAATTTGCCAGGATTCCATGCGTGCAGTCGGTGAGGTAGTTTTATGGTAGTCTTTTCCGTACACTTGTTCAAAACCTTTAAAGACTAACCTGACCTTCCAACAAATGGCTTTTCCAGATTCATCATGTTTGATGCGAAAAACTGGGTGCCCTTTTCGGATTTTGCATCCCTGAGGAACTTCGGAATGGGGGATTAGTTTGTACACCCCCATATTCTTGAGGGAGTCCAACTCTTCCTGGAATCCAGCCTGCCATCTTGAAGCGTCCCCTGAATGAAGGGCTTCAGCCCAAGTAAGTGGCTCATCATTGCATGTTAATGGGTTGATTCCAAGTGTTTCAGGTAAACCAGGTAAGTCATTATCAGTATTTACTGAATTAGAGAAAGATGACAGGATATGTTGGAGGTTATTGTCATTAAGAGTTGGTGTCAAGGCAGGGATTGCTGTGTGTAACTCATTGATGGTATGTAAATGTTCCTGTCACTGTAATCTCAAATGCTCAGCACTATCCTTTGATTCCTGAATGGCACGATCAAGTCGAGCAGTTGACACAGGTTGCCCAGCAGTTGATCGACTTGAATGCCGAAGGGAGAGATCTGGTGGATCATTGATCTCCTGCATGGGAGGTAAAGTCTGCTGTGGTATGATCACCGGAGAATCAGGCAGGACAGGATTATCAAGGGAGTGATAGTCAGGAGATGAGGGTATTAATTCCGGCTCTGATTCAGTGTCTAGAGGGTCAGTAGACTTGTTGGTAGTAATACGAGGATGACCATCATGGCTTTTGAGAAATCGAACATGATAAGAGGTGTAGATGAGCCGTGTTTTTGGATCGAAACACCTGTATGTTTTAGATTTTTCATTATATCCAATTAGAACACATTCAATGGAGCATTTGTAGATCTTCGGATTTACCCTATTTTGAATTAGGACAAAAGTGCGACAACCTATTTCTCTCATGTAAGAATAGTCTGGTTTTCATCCATGCCATAGTTCCCATGGTGTTTTACCCATTAAGGATTTTGTAGTTGTTTTGACATGTAAATGAGTTGCGGTGAGATAAAATTCGTCCCATAAATAAGGAGGTAGTCCTGTGTATATTCTCATTGTTCTGGCTTTGGCCATTAAAGTGCGATGCAGCCATTCAACACATCCAATGTGTGCAGACGTGTATGGAGCCGTGAATTGGTGATTGGTTCCCCGAGAGGCCAACCAATGAGCCATTTCATGGCTTTTGAGTTCGCCATTGTCGGTCTGATAAGTTCCAACCTTTAACCCAGTTTTGACTTCACGTGCACATTCCCATGACTGAAGATAGGAGAATGCTTCACTTTTTAGTTTGAGTAAAATAGTCCAGGAGTAACTTGAATAATCATCTACAATATTCATGACATAGTTCTGTCCAGTACGTGAAGTGACTGAATTAGGGCCAGATAAATCTATCCACACTTTCTCCAATTTTCTCGTCACTCTGTGCCCTTCTCCTGTTTCACGTATTTTTGGGACAGGGGGTTTTGTCTGTTTGCCAAGAATACAAGCGTCACATTTAGTAGGAGTGATGGAAGTGTTGGGGGGTATCACACCTTGGATGAGTCCTGTGTTAAGCATGTCACGAATGGCTTGGTAATTTGCATGACCAAGCCGGTGATGCCAAGATTCAATGGTGGGTGTGTGATGAGCAATGAGAATATGTTCAGTTTGGGCTGAATAGAGATTGAGGGAGTATAGATGTTTATGGGGGAGTAGAGTACCTTGGGCTATAGTAGCTCCAGATGATTTTGAGGTAAGCCAACATGAGATGTCATCGAAGTGTGCTATGACGTTCGAATCTTTTTCCAAGCGATGGATGGATATTAGTCGTACTGTAGCGTCTGGGATGTATGTATAAGACATTTTTAAGCAGTATATGTGTACCGTGACCTATTCGTAATTTTATGTCTCCAATACTGATTGCCCAGACGGAAGAACCACCCAAACCCTTAACAGAGTGGGGAGTGACTGCTTTCAAGGTGAGAAAGTCAGTGCGGTTAGGAGAGATATGTATGGAGGCACCGCTATCCATCCAAAAAGGATGCGAGTCATTGGAGATAGGCATTCGAGTGGTGTGGGACACAGGGGTGATATCAGTAGTGTTGATAGCAGCCATTGTAGGTTTGCTGTGTTTAGACCAGTCGATATTTGTCTTCAACTCCTCCTCAATGACAAGCCAGCCATCATACTCAAGTTGATCATCTGGTGATAAGGGAAGGGAAGGAATGGAGGGTTGGATGGCAGAGGCCAGGTTGGCAGTGGGTGTGTTCGAAGAGGAAAGATCAGATGGGTCAATGTTGACGAGTAGATCACACCATCAGTGCCTTGCAGTCGAATGGGGATTTTCAGTTTGGGTGTAGGAGAAATTGAGCTGCTCAGTTTGGGTTCAGGGGCAAGTGTGTTTGGAGCTGGGCCAGTAGATTTAGGGCTACGGGTAGCACGATGAGCCTGTTTGGATTCCTCAAGGGATTTTCCTGCCATTCCTCCACCAGGACGGATGCAGAATTCCACCTCATGGTAAGCACGTTTGCAGTTCGAACAGATGACAGATCCAGACTTTGATTGGACCGAGAGGGCAATAGAGTCAGTGGTATGGGTCTTGTCGGATTTAAGTAGATTTGGCTCATTATCTAGATGAAAACATAGTTGGGTAGAGGTGAATGGAGTAGAGTCTGTGGATACTGAGATATCCTGGGTGATGATTGATTGCACATTACTGAAGTCATTCCCAAGTGAGCCCAAAAGAGCAATGCATTTCAATAAATCCTTTGAGATGTTGCCCATGTCGTAGGCACAGTCAATGAGGGAGCAAATCTTTTCTGCAGTGACGGGTAAGGGAGTAGAGCGGGCACAGCAAGCAGTGAGAGCTTCCTGCAGCAATTGTACTTGGCGGATAGGCCCTTCGCTTTGGTGGCATTGCCGGATCGTCTCCCAACAAGCCTTCACACCCAATTTGCGATCCAGGTAATCCTGCTCAGATGCCTCGACAGTGGAAATAATGAGAGCAGTGGCTAGGGAATTATTTGCTACCCAGTTGGCCTTGGTGTGAGGTTCAGTGATATTGGGTTCAGGGATTGTGCCATTGATATAACCAGATAGGCCAGTGAGGGTAATGAAGAGGTCTGTGGCACACAACCAAGGCTGGTAGTTCGATTTTAGTTTGTTGAGTTTAGGACCAGTATAGGTGATATTGGTACGGACAAGAGTAATAGAGGGTGCAAGTGCATCCATGGATGTTGGGGATGTCATAGTTTGGTTTTACTCAAAGAAATAGGCCCATAACCTGTTAGAAAGTAAAACCTAAATGTAACTCAGTCACGTTTATCGTATAACGGACTAATATTTTATGTACCTAAATGTAACTAATAAACATTTATTAGTTACATCGAGTATAGATCCATAACAACCTTTACTTACCTCAGTCATGTTTATTGTATAACGGACTGAGGTAGTACTACTGTAATTCCAGATTATATACTTGACCACGTACATTGCTAGGCACCACTAATAAGGTGTTGTGGATACCGTGTGCCTGTGTCCGATGTTACATGGTCTTGGGATCGGTCAACTTGGGCCGCATGTATTTCGATGGTGTTATCCAACACCAACTTCCCATGATGTTCAGGATGCCATACTGCTTCGTACTATTTCGATCTCTGTGTGAGGCTATAATTTTTTATTTTGTTAAATGACGGGCTCCTTCCTACCAAGAGTTCCTATTGAACTAGGTATATATCTCGTTTTCCGAGTGTGTGAAATATTTTTAACTATGATGGAACTAGCCATTAAGTACCAAACATGGATATGCAGAACAATATAGAAGTTCAAAGTTTGCATCCCAAGATATGTATATTGACTTAGCCTCATGAATTTATCCTTTTGTCACCGTAAATACTAGTACAAGGTGCAGTATGGGAAATGTCTGGAATGTGGAAAAAATAGCAGACTCAAATGCAGAATGTTACAATGGTGTTGTTGTTCAGTATTTGTTAGAATGTAGGTACAATCAGTCATGCCTTGCCAGCCCAATCGGTAGAGCGTCAGACTCTTACAGTCCCTCTGACCCTCTCTGGCCAGGTAAGAATTTTAAGGTTGTGGGTCCGAGTAATCTATTATATAAGTCCATCTGCACATTGTGTTTGAGCCGATAAGGGGATTATAGCCTGATGATTTTATATCCATAATTCAAGTGTTTAGTGGATGCGATGGCTTCAACCGTGAATGTCTGTGGCACCATCGTGAATATTTCCATGTATGTTGCTTAGATGTGGATGTGCTATCCATTTTCATAGGTCTTTCATGTTGTTTAAATCACTGATTGGTATGCAGCCCTATTTTTGGTTCTGATGCTTCATTTGAACTGACCTTCACCTTAGTATGTATCCGAACTTCAGTGCGTTCGTGAATGGTATTTGTACCTGGAGATGATGTATCGGTCAGAATAGTTGCTGGTTACCACCATATTTTATTTGTTTTTGAAGTTGATCACCATGTTTATAGAACCTTTCTCGCTAGCTGACTATGAAACTGCCTTTGAGTTGAAGCATCATCGTTGACAGTGGCTCCCTGCCCATAACCACAGCAAATTGTGAAAGTTCCTATTCACTGGGGAGAAGTGTGAAAGAGAGACAATCCAAATTGGCACAGATCAGAAACACAAAAAATATTCATCGCTTTGAGGGAAATACACTCCCATGAAATCAAGACCAGAAATAAAAGAGGCACAACTTATGGAAGCGTCAAGAATTTTCCTGGGGAATATTCCCTGTTGTAAGACAAAACTGGAGCACACTGAACTCAGAATCTGTTGAAATTTAAGGGGCTATTTGTGGCTTTCAATCTCGTCCAATGAATTCGAATCTAGAATCTCAGCCTGGTGGCAGATGGATTAGATTAGGTACAGATACTCAATATATTCAAATTCAGACTTCGAGCTCCAATAACCAGAAGACAGAAGAGGTTTCCTAATGAACACGAAGTATCAGAACAAAATTGTGTAAATATTTGGATGGATCTAAAGAACACACTAGTCCCATATACCGTTATTGATCAGCCCGTTGTAGAGAGTTCAATCGGAAAGAGACTAATATGGCTATAGTTTCAAGTCATGTCACAGCACAAATTCTTATATATACTTTGGCACTCAAGACGACTTCTACACAGCCAAATCAGTTTCATCAAACAGACGACCAAAACTCCATCATGTTCAACACTGCATCGTCCTCCAAAGTAACCCTCAGTTCCTACGTCCTCCAAAGTAACCCTCAGTTCCTACTCGAAACCGACTCTTCACTCCCAAATAGAACTCCAGCCAATAACATCTCGCTTCTCCTCATCCTCAGACATCATTTCCAAGCCCCTACCAGCCCACTCATGCTCCTCCAAGAAATACCATCGTTTCCTCCGTCAACAAGGTATTTGACTCCCATACGCTCCAGACGATCCTGTCTTCATTCGTATAGAGCACTATGATGGCTCCTCCGAAATCCTCCACTATCGATTCGATTGAGTGTTTTAGCAGGACTGTTCCCCACCATCATCGGGAATCTATTACATGGCAACGTTCACTCCAGTAGGAGATCACAGAGGACCCAAGTTATTTAGGACCCCGGTTCCAGAGGGAAGTCAAGTAGAGCCTCGTCGAGGTCGTCGTCGATTCGTGTTCCTTGCATGGTTGTGGAGCCTACTCACCACCTGGTTCTAAATGGTGATTGATTATGTCCCCTCCTTATACTGCAAAACTAGGAACACAATACGTCCAATCTCGGTTCATCGATTGGTAATATTGTCAAGATTTCGAAATCAAGCATAGCATTTGAGGGTGACGCATTATCATGGGATTCTTGTGTTTCTGACTCATATCATCGATGTTTCATCAGCCATCACTTCTATTACTCCATCATCCCTATTGTCTGACTCACTTCCCCTATTGTTCTATTGTGTTTCCCCATTTATCCGTATCACATGTCTGATCTCATCTTTTGTTTGTCATTCTCTTATTGTTCAACGCAGCCTCCCCCTATTATTGTTCCCAGCTTTACTAACACTCCTATTGTGATGACTCAGAGATGACTCACACCATATCGCATCGTTATTGTGTCGTTGTTTGTAGATGTTTGATTTGACCTGTGCTCTCTCATGTATATAAGGGCCTCTCTTTTGCCCACTATTGAACAAGCAATTTTGTTGTATCTCATTTCGAAGCTCATTCTTAAGGACAATCTCTTAAGTCTTACTCTCAGTCTCACTCCTACAGCCAGTAAGGGATACTGTAGTGTCTCTTATTGTTGAAGTTCTACACTCCTCGACATTAGGCTTACGTCATGTTAAGAACTGGAAACTGACTAAATGTCGGTGGCCGACGGGGACCGATCGGAAGGACTTGGCTTCAGCTTATGTGCTGCGCCCTCGCAATTATCCGTTGGTTGTCCTTAAATTTCAGACGGGCGAAGACTAAATCCTAAGAAGAACCTTTCGGCGAGATACCGATCGGAACCGAAGGACAAGTCAAGTGTCAGGCCGAGGGGTCGGGGCTGAGAGTGGGCGAGCGCACGCGAAGGTGGATGGGGGATTCTCAGTATGAGACTGCTACAGACGTAAGAGGGTATTCTGAGTCGATATTCTGATTGCCTAGTAACTACAACTACAGCGGGTTCATATACAAATAACAGGCGTCTGGAAAATACTAATGGGGAGAAGGGCGGAAAACGGTATTAGCATTAAGCTTGACTAGGAATGGGAAGTTTATGATTAGTTCAGAGGCCGATGATAACTGAGAATGGAAATTACAATAAAAGGAAATAGTTCGAGGACTACAAATATAGATAGACATGTGTGAAACATAGAGTGGAAACGGATCAACATAATGAAAGGGACGTATCAAAACATAACCAGACAGAAAGGCGTAGTTGGGTTTGATTGACCGGAGAGCATATGTCAGCGTCGGGGAACCAACGGCTTCTGAGATCTTGTCTTGTTGAAGACGTATAACTACGATATACCATTGGGGACCGTCGGTGTGTGAAGGGTTGCGACACAGTCGTAACACGTCAGCCTTTTGATATCATCTTCGTTTACGTCATCCAAGGTCCGATCTCTAGCCTCTCGCTCCGAGTGTGTTTGGTTATAGACTGGTTTCAAGAACGACTGTGTCAGTGACCGTCATAAAGACTTGACCGTTGCGCGCAGGTTATTAGGTCTTTTCCTAGTAATGAACTTACACCGTTCTCAAATTCAAATCTACATGTGAGTCTGCATGCTTGTTCACTGGGGTTGGCACAACTTGGTCAAATGAAAGCCAATCAAAACTTGGCTCCTCTGCACTCTGCCAATGACAGCTATCTGCATTGACAAAAAGTGCTCCTCTGCACTCACTCTGAATAAATCCATTAATCTAGACATGGTCCAAGGTGTAAGTGACTAAACCGTAACCTAAAGTGACATACCCCTAGAATTGCCAAGACATGAACCATCACCTGAATCCAATACATCAACCAGTCTAGCGACTCTCTCATCTTTCCAAGGCAAAAACATCCAATGGATGCATTCACTAGCAGGTCGCCCATGGCCAAATAAAGCTTTATCAGTGGCTTGGAGTGAAGTGTTCTGTTGTGGGTGTCCTTCCTGCTGGTATTATCCTTTATTACCTCCCCATCCCCTTGCTGGAGGCTCTTCCTCATCCTCCACTTCATTCATGTACCCTGCCAGCACTGCATCCCAGGCCAAGAGTCCTGTGTCAGCCCACTCATTTTTCCCCTGGTAATACAGATTGTGAACATAGAAATTTGCATATTGTATGTGTGAGGTGGTGGCAGTCCATGGCATTGGGAAGTAAGCACTTTGGTTAATGTATGAATTAAATGGAGTTTGTACCTTCAGCATCCTCAGACTCTACCTGTATTTTTTCTTTGCCTTTATCATAGATGTCGGGGTGTCTCTTGGACCAACACACAGCTTAGAGCCTTATGTATCACTGGACTAACTTCAGTTTGTTGTCCCAAAGTGTCCACCCCAAGGCAGATACATCATCGTAGATTATTGACTGATAATCTGTTGCCAGGCTTTCTTTTACTTTATTAATGCTTCCGGGAAGTGGTATAAGAGACAAAAGAAATAGTCATAGAAAATGAAGTAAGTGAGAGGGATGAAGGAATATCTATTGTGAATGTTACATAAGAGTGTGGGAGATCATCTTATGATAACTTGTGTACCATTGAAAGGCTGTCATTATCAGCCTCACTACAGATAGAATGAAGTCTTCTTTATTTTAATAGGAGTATGATACAAGATGAATGTGAGGCTCCCATGGGAAAGGATTTTATGGTTGAAAAGATTCCCCTCTTATCACTGTGGAATGTATACTTATATATCTGCTTGGAACAATAAGATTGTGGTAACAAAAGGTATCTGAAAACAAGGAAGATGTGACAGGAAAAGGAGAACAAAGGTTGATGGGAGAACAATGGTCAAGGGTAATCGAGTGGCAGCACAAGGAATGCTTGAGTAGTTGAACAAAGGAAGTGGTTGGGAATGGTGGTGTATGTATGTCACTGGAATAACCCCCCTCCAAAACATTTTAGGATCCTTAGTAGAGCCTTATTTATACATAAACTCCAATAGTCACACTGGGGAAAGCCCTGTAATAATTACATAAGCAGGGTGAAAATATTGACCTGAACTGGATTTGAACCAGTGACCACTAAGTTTGGATTACATGTCTAGTGCTCTTAACCCCTGAGCTATCAGGCCATTAAGAGTAGTTCTATTAAGAACCAGTTACTACTGAGATGATTAGTCATCAGTAAGATATTAATATATCCAGGTCAACCATTACTCATTCAACAAGCCCTTGCTCCAAAATTTTTTAAGATCCTCAGTAGAGGCTTATTTTATGTAAACTCTGCCAATCACTCATCAGATCCTTAACTGATTTAAAGTTGGTTAAGAATACAACATGTGATTGGTGGGTTTAGAATCCAACAAACTTTTGGATCCTTAAAAGATCCATAACTGAGTTAAAATTGGCTAAGGATCCAACATGTGATTGCAGGGTTTAGAATCCAATAAAATTTAGGATCCTCAAAAGAGCCCCAATCAATTTTAACTCTGATAAGGATTCAATGGATGACTGTTGGAGTTTATATAAAATAAGGCTCTACTGAGGATCCTAAATTTTTTTGGAGAGGGGGGTTATCTCAGTGTCATCCTGTTACGACCGTGTCGCAGCCATTCGGCCCCGAGGTTATCGCCACCTATCGACGATTCAAGTTATCGCTCAAGTCACCACATCGGAAACCATCGCCCCCGATGCTGACGTATGCTTTCGCGGTGATCAAACTCCATTTATGCCCACGTCAAAATATACTCGTACTATCTGGTTAAAACTTTTGATACGTCCCTTTTATTATGTTGATCCATTCTATCCTATGTTTCACATATGTCTATCTATATTTGTAGTCCTCGAACTGTTTCCTTTTACCGTAATTCCGCTCTCGGTTATCATCGGCCTCCGAACTAATCATAAACTTCCCGTTCCTAGTCGAGCTTATTGTCAATACCCTGTTCTGCTCTTCTCCTAGTTAGTATTTTCTAGATGCTTGATACCTGTATATGAACCGGCTGTAGTTGTAGTTACTAGGCAATCAGAATATCGACTCAGAATACCCTCATACGTCTGTAGCAGTCTCATACTAAGGATCCCCTCATCCGCCTTCGCGTGCGCTCACCCACTCCCAGCCCTGACCCCTTGGCCCGACACTTGACTTATCCTTCGGTCCCGATCGGTATCTCACTGAAAGGAACTCTTTAGGATTAGTCTTTGCCTGTCCGAAACTTAAGGACACACTACGGATATTTGCAAGGGCGCAGCATATAAGCTGAAGCCAAGTCCTTCCGATCGGTCCCTGTCAGCCACCGACATTAGTCAGTTTTCAGTTCTTAACACATCCATTGAATCCTTATAAGAGTTAAAATTGATTAGGGATCTTTTGAGGATCCTAAAGTTTATTGGATTCTAAACCCTGCAATCACATGGTAGATCCTTAACCGATTTTAACTCGGTTATGGATCCGATGAGTAATTGGCGGAGTTTATATAAAATATGCCTCTACTGAGGATCCTAAAAATTTTTGGAGCAAGGGCTTTTCCCGGTGTGTGGTAAGGTGGCCAGGCTTACACTATTACTCTGTGATTATCAATGTGTTTAAGCTCTTCTTTTAACAACATACAATCAGACACTGCAAGAATCATTGGCCTTTTACAACTCAGAAAATCAAGTTCTAGTGTTTGTATTACTCCTGTTACCATCCAGGAATTCTGTTGCAATGTGGAGACACAAGATTGAGGTTCCACATTAATATTGTTGGAGTCACTGGAGGCACCCCAAGGTTTTTGGAGTTGGAGAACCTTCTGAAAATCCTATGATTTGGCCAAATTCTTTAAGAGTTCTTTGAACTGATAAATTGTTTGAAATTTTTTAGTTTTAGTAGGATTTTCTAAAGTGAAAAATCATATCTGAAAACTTTGAATATTTGTATCAGGAAATCTGAGGAAACACCATTAGTTAGAGTTTCTTGATACAAATTTTTTAAAGTTTTCAGATATAGTTTTCCACTTTGGAAAATTCTACTAAAACTTAAAATTTTTAAACAATATATCAGTTCAAACAATTTTTAGAAATTTTGGCCAAATGTTAGGATTTTTGGAAGGTTTTCAAACTCCAAAAACCTTGGGATGCCTCCAGTGAATTAGGCTAATGCGTATCTATAAAGTTGAAAGGGCACGGAACCCCGTTGGTCTTATTGTGCGTCCCTATTGGGACTTTTGTCTCACTATTCTTTTTGTTCTCGTTGTAGGCTAATTGTTCTATTGCCCGGTATTGTATGGACCCATGATCCTTGCTATTGTTCTCTCGTACTTAATACGAACCTCACGAAACTATGTACTTCCCAGTCGATTCTTACTACTCGTCGACTGAGACATACTATTTGTTGTACACATCCCGTTTGGAAGAAAAACGTTAAACCTGCCGAAATCACAGAGAAGCTTCAGATCTCTGATTTCGGCAAGAGGATTTTTCTTGTGACGGGATGTGGGACTTCAATCTTGTGTCTCCACATTGCGACAGAATTCCCGGACGGTAACAGGGGTAATACAAGCACTAGAACTTGATTTTCTGGGTCGTAAAAGGCCAGTGACAGTGTCTGATCGTATGATGGCACGACTTGGTCAAACGAAAGCCAATCAAAACTTGGCTCTCTGCACTTGACCAAAGTCGAATTTCAAGCCACCATTGAGCCTGTCATTCCCGCCATTGTTAAACTGTTGAAGGACTATGCCTCTGACGTTCGATCATGCATGGGTAGTATCGGTACTGGGGAAGATTTCAGACCAAGGTGCGGTGTGTGATAATGGGATGGGAATCCAGCTGATATTTGACTAAAGCCGAATTTCGAAGCGGCCGTTGCGCCTGTCATTCCCGCCATTGTTGAACTTTTGAAAGACTTTGACTCTGATGTTCGATCAAGTGCATCATTGGTCCTGGTGAAATTTTCAGAACAAGGTAATCCAATAAATCTTGCTGAAGGATTTGTCTCAACTCTCCATAGAGGAGTTTCTCCCTCTCGTCAGGGTTGCCATATGTGTGGCGGTAGACTTCTCGGACAAGACGCACTCAACGCTGCCTAAATCACCTTCAATCCCACTTCAACGCACGCCAATTCCCTCTTTTTTTCCATCTCATTCTGATCGACCTCGCGGTAATCTAGTGAATGTGCTCGATATACGAGACATCTTCGCATTGCCTACTTGTCGTCTGTCATCAACTGTGGATCTCTTGCATAGTACTGATTGTTTATTGCGTCATGAAGCCATCAGGGTCATTCAATACGCAACAATTACATGTACGTGAAGAGAGGTCATGTATTATACATTGACTAATTTCCATACCACTTTAAAGCACCGAATTTTTCACTTGCTTTATGCAGATTCGACCTCAGAGCGAAAAGGAAAGTTCTCTCTGATAACAGTGGTCACTGCTCTGCATATGTTTGGTATGTGGACCAACTCCCCGTCAACCGCCAGGATTCATGGACTTCCAGACGCTTTTGGAACCGCATTACCCATGCCATTGCCGACATTGTCGAACTGTTGAAGGACTCTAGCTGGGGCGTTCATTTAAGCGCACTATCGGTCCCGGGGAAGGTTTCAGAGCAAGGTGCAGTGTGTAATAATGGGATGGGAATCCCGCTGACATTTGACCACAGCTGAATTTCGAGCCGCCATTGCAGGTGTCATTCCGGCCATTGTTAAACTGTTGATGGACTCTGGCTCTGGCGTTCGATCAAGCGCAGTATCGGTCTTGGGGAAGGTTTCAGAGCAAGGTGCGATGTGTGATAATGGGATGCGAATCCCGCTGACATTTGACCACAGCTGAATTTCGAGCCACCATTGCGGGTGTCATTCCCCCCATTGTTAAACTGTTGATGGACTCTGGCCCTGGCGTTCGATCAAGCGCAGTATCAGTCTTGGGGAAGGTTTCAGAGCAAGGTGAGGTATGTGGTAATAGGATGAGAATCTAGCTGAGATTTGACCAAAGCCGAATTTCGAGCAGCCATTGCGCCTTTCATTCCAGCCATTGTACAACCGTTGAAGGACTATGCCTCTGCCTCTGACGTTCGATCAAGCGCAGTATCGGTCCTGGGGCAGGTTTCAGAGAAAGGTGCGGTGTGTGATAATGGGATGGGAATCCCGCTGACATTTGACGAAAGCCGAATTTCGAGTGGCCATTGGGGTGTCATTCCCGCCATTGTTGAACTGTTGAAGGACTCTGACTCTGATGTTCGATCAAGGGCAGTATCGGTCCTGGGGAAGGTTTCAGAGCAAGGTGCGGCATGTGATAATGGGATGGGAATCCTGCTGACATTTGACCACAGCCGAATTTCGAGCTGCCATTGAGCCTGTCATTCCCGCCATTGTTTAACTGTTGAAGGACCCTAGCTGGCAGGTTCGATTAAGCGCACTATCGGTCTTGGGGAAGGTTTCAGAACAAGGTGCGGTGTGTGATAATGGGATGGGAATCCAGCTGACATTTGACCAAAGCCGAATTTCGAGCCACCATTGCACCTGTCATTCCCGCCATTGTCAAACTGTTGAAGGATTCTGACGATAACATTCGATCAAGCGCAGTATCGGTCCTGTCCTGGGGGTGGTTTCAGAGCACGATACGGTGTGGGTGTGATAATGAGGTGGGAATCCAGCTGACATTTGACCACAGCCGAATTTCGACCGGCCATTGCGGATGTCATTCCCGCCATTGTTGAAATGGTGAGGGACTCTGACTCTGACGTTTGAGCAAGCGCAGTATCGGTCTTGGGGAAGGTTTCAGAGCAATGTGCGGTGTGTGATGATAGGATGGGAATCCCATTGACATTTGACCACAGCTGGATTTCGTGTGGCCATTGCGGCTGTCATTCCCGCCATTGTTGAACTGTTGAACGACTTTGACGATAACTTTCGATCAAGCGCAGTATTGGTCCTGGAGAAGGTTTCAGATCAGAGCAAGGTGCGGTGTGTGATAATGGGATGGGAATCCCGCTGACATTTGACCACAGCCGAATTTCGAGCCGCCATTGAGCCTGTCATTCCCGCCATTGTTGCATTGTTGAAGGAATCTGACTCTGACGTTCGAGAAAGCGCAGTATCAATCCTGGAGAATGTTTCAGAGCAAGGTGCGGTGTGATAATGGGATGGGAATCTCGCTGACATTTGACCACAGCCGAATTTCGAGCAGCCATTGCGGGTGTCATTCCTGCCATTGTTGCACTGTTGAAGGTATCTGACTCTGACGTTCGAGAAAGCGCAGTATCGGTTCTGGGGAAGGTTTCAGAGCAAGGTGCGGTGTGATAATGGGATGCAAATCCCGCTGACATTTGACCACAGCCGAATTTCAAGCCGCCATTGAGCCTGTCATTCCCGCCATTGTTGCACTATTGAAGGAATCCGACTCTGACATTCGAGAAAGAACAGTATCGGTCCTGGGGAAGGTTTCAGAGCAAGGTGTGGTGTGTGATAATGAGATGGGAATCCCGCTGACATTTGACCACAGCCGAATTTCGAGCCGCCATTGTGGTGTCATTCCTGCCGTTCTTGGACTGTTGAAGGACTCTAGCTGGCACGTTCAATAAATGGGATTATCGGTCCTGGGGAAGGTTTTAGAGCAAGGTGCGGTGGGTGATAATGGGATGCGAATCCCGCTAACATTTGACCACAGCCAAATTTCGAGCGGCTATTGCGGGTGTCATTCCTACTATTGTTGAACTGTTGAACAACTCCAGCTGGTGCGTTCAATTAAGCGTAGTATCGGTCCTGGGTAACGTTTCAGAGCAAGGTGTGGTGTGTGATAATGGGATGGAAATCCAGCTGACATTTGACCAAGTTGAATTTCGAACCGCCATTGCGCCTGTCATTCCCGCCATTGTTGAACTGTTGAGAGACTCTAACGATAACGTTAGATCAAGGGTATTGTCTATCCTGGGGAAGGTTTCAGAGCAAGGTGCGGGACGTGATAATGGGATGGGAATGGAATCCAGCTCACATTTGACCACAGCCGAATTTCGAACCGCCATCAAACCTGTCATTCCTGCTATTGTTGCACTGTTGGAAGACACATATTTTCACATTCAAACCCAAGTTGTTGACCTGCTCGTTAAGCTAGCAGCTCATGATGTGTACTTTGACATGCAAGTCAACCCTTTCCCCTCACCCATGTTTTCAAAGATTGCCTTCGTGAAGTTATTATTGGCTGAAACTTACCACACCACTGCATATCTCTTGTTAATGCTGACAATGACACAGTTGTTTCAGCTGGAGGTACGTTGTCTCCTTACCAACATTAAGCTGCAGGTGGTCCTATTTGCATTGTGTCACCTATATTTAACTGCACCAACTTTGCCACATTGTTGTATGTTGTTGAAATCCTCTTGAAATCTATAAATGTTTGTATCCTCTAGTTGTCATGAATGCTGATCTTGGCAGCCTGTGTAAGCCATACCATTCCTGAAGTTCCTCATATTTTCTTCTTTATAATACATTTCATCGGGGATATTTCTTCTAAGCAAATTCAAGTGTTAATCCTGCAAATGGATAGACATGAACTATTAACATCATTGTATTTTCCCAATATAGTTCATAAGTGGATAAATAGTGACAACTCCATCCAGTCCTACATATGGCTGATACTAGATCCAACATGTATTTGTGTCATTTGTTACCTTATTCACATTTCTTCTGTCCTTTCCCAGTTCTTGGAAATATCAGTGCCAGTATTCAATACACAGATCTATCTTTGCTGTTTATCTGACAGCTACTGCAAAACCTACATACATATGTCTATAACAAATATAACTTCTCAATTGATACAAACAGTGGATCAACTGAGGAATTGAGTGTTGGTCTCTGGGTATTTATAGCACATCGGAGACAAAGGATGCCATGACACCAAAATAAATGTTAGGAATAAAGAAAAGGAATTAATGGCTGTAAGACATGATCACAAATAGATGTTGTTCTAAAATCACATGTGTAACTTGCCAATGACACAATCTGATTGTCTTGTTGTTTTGAGTATGTGTACATAAGATAACAATGACTGGAGTGAGTTTTCTGCCAGGGTGTTAGGATACACACACAGGGCAGGTCTCTGGAGAAACCCATGGGATATACGGTAGGACTTGGCTTCAGCTTATAGGCTGCGCCCTCGCTAGATCGTGTTGTCCAATTTCGAATGGGCAGACGGGAATCCCGGGGAGTCCGGGCGGGGTTCGTGGGTTGTGGGTCGTAGGTTGTAGGTCAGAGGTCCTGGGTCGTAGGTCGTGATAGTTGAGAGAGGTACATAGATGCACCGGAGCCCGTGGGCTCCGACTAGTGAGAGCGATGTGAATCAAGCAAGGGTTTAGAGCGGAAAATGGATTAGATTACTGGGGGGAATCTAAGCTAATTTTCTGACTGGATTGTATGTACAACATCTGCCAGTTTAAATAGACCATGGAGTAAATGTCATACCGAATCCAGTAATAATGAAATGAAGTGAGCAAAACATCAAACGGGAATAATAAACACCAAGTTTGGTGTTAGGAACAGGACGGAACGGAGCAGAGTCCGAATCATGACAAAGCATAACCCATAACGGGAAATGGAGCAGGAGCGGAGTCCTAAATCATGACAGGTCATTTGACTAAAACGGGAACGGGGCTCAATTAGAGCGGTGACGGGATTCTGAGTGGGGTCTGGTGACTGATGCGTGGGACGAAGATGGACATAGACAGAGACGGAGTCCAGGGGAAGTCCGGTGACTGATATGTGTCATAATGAGGTCGAACATAACAAGTCTTGATGTACGGAGTCCAGGCAGGAAATCCTATAAACAGACAATTGGTGCGTGTAGGGCATGGTGGCATACAGGTTAGTGCCCAGAGTCTGGCAGGATTGTCCAGTCGTAACACAGGGGAGACAAGCTGTATATTTCACTACAACATGTTCCATATGTATATGTACTGAAACCCTTAGCAGGCAATGTGAGGTTAGGATTCAGAGGCTGCTGACTGTAAGACTCAGCGAGATACATATATGTATATGTCAAAAGGCTAATCACTCAAGTATATAACCAGTCAATGCCAACATTGTCTGGAGGAATGAGAGTCTCTCTCATGTAGAAAATACTATCTATTTACTGTGTTTATAGTATCAAGGAAGTCAAAGTCTAGTTAATCTCTAAAGGGAATATGTATACTAATAGTATGTGGAACAATAGTCTTCCACCAGTAGGACATTGTTTGCAGCTTCTGTAGTGGGGTGGCAAGTTAGTAACAGATCTAAAACTAACAGTTAGCTCAATGGACCAATCACTTGTAAAAGCTAAGCAAAAATATAAAACTTTATTTTACCACTTACTGAACTTCATAGGTATTGCAATTCCATCCAAGTATCCAGTGTCATTTTCATTGACTATGGCAGTGAATGTAAGACCCTATTCCTATAGAAGGATATGGTGGAACTAAAGATCAAACAATGGAAGTTCTTTTTCTTTGTTAAGTACAAGTGTTAGGATCCCATCATTTTCAGACCCCACAACCTGTTTTTGGACCCAAAGCCCCTGCTGTCTCACTATTGGTACCCTGCCCACAGTATCATTGCCCACAGTGCCCCCAATACTTCTTTACATTGTAATTTAGCCCTCTAGCCTTCCACTCCATCTCTGTCCCATTCACTCCCCTGTCTCCATCTCCACATATACATTTAATTTGCTACCTTTTTAGTATTGCTTAGTACTTCACATTTAACTTGCTACCTTTTTAGTATTGCTTAGTACTTCACATTTTAGTTCCCCTTGTTTTTCTGTTAAGTTCCGAACAAAGATGTGGAAGTCCCACAGAGGTTTCTGGTAATTATTCCAAACACTTTTCTGCGAATGTCCCATGGAGTCCCCAGGTAATAAGTCTGGGGAGTTCTGGGATATTAGTACAAGACAGTGTATCAGAATAATTACCAGAAGGTACTGCTGAGATGGACTTGGCTTCAGCTTATGTGCTGTGCCTTGTACACTCATTTGGGTGTCCATATTTTGAGCTGACAGAATGCATACAAGGAAGATGTAGATTCTGGAGTTCCCATGGGAGTTCTGGGAATCAAGTGTGCAGACAGATAAGAGGAGTCAAGACTGGATCAGGATGTATTCAGGGTGTAACTACATAGTTTGAGATTCAAACTGGATTGTAAGTACATGAGTATGGGAGACTTATTTAGACTTTGAAATGTAGTAATACCAAATCCAGTATTAATGAGGGGCAGAACTATTAAACAGAAAACAAAACAAGTAAATACTAAACTGGGAATTTGGGACAGGACAGAACAGAAGCGGAGAACGAATCATGACAGGTCATTAGACCATAATGGGAACGGGACTCTGTCAGAGGGGTTCTCGGGAGTCTGGCCAGGGGTCTGCTGACTGGTCCGTGAGATAAAGAGTGTTGGGTGCAGATATTTAGGGTGGAGTCTGGAGTCTGGCAGGTTTTCCAGTTAACTGTAACCTGAATGGAATGGAAGCAGAGGACGAATCATGACAGGTAACATGAACAGAGAGTTGGGTATAAACAGGTTGACATGCAGGTCCAGTGGAGTCCGAGGGCTGGTGCATGAGACACAGTGTCGGATATAGACAGGTTGATGTGCAGGTCTGGTGGAGTCTGAGGACTGGTGCATATAGGGTGACATGTGGGTCCTGGTGGAGAGTGGAGACTGGCAGGTTTTCTGTATACCTTGGGTATGATATATAGAGTCAACTGTGGAAAGCGCAGAGTCCAATGGGTTCTGGGTCATAACAGAAAGTGTCTAGTCAAGGAGCAGACTGACAGAATGGGATGTGAGTTAAAAGGTACTTGAGGGATGAGGGTTGGGTTCCGGTGGATTCTGGATCTTGATACTGGTGCAGAAGATGGTTCAGTACCTAATATAATATCTGAAGGATACTCTGTGGAGTTCCCAGGAATGGGTCTTGAAGTTTCCTACATTGTCATCTACTTCCCTTGATCCATTTGACACTTCACTTCTTTGATCCGCCTTCTGATCATCCTTCTTACTGTAGTATAAAACTTCTCTCATGTATGCTACAGTTCTCCAGTTCAAAAATTGACTTAGATTACCTCCTTTTAGTTCTCAGCCTTTCCCTCTCATCATTATACCCTCCAAATGTGTCTTCGGCAAACCATGACCTCTTTACTCTTCGACTTTTAGTTATTTGGCCCTTCTGCTGGGCTCACAGGTCTCTGGGGAAACCCACAGATATTCTAGGAAAGGATATGGCTTCAGCTTATGTGCTGCACCATCACAAAATCATGTTGTCAAACCATGACCTCTTTACTCTTTGACTTTTAGTTATTTGGCCCTTCTGCTGGGCTCACAGGTCTCTGGGGAAACCCACAGATATTCTAGGAAAGGATATGGCTTCAGCTTATGTGCTGCACCATCACAAAATTATGTTGTCCAACTTCAGACAGGAGTGGATGGGAAACCTGTGGGTTCTGAGAATATGCTGGGAAGATACTAAGTTGAAGCTACATAAGTTGATTTTCTGATAGGATTGTATGTACAGATAGCTACTTTGACTATATAGACTTGTAGACTATTGTATTACTAATTCAGACATACAAAAAGACATAATACATAGGTATACAATAACACAATGAACCAGATGACAAATGGGCAAAGATGGATTGGGAACAAGGGGGTCTGGAATGTCCAGGTGGGGTCCAGTGCATGGTATGTTGCTGTATAGAGAGCTGGGTGCACATAGGCTGGGTTCTGGGTTCTGGCAGGTTTTCCAGTCCTGGAACCTCTGGTCAATTGAGTTAAGTGTTGATCTTTGCTTATATTGTACTATCTGCTTCGTTTGAATATTGGTGCACCCTAGGAGGGTGTTTATAATTACTATAATCTCAAATATTTACTAATAAAAGTCTTATTTTAACAAAACTCCATCTTTAAATAGTGATATCTATTCTGAAACAATTATATCATCAAAAAACAACCATCAGAAATAGTTCTCCATATTACATCTTATACAACCCATAGTTGCCAAACTCCACTACATTTATAGAGTTGGACCTCCTGACTAGTATGATCTCTATCATTAGCCCCCCAATTAACTCATTCCTCATCATTGGCCCCCCATGTTAAGAGCAGAAACTGACGGATGTTGGCTGGCCGACAGGGACTGAACGGAAGGACTTGGCTTCAGCTTATGTGCTGTGCCCTCGCAAGTTACCATCGGGTGTCCTTAAATTTCGGGTGGGCGAAAACTAGTCCTGTCAAGTAAACCTCTCGGTAAACTACCAATCGGAAACCGAAGGATAAGTCGAGGGTTGGGCTGAGGGGTTGGAGACCAAGAGTCGGAGACTGAGAGAGTCGGGGACTGAGAGTCGGAGACTGAGAGAGTCGGAGACTGAGAGAGTTGGAGACTGAGAGAGTTGGAGACTGAGAGAGTTGGAGACTGAGAGAGTTGGAGACTGAGAGAGTTGGAGATTAGAGGTTGAAGTCATAAATGTAGCTTGAATCGTAAATCGGATGGAGTTGGAATGTGGTGGTCGTGAATAGATAATGGAGTCAGAAATTAGAGGGGTATCTAAGTTGATCTAAGTTGATCTAAGTTGATATTCTAAGTTGATATTCTAAGTTGATATTCTAAGTTGATATTCTGATTGCCTAGTAACTACAACTACAGCAGGTTCATATACAAGTAACAGGCATCTAGAAAATACTAATGGGGAGAAGGGTATTAACAATAAGCTTGACTAGGAATGGGAAGTTTATGATTAGTTTGGAGGCCGATGATAACCGAGAGTGGAATTACGATAAAAGAAAATAGTTCAAGGACTACAAATATAGATAGACATATGTAAAACATAGGATTGAACAGATCAACATAATGAAAGGGACGTATCAAAAGTTTAACCAGACAATACAACTATTTTGACGTGGGCGTAAATGGAGTTTGATCATCGCGAAAACATATGTCAGCTTCGGGGGCCGATGGTTTCTGAAGTGGTGACTTGAGAACGTTTAAGTGGCGATAACCTCGGGACTGATAGGGTTGCGACACGGTCATAACACGAGAAAAGGGAATAGTCCATGGGCCACAAGTATATATGGGCATATGTGAAACATAGAGTAAAACGGATCATCATAATGAAAGGGGATGTATCAAAGTATAACCAGATGGTACGAGTATATTTTGACAGGGGCGTAAATGAGGTTTGATCACTGTGAAGGTATACGTCAGTGTCGGTGTTCCAAAGGTTGCCAAAATAATGACTTGATCAATAACTTGGAACATCGATAGACAGTAGTATTCTCAGGGACCGTCAGATTGCGACATGGTTATGACACAGTCGTAACACCCCAACTTAGAGTTTTCTTTCCTTCTTCAGCTTAGATCTTAACAACAAGGCTGAGAGAGATGGGCAACATGGAGAACTATTTCAAACTTTGTATGTCCATTTTCAACTTGGATAGGAACTTGAAAAGTTTGTAACTGGAAGACCAGACCAAATAGTATGCATACACACAATAATAAACCTTTCACTAGAGATGTCTAACCCAGGTGTTCTATCTCTGTCAATGTTATCTCTCTCTCCACTTGCTTTTTACCATATAGACCTTCTAGTATCATCCATACATAGTCCTCTTTGCCAGGCTCAATGAAACCTTCAGGCTGTTCCATATACTGTATTTCATCCTCTGTTAGTCTGTTGTGTGTTCCAACTGAGAGTGGCAGCAATATGGAGTAAAATATGCCAGGATTCCAAGTGCATAGTAGGTAAGGCCTTATGATAATCCTTATCATATATTTGCTCAAAACCTTTGAATATACATCACACTTTCCAATGAACTGTCTCACCAGATTCATTTCATTTCATTTGAAAAATGGGCTGTCCCTTTCTAATTTTACACCCCTGAGGAATTTCAGATTGAGGGATGAGTTTGTACACTCTCATAGCCTTGAGGGAGTCCAATTCCTCCTGAAATCCAACCTGCTATCACAAGGCATTGCCTGATTGGAGGGCTTCTGCCCATGTCTGTGGTTTCTCATTACATGTTAATGGATCAACCCCAAGAGTATCAGAGATAGCAGGTACAGTAAATTAATATCCATGTTTGGTAGGTCAGATGCAAACTGGATTGATGACAAATTTTGTTATAATTTATCAATATGAACAAACAGTGGAGAAGGTACTGTGGTGGCTTCATGTAATTCTGCATTTATTGGTGTGTAAATGTTCCTGCTTTTGCAGTCATAATTGCTTAATACTGTCTCTAGAGTCTTGGGTAGCACATTCAAGCTGTACATGTGAAATGGGATGTCCTGACATAGTATGGCTTGAACACCATGGGGAAGGAAGTTCATTTGGTAGTCTGTCAATAGGCATGGGGAGAGGAGGTGGTTTGTGTTGTGGTAAGATCGGGGAAGGATCTGTAAGATGCCCAATAGGAGCCATAGGGTTTTCATCCAGGAAGAAAACCTCTGCATGCAGTCTCCTGCTTGCTGATGAATCTGGCCTTTTCCTTTCACAACTCTGCTGATGCACATGCAAAATTTTAGTTCAGGAGGACACTCCTTGCATTCAGGGTCACCCTTGCTGGTGAGTCATGGTTTTCCATTCCCTGTAGATCCCTATGCAAATATTTCATCCAGGACAGAACCTCTGCATACAGCTTCCTCCTTACTGGTGAATCTGCCCTATGTGAGCAAAACCTGAATCCTACATCACAAAAATCTCAACCCTAGATTCCCCAAAGCTGAACCTTATGTGAATGGAATATGAATCCTACGTGATACCGGCTAGAGTCATATAACTCTACAATGCCACCAGAGTGAGGGACCTTTCTGCCAAATACAATTACAGTATAGGAAGCCCTCATGACTTAATGCACCTACATGTATATATACAGTGACTCACAAAAATGTCCCAATGTTTTACACTTTTTGATTGTTTGATGAATAGCTTGAGAGCAACAACAAATATAAACAAAGTGTTGGTGTATCAAACATAGTGTTTGATCATGGCTATGTCTTCCGTGGAAAGATATGTTTGAAATTAAATTAAATTTTCAGCAGAAATTGAAGGAAGCCATATCATCCAACAGACTCAGGATCTCCAAACAAGGCTTAGAAAGGGGAGGAACCACCAGAGTCAATACAGAGTAAAGATGTTGCTCAAATAGACCTTTGATCAATGACAAATTGAGTTGGGATGGCCTTTGTTGAAGAATGATACAGATATGACTAACACATCAAGACTTGTAAATTTTGGAACTCCAGAGAACTCCTTGACACTTGTTTAAAATCTGGGTCACAATAAAAAAATGTGATGAAAGCATCCTGACACGTGATGGCTTTTGAGCAAGTAGCAAAGCTTCACCATCTGTTATGACCGTGTTGCAACCCTATCGGTCCCGAGGTTATCACCACTTATCAACGTTTCAAGTCACCATCTCGGAAAACATCGGCCCCCGAAGCTGATGTATGTTTTTGCGAAGATCAAACTCCGTTTACGCCCATGTCAAAATAACTCGTATTGTCTGGTCAAACTTTTGATACGTCCCCTTTATTATGTTGATCCGTTCAACCTTATGTTTCACATATGTCTATCTATATTTGTAGTCCTTGAACTATTTCCTTTTATCATAATCCCACTCTCGGTTATCATCGGCCTCCGAACTAATCATAAACTTCCTGTTCCTAGTCAAGCTTATTGTTAATGCCGTTTTCTGCCCTTCTCCCCATTAGTACTTTCTAGATGCCTGTTACTTGTATATGAACCCGCTGTAGTTGTAGTTACTAGGCAATCAGAATATCGACTCAGAATACCCTCATACATCTGTAATAGTCTTATACTAAGAATCCCCCCATCCACCTTTGTGTGCGCTCACCCACTCCCGGCCCCGACCCCTTGGCCCGACGCTCGACTTGTCCTTCGGTTCCAATCGGTATCTCGCCGAAAGGAGCTCTTTAGGGTTAGTCTTTGCCCGCCCGGAATCTAAGGACACCCTACAGATATTTGCGAGGGCGCAGCACATAAGCTGAAACCAAGTCCTTCCGATCGGTCCCTGTCGGCCACCGACATTAGTCAGTTTTCAGTTCTTAACAGTATATTCTGATTTCACACTCGCATTTTCCATTTAATCATGCCCCCGAGAAGAAATGCCAAGCCAAGCGGTGAAGCAGAATCTTCCACTCTCAAGTCTCCTTTCATGTATACAGCCCGAGCTACTCAGAGAACCCCGCTACCAGAAACCTCCGAAGAATCTCGCTTTGTGGAGATTACCGGCGATGCTGAAGAAGTAACTGAAGCAACTGATCCCGAAGCAACTGAAGAGATTAACAATCAACCAGTCTCGGAACACGAACCCGAGGATGGCGACCAACCTCAGGCTAGTGGCTCCAAGAAGTCCACAAAAAAGAAACCGGCTCTCGACCCTGAAGAGACATGGGAATTGTTTTCAGGTACTCTAGGATCCCTTAATGAATTCCTTAAAAGCAATATCAAGGAAAAGGAACCTGGGCAAACCCGAGTCAACAAACCCGAGCCATTCACTGGCTCAAACCCAAAGAAATTGCCGACATTTCTTATGCAATGTCGATTCAACTTTCGGGACCACCCGGCTGCATTCGCAACGGATGACCGAAAGGTAAACTTCGCACTCTCATACCTTAAGGATTCCGCAGCAGCCTGGTTTGAACCCGCATTCTCTGGCCTCACCTCCGAAGACCCCAATTGGCTTCACGATTGGGATGCCTTTGTTGAGGAACTCGAAACCAACTTCGGTCCCTACGACCAGACCAGTAATGCTGAAACTGCGCTTTCTAATCTCAAAATGAAAGACACTCAGCGCATCACCGATTACATCGTCCAGTTCAACAACCTCACCGCGCGTTGTGACTGGGGCGATTCGGCCCTCCGTTACCAGTTTTACTCCAGCCTTCCGTCTCGCCTCAAAGATGAAGTTTCCAAAGGAGAGACTGGCAAGCCAAAGACCCTCCCTCTCATGCGTCTGAAAGCCCAAAATGCAGACGCCCGATACTGGGAACGATGTTCGGAAATTAGTCGTGAGAACCCTTCGGATAAGAAATCGTCGGACAATAAGAACGCCAACAAGTCTGGTAATCAAAACACCAACAACAGTGGCAATTCGACCTCCGATAAGAAGTCCGAAAACAAAGGGGCTAACGACAAAAAAGGCAAGGGAAAACAGTCGAATAAGTCTCAAGACAAAGACAAACCCGACTTAACCGGCAAACTCGGCTCCGATGGCAAGCTCCTACCACAGGAAAAGCAACGCCAAATGGACAACAACCTTTGTTTGTTGTGCGCAGATCCCGGACACCGAGTCGCTGCATGCTCAAAAGCCACAAAAGCCCGATCGGCCAATATGGCCACGACCTCACCACCGGCCAAGCCGGCTGCCGAGTCAAAAAAAGATTAAGCAACTCTCTAGATTCCATGCGGTTGGAGAGTTGCATTGAATCTCCTCACACACTGGAAAATTGTCACCTTAACGCATCCACCTTGTATGATCCTAATTCTTTGTTCATAAATCTTACTTCGGAACCTCTCGGGAATCTCACTTTTCGAGCCCTCATAGATTCAGGTTCAACCCATTGTTTTATAGATACAAGTTTTTCCCAAAAAAATCAGTTAAAAACCTATGCAATAGACCCGATTCCGCTCCGACTCTTTGATGGTACCTCAAACTCCATAATCTCGCAAGCCTGTGAACTCCGACTTCGGTTCCCATGTGGAACCTTTCAGACAGTTACGTTTTTTGTAACACAGTTGGACCCGAGTTGCTCCGTGGTTCTAGGTCATAACTGGCTCACCCGCTACAATCCGTTGATTGATTGGGTATTGGGCAGTATCCATTTCCGAAACCCGTCGGTGCCCGATACGACTGGTCCATTTCTGCCTGTTTCGGCAAACATGGCCTCTACAGCACCTCCAGCCCCCGTGGCAAATCTGAGCTCTCCACCGCCCATCTCTCTAATAAATGCCGCAGCTTTTATGAGAGCCATCAAGTTGGACGGCTCCCAAGCATTTACAGTCAATCTTAAAATTGACGAAGTCACCGGTCGCTTTGCATCCCCAGTGGCTGAACCGATCGCAGATTTGGAAGGTGTTCCCAAAAAATACCATGAATTTGCAGATGTCTTCAGTAAACAAAAAGCAGATCGACTCGCCCCTCACAGGCCTTACGATTTGAAAATTGATATTGAAGATGGTTCACATCCGCCCCTAGGCCCAGTTTATCCTCTCTCGCAGTCCGAATTATCGGCTATCCAAGATTTCTTGGACAAACATTTGGCTATAGGTTTTATCCGACCCTCAAAGTCTCCTTATGGAGCCCCTGTCCTATTCGTTTGGAAAAAAAGACGGTTCCCTTCGACTTTGCGTTGACTTTCGAGGACTAAATGCGATCACTTGAAAAGACAAGTACCCATTACCACTATTCTCTGATTTACTTGATGCCCCTCGGAAGGCCTGAATCTATACAAAGATAGATCTCAAGCATGCCTATCATTTGGTTCGGATCACTGAAGGCGACGAATGGAAAACGGCTTTTTGCACTCACTATGGCTCTTTTGAATGGTTAGTAATGCCTTTCGGCCTCACCAACGCTCCGTCGGTCTTTCAACGTTTTATCAACAATGTTTTTTTCGACCTCCTCGACGTTTTTGTCATTGTGTACTTAGACGACATCCTCATATTCTCCAAAGACCCTACACTTCATGACGAACACGTTCGTGAAGTTCTCCGAAGACTCCAAAAGCATGGTCTCTTTGTGAATGGTAAAAAATGTTCTTTTGATGTCGACACAGTTGAATATTTAGGTTTTATGATGGACCTGACGGTCTCTGCATGGACAACTCTAAAATTCAAGTCATTCAAGATTGGCTGGAACCCCGAAAGGTTAAGGATATTCAATCCTTTTTAGGCTTTGCCAATTTTTATCGTCATTTCATTCACAACTACTCAAAAATTACCGTTCCGCTCACTCGTCTTACTCGCAAAGACGCCCTGTGGATTTTCTCCGAAGAATGCCGATCGGCATTCCAGGAGTTGAAAAGTGCGTTTACATCTGCCCCTATTTTGTCGCATTGGAAGCCCAACGTTCACGATAAGGAACTACTCGCAATATTTGAAGCTTTCAAGACATGGCGACATTATTTGGAAGGCTCGGCCCACCCGGTAGATGTCATTACAGACCACAAAAATTTAGTTTACTTTTCAACCACAAAACTTCTCACCCATCAACAAGCTCGATGGTCCGAATATCTCTCTGCTTTCAACATGGTAATTCGTTTCCGTCCCGGCCGCCTTGGTGGAAAACCCGACGCTATGACTAGACGATGGGACATCTATCCTAAAGAGGGGAGTAGCGACTATGCCACAGTTAATCCGCATAATTTCAAGCCTATGTTTTCATCGGAACAACTGTCTGCGTCTATCCGAGCCACTTACCTCATTCATCCAGTCTTGCAAAGTGTTATCCTTATGGATACCGAAAAATTACATCAAGACATTCTATTGGCAATCCCATTAGACCCAGTCACCAAAGCACACCTCGATAACCCGTCCGATCCCGATCAACCCCGATGGTCATTAGACTCACAAGGTTTCATTAGACTTGACAATCGCATTTATGTACCGGACTCCGACACCCTTCGGCTGCGAATCCTACAACATAAGCACAACCACCCAATCTCGGGACATTTTAGCCTCAATAAGACCCTCTCACTCATTAGAAGAGAATATACATGGCCCGGCATCCGAGATTTCGTTAAGCACTATTGTAAATCTTGTACTACATGTTTACGCTCTAAATCACAGCGACACAAACCATATGGCCTACTCAAACAATTACCAATACCGGAAAAACCTTGGAACTCGATTTCTATGGATTTCATCGAGCACCTACCGGTATCCGAAGGTCACACAGCAATCCTAGTTGTTGTGGATCGGCTTACCAAACAAAGTATTTTCATTCCAACATATGACACAATAACATCTGTACAGTTAGCTGAACTATTCGTCACCCATGTATTTTCCAAGCATGGCGTTCCATCGCATGTCACATCCGATCGCGGATCCGAGTTTGTCTCTCACTTCTTTAGGTCACTCGGGAAAGCACTAGATATGAAGCTACACTTCACTTCTGGCTATCACCCGGAAGGCGATGGCCAAACCGAACGCATGAATCAAACCTTGGAACAATACATCCGTGTCTATTGCAACTATCAACAAGATAATTGGAAATCACTACTACCGCTAGCCGAATTCGCATGTAACAACGCACCAAATGCCACTACTGGCATTTTGCCCTTCTTCACAAATAAAGGCTACAACCCCAACATCGCAATCCACCCGGAACGCGATCTCGCATCCGCCCGTGCTCAAGACTTTGTTATAAACCTTGACGAGCTACATCAAGAACTTCGTAAAACTATCACAATGGCTCAAGAACGATACCAATGGTCTGCAGATAAGAACTGACTTCCGCCTCCTGACTTTAAGATCGGAGACCGAGTATTGGTTAAAGCTGAGTTTTTCCGAACTACTAGACCCTCTAAGAAGCTCTCTGAAAAATATTTAGGTCCTTTTGAAGTCATAGCACAAGCCGGCACACTTTCATGGACGCTTCGGCTCCCCGACAACATGCATGCAGTGCACCCGGTATTTCATGTATCTATGTTAGAACCTTGTGTCCCTAACAGTATACCGGATCACATACAACCACCACCTCCACCCGTGATTATTGATGGGGAACCAGAATTCGAGATATCAGAGATCCTAGACTCAAAAATTGACAATTGCCGACGCTCATGCAAATTACTTTATTTGGTCAAATGGGCTGGCTATGAAGGTACAGATGAAGAAACTTCATGGATCCTAGCTACCGAGCTCGGTAATGCCTCAGAAATCGTTTTAGGGTTTCACCAAGCTTATCCGAACAAACCCAGTCCTCTCAATTCTTTATAAGCCTATCATGCGGTATCTGACCTTTTCCTGACTATGCCTTATGTTTTCACTCTATGATTTGTTTGTTTTAAAGAAAAACCGATATATTTCTACTATCTAAGTTTCTTCCTCTACAACTTCTCCCTCCTCTCTGGCCTCCGAACCCTCCCCTGCACCGACAGCCACCGATACCGCACCACCGACCTTTTCCGACACCCCAATCTCATGCCCAATTCCATCGCAACTCGAGACTTCCATTGCTCAAGCTGACCTCCAAGAGACTCGATAACACTGGTCTACTTCTTCAGCCCGATGCCCAAAAGTCGCAACTGCTCGGTCATGAGCCCTTGATGTCGCAGAGTCTCATTTCGGAACCGAGTCGTCTCCGAGAAGTATGTCCGCATAAGGCGGTTTTGCTCTTCTAGAGCATCGGCCTGTCGCTCCTGGAATGATCCATCGGCCCCCGGGAAGACACACCCAAGCTTCTGATCGGCGCACTCTTGGCAAGTGTGGCCCGGACCATTGGCCCAGGGATGGCAGGTTTGACCCCGTTTCGTGCACCAATTGCACTTAGGGTCATTTTCGGGCCCCGCCTTGGGGACCTGCTTTTGTTTCTATAGGAAAATTATTTAGAAAGGTTTTTTATTTAGGAAACCGAACCCACCTTGGGGCTCGACGGCCCCGGTGCATCCTCCTCATCCTCCTCTCCCTCTTCGTCATCGGACTCCGAAGGCATCACAGCCTTGCGCTAACAAATATTGTCAGTAAGGTTTGCAAAAGATACCGGAGCCGACTTACCTTTCCCTCCTGCTTCTTTTTCGTCGCCTCCTCCCACGCCCGATCGGCCTCCTGCTGCTTGTTCTTTGCAAGTACTGCTTCCCACTGCTTGCGCACAGCCTCTTCCACCGCCTGTTTCTTCTCCTCGGCCTCGATGGCCGCCAACTCCTCCTTCTCCTTCTGCTCCTCCTCTTCACGCGCCTTTCTCTTCTGCTCGAGTATACGCTGACGCTCCTGCGCGTTCGCCGTACCACTCGGGACCGACATGGGCGTGACTGTTAACCTAACCGGGAAGGGTTTCGACCCCGAGCCTATGGTCATGGTGGTTAAGGGAAGAGAAGTAGAATTTCAAGCGCCAGGACCCCTCAAATTTTTATATGTGAAATTTTGCCGAGTCACATGATGTTTTGACACACCCAGCCGTACCCGACAAGTTTTTACGTACAGGATCTAGATTTTCGGCCTTCTTGGGATTTCGGCCAAAAGGGGAGATACTGTTATGACCGTGTCGCAACCCTATCGGTCCCGAGGTTATTGCCACTTATCAATGTTTCAAGTCACCATCTCGGAAACCATCGGCCCCCGAAGCTGACGTATGTTTTCGTGAAGATCAAACTCTGTTTACACCCACATCAAAATAACTCGTATTGTCTGGTCAAACTTTTGATACGTCCCCTTTATTATGTTGATCCGTTCAACCTTATGTTTCACATATGTCTATCTATATTTGTAGTCCTTGAACTATTTCCTTTTATCATAATCCCACTCTCGGTTATCATCGGCCTCCGAACTAATCATAAACTTCCCGTTCCTAGTCAAGCTTATTGTTAATGCCGTTTTCCGCCCTTCTCCCCATTAGTACTTTCTAGATGCCTGTTACTTGTATATGAACCCGCTGTAGTTGTAGTTACTAGGCAATCAGAATATCGACTCAGAATACCCTCATACGTCTGTAATAGTCTCATACTAAGAATCCCCCCATCCGCCTTCGCGTGCGCTCACCCACTCCCGGCCCCGACCCCTTGGCCCAACGCTTGACTTGTCCTTCGGTTCCGATCGGTATCTCGCCGAAAGGAGCTCTTTAGGGTTAGTCTTTGCCCGCCCGAAATCTAAGGACACCCTACGGATATTTGCGAGGGCGCAGCACATAAGCTGAAGCCAAGTCCTTCCGATTGGTCCCTGTCGGCCACCGACATTAGTCAGTTTTCAGTTCTTAACACCATCTTCACTTCTAGGGTTTTCCTCTTCTGGCATGCAGGATCTGTCGGCCTGGTGTATACCACATACAGCAGGTCGCTCTGTGATCCTGAACAGGAGTGTGACAATGTGATCAATTTGCATATAGATGCTGGCAGAGTGTTAAATTTGATGATGAAACACACCTTTTTATAGGGGGAGTCCACCAATTATTGCAACTTTTCATATGAAGATGCTAATTGTGGACCATGCATTTGGAGGCTAATGTGTGTCAGAACCACTATACACCTCCCAGAGCACCAAACCTATATTGTCAGGAGGTGCTTCACTAACTGACACAAGATATTGAGACACAAGTACTTTTATTACAAGCTTATTAAATCCTTGTAGATTGTGTATTACAATAGAGTCAACTCATACTATTTTTGATACAGAGTAGGATGTCTTCCATTCTCTGCCATGGCGGCCATGAGTCTTCATCTCTGACTGTATGACTGAATTCAATGATTCCGTACAGAGGGAACACAGCATCGTAGGAATCATATAGTCAAAGATGAACTCCAAGAGCTTGTTGTGAAGGCTGAGAATGCTGGTAGGAAATTTCTTGGGGACAGTATTAAGAAAGCTCGAGGGATATATATGTGATTCATAGACATGGCTGACATTATATATATATATATATTTATTGGGAAGCTTCTACCAAAAACATATACGACAATGTCGAAAATTCCACTCTGGTCAGTCGCAGATATAAAACTGGTGGACTTGCGCACCATGGGTGCTGGAGGTAACGCTGAGAACTTTTCATCTATCTCGGTGTAGACTCCTAAGTAGAATGATGAAGAATAACGGAAGGAAGGAAGATACAGCTTCGCTACTGAAAAAATACCTTTCGTGCACCAACACCAACGATTTACATACAGCTCAGCATGAATATATTTGCAGAAAAATCTCCAAGACAAGTGGTGACACGGTTAATACAACTTGAGATAAAATACTTCCGCTGGCATCCCTAGTTCATGTGTCCTTCTACGCTTCAAGATAGTCAGCTGCCATCAATCTTCACAAGAGAGTAAGTGAAGAATACATCAGCTCGCCGATAAATATACATACGTTTCCAGAGCCAGCTCGGGTACAATCCGTTCGGTAAAATCAGGGATGTCTTCTCCCGGCCCTGCCTTTTCGTACTGTGCTTTGAAAACAAGGTATTCCATAACTTTTTCGGTAACCACCGCTCGTCTGACATCGACAACTCAGCGTTAATGTTATCTTACTTGAAGGTATTGGATCATGACTCAAACCTACAAACTCAACTGGCAAGTGTTCGAGGTTGATTCCATAAATCCACCTGATCAAAAACAAAAAATAAGTCTATTATCCCATCGTGATATTCCAACACCTACTATCAAGCATGCCCCTCAAAAAGCCACTGCAATTGGCCGCTTTTCGTGGTATGAGGAACATGAACCCGTCATCGCTGCGAATCTTGATCCAGTCAGAATCATTCTACTAAGTTCCTCAGATTTTCGAAATAGGGACAATTCTTTATAAGAACCACCTTATTATTTGCGTCTTGAGACATTCTTAAAAGAATGTTGCGCGTGGCTTGAGTTGGATAGACGTGTTGTCGCTGATGTAATGACGCAGGCAATGTCCAATTGTTTACAACTGTTCCGAGTACCCAAGGCGGAGTTCAAAATTTAAAAAAATCCCGCTTTCTACCCACAGACAAATTGTGCCATCTCAAGAATGAGACCAATTAAGACACAATAATTTGGGATGTATATAGTATATACATAGATCTATGCACAAATATATAGATATACACTATATCATATACACTCCAAATTACTGTACTAGAGGCTTTTTAGTAGTGCTCCCTGTAATTTTCTTATATTGTTCCAATAGTTAGTACACCCTCTGGGAATATTTCTAAGGTGGAGTAAATAGTTAGTTCCCATTGGAGTAAGCTGTCATTCTATTTTTAGACACCCCATATTGTCAAAGCACCTAACAGAACCCCCTTAACCTTTTCTCTTTGGATATCCTTCTGCTAGGTGAGTAGTTTTTCATCCTGTATGTATATACATATTAGCCATCTAATAGACTTTGGATATCCTTCTGCTAGCTTTGTGTGAGTCCACAGGTCCTGTTTGAGGTTGCCCCTACAGTTTCCCCATACTAGTTCAGTATAAAGTCTCCCCCTGTATTCTACTATCCCTTAGTTTGAATATTGACTTAGGTATTCTGTTAAACTATAAGGCCAAAGGGGATCTATGCTGGGGGGCCAATGATAGAAATCATACTAGTTGGGAAGTCTGACCCTACAAAACAAATGGAGCTTAGCTTCAATGTATGTGTAGTGTCCTCACATGAACTGTTAAGGTGCTCTGGTATTTCAAACAGAGCAGACAGTAGGATGGAGACTAAAGACAACACTTAGCTCAATTGACCAGAGGACTAAAATACTAAGAGTCATGTAGGTAAGAGTCATGGCTTGTGGATGACATCTTCAAGAGGATTAAGAGAAGAGTAAGTAATCTTAAGTTGATATTCGAACTGGAGAACTATAGCATACATGAGGGGGTTTTCATACAAAGTATGACAGATGAATGGAAGGCTGACCAAGGAAGTGAGAAGTCATGATGGGTCAAAGGAAGCAGGAAAAAGGGCAAGGATCAACTAAGACTAAATGTGATAAAGACACAAGTATTCTAAAAGTTGTGAGGTGGCAAATAGAAGATACATACAGAATAGGTGATGGGAGAGCATCAGGATGGAGATGGAATGGGATGGCCAAAAGGGTAATCTGCAGAGGGACAGGTGTCAGGGCATTGCAGGCAATGACACCATGGTCAGGGATACTGATAGCAGGGTGCCAGATGGTTACAAGGATAAAACCAAGTTGCAGTGGTCTGAACTGATAGGATTCTAACATATTCCCCCACTTTGTTATTAGTGTCTTGGACTCTAGTCTTTGGCAATTCCAGACTCTAATCATTGTCAGCTTTAGACTCTGGCCCTCCAGGTAACAGCTAAGTCTTGATTACTTTGTTTACAATGTACTTCTTGTTGGTTTCCAAAATACCAGAGCACCCAGACAGTTCATGTGAGGGTGCAACACATAAGTTGAAGCCAAGATCCACTTGTCTTAGAACTGAACCCCCAGTTAAGTCCAGGTCTTTGATCTCAACTTGGAGTTCATGTTTTAATCAAAGCTGAATTCTTCTGGACTATTTGACCTACCAAAAAGCTTGCTGAGAAATATCTTGGCCCTTGTGAGATTATGGCTCAAGCTGGCACACACCCCTTGGCCCTTTGGATTCCCAATACCATGTGTGGTACATCCTGTCTTCCCCATCTCTATGTTAGAACCCAGCATGCTGAATACCATTCCTGAATGCATTCAACTTCCAACTCCACCAGTCACTATCAACAGACAGCCCAAGTTTGAAATTGAAGCTGTTCTAGATTCAAAAATTGATAATTGGTGATGCACCTGGAAGCTACTCTACTTAGTTAAGTGATCTGGCTATGAAGATTCTGATGAAGAAACATCTTGGATTCTTGCTACAACTTGGAAATGCTACTGAAGTTGTTTCAGACTTCCATGGTGCAAATGTGGGTAAGCCAGGACTGTTATCTAACTTTTAACAGTTTGCCAGCCCTCCAATAATTGCTATCCCTTCATTTTAGATTCACCTCATTACTCTCAGTTTGTCCTATGTCTCTCTGGCCTTGCTTTAGTCCTCTTAGTTCATTGTCTGTTTTTGGTCCGCTGATGTCTTTTGTTTTCTTACAGTCCACACTTGTTGTTCTTCTCATAGATTTACATTTTATTTAATAGTCATGCTCTCCAGATCTTCCACATTTTGCCCCTGTACACTTTCTCCTATGTTGGCAGGCCTTGTCCTTTTTCTCTGCCATCCCTCTATTCCCACCATCATTACCTCCCAGTCTATACTCTGCCCAAAGCCTCCCTCATCTTTTTGGCCCACCACTGTTCCCTCCACTTAGTACTGTACCAAGCCATGCATGGCCTCCAATATCTCCTTCTACATCTTGCTAATATCCCACAACACTTCCACCACAGGCTCCAATGTTGTTGATGCATAGCTGCACCCCTTCTTCACCCTGTTGCACTGTGCACAAGCTAGGCCCATGGTGTGCAGTGGACCACTGCTACTGTGCATCTTGTACAGGACAGCAGACCCATGACAGCAGGCTTCCTATAAACACATTAGCAAGACAAAAAAGAATAACAAGAATGAGGTTACTCACCAGTCAGCTCCCACCAACTCCCCCAGTTCATTCTCTTCCTCCCCTCCACCTTGTCATCCTGGCATTTCCACTTTCCCTGCAACCTGTTATGACCGTGTCGCAACCCTATCGGTCCCGAGGTTATCGCCACTTATCAACGTTTTCAAGTCACCACTTCGGAAACCATCGGCCCCGAAGCTGACGTATGTTTTCGCGATGATCAAACTCTGTTTACGCCCACGTCAAAATAACTCGTATTGTCTGGTTAAACTTTTGATACCTCCCTTTTATTATGTTGATCCATTCAATCCTATGTTTCACCTATGTCTATCTATATTTGTAGTCCTTGAACTATTTCCTTTTATTGTAATTCCGCTCTCAGTGATCATCGGCCTCCGAACTAATCATAAACTTCCCATTCCTAGTCAAGCTTATTGTTAATACCGTTTTCCGCCCTTCTCCCCATTAGTATTTTCTAGACGCCTGTTACTTGTATATGAACCCGCTGTAGTTGTAGTTACTAGGCAATCAGAATATCGACTCAGAATACCCTCATACGTCTGTAACAGTCTCATACTAAGAATCCCCCCATCCGCCTTCGCATGTGCTCGCCCACTTCCAGCCCCGACCCCTTGGCCCAACGCTCAACTTGTCCTTCAGTCCTGATCGGTATCTCACCGAAAGGAACTCTTTGGGATTAGTCTTCGCCCATCCAAAATCTAAGGACACCTATGGATATTTGCAAGGACACAGCACATAAGCTGAAGCCAAGTCCTTCCGATCGGTCCCTGTCGGCCACCAACATTAGAGGTTATCATCGGCCTCCGAACTAATCATAACCTTCCTGTTCCTAGTCAAGCTTATTTGTCAATACTGTTTTCCACTCTTCTCCTAGTTAGTGTTTCCTAGATGCGGAATACTTGTATATGAACCCATTGTAGTTGTAGTTACTAGGCAATCAGAATATCGACTCAGAATACCCTCTTATACCTTTAGCAGTCTCATACTAAATACTCTACTATCCACCTCTGTGTGCGCTCGCCCACTCTCAGTCTCCGATCCCTTGGCCTGACACTCAACTTATCCTTCGGTTCCGATCAGTAGTTCTGCCGAGAGGTATTCGTTAGGACTAGTCTTCGCCCATCCGAAATTTAAGGACACCCGACGGAAAGTTGCGAGGGTGCAGCACATAAGCTGAAGCCAAGTCCTTCCGATTGGTCCCCGTCAGCCTACCGACATTAGTCAGTTTTCAGTTCTTAACAGTAAGTCGGAACATTGGCATAGAGAAAGTGAGAAGGGTTGACAAGGATGATCTAGTGAAGGTTGATCCTGTTAGAATGAAAGAAGGGAAGGGGGATCAGGGCACAGAATAGTGACCCTAGTGGACAAATAGACCACTCAGACTCAGACTCAGACTCAGATTGACCACATGTGGACAGAACCAAAGCCATGAATAAGGACTACTATGGATACATGTGGGTACTTAGGGTTCCGAACCACATATTCCAACAGGGCCATGGAGCAAAGTATCTAGAACAAACACTGGGAGTCTGTAAGGGTGACTCTCTAGACCACACTAACTCGCACTATGACTGAGTTGGGGTACTAGCAGAGGAAATCCAAAGAGAGTTTATACCTGTCTAATTACATACATGTAGAATACAATATTACTTACCTAGCAGAGGAAATCTGAAGAGAAAAGTCTAAGGAATCCTCAGCTAGTGGGTGACTAACTAAAGGTGCAGCGGAGTTTGAAAATGTGATAACAACAAGATGCCCCCCTCAGTCTTTACTTATGAAACTATATTAAGGAGAGTCAGAAATGAAATTAGAAAACTTAAGATTGTCCCCTGACATCACTCCCCCTTTTAAGGTATGGTGTCCTGACATGGTGTTGCTGCCAGTAGAGTCCAGGCTTGACCTTTTGAAACCCTGGAATCTGGGTCACTCGTACTGTGGTGGTTGGAGGTTGCCTTGATCCTCGAATAGGGCCCTGGATTGTTACTGCCTCTGGATGTTGTGTGTGGAAGTCTGCTGTCAAGGCAGGGGTGAATACCTTATGTCCTGGTTCCCAGCTATTATGTTCCATGCTGAAACCTTGCCATTTTATGAGGTATTCAATTCGCCCATATCTCCATCTACTGTCCAATACCTTCTCAACCTCATACTCAACCTCTTCTTCCACCACTATTGGATCTGGGGGTGGTTTAGCATGGTGGCCAATGATCGGATCCTCAATCTTTGGTGTCAGTTTCACCACATTGAAGACTGGGTGAAGTCTATTCATTGACCTGGGCAGTTCCAACCTATAGGCAATTGGTGTGAGACCTGTTCAAGTACCTTAAATGGCCCTAATCAAAGGTGTGAAAGCTTCTTTGAGGGTTGGGCCATTTGAATGTCACTGGCATCTAGGAAAACTTGGTCTCCTGCCTTGAAGTTTGGTGCTGGGGTTCACCGATGGTTATAGTACTTTGCCATCTCATCCTTTGCTTTAACCAGTGCTGCTTTTGCCTCTTCAAGAGTTTCAGCCATTCGATCTCGAAAATCATTCACTGATTCTACCTTGTTGGATTGAAGGTCTGGTTCAAAACCCATTTGTGGATGATGTCCACAGTCTAACATGAATGGTGTCTGTTGTGTAGATGCATGGATATGGTTGTTATATTGGAATTCTGCAAGTGGGAGAAGATCAACCCAGTCTTATTGGCGCTGATTTACAAAAATCCGTAGATATGTCTCCAACTCATGATTGACTCATTCAGTCTGCCCATCAGCCTAAGGGTGGTAGGCTGTGGAATAGGCTGGTTGAATACCAAGGAGTCAGTATAATTCCCGAGTGAATTGACTTGCAAACTGTGATCCACAATCTGAGATAACTCGCTGTGGAAGTCCATGATGCTTCCACACATCCTTGAAAAAGATCCAAGCTGCACCAACAGAGTCAACAGTCTTATGTGTAGGTAGGAAGTGACCACACTTTGTCATGAGATCTACAATCACCATCACTGAATCATACCCTTGGGATTCAGGTAGGTCAACTATGAAGTCAACACTAGTTGTATCCCATCAATCTTCTGGTGTGACATTTGGGTGTAATTCCCCAATTGGGATTCAACGCTGGAACTTGGTGTGCATACAGATGTCACAGGTCTTGACATACTGCCCTATATATTGTGATATACCTGGCCACCAAAAGTTGCGACTGATCAGCTCTAAGGTCTTCCATTGTCCTGCATAGCCAGTGACCCGAGAGTCATGATGCTGTTCCACAATTCTACACCTCAGTTCTGGGTCAGTTGGTACATATATTTTTCCCCGATACAATACCAGTCCATCCTCCTCTGACCATTCCATTAATCTGATGGATCGGCCACCAGATCTTCGGAGCTCCTTCACTGCTGTGATCGCTGCTTCCTCCTGTTCACCCGTCTCATTTCCTTGACGAATAGCAGTGAGGAATTCACGTTCTGGCCCATGTATTGACACACCCTCCATGGCTTGAATTGCAAAAAACTCTGGTTTAAGTAGGGTTATGTCTGAGTTGTCACCCTCACCAGAGCCATAGTCAGGCTGGCGAGAGAGTGCATCAGTTTTGCCCATCGAGTGTCCTGGTCAGTGGTGCAGTTGGAAATCAAAATGTGCCAGGAACAGGGACCATCGGGCCTGTCTTCGATTTAACTTCTTTGAGGACATGAAGTACTCAAGATTTTTGTGGTCAGTCCACACCTCCACTGAGTGTCGTGCCCCCTCTAGGAAATGTCTCCACTCATCAAAGGCATGGATCACTGCAAGCATCTCTTTGTCATGGATCTCATAATTGTGTTTGACAGCTGACAGGCTTTTTGAGTAAAAGGCAACAGGATGCCACTTTCCATCGTCCTGCTGTTGTAAGAGGACTGCTCCAGTCGCATGGTCTGATGAGTCAGCTTCAACTCGAAATGGTTTTGAGTCATCGGGCATTGTCAGAATCAGTGTATTTGTAACCAGATCCTTGAGGAAAAGGAAAGCTTGGTCCTCTGTTATAGTCCACCTCCAAGCTGATTCCTTGTTTGTGAGGTCAAACAGTGGTCGTGCATGGTGGGAGAAATCTGCTATAAATCGCCTATAGAAGTTGGTAAACCCAAGGAAGGCTTGTACCTCTTTCTGGCTAGTTGGAGTAGGCCAATCACGCACACCTGACACCTTGATTGGGTCCATCTCTGCTTGGTTTTAAGATATGACTAGGCCCAGGTATTCAATCTTTGTTCTTTCAAACTCACACTTCTCTGGCTTAAGGTAGAGCTTATACTCACGAAGATGCTCAAGGACCAGTAATAGGACACAGTGTTACGACCATGTCGCAGCCGTTCGGCCCAAGGTTATCACCACCTATCGACGATTCAAGTTATCGCTCAAGTCACCACATCGGAAACCATCGCCCCCAATGCTGACGTATGCTTTCGCGGTGATCAAACTCCATTTACGCCCACGTCAAAAATACTCGTATTATCTGGTTAAACTTTTGATATGTCCCTTTTATTATGTTGATCCGTTCTATCCTATGTTTCACATATGTCTATCTATATTTGTAGTCCTCGAACTATTTCCTTTTACCGTAATTCTGCTCTCAGTTATCATCGGCCTCCAAACTAATCATAAACTTCCCATTCCTAGTCGAGCCTATTGTTAATACCATTTTCCGCCTTTCTCCCCGTTAGTATTTTCTAGATGCCTGTTACTTGTATATGAACCCGCTGTAGTTGTAGTAACTAGGCAATCAGAATATTGACTCAGAATACCCTCTTATGTCTGTAGCAGTCTCATACTAAGGATCCCCTCATCCGCCTTCGCGTGTGCTCACCCACTTCTGGCCCCGACCCCTTGGCCCGACACTCGACTTGTCCTTCAGTCCTGATCGGTATCTCGCCGAAAGGAACTCTTTAGGATTAGTCTTCGCCCGTCCTAAATTTAAGGACACACTACAGATATTTGCAAGGGCACAGCACATAAGCTGAAGCCAAGTCCTTCTGATCGGTCCCTGTTGGCCACTGACATTAGTCAGTTTTCAGTTCTTAACACACAGCAATGTTCCTCAAGTGTCTTGGTAAAGATGAGGATGTCATCCAGGTAGACACATACGACTCCTTCAGCAATCAAATCCCGAAAAATATCATTCATCATAGTCTGGAAGGTTGCTGAGCTGTTAGTGAGACCAAAAAACATGACTAAGGGTTCAAACAACCCTCTATTTGTTCGGAAGGCAGCCTTCCACTCATCCCCCTCTTTTATGCGAACATTGTTGTAGCCCCATCTAACATCAAGCTTTGTGAAATACCATGCCCCTTTCAATTGATTTACCAGCTCTACAATGAGTGGGAGTGGATATCGATTTTTTATGCTTTGGTCATTCAGTATACAGTAATCTTGGACAAGTCGAAGGGAGCCATCCTTCTTCTTGATGAAGAAAACTGGGGATGCCATGGGTGACTTAGAAGGATGTATCCGACCAGTTGCCAAGTTTTCAGCAATAAAGATATCCAGCTCTGTCTGCTCATTGAGGGACATAGGGTAGACCTTACAATTGGTTGATTTTGCATCAGGGATTAGTTCAATTGCATGGTCCCAATGTTTTCGATCTGGTAATGAATCAAATGACTCCTTAGAAAACACATCTTCAAAGGTGTGGAGATACTCTGGGATGACATCTCGGAAACCTTTTGGACTCAATGTGTTGAACCTTGCACTAGCCTCTGCTAATCGCTGAGACACTGTAGCAGATGCTTGAATCTGACTTGGAGTCAGTTCTGGGTGCAGCACTGTGACAAATACCCGATCTCCATCTTCAATCGAGTCATCTGTTTGGTCCTGCACCTCATCAGGCTGATCAGGTAGCAAGTCAGGAATTGGCTCTTCTATTTCCTCAGATGTGAAGATTGGGGCTGGGGCATCTCTGCAAGCTTGTAAACATCTGATCTCTTCACATGCCCGGAGGGTTGATATTTTACACTCTTTACAGTGTGGGTTGCAATGAGTCATCTTGACTTCTTGTGTCTGCCAATTTATCTCAGGATTGTGATCCTGAAGCCAGGTATAGCCAAGTAAAAGGGATCCCTTCCCAAGCTTGGTGACTGCAAATAATGCCTTCTCTGAGTGGTCCTTGTAATGGAGGACCAGTTCAGCAACTTCAGTGATTGAACCTGCTTCATTGGGTGTCCCATCTATATTGTACACATGGACTGGGTAAAGGAGTGATCATGTGGCAATTCCATTTTCATGCACATAGTCTCAGTCAATGAACAAACCAGTTGCACCGCAATCAACCAATGCACGAGTCGATTGGAGGAGACCAGTATCAGTTGTTTGGAGTTCAACCTTTAGGTGTAATGATTTGGCAGTTGCAGTTGAGGCAATAATGAAAGATTTTGGAAGACGGTGTTCCCAAACTGGTCTTCTACGATGTGAATGGACAGAAGGGGGCTTGGATGGAGTAGGTATGACTTGAATTCCAGTGCCCTCACTCAATGGAGGTTCAACTTCAGATGTATTAACTGTACATACATCATCAACTGAGAGGACACTGAATCTATTTGAAAGTGGCAGCGAGGGCATACCCTTCACTCGCTGCTGTCGGGAAAACCCAAAACAGGCTGTAGATCAGCCCCTCACGGAGAATCATCAGCTTCAGCCACCCTACTACAAGCAATTCGGACATCCGCTTCAGCAAGCAGGATATCCATAGCCATGTCCTGTCCTTCCTGATCAAGGCTAGTGAGTAGCAAACGGATCCTCTGCAGTTTACGAGGGCAGTCTCGACTAAAGTGACCCGGTTGACAACATTCGAAGCAGAGGGTCAAAGGAAGGCTGCAGCCTTTGGTTGCATCGATGTCCATCGCATCGATTGGTTTTGAGAAAGGTAGAGTCAGTGTAGGGTGTGGGGGAAGTGGGGGAACGACGTGAGGGAATATTGGGGGTTTCGGTGTGACCGGTCACATTGTGACACCTGCTGAATGAAAGATTTTGTTCACATTTCAGTTTCAGTCAAAGCGGGAAGTGGCGTCGTACCAGCCTTGCTCATTGTCATCATTCGGGGAGTTTTCCATCGTCACAACCTGGGTCTGGATACTCAGTAAGAGGCATGTCGATATTTCATCACGATAGCTAATGAGTCTTTGTAACCTGCAAGGTCAACGAGTTCTCGAAACTCATCAGTGTACTCATCGACCATTCTTCGGGCTTGATGGTATGTCGTTCCTTCTAATTTGATATGGGCCATAGCTGCTTCATCAGCTGGAAAGAATTCACACTCAAAGGTCTGCATGAAGGTCTCCCACGAAGGCATTGTCTCTCCTTGACTCCACAACTGATTCACAAAAAGGGTGGCTTGACCGGTCTTCATGAATGACACCACTGTAAGGGCAACCCTAATAGTGGATATCACACTAGTAGAGGAAATCCAAAGATATATATAAATGACTAAATACAAGATAACTATCTACTCACCTAGTAGAGGAAATCCAAAGAGAAAAGTCTAAGGAAACTCTACCAGGTGTGACACGTCAGCTATACAGCACACAGTGTATTTTCCCACGCATTAAGCGCCCTCTTACATCAGTTCAATGTACCCTATAAAGAATAAGGTGTCCTGTTATGGGGAGGTAATAAAATGGAATAGACAATAAGGCATAATCTGGGGGGTACTAATCTGGGGAAAATAAAGTGTGAATGACTTGTCCCCTTACAACCACCCACTGAACCTTCGTCTCATCCATCTGGAATTTCAACCCATTCATGCTGATGTACAACAGACATGAATTGTAGAAGGTACATCTGCCAGATCGATCACCATCATACACGTTTGGGAGTGGAACCTTCAGACCTGAGTTGGTTGAAATGGCAGAAGAGGTCAATGTAGGTAACACAGTCAGTTGTGGAGGATTCATTGGTGGTTGCGATTGTACGGTAAGTTGCTGGAGGATTTGTTGCAACAAGTCTGTGTTTTGTTTCTGGGAGGCTTGGAGTTCGTGAATGTCATTACTGTGCTGTTCCAGCACCTGGTGAGGATCAGTTATAGAAGCCAACATGATGGTAAAAGTGAGGGGTGAGAACCACATGCAAACTCGAATTAGAGATCTGTAGAGATGTCAAACTCGTGATATTGAATATAGCTTGAAAATCATGGTGGTAGTTCCAGTCACTCGATGAGAGACTTTTCTTCTGTAAGGGCAACTCTCTAGACCACACTAACTTGCACTATGACTGAGTTGGGGTACTAGCAGAGGAAATCCAAAGAGAGTTTATACCTGTCTAATTACATACCTGTAGAATACAATATTACTTACCTAGCAGAGGAAATCCGAAGAGAAAAGTCTAAGGAATCCTTGGCTAGCGGGTGACTAACTAAAGGTGCAGCGGAGTTTGAAAATGTGATAACAACAAGATGCCCCCCTCAGTCTTTACTTATGGAGCTATATTAAGGAGAGTCAGAAGTGAAATTGGAAAACTTAAGATTGTCCCCTGACAGAGTCCAACTGGAAGTCTGGGCTGGGAAATGGCTAGGGACATGTGAAGAAGTCAACTGTCAAAGGGCAGAGTCCGAAGGGTTCCGGGTCATAACAGGAGGTGTCTAGTCAAGGGCAGAATACCAAAATGGGATTTGAGTTGAAGGGTACTTGAGGGATGATGGTCAGGTTCCAGTGGATTCTGGATCTTGATACTAGTCTGGAAGATGGTTCAGAACCTGATATGATATCCAGGAAATAATCTGTGGAGTCTCTGGAAATGGATCTTCACACTACCAATCCATATTATGGATCTTACTCCAAAAGGATAGTCTACAGATGATTGATTGACTAACTTTGGTCAGATGCAGGATAAATATTAATATTTCCCCATTCTCCAGATTATCATCTGATGGACTGGTTCTGAATGAAATATTAATTTTATGTCAAATGAAATATTAATTTTATGTCAAATGAAATAAATATACATATCTGTATACTTGATTGAGTAAATAATTTTCAAAGTTTTTGGTTATGCTCCAAGTCAAAGGAATTTATGGGGGAGCTGGTGACCCAATAAGGGGATTTGGAAGTGTAAATAGTTAGGAAACTGATTAAAAATATACATAGGGATGATACTGAGTTAAGGAAAAATAAGAAATAGAATGTCTCCTTACAGAAACAAAGTGATACAGAGAATAGCAGAGAGCCATTGGAACAGAAATGGAGGAGTGTGGCTCAAAATGGAAATAACTTGAGTATGAGTTGTTGGTACACCATCATCAGGGATGCCAGTGTCAGAGGTACTGAATGGCAGGTTGCTGGAAAGATGAATACTCCAAGTGGGGTTCTGAAATGATGGTTCCTAACACCTCCATGGAAAGACATTACAGGGCTGACCCTCACTTCAAAGGGTAAATGAAGTTTAATCCTGAGCTTTTGGTTACATTGATTAAAAATAGGTGATTTGGAAGATTGGAAGGCTGTTTTGAGAGACTGGAGCAAATTATATGATTGGATGAGGTACAATACATTGTGATGACAATGTATCTTAACAATAATTAATGTCTGATTTTAAGGGTATTTCAATGCATATTGATGGTCTACAAGGCATCGAAATCCATCCTTGAATCTTTCAAGTGGCTTACAGCACCATTAATCGATCTTCCTTATCATAGTAGTTTCAGGTTATTTCACTGTGTGGGTGACTGCTGCCAGAACATATTGGTGGATGAGGCAGTGCACACCAGATTCTTTCTGTGGTAGATCATGAGCCAACTGTGATTGGAGAACCACATTAAGTTGAGATTATAAAATACTTGCTTCGAATTTTTCTTCAGACTCAGAAGAACAGATTTCTGCAAGGCAGGTGAATCCTGAAAGTTTGCATTAGTGGATTCTTTTGGCTTTCAAATTATGTAATGGTAATGCAATTTTTTATCTATTCCAAGCCCAAAAAGAACTTCCTGGCAGCTACTGATTTCAAAGTGATCTTATATTTTATCACAGCATAGGACCTTAGGACACTGACTGCTCCCAGGAATCCTTGGGACAAAGCAGTGAAAGCCTTTCAGAAAAGGCTTTTTGAACTTTCCAAAAAACCCAAGGAAAAGATAGAATTTTTTAATCCAGTTATTTTCCCTGTTTTGGAAAGCAGACTGTTCATAGCCAAGCACCCTTTTTATTACTGGCCAGATGGCAAGTTGTTTCCTACTCACATACCTGATAAGAACTACGCTTATGGGGTCACTCTTTTGAACACTCACCTCATAGATTGGCACCTCCTCAATAACTATTGAATATACATGAGAGTTTATTATGCAGGTAATAACTCAAACAACTTATAAAAGATCAATCGAGGGCAAGGTGCCACTGTTAGATTTAGTGACTTGGCAAGATATGTTGTGTAATATTGTGGGTCCATAGTCAACACCAGTGAATCTTCATCTCACTCATCTGTCCGTGTCCGTGTCTGAGCCTCCGCACTTTTAGTGTATTACATCCAGCCCCCCTCTTATCATTAACAGCAATTGTGTCAAATGAAATTTCCAGTACCCCTTTCCCTTAAACAGCAGTATGTGATGGGACTACAGTGCTCAGAATGCTGTGACTAAAAATAGGAAAACAATTCGATCTGAAGATTCGTCTCAGTTTTATGTGCGCACTTTCCCCGTTCCCAATCAATGTGAAAGCTGTAGTGGTCGTACGGAATAATTGATATATCCCCGCATCCGACTACTGTGGTACTAGCTGACTGCTCGAAATTAAAGTTACGGTGCCAGATGCCAAATGTAGCACTTCTGTGACGGCACAACAACATATATATATAAGAGGCGTCAACTTGCGGCCATCGAAGTCTGTTCTTCTCCTCTTCACACATCACATTGCTACTTTGAGAGAGTGTCTGCCATTAGTGATGAAGAACTGCTCCGTTTGTGGCATACGGGCGTACCATGCATGTTCTAGATGCACCAATGCTATGTACTGCAGTAGAGAACACCAAAAACAGGTCGGTGTGGTACCCTTTGGGCCAAGTTTTTCCGTTGACGAGCGTATTTTTACAATATAGGCATGGCCTGAGCATAAAATCGTCTGTCACGAGGCATTTCAAATTGGTATTTGGGCATCGGGACAGATCCAGACTGTAACACCCGTATTCGTTCCCGTTTCTTCGGGCAAAATAGAAACGCTCCCTCGCGATAAAATAGCTAAACTGATACCCTGCCCTATCCAATATCTCAAAATCATTATGTCACCCTTCTCTACGCTATTTGGCGCCGACCATCACATCGTCTGCGCTTTTAATGGTGGTCCACCATCGTCTGGAGCGTGGATGGGCTCTATCCCATTTTACAGCACACCGGGTGACCTGTGCTGTCACGCTGTACACATGACCCGCTCTTTGGTGCATTCATTTGGATCCCAGATCAACGGCAGCGCTGTCTTTTTCTATCTCAAACCTAAAAAGGATTTCTTGGCCGATGTCGATTTCAAAGCCGTGCAAGAGTTTATTTCAGAGTGGGATGAGACAGATGCGGATTGCTCACAGACAACGCTCAGAAGACTGGCGAAGGAATTCGAAACAAACCTAAGCAACTTATCCTCCTCCAAATCCGAAAACAGAGTGGACCGTTTTGACGTCTTCGTATTCCCTGCCTTGGAAGATAAACCTTTCATTGCAAGATACCCCTTCCGTTATATCCCTCCTGATGATCAAGAACCGCTCGGCGCCCATAGCCCCGTCACTGGATATATTCTCGGGGATGGTTTTCGTAGCAACGTCCCCATAATCGACCACAAAACAAGCAGTTATCACACAATTTTCTTCAGAGACGAGTTCATGAAGGATCACTCTCCTGTGAACCAGTCGATAGTTCAAGCAACGAAGGGAATGGCTACACACCCATGGGCGGGAAACATTATTGTCTCAAAGGCTGATATGCTTGGTGGGAATACTATGGACGTTCGTGCGAAGGATCTCAAGGCTATAATCAGCTATTTTGCTGCCTATGGGCAAATGTAACAGAGAATGCATACAAGTAAAGCACGACTCCTCTTCTGACTCTGCTTTTTTCAAGCCACATGTACAACTATTCATTCTACAGGGTTTTCACAAAATTATTTCCAATTGAAATTTAGGTGTGTCAATGATTAAGTAGATCAGGATTTACGACACAGGAATATATTTCATAAGCAGGTTGAGACGTATGCCTGCATGTGAAAAAAAGCTGGAATGATCGTAGAAACTCGAGAGATTGCGACCGGTCTACAAGAGTTGGACCATGGATGTATTATTTAGCAGATGCCAAGCATTTTCAAGGCAAGAAAACATTGATAATCAACTTCTTTATTCATGATTGGTGGTCGCGACAGTCTAAATACGACCAGTATCCGTCATACAGCCATTCCTCAAACAATACTCATTCCCACTGTTAGTGTCCAGCACAAGTGATATGAGTAATTCCTCAACCAAAAGAATCGAGTTTGCAGTTCATATTATTATGTTTTCATGAGTCATTTCCTAAAGCTCGCAAAAAATCCCTTGGTTTACTTATACAGTACATTTTTGATATAATTCCTGAACCCGACCACCGAAGTATTAGTTTACCGCCCGAAATTAGAGTTACGTGGCACTCCTGTGACGGCACAACGATAACATACAGAGGCGCCAACTGCGTCGGTGACTTAGGTCGCATCTTCTCTTCACACACCATAGTAGCGAGAGTTTGCCGGTGGTATTTACGGGGACTAGTCATGAAGGGGTATGGCGTTGGTGGCACGCAGGCTTCCATAGGTGTTCTCGGTGCGCCGGTATTTTGTACTGCGGGAGAGAACAGGTCGGCGTGGCTTTTTTTGTCAGGTTTTCAGACCGACCTGTTTCTTACGGCGCAAAGGCCTCTCCGGGGCGTAAGGTACCTCCCCACGGGCACTTTCGGTGCGGTGTTTTGACTTCGCGGCAGGCGGGGCCGAACCATAGCTCCTTCGCCCTACACGAGAGTGATCCAACATTAATGGCACATGCGATGTGGTGCCGGTGGTCGGCGCTGGATGATGTGAGAAGTGGGAATAATAATCTCGAGATGTTGAGCTATTAGTTTGGATACGTTATCGTGATAGAGTTTCTCGTCCGAGGTAAATTTTGGGGCTGTGCAGACGTTCGTTTCACCGTGCGGTACCTATGGTGCCGATTTCTCTCCAGAAACCCCAAAGAGATTGGCAAATGAGTTTGAAGAAAATGCTGTATCTCTATCCTCCAACTGTGAGGGCAGGCTGGTCAGTTTCGACATTAACCTTTACCCTGCCTTGGAAGAGAAACCGGTTATTATGAAACACCTATTTCGAAGATCTAATGAATATCCATCGTATTTGCATACTGGTCAGGAATAGTATACCCTTGGAAATACCCGCATACAACAGGTTTCGATATTTAAACCAGATATCTCGGTTTGTTACCATGCGGACATGAGGGAGACCTTCATATATTCAATGGCTCTCCTCTTAACCTCTTAACCATCTCATAATTCAAGCAACCATGGGCAAGCGTCATGCCAATGGTCTGGAAACCTTTTAGCTTCTAAAACAAAATTAATTGGTTTAATGTCGCTATGGATGTTAATTAACGCGAAAGAAATGAAGGCTGTCGTCGATTATTTTATTGAAGATGGACAAGAATTTCTTTAACATGGCTGCGTAGTTAGCATGAGTCATAGTTTTGGTCAATTTGATCTTTTCAGTTGACATGTTCTATACATTCCTGGAGCAATTGACAACCAGAGAGGCTATACGGTTCATCAAGCGTAAGGGTTTGGGTATGTCTAGGGGGATTGCACCTTGTATATAGATAGTACCTACATGTAGAGTAAGCTACGATTTTGGCCAGTAAATAGGGACATTGGAAAGGTAGTGTGTCTAAAGGCATTGGCGAGCATTCTTAGATATAGACAATATACACAGCATATCTACTGATGGAATCCCACTGCCTGACTCGGATATTCTTGACAATTTTGCTGTATTTAGTTGGGAGCCAGAAGCTATCCGGGCTGGCCGCTAACCAGAGAGTGACTTTTAATCTACCAGTATTACTATTGGTAAATAAACAATGGCACATGACCCGGAATATCGACTACTTCAATGAACTACAACCACATGCCATAGAGCCTTGATTAAATCTGCCAGCCTCAGACGCAACAAACAAGTTCGCCGCAGATCATTGTAAACCACCCATCCTCTCGTGCTCCCCATTCACGCCAGGCTTTGGAAATGTTCGTCAGCTCTTCCTCATCAGCGTGACCACCCGTCAACGCGGTCTTTGCAACAAAGAACTCACAATTCTGTCGGCCCACATCTCACTCCACCATGTCTTCTCCTCCGGGGTATTGTAACACCAGGTACTTGCCATTGCCTTGACATTTGACTTGGAGAATCCAGCTTTTCTCGCCCATGCATGCATCTGGCGTCCAGCATCTGGTTCACCACCCACGGAACGCGCAACATGAACGTAATGGTTCTTCCATTGCTGCAGGCCTTCGACCTCAGGGAACCATATTATTGAAGAATAATCTGCATCACGAACGGCAACATATCCCCCCCTGGTTTCGTGACACGGCGCATCTCCCGCAATGCCTATACGGGATCGTGAACATGCTGCAATACTTGATGGGCGTGTACAATATCAAATGTACCATCATGGTATTCCAGGGCATGTACGTTTCCAACTGCGAATTCAGTGTTTTCAAGGGCGCGTTTGGAGGCTGTGCTCCGTGCTTGCTGCAAGATATCTGGTGCATGCTCAAGACCGAGTACTTTTCCCTGTGGAACGAGGGCGGCGGCGGCGGCGGCGAAGTCGGCAGTTATAGTCCCAGGTCCGCATCCAACATCGAGGATGTACATGCTTGGGTTAATATAATCTAGCATGTATGCGGCAGAATTCTTGGCAGTCCTCCACGTGTGCGAGCGGAGAACCGACTCGTGGTGACCGTGGATATATTGGGTGGTTGTTTGTGACATAACACTTGCTAGTGAGGTATAATGGCAGCTGGTGGCATTGTCAGTATTTAGTTATTATTTTTCAAAAACATACTCAAGTGTGAAATCCATGTGGAATACTTACATATTTTGCGGCCTGGATGATGAATACTTTTCTGGATTGACATCGACGTGTTTATGGGCTGGGGGGACAAGACATGGATACACTAGATACATCGCAGGTAGAGTAGGCTCACCCCCAGGTCAGGTCTTACTATTTCCTTCACAAAATGATTTTTACTACACATATACAAGTTTGCGTGTTATATATGTGACTCTGAATTATGATCAGCATGACTCGAGTGGTGTGAATTGGTCCAGCGCCCCCTTATGTAATAGTTCGGGATGGTTCGATTGTGTGGCCATGGGAAAGTGCCGCGCAGGGTGCCGCGAATATCTCAAAATGCCCTCAAAAACTCATTTAACTAGCATAAATAGATATAAATTTCCATCTATTCTTCATAATATATCAATATGTGTACTGGGGGCCTGCTAATTTACTTTAAGAGTTAGTTTTAATGTTTAAAATGGTGTATTAGGCCCTTTTCTCATAGCATATCATTTAACATGATATTTTGAGTATTACCTTTCAAAATAGGACTCTGTTTTAGTTTAAAACCAAAATATGCGTTCGAAGCAATTGTCATGCAGTCAAATTTAATTTGGACTTAAATGTGGGGTTTGTCTCAATCATGGATCGTCTTAATAAAATACTATTAGATTCAACGTGTATCATTAGCCCCTCTCTGGAACTATTAAGTATCCTTCTCATCGTACTTACTATTTTTTCCATTTTTAAATCCCCAAACTGCCATTATTATGAGGAATGGGCAGACCTTAGTTCCCAAATCACGCTTAGTTCCCGACTCACCTTATTCCCTGGTTCTACAGAACAATACATGTTTAGAAATTCTTTATAAAAGGCTTCATTTTTGGACTTAGTGATGATTGATACATATCACAAGAAAATGACATGTTGGCTTTGACAACATCAGGAAAGTGGGAAGATCAGTAATTATGCCATCTATATTGTCTAGAGCCATCTAGGAGAGCTAACTAGCTCGGCTAGACACAGCTAGACACACTACTTTCGCGAGATCCCTATTTACTAGTCGGTATAAAAACTTACTATAGATCTAGGGAGTCTAGGGAGTTTGGGGAGGCTAGGGAGTTTAAGGAGGCTAGGGAGTTTAGGGAGGCTAGGGAGTCTACATGGTGTAGTCATTCCCAAATCCCTGATGAAGGGGACTTTCCCACGTGATGTACCAAACAGCGTATGTTGACTTTTCTGGGATTTGGGATAGTGAAGGGATTACGAGCATTGGGGTTCGGGTCGTCGCTGTCGAAAATCACCACAGAGTTTGGGTTATATAAGGTCTCTTTGTATTTGTTTAGTCTTTGTCTGTTTACAACGAGTACCGTCCTCACTCAGACAAGCGGGAAGTTGTCTAGGAATAACACCAGAGAAGTTTCAACAGTATGATGAATAGGTATTACAAGCAATGTGCAGAAGGAGGCGCAGGTTTGATTGTCACAGAAGCCACTAGATCTGGTTACGCATCAAGGGCGAGTCCCATGCTTGATATTAGAGATCCCTACTCTTGATGTTAGGTTTTGCGGGGCTAATAACCTGTAGAAGTTTCACACTGAGTGATATAGTGATATACCCTTCATTGAGAGGATACGTGCTCGTTCGTTATACTATATTGTGTGGCTCGCGCGACTTGAACTATACGGCTCTCCTGAATTCACTGTGTTCAAGTTTACCAGAGGTAGCTGATGTACTAATGCTTCTACTTCAACAAAACGGACATCGCATATCAGGTTCATACAAAATCTTAGGCGACGTTACTCTCCATTATTCATATTATTAGCAACTCACCCTGTCAGGGCCTGCATTGAAAAAAATCCTTATTGATATTCTGTTTCCAGGATCCTGGCTTTTGTGTGTTGTGACCTCGGAGATATAGAACAAGTATAGGGAGGAGGATGTCTTTGAAAGAGGAGAATGTGGATGTTCTAGCATTGCTTTGGTGTCTGTATAGTTTTACTCACAAGAGAACAGGTCCCTCTGCAACCGGAATAGTCGCGTAGCTGATGTCAACATTTTTACCTTCACTATCCTTTGGAGGGGCGAAATTAAAAACAGCAAGGAGACTTGCAATCGACATCCAGAGTGACGTATAAGCGACTTCCTGACCCGGACAGACGCTGCATCACGAGCAACATGGTTGGTATATGAGCGCATATTATAGCTGAAAATACCCATACCGTCTTCCAAACCCAAAAGGGCCTCGAGTAGCTGGATCTGCTTCTGGGTTCTTGTCCACACTGACTAGGAATCGCTCTGGGCGAAATGTGAACGGGTCGCTGTATACTGTCTCGTCACGCAACATCGCCCATACATTTGTTAAAATGATGCTTTCTTTAGGAATTCTATACCCTCGATACTCGTCCTCTTCAGTTGTAGCATGAGGGAGTCCAGTCCCCGTGACAGGAATCCACCGCAATGATTCTTTTAATAGAGCATCAATGTAAGGCAGGTGGGGACGATCGTCGAACGAGGGCAAGCGGAAACTGATGTTGTCCGGGGAGCCTAGTACCGTGTCGAGCTCTTTATGGGCACGATGTTGGACATCCGGATTAAGGACAAGTGCGAGGATGCAGGATTTCAAAGGGATCACGGTAGTATCTGATCCTGCTGAGAATATTGTTAGCAAGGATCTCGTCAATAAGCTACTTAAAATATAGAGAAGAGATCCCGGAACATACCACCATATATTGAAGCGGCAATTTTTGTTATGTCGTACAGTAATCCCGAGTCGGACATCTCACCAAGGTCGCCAAGTGCGTCACCCACGAAACAAGCTGAGGCTTTCCCGACGGCCTGTAAGGTATGGGTCATCAAACTATCCAGATTTATTCCGGGATACTTACTAGCCATCTCCTGTAAGTTTCAAAAGGTACACGAGCTAACTTTTCGTTAATTTCCCTCGCCTCCTTAGCATATCCCTTAAATTTGTTCCCAGGAAACCACGACGGAATGTATTTCACTTTGATAAAGGTATCTCAGTCCCCTCTAAGTATTCTTCAATTAACTTACTCCATGGTATGATATTTACCAGAAACTTTGTAGGGTTCATTCCTAGCGCCACTTTTGTTGCAAATTGCTCGGCGAATTGTACATGGGGGTCATTTTTCGGTTGCACGTCAAAGCCATATACCATTCCTAGGAGCACGTTTCCTATCATATGGTGTATACTCACGTCTAACTCCGCCGGAGAGCGTAGTAGCGACCGGAGGAGTGTGTGTGTAGACGACACCTGTCTTGACGAATAGGACGCCTTTACCGTTGGAGAATTGATATGCTGCGCAAAAAGACGGCGGTATCTTTTCCAGCTTGAACTGTATCGTTTCATAGCAAACGACCAATCCAGATCCATGCTGTGGATGTATTGGCCATCATCCGACACTGTAGAATAAATCGTGTATCCACTTACAGATCTGGATCATGAATCATAGGCATGTATGGTCTGTCGGAATAGATGGCTGAACGTCGTTCTAATAGATCGTTCGCGACGTCGACAGAATTAATGATAATAATGTGCTTCCCAAGCACCTCCATATGGACGATGTCTCCGTATTTCTCTCGCCACTCTGTGTAAATCTCATACTCTCGAGATCTTGGCATATTGAACAAATTTCCTAGTAGTGGTAGCGGTTTGGGTCCGGGGGGTAGAGGCAGTCGTTTAGACAGAAAGATACATCGAGTCCACACACTGACCACTGCGATGACGCCAATGAGTAAGGCAGTGCCAGGGACAGAAGGCGTCCAGTCAGCATATACATTGTAGAATTTGCCGTCGTTCCCCATTGCCTTAGTGTGTTAGAGCAGTGTGGAAAGATAGCTCCGGTCCGTGAGGGCCATGGGAAAGTGCCGCGCGCTGCCGCGCAAGTGCCGCGACACCTCAAAATGCCCTCAAATACACATTTAACTAGCATAAAATAAATATAGTTTTGTATATATTCTTCATAATATATCATATGTCTACTGGGGCTCTGCTAATTTACTTTAAGACTGGGTTTTAATGTTTAAAATTGTGAATTAGCCACTTTTTTAAGAGTATATATCATTTAAAATGGTATTTTGAGTATTAACATTCAAAATATAGCTATGTTTTAGTTTGAAGCCAAAATGTATATTCGCGGCAATTGTCCACTTTTCGCGGCACCCCTCACAGCAGTGCGCGGCACCTACACAGTGAGATTCAATGTCGGAGTTTGAAAAACTTCCGAGCCTCAACAGTCAATATTTGCAAGTCCTGACCCAAAGCACACTATATCATTTGGTGACACTCTGATCAGCTTTTCTACTATCCACTGTTATTGAGCATTGTTTCTTTCCAGTTATTCAACACTTCTGTAAGGGTTTGGGAATCTCTTACTTTGGAAAGGTACTATCCTTCCTCTTAGATAGTTGTCTCTTTTTCTTATTTTTTATAGCTTGCTCTTTGATTAGGTTAGGAGTACCTGGCTGATAGATTAAGACAGTGAGAAGTTACCTCTTTCACTTATACAGTGTGAGTGGCTTCCACTCTAGACTCTAAGGTGTAGGTTTAGTGTTTATCTGTTTTGGTCACTCCCACAGCAACAGATTATATTATACAAGTCAGGGAAATATATATACAATACACTGCTTACTGGACTTCCTGAAATTTACAGTATTCAGTTATTCCTCTTACATATTTCTCTAATAATATATCATCATAACATTTTTTTGAACTGATTCTCATGTATTATTTATATAGTTTCTGTTCCATCATTTTCACAAACTATTTGGATTTCATTCTAGGCCTGATATTGTCAATACCAAAGACAATAAACCAAAAATATCTATTCCTGGAAAAGGTATGCCAAGTTTCCCTTAGTGATGTCTTTATTTTACAAATTATATACATACTGTATGTAGTTGTTGGACTGTACCATCATGGACCTTATCCACCTAGGATGTTACCTGGTTATGACCTGGATGGTATGTACAAGATTCAAAAGCAATTAAAACATAGTTGTGACTGTGGATGGAATTTACATCATGTGACATGCAATGTACTGTCCACACTTATTCATTATAAAAATGGGACTATGTATCACAATAGTGGGACACACCCCCACCAATGACCCACTCATAAACTCCATCTTCTTCCCAATGAACAATCTCACTCCACAAAATATTTCAGGAACATCCAAAAATGGGCTCACTACAATTAGCTGTTGGCATTCCTGGATTTTCTGGTCCAGGTACATCTGTCACAGAGATATCCCCAGTTCTATTAAATGTTGATCGTATTCTGTATGAGAAAAAAATTGTTCACAAGAGAAATAAGATTATTGGAGGGACTACAGAATCAGACTTGGAACAGTTGGCTGAGTTTGGATCTCATTATCTCAAGGATTTACCAATGACTACATTCACTGTGATGAATGTCATAATTGGTCTCATATTGCTTGCCAACGTGAAGGAAGAGCTAGTAGTAACCTTGGAAATAAGCCATTCATTTGTGATGAATGTGATATGGTTCAGATTCAACTGGCATTGCGACCTCAATCAGAATGGTATGTGAACTTGTTTGATATTTGGATAACCTCTTACAGTTGTGTTTTAAATAGCTCAACAGCTCAACAGCTAAATAATTATGCTACTCAACCTTTGCACAAGTGCCTCTTGTAAGTTTCCAAATCCAAATTCACCTTCAATTGTCTTAGTGTATATTAATCACATGTAGACCTGGTTTGGGTGCCCTTGTCCAAAATGGGAAGTATTACTATCCTGTGCAGCTAATTCAACTTGATCATGATTCTGATCCCAAAAGATGGCATGTAAAATGGTGGCGACACAATCACTATCATAATTTATCTTCAACAGAGTCATGGATTCCAGAACATGATGTTATTGACTCCTTGTGGAGGGACCAGAAGTACAGATGGAAAATTAGAGTAAGCTATTTGAAGGTATTTGTAGTTATTAACATAACTGAAGTTTGACTTTATAGTTGGGAAAATGGGATTTGGTGTGCTCATTATCACAGGAGGATGACAAGATCTTAGATTACCTTCATTATCCCTCATCTCTAATATTTGATGCTCTTCTAAAACCTCATCTTCCATTACTTAACAAGCTGGTGAAGACACCAAAACAAGTTAGAAGGGAAGAATGTCCTGCCTTGGATTACCTGTACACTGGGAAGGCTATTTCAGAGTTGAAGGCTGAATCCACTTACCTTAAAAACCATCTTATATTGTTTTCTGGAAATCTCTCCTCCATACAAATTGCCATGACACATTATTGGCTGCATATGAACCTAGACTCTGGTACAAGGAACAAGGATAAATGGATCCAAAGAGTACCTGCAGCCCATGCAATGACTCTTCTTATCCTCAAACAGTCCTACACCCAATTATCCCCTGATAACCCACCTTTTGAGGATCTTCCTAAACATACACAACTATTTCAAGACCTACTGAAGCACTCATGGTATATACAGCATAGCCAGGGACCACCTTTCCCTGCTATAGATGTTGACAAAGAGGCCATTAAATTACTTGAACATGAAATGTCTGAGACTTCAAAAGCAGCAGGGTGTTAAGGGTGCGTACATGGAGGGTTTCCAGAGAAACCTTCGGGAAATCTGGTAGGACTTGGCTTCAGCTTATAGGCTGCACCCTTGCGAGATCGTCTTGTCCAACTTCAAATGGGTGGATGGGAATCCTGGGGAGTCCGGGCGGGCTTCATGGTTGAGAGGTTGGAGAGTCGAGATAGATAAGTTGGAGGTTGAGTGATAGATGCCATGGGCTCCGACTAGTGAGAGCAGTGTAATTCAAAGAGGAATTTAGAGCGGAAAATATACTAAGATTACTGGGGAGAATCTAAGCTGATTTTCTGACTGGATTGTATGTACAATATCTGCCAGACTATATAGACTGTGGAATGAATAACATACCAAATCCAGTAATAATGAAAATGAAACTAACAAACATAAAATGAGATAAGTAAACACCAAACTTGGTGTTAGGAATGGGAGGGAACGGAGCAGAGTCCAAATTGTGACAGGTCATAAAACCATAATGGGAATGGAGCGGGAGCGGAGTCCAAATTGTGACAGGGCATTTGACCATAATGGGAATGGGGCTCAGTTAGAGGGATGATGGGTTTTCCGAGTGGGGTCCGGTGACTGATGCGTGGGACAGAGTTGGACATAGACAGGGACAGAGTCCGGCGGGTATTCTGGTGACTGATACATGAAGTAATGAAAGTCGAGCATGGACAAGTCTGATGTACAGAGTCTGGTGGGAATTCTGGTAAACTGACAATTGGTGCGTATAGGGTGCAGGTGCATATAAGTTAGTGCCTGGAGTCCGGCAGGAATTCCGGTCATAACACATGCCTGCCAGCTTTCAACAAGGGGAATTGGATGCAGGTAATTATCAGAATAAATGGAGTCCATATCCGTTTGTTCCCTACTCTTGGAATGAATGTGATATTCCTGAACCAGAGGAGACTGAATATCAGGTATTTTACATCAATTTCAAAATCTGATATAGATTACTACTCATACTTTGATATAGCATGGGCCAGAATGTAGTGAAGGCAGTGAACCTGTTATGACCCTGTCACAACCCAACGGTCCCCGAAGTTATCGCCTCCTATTGATGATTCAAGTCATAGTTCAAGTCCTCACATTGGAAACCGTCAGGTTCTCGATGCTGACATACGCCTTCACGGTGATCAAACTCCATTTACACCCCCGTCAAAATATACTTGTACTATCTGGTTAAACTCTGATACGTCCCTTTTATTATGATGATCCATTCTACTCTATGTTTCACATATGTCTATATATACTTGTAACCCTCGGACTATTTCCTTTTCTTGTAATTCCGCTCTCGGTTATCTCACGGCCTCCGAACTAATCATAACCTTCCCATTCCTAGTCAAGCTTATGTATTTGTCAATACTGTTTTCCACTCTTCTCCTAGTTAGTGTTTCCTAGATGCCGAATACTTGTATATGAACCCATTGTAGTTGTAGTTACTAGGCAAGCAGAATATTGACTCAGAATACCCTCTTACACCTCCAGAAGTCTCATACTAAGTACTCCACTATCCGCCTTTGTGTGCGCTTGCTCACCCTCAGTCCCCGACCCCTTGGCCCGACACTCGACTTATCCTTTGTTTCCAATCAGTAGTTTTGCCAAGAGGTATTCATTAGGACTAGTCTTCGCCTGCCCAAAATTTAAGGACACCCGACGGATAACTGCGAGGGCGCAGCACATAAGCTAAAGCCAAGTCCTTCCGATCGGTCCCCGTTGGCCCACCGACATTAGTCAGTTTTCAGTTCTTAACAGAACCAGACACTCAAGAATCCCATATTTTCCCTCTAAATAGACCAAAACCCTGACCAGCTCTGAAGCACAAAGCAGAGGAAGTGTGTGAGGAAGCTTTGTTTGAGAAGCAATCTGAAAGAATACTCAGAAAACAACCCAGGTTGAATTATAAAGAGACTTGAAGGTATAAAATATTTTAATGCAAATAAACAGAGTTTCTGTATATATAATTTGTATTTGAAGAGTATTTCACACATAGTATTCGACATTTTTTGGAGCCTCTGTCATCCATAAGTTAAGTTATTATTCAATATGCCAAAATAGAAAGGGAATGGTAGTTTTTCTGTAGAGAAGTAAGTTTAAATGCAATGTGATGTAACACCATATTCAGATTGGATTGCAAATACTATTTCTACATATATGTGTATATAGACAGAGGAGTTATTTTAATATGTAAGAGGTTATCCAAATATCAAACCAAGTTCACATACAGTTCTGATTGAGGTCACAATGACAGTTGAATCTGAATCATATCATATTCATCACAAATGAATGGCTTATTTTCAAGGTTACTAACCCTTCCTTCATGTTGACAACCAATATAGACCAATTATGATATTGATCATAGTGAATATAGTCATTGGTAAACCCCTGAGCTGCCTCCTCATTGTTATCACCAGTGCATCTACAGTGACATGAGATTGGAAATAGTGGAGTCCATATTCTTTCATTCCTTACTCTTGGAATGAATATGATATTCCTGAACCAGAAGAGACTGAATATTAGGTATTTCACTATCAATTTCAAAATCTGATACTTATACTTTCATGTATGTAATATGGGTTTAGTGAATGCAGTGAACCAGACACTCAAGAATCTCACATTTGCCTCTAAATAGACCAAAATTCTGATTAGCTCAGAAGTACAGAGCAGAGTGAATGGGTGAGGAAGTGTTAAGAACTGAAAACTAACTAAAGTTGGTTGGCCGACAGGGACCGATCAGAAGGACTTGGCTTCAGCTTATGTGCTGTGCCCCCACAAATATCTGTTAAGTGTCCTTAAATTTTGGACGGGCGAAGACTAATCCTAACAAGTTCCTTTCGGTGTAATACTGATCGGGACCGAAGGTTAAGTTGAGTGTCGGGCCAAGGGGTCAGGGACCGAGAGTGAGCGAGCGCATGCAAAGGTGGAAGACGGAATTCTTAGTATGAGACTTCTGGAGGCGTAAGAGGGTATTCTGAGTCGGTATTCTGATTGCCTAGTGACTACAACTACAGCGGGTTTATATACAAGTAACAGGTGTCTAGAAAATACTAACTGGGAGAAGAGCGGAACACGGTATTGACAAATAAACTTGACTAGGAATGGGAGGTTACTATTAGTTCGGAGGCCGTGAAATAACCGAGAGCAGAATTACGAAGAAAGGAAATAGTTCGAGGGTTACAATATATATAGACATATGTGAAACATAGGAAAGAGCGGATCATCATAATAAAAGGGACGTATCAGAGTTTAACCAGATAGTTCGAGTATATTTTGACATGGGTGTAAATGGAGTTTGATCACTGCAAAAGCATATGTCAGCATCGGGGGCCAATGGTTTCTGATGTGATGACTTGAACGGTAACTTGAATCGTCGAATAGGTGGTGATAACCTCGGGGACCGATAGGGCTGCGACACGGTCATAACAGGAAGCTATGTTTCAGAGGCAGCCTAAAAGAATACTCAGAAAATGACCCAGGGTGAATTATGAAAAGACATAGAGGTATGGTAAATCCTAACCCTGACCCTAACCCTAACCCCTAATAACAAAGTTTAATGTAGATAATATTCACTTTTAAGAGCATATAACATAATATAAAGCATTTCACACATAGTATTTGACGTTTTTTAGAGCCTCTCATCCACAAGTACAGTTGTTTCAGTGTCGTGGCAGTTACCTTCCTAATTAGGAAGTGCTGCGCAGGTCGCGGCAGTCAGCCTAATTAGGAAGGACAACTGCCATGACTTGCATGGCTTCCTACTTAGGAAGGTAACTGCTGCAACATGCAATTTTTTCATGTAAACCTAGAACCCATGTCATTTAGAAGTTATATTTTATTATTTAAGACTTTAATAAGTTAATTTGAGAATTAGTACCACTCAAGGAAGGGCTAAAACTAAGTATGTGCCAATTAAAGTGGTGCACAAGGTATATTTCAGCAGGAAAATGTATACTAGATGTAACAGTGCTCATGTTTTGATGATATAATGTCAAATATAATTTTATTTTGGTAATTTTCAATACAAAATTGATGAAGTATCTACTGATTTTGAAAAAAGAAACATGTCGCAGCACTTGCGCAGCAGTGCGACACCCTGCGCGGCAGCATGACACCCTGCGCGGCAGCGTGACACCCTGCGCGGCAGCGTGACACCCTGCGCGGCAGCATGACACCCTGCGCGGCAGCTTGACACCCTGCGCGGCAGCTTGACACCCTGCGCGGCAGCATGACACCCTGCGTGGCAGCATGACACCCTGCGCGGCAGCATGACACCCTGCGCGGCAGCATGACACCCTGCGCGGCAGCATGACACCCTGCGCGGCAGCATGACACCCTGCGCGGCAGCATGACACCCTGCGCGGCAGCATGACACCCTGCGCGGCAGCATGACACCCTGCACGGCAGCATGACACCCTGCACGGCAGCATGACACCCTGCACGGCAGCATGACACCCTGCACGGCAGCATGACACCCTGCACGGCAGCATGACACCCTGCACGGCAGCATGACACCCTGCACGGCAGCATGACACCCTGCACGGCACTTTCCTATAGCCCGGTCCATGAGAACCGCCCCCGGCTGTACAAATCAATGATCCCAGGACCTCCGGTACCGAAAATGTAGGTTGGGCACCAGTCAATTAAGGCAAAGGACCGTGAAAGTGTGGCAATTTGTAACAGTGTCGTTTTTCAATTTTATCAGCCGCAGATCACACTGCTGGGGTGAACTATTTTTGTGTACCACAAAATCCATCCCAAGGAGATGAACTTTAAGCAATATTTTTTGGTACCAAATCTTACTTAAATATAGAATTAAAGGTAACCTTTTGGTTGAATTTAGTTTGTCAGCAAATATCTAATATTGTGCATGCCAAAATATATCCAAAAATGACCTTTCATCGGCAGTGTGACCACATAAAATGAGACATTTAAGGCAATATTAAAAGGAAATAATAGTTGAACAATTAGATGAACTTTTGTAAGGCCCAAAAGTATGACATTTTATTTTTCTGACTTTTTCAGTCAGTACTTAAATCCCATTTCTAACTTAGGTGTCATTTTGAAGATGGGTCATTGTCACAACAGGACACCTTTAAGAGTGAAATTTAAGTACAGTATAGGATTGCTCCTTGTACATGCAGAAACACAGAGGCCAAGTTATGAATTCTTAGATCTTGAATGTCAATAATGCTACATTTCATCTCAACTCTTCTGGAGTTGTGATTATTGATGAAGATGTTATTCTCACACTTACTGCTGAATTACAAGTTCTATTCAATATTTATCATCACTGTTATGACCCGTGCACTTGGCACACCGTCAGCCCTGATCGGAGCTCACACAAACCTCCAATCGCTCACAAACCGTCAGTAAACTGACTAACCCCATTTAGCACATCCATTGTTCCAGATTGGTATTTTCTGTCTGCCCTTTCTATATAACCAGTTTATGCCTCTTTCCACTTCCGTAGTAGTCTACGTCCAGATTTGTAATGTTCCGTCTATCGGTCTCCATCCTCGCATCACTCTATATGTAGCTCTGCCTTCTCCATTAGTATTTTCCTTTGTTCTGTTTTCATTTGGATAAGCGCCGGACTTCCATATATATGCCACTCATGTATTATAGTATTAGGACAATCAGAATATCAACTCAGAACACTTGTATACCTCTCTCATAGTCCCACTCTAGTATTCCACTCCTGCCTTGCTTGCACTCGTACACTCTCAGTCTCTGACCTTGCAACCCACTACTGTCCTTTGGCTTCCAATCGGTGACTTACCAAGAGGACTATTCGATCAGATTGGTTTTCTGCCCACCTGAAATTTAAGGACATCCAACAGTAACTTGCAAGGGTGCAGCACATAACCTGAAGCCAAGTCCTTCTGTTTGGTCCCCATCAGTCTTCCAACATCAGTCAGTTTTTCTGTTCTTAACAATCACTTTCAATAATCCTCTGACCAATCAGCTTACTCTTCCAAATATTATCACTTGTCTTTTGAATGAGAAAGTGCAACATAATCATCACATCTTATATGAAACTGATGAAGCTTTCAATGTATGAATTGTCATGTAAGAGTAATATCTGCTGGAGGTGCAGATAGACACTAGAGTGAAGAGGATGGTCAACTTCTTGAATATACAAAATTTTACTAAAAAAACCTTTTTTAAGTGAGAATATTCCTTTTGGCTATAACTATATATTCTATGAGCTTATACTGTATTTCATTACCCAAAATTTTATCTTTAAGACATGTGTGCCCTTTTAAAATATGCACAAATGTCATAGTTAAACAAGATTATGTATTTGGGTTATGACCATGACATTTATGCATATTTAAAAGGGTATACAAGTCTTAAATAAAAGCTTTTGGGGTAATACAATATAAACTCCTAAAACATGTGATCATAGCCTGAAGAAATTGTCTCACTTAAAAATATGAAAACTTTTTCATAAAATATTGTATATTCAATAAATTGTGACTATCCTCCTAACAAGTGGTGGGAGTTGATAGGATTATAGTATAGGACAGATGGGTTGGGGTCCTATCAGTTCCCAGGCATGGGTCTTAACAACCCAGGAGTAAGTATGTATTCACACCAGGTGCAAAGGCTGATGTCTTTTAAGCTCAATAAATTCAAAATGTGTATAAAAGTATATAATTGTGAATAATAAATGGTACTTAATCATTGTAAAATGAGTTTCTCTAGGCCAGATCAATTCCTCTGATAAATTGTCAATGCAGAGCAAATTGTGGGGGCTTGCCCCCCGGTCCGGCCTTGATCTAAACATTGCCGCAAAAGGGGAGGTTGCTTATGTAAGGGGGTGCTGGATTTGCGGTGCCTCTATCTTAGGGTCGGAATAGTCTCCTCTTGAAGAAACCTCCGGTTTAGTACCGTACGATACCTGACCGCCAAGTCTTCAACGTGCGGTGCATATACCAACGAATGGGGCAAAAGCGCCGAGAACCCCTCTCGAATTCCTCTCGAAATTGCTAAAGAACTTGCTGCTGTGCGTCGGCCCGGATCCGAGTTGTCTGGGTGTGAAGCTCATTGGACTAGGGGGATACAATGGTATGGGTATGTCGTTACAGGATATTCTGGCAATATATAGCTATGCGACTCAAGCTCTGGACAATATGAAAATTGGATACGTGACACTTGTGCGGTGCGTCCCTGCGTATGATTTGTCGTATGGAGCAGGTGAGCGGGTCGATGTGTCTTGGATGTATCTCCCCGGCTATACCGGTTCCTTGAATCAGCTCATCTGAACTTTTGTCGCAGGCAAGCAAAACCGCTGGCAAAGCCGCGCAGCATGACGATAGTCCTAAAGTTCTACGTCCCCTTCTTTAAAAACTCCTAAGCCTTTCTTGAACGGCGGATTGTCCTCACTGACAAGCGAAGCGGACGAGCCCATTAAGAAAGGAAGCATCGACGCTGCCCTGTTTGATTCCTCGTGGATTGCACATCCGGACACTCACATGCAACGCCGCATAGACTCGGAGCAGGGAAAGACCACTCGATGCAGCAGTGAATGCTGGCGTGTTGTATCATCAAGCTGGGGCGGGCATGTCGGTGTCGGTGAGGTACACAGACTATCCTACTGCGATATGAAGAACCTTGTGAGTACACTATCGGATGAGGCATGTGATTATCAAGCTGGGGCGGACATGTCGGTGTCGGTGAGGTACACAAATTATCCTACTGCGGCATGAAGAACCTTGTGAGTACACTATTAGATTAGAGATGAGACATGTATTAGTTTCCTGATAACATCGCACAAGTGATGCAGGAATACATACGGTTGCCCTTTCATGAGCAACTATGTACATGCGAATACAGATTGTTGATCGGCTCTCACAAGTTTCGAGTGCTCTGCTGCGACGGCCTAAATTCGATGATTCAACTCTATACTATGTTTGCAGTACACCTTGGTTGACATTGCTTTCCCGTCCATATTAAGTATGGCTAGTTTACAAACCACTTAAAGCCTAATAATTTAATCTGTGAACTCGTGTGAAGCGGATATATGCAGCAGAATGAAAAAGAGTTCATCCAAGGGTACATCGACACTGAAAAAGTGCATTAATGTTCAATAATCTGAATCCTATCATTGACTTCCGCCTGTTCGATTCTTGTAAGCCGGCGGTAACTCAATCTCCTCAATATCATCCGCAAGATCAGCGTGCTGATACACGCTTCCCCGAGGCACTGGAACGGGCAGATCACCTTTCCGAGGCTCTGGGGGTACATTTGGAGGAGCTCCAGCAGCAGGCATTCCTAACGCCGAAGCTCCAGCTTCCCCTCCCGCCAGCAGAGCTGCATCGACCGGGTAGTTCACTTGAGTATCGCTGAATGAGCCTATAGTCGAGTACGTCGATGAATTTCTTGGCACCACCGAGTCTGTATACACTCCTGCAACAGTACCGTATGCCACTGTTGTACTTGTGCTCGTTGTTGCGTCTGACATCGGGTATCCTGATTGGCGCGCAGGCGTGGTATCCCCCATGGAAAACTTTGAGCGATCCCCCGGACTATGTGCGTCCATATATGGGGTGGAGGGCAATCTATGATAGCGTCCAGGAGAGCCTTGCGCTGTCCCAGCTGGGTCATACCGGGATCCGATAAATCCCTCTTGTGCATCGTATGGAGGCGTAAAGGGCATGATCTCCCCGGCAGTAAGGTCGACTTTATTCCAGTCATAACCAGGTGCGAGCTTTTTGCGCGTACGACGCCTTCGGAGGTAGAAGAGAGCACTGAGGCCAAGTACAGCGATGAGGACCGATACACCAACGACTGCACCAATGATGGATGTTGTGGTATTTGAGGAAGACTTGGGGCCTGGTGAGCTACTGGCCGTGGCCGTGGTCGACGCAGACGACGTCAAAGTACCACTCTGACCTTGTCTACATGAAGGCTATTCATTTCTGATGGCCTTAATAAATGAGTGAGAAGATAGCTCACGTGCTACTTATATGGCTAGTACTATCGCTGGCTACAGATTGTAGACCACCGCAGTTGAGGTCTGCAGTGCCAAGTGTGGTCAAAAGATTAGTCGACGCAGCGTAAACACCATTCCTGTAGATGTAATAAGAGAGGCGGCCCTACAATACCCTGATTAAGGAAGTGCTTACGCGTCGCTGATAGATGCTAGATAAGAGTATTAGCGGCGTCTAAAAGATCAGTAGCGGTGCCGTACCTAACAATGTTATTCCGGGAGATGTGCGACTTACCCAATTATAGGTATCGAACTGTGGGTCTAACGTTACGTTTGCTACAACAGGTTGGCCAAGGCGGACCACGGTGATGGTATAAGGGCGTGTCCCGCCTTTGATTAGAAGGGGGAGAAATGCACAGGATTCTAGGGTCCTAGTGGTGTTCGTCGTAACTGATACGGGGGATGTAGGGTTTTGTGCATGACAAGTGGTGTTTCCAGTACCTGGAAATTGGTGATCAGAAACGCTCGATGATGAGAAAACTAGGGCTATTGGACGTACCTGTTACGGTAAGCAGGTTTGGCCCCACACCACCCGCATTTCCGTTTGCATCCGCCATACTCAGAAGGAGTGTTGCGCCTGGGATAACGTCAGCAGAGAGCGGAGCGTGATTGACATGGTACTCGCCGGCAGGATGATCGACTGTCCAGAGAAGGTTCTGAGGGTCACTACCCAGTGTCTGAACGGTAGTTATGCTGGAGCCCTCGTAGGCAAACATGGTGTACGGTGGTTGGGGTACGACTGGCCCCTTTGCAGTGACGAAGATTCGAATCTGGGCACATTCCGGGAGATTATTGGCAATGAGCTACAAAGAGAGACGTTATCAGCAACTAAACATAAATGCTACGAAGCACTTGCTGGTGTTGTGAAGCCCCAGACAAATGCTGGTTGAACATCTGCGTATGAGGGAGCTAAGAAAAGGGTGGAAACCACAGCGAGAAAACATTGTCTTCGTGATGAAAGCATTAGGATAAATAGAAGATATAGGGTCAAGGTTGAAGTCAAGAGCAAAGGATATCAAGGATATAAGGTTAAGTCCACAGCCTGCGGGGCATCGAACCAAGACGCCGAGGCAAAATGGAGTGGTTGACCGAGGATTGCTGACAAATACCAAAGCACCAGTATTGCCGTTCTGGGCGGAAGGTTGCTTTTTGCGTTCCCCGAACCCTTTAAATTGGCGCGCGGGTGTCGTATATAACTACCAAGGACTTGAAAAGATTTTATGATACTTGGTTAGCAGGATAAGAGCCTAGTATCGAGAGAGAATGTGCGATCATTTGGAGCTAGCATTTATTAGTCGCAGATACACTTTATTATCTCCCAATCCGTTTTCGGTCACAAGGGGCAGATTATGCAGCCAAGATATAGTAACGCCCAACATGATCCCATCATACTTATGACCCACTTCTATGTACAGCGTTTTCTGTACGGAGCGTCTAAATATGTCGTAAGAGTGGCTGCGCAAATATACAAATCTATTGTTAGATAAATAGTGGTGTATCTAATGGGTTTGGAAGCTGGATTAAAGAAGCAAATAATCAAGGGAATAGGCTAAAGAAAGGTATCAAGAATAATCTTGGTTCATCTTAAGCTGCAGTAGGATAATCGCTATATCCAACCGACAAAGCGACACCAGGCACGTACCACAGATGCTTAAAATCAAGCACCGCATCTAATACCTTTCCCTGCTCAATGCGACGCTGCAAATCTGGATGGCCTATCCATGGAATACCGAAAACAGCCGCATCAATTTTGCCCTCAAGAATCAGCTGGTCTGCCTCGCTGGGCGTGAGTCCACCGTTGAGGAAGAATTTTGAGTTCTTGAATAGCGAGCCGTAAGATTCTACGACGTCGTGCTGGGTGGCTCTCAGTTTTCCTAAACGGGAGGTTGAGCGCCGGGGCCTGTAGAGCGTGAATGGATACTTAGAAGAGACCTACCATCGAAAGAAATGTCATACGCTGCGACATAGCGAACCAGGGTGACATACGCGACACGCATCTCATCAAGGCCTTTGATGGCATGTGTATGTCTCCAATGTGTCTTCCAGCGACATGCCCACATCGTTGTACCCTCCTGGGGCATTAAGTTTCACGCCTACGCGATCCGCCCCCCAAACCTCGATAAGAGCTTTAACAACTTCAAAAAGGAACTGGGAGCGGTTTTCAACACTCCCGCCCCATTCATCAGTTCGTTTGTTCGATGTATTGTCGAGGAATTGGTGAACCAAGTAACCGTTTGCGGCGTGTACTAGGTATAAATAGTTAGTTGAGGGGCATTTTATTGACACGGTATATAAACTTACATTCAACTCCGTCAAAGCCTGCCTCCTTTGCCTTCATCGCAGCATGCTTATACTGTGCGACGATAATACGAGGGTCGGGGATTTCCGTAGGCTGTTAACTGAGTTGAGAACAATTGGTGTTCGGGCATATCTGGATGATTGACACGACCCACTAGAATTTCCGGTGTCAGAATCATGATAACTTTGAAACTTAAGATAAAATCGCACAGTGCCATAGCTGGGTGAACATGTGGCTACCAGCCTCATGGACGACATCTGTGATATTCTTCCATGCCGCAACATGTTCGTCATTCCAAATTCCAGGAGTGTGTTCCCATTCACTCCTATATGACCATCGATTTTAATTATAGAATAAAATAAAGGGGATCTAATCAAGCGCGGGTACATACCCTTGGTATGTGATGAGAGTGCCTTTGGAGACTATCAGTCCTGCACCTTCAGCGTGCTGTTTGTAATATTCAAGCATTGTGTCGTTAGGGACAGTGGTCAGGAGTGCTCTGTTCTTCATTAACACTGAGATGACATTTCCTATGCGTTCAAAATAAGTATGTATAAGTAGGTGTCAAGGTAGAGAAATACGTCTCATGCGTACGGTTATGGAGGAGGATGGGGCCAAGCTGGAGGGGTGAACTGATCCCAGACATTATTTAAAGTGTTCTACTAGTTGAATATGTTTAAGAGAGAAGCTGTTACTGGTGGATTTGAGCTGAGAGATAGCCAACCTTGGCCTCTTTATATGATTCTTGACTCCCATGGAAAAGTTGCGAAAGGCCTTAGGACTCGCATGGTCTCTACAACCGTATGTAAGGTAATGTGGTTTTGATTGTTAAGCTGAGAGGGAAAAACAATAACAGAGAGCCTCCTTCGTGAGCATCATCAGTCCTCCTGAGTCAGGGATATTTACCACGCTTCGTTTTGAGGATTTACGCCAGAATTTGGCAGAATTTCTAAATATCAACCAAATATTGTATTCGTAACTTTAAACTTCAGCCGTTCAGAAATAAATTTAATGACCACGCTTATGACAAATTTACATTGTGTATTCTCCAAGTAGCCCCTCAGAATACCGAAATTCCATTTAGTTTGCATTTTGCGGCCCCAAAATATCCACCATCAAGCTTATTAAAAATACAATGAACAAAAATATATTGGCACAGTGAATTACAAGTCTGCAGTATGGCATAACTAAGAAAAGTTGTAATAATGTGTGAGGCTTCTGTGCTCGCAGTGTATGTCAGCTTTCTGATCTGATTTGGAAGCTTCAGTGCCAAAGAGGTGCAAGATGACGTGTCCTTGATATGTGAACCCATCCATGACAAGTTTTAATGCTTACCATTGTAGTTGTACCCAGTGCAAGGGCTGCTAGGTAGAATTCAGAAAATCATCAGCCAAGTCCGGGTATAGAGCAAGCCATTGACACTTACCTCCTCAACCCTTAGCATTTCAGCCTTCCAGTTGATTCAGCTAAGTATCATCTCCAGTCCCAAATCATACTACTTGCTCTACTTGAAATACTAGAGCACCCTAACAGTTCATGTGAGGGTGCAACACATAAGTTGAAGCCAAGCTCCACTTATTTTGTAGAATACAAACCCCCCAGTTATGTAAGTACAAAATACCTGTTAGCCCTCCAACATCATTTACCCTCTTGTCTTTAGACTTTAGATCTTAACAGTGAGAGAAACAACATCTTATGAGATTTTATGATAATGCTGCAGTGTAGGTTGTTTTATTCATGATATGGAGAGGTTTGTCTTTTACCTGACAGATGGTTCTTTTGTGCCTCACAGCACATTTGCCAGCTCTGTTGAGTGCCTTATTCAGTTTATTAAAGCATAATGTGGTCTATATTCATTGCTGAAAGTCTGTGTTACTTTCATACATTGCACAATGATGAATGACTGACATTTATAGAGTGATAAGCAAGTGGTCATATTTACCATGGTGGGTGATCATTCTGCATGATCATCACTCTTGTTCTCCCATGTCAATGTCAGTGATATAATGGATCACTTATTCCCATTGTGACTCATCAGTAGAATGATACTGGGGTAAAGACATCCAATCATATTTTGAATCTTTAAGCTCTCTGACTATCATTCTATCACTCATGTGGGGCAAGGTAAAGCCCAATCTATCAATGATTCTCAATCCAACAACTAATAATATCCACTCACTGGGCCTTTGTTCCTTCACATTGAATATTTTTTGCATTGTCTTTCCTTGTTCCTCTATCCTAGTTTCAGGTTGATAATGAGCCTTACACCTTTTGTAAGTTATCTTGACTTTTATTTGCTTCAAAACATCATTATCCTTCCTAGATGTAGTCATGGTTCTTCTGACATGCTGTGTTAGGGTAACACTAACAAGGCTACCAAACACAAGACAGCATATAGAAATATGAAGTGAGGAGAGGACAGCTCAATGACAGGGGAGATCACACTTGTCTTAGTGGGATTCCTAAGAGATTGAAATTAAAGACTAGCTATGTACAGGTCTACTATTTATACTATTTATTTAATATCTTTTTATTTATTAGAAATTTGAGAAAAACACTAAAATGGCTTGTATGCACCCTACAGTGTATAGCCATGCTTTTGGCACTTATGTAAGCCCACTGGTGCTGTGTAGGTCCGCACAGCACACTGGCACTTGTGTAGGCACCAACTGCAGGTGCAGTGCTGGCACACAAGGAGGCCCCATGGATCGGGATGTAGACAGCACCATCGGCCTTATATTGGTGCCATCATTTGCACTGTGCCACCACTACATCACATTGCAGTGTTACTGTGCCACGCTGCTTTTCATGTGGGTGGCAGTACAATTATGTAATCACATGCCTTTGCCTGTAGGTGCATATATAAAATAAAATAAAATAAAATCAATACCCTGACATGCTGTGTCATGCAGCTGGCCAATGACATCTTCAAGAGTATTAGGAGATAGCTAAGGGGTTTAAACACAAAGGGGGTAATTTAAGTCAATATTCAAACTGAAGAACTATAGCATGCATGATAGGTTTTTTATATAAATGTATAATGGATAATCAGAAGGCTGATCAAGTGTTACAACCCATGCTCAGAACCCTGAAGGACCCCCAAGTCACCTGACATTACTCCACATTCTTGGATTCCCATCAGATACTGGATTTCCCTTTTGGGATGTTTCCTTATATCTTGATTGGTATGACCCATATGTCCAACTATGTTATGTCCTTTCATCCTAATATGTATTTTCTGAATAGGAGGATATCTAAAAACTATTAAGTATACCAAATTCTAATATACTCTAAAGGTCATTTAAACATCTGGGATGTGATTCAAACATAATTTGGTTTTTAAAACTTTCAAAAAGTTTTAAACTCTCTCGTACATTACAAAATAAGGAGGGTGTTTATAATTACTATAATCTCAAATATTTACTAATAAAAGTCTTATTTTTACAAAACTCCATCTTTAAATAGTGATATCTCATCTGAAACAATTATATCATCAAAAAACAACCATCAGAAATAGTTCTCCATATTACATCTTATACAACCCATAGTTATTTAATAAATTCCATTGTATATAATTTCCTTCCTTTTACAGATGCCTACTAATACTTTATTAGTACTTTGTTTTTTAAAAGTTGTAATGTAGTTATTTCCATGTAAAATATGTAAAATATTGTTGGAAATTTTTCATACTACAGCTGTCTTTATTAAGTAAAACCCCCTATATATTTTGGGTATGTTGAATCAAGTAGAAATCTGTTCAGATTGACAGATCCATTCTGAAGTAATACATATGTATTTAGAGGTGCCAATGATATACATATGCATGGAATGGACTATCTAAAGGTATCTATTTTTTAAAAGTATTAGTGTTTCAAATTACTAATTTTTTTTATTGTCTACTTGTGTCTGGAAAGATTCTTTAGTTTGTAATGTATGAGAGAGTTTAAAACTTTTTGAAAGTTTTAAAAACCAAATTATGTTTGAATCACATCCCAGATGTTTAAATGACCTTTAGAGTATATTAGAATTTGGTATACTTAATAGTTTTCAGATATCCTCCTAAAGAATCTTTCTGCACATGAGTAGACAATAAAAAAAATTAGTAGTTTGAAACACTAATACTTTTAAAAAATAGATATCTTTAGATAGTCCATTCCATGCATATGTACATATATCATTGGCACCTCTAAATAAATATGTATTACTTTGGAATGGATCTGTCAATCTGAACAGATTTCTACTTGATTCAACATACCCAGAATATATAGGTGATTTCACCCAACTAAGAAAGCCACAGGACAAAAAATTTCCAATTATATATCACATATTTTACTAGGAAATAACTACAGTTTAGCTCTTAAAAAACAAATTAACAACAAAAGTATTAGCAAGTATTTACATAACTTGGAAAACCATATACAATAGGTTCTATTAATTGACTCTGAATTGTTTAGGATGTAATATGGAGAATTGTTTCTTATGGTTAGTAGTAAACAATATAATAGTCTCAGAGGATATATCACTATTTAAAGATGGAGTTTTGTAGAAATATAAATTTTACCAGTAAACATCTGATATTATAATGATTACAGACAACCTCCATATTGGAAACCCACACCTGTCATATTTCCTAATAGTGATAGTCTTGTTCTACTTTAGGTAGTTTCCTTGTCTCCTCATTAGCATGTTCAGATGCTGGAAGTCCATATAAATACTGAGTTGTAAAGTAGATACAGAACAATCAGAATATTGACTAAGTCACTCCTACCAGTCCTTCACCTTTCTCTTGGACTTCCGATCTTTTCCTCTCTCTCCCTTTGCCCTCGATCAACCCAGGGAGTCTGTCAGTTTGCTTGCTGTTGGGATTCCTGATAGATAAGTCTTTGCACATTTGAAATTCAAGGACAACTGATGGTACCTTTGCGAGGGCACAGCACACAAGCTGAAGCCACGTCTTTCCGTTCAGACCCCATTGGAGTTCTGACCTCACAGCATGCAACTTAACAGTATATTCTGACTTCAAACTCGCAAATCCATCCACCATGCCTCCAAAGAAGAAAGATGCCAAGCTGACTGGTGAAGCAGAACCTTCAACAATTCAGTCCCCATTTTTGTATTTGGCCAAAGCAACACCATCCCAACCAGGCAATTCCAACACACTCTGGTTTGTAGAAGTTGTAGGTGATGATGATGAAGCAGGTAACCCGGCAGATCCCAATCCTCAAGGGGATCCAGAAGACCCACCTGTTAAAGACTTAGCCAAAATCCTGTCCCAGACCTTGGAATCCCTTACGGAATATTTGAAAGCAAACACTGGTAAAAGTAAGGATGCCTCACAATCCTGAGTCAACAAACCTGAACCTTTCACTGGTCAAAACCTGAAGAAATTATTGACCTTCCTTATGCAGTGCTGATTCAATTTCCAGGATTGCCTAGCTGCCTTTGAATCAGACTCCCAAAAGGTAAATTTTGCCCTCTCATACCTCAAGGACTCCACAGCAGCTTGGTTTGAACCTGCATTCTCCAGTCTCACCTCTGAGAACCCCGACTGGCTCCATGATTGGAATGCCTTTGTTGAGGAACTCAAAACTAATTTTCGCCTGTACAATCAAGTTGGAGATGCTGAGATGGCACTCTCTAATCTCAAGATCAAGGAAAACCAATGGATCACTGACTACATTGTACAATTCAACAACCTGGCCACATGATGCGACTGGGGTGATCCTGCCCTCCATTACCAGTTCTATTCCAGACTTCCATCTCGTCTTAAAGATGAAGTATCTAAAGGTGAAACCAGAAAACTGAAGACATTGGCACTTATGCATCTCAAGGCTCAAAATGCAGATGCTCATTATTGGGAAAGATGTTTGGAAATTAATTGCAAAAACCCGCCAGACAAATCCAACAAAAACCCCAATAATAAGTCTGCCAATAATAAATCTGGAACACAAAACATTGGTAACAATGAAAACAAATCTGAGCAGAAACCTGATAACAAGGGTTCAAACAATAATCAAGGGAATAAGGGCAAAGGACAGCAACCCGGCAAGTCACAAACCTCCAGAAAGCCCGATCTTATTGGCAAACTCGGTTCTGATGGGAAACTCACTCTACAGGAGAAACAGTGCTGTATAGACAATAATCTCTGTTTGTTGTGTGCAGATTCTGGACACTGCATTGCCAACTGCCCCAAAGCAACTAAAGCCCAATCCATGAATTCCACTTTGACCTTCCAGCTGACTGACAAGCCAGCCTGCAAGTCAAAAAAAGAATAAGCAACTCTCTGGACTCTGTGCAGATAGGGAGTTGCATTGAATCTCTCCACACACCAGAGACTTTCTGACTTAACACATCCACTCGTTATGATCCCAATTCTCTGTTTATAGATCTTACATCAGAACCCCTCATGACCCTCATTTTTTGAGCTCTTGTAGATTCTGGCTCAACCCATTGTTTTATAGATACACATTTTGTTATGACCAGAAAATCCCGCTGGACTCCAGGCACTAACTTGTATGCACCCATGCCCTATACACACCAATTGTCAGTTTACAGGAATTCCTGCCTGGACTCCGTACGTCAGACTTGTCCACATTTGACCTTGTTATGTCGTGTATCAGTCACTGGAATACCCCTGGACTCCACCTCTGTCTATGTCCGACCTCGTCCCACGCATTAGTCACCAGATCCCGCTCAGAAACCCATCATCACTCTAACTGAGCCCCATTCCCGTTTTAGTCAAATGACCTGTCACGATTCGGACTCTGCTCCCACTCCGTTTCCCGCTATGGTTTATGATTTGTCACGATTCAGACTCCACTCCATTCCATCCCATTCCTAACACCAAATTTGGTGTTTACTATTCCCGTTTTATGTTTGCTAGTTTCATTTCATTATTACTGGATTTGGTTCATCCGACCCAGCATCCTCAGAACTCCCAACTTGCGGTTCTTCATATATATAGCTGCCATACTCTGCCAGGAACTTCCAAAACTCCTTGCGGAGTCTGCAAAGTTCCTTTGCCACCACAATCTGGACTTTGTTGCTCTTCCGGAGCAACTCATTTTGGGCCTCTATGCCCTCGGCGATCCATCCCAAGACCTTGTCCAACCTAGAAAACCCATCTGAACTGCTGATGTCCTGCACCCCGGACCCCATGGCCTGCTCATGAACCAATGAGCACCTCACTTTGAGGTGCACACACTGGTAACAGCCCAGACCCTGCCCAGACTTTCAGTTGCATTCTGTGTTCCGGTCATTACAACCAGAACACCACAGGTCATTCCGTGTCGGTAGGTGGACTGTGCCACCTTCCTTGCCTTCTGTTGATATGGTTAGTTCCCTGGACACTCCCACAGACCCAAGACTTACCTTTTGGGGGCTCTCCGGCTCCCCCTTGGACTCAGACTCGACTTCTGTCACCTTGCACTGAAAATACCAAGTCAAAAATGACAAGTTGAAGAAAAAGAAAGGGGACTTACCTTGCCCGCAACTACCATGGCCCTCTCCACAGCCACCTGGGCTTTCTCTGTGGCAACCCACACAGCCTCTTCCTCATCCCTCATCCTTTTCTCCTCTGCTGCTTTCTCTGTGGCCAAAGCCACCTGGTACTCTCTGTCCAGGGCCTCCTCGACCTCCCTGGCTTCCTTCTCCACCTCCTCTTGCTGTCGTTGTTGCTCTTCCCGCTGTGCCAAGATTTGGGCAGTGGTGAGTGGCACCCAATAGATGTTGCCCATGGAGGGCCCGGCGGTTGGTAAAGGCTTTCATGGTGTTGGTTTTGGACCCATATTTGGCAAAGATGGGGGAAGTAAAGAAGAAGAAATGTCATTTTTTCAAATTTTTATATAGGCTCATCGTGTCTGAACCTTACCTTCCAGATCACATGACTCTTTGACACATATGTGTAACTGACATGACTTTTGACACATGCGTGTAGCCAACAAGAACCTTATCTAGGTCTAGAGCCTCTTTGGGACTTCGGCATAAAGGGAGGGTACTGTTACGACTGGAAACTCCCGCCGGACTCCAGGCACTAACTCGTACGCACCCGTGCCCTATACGCACCAATTGTCAGTTTACAGGAATTCCTGCCCAGACTCCGTGCATCAGACTTGTCCACGTTTGACCTCGTTATGTTGTGTATCAGTCACCAGAATACCCCCAGACTCTGCCTCTGTCTATGTCCGACCTCGTCCCACGCATCAGTCACCAGATCCTGCTCAGAAACCCGTCATCACTCTAACTGAGCCCCGTTCCCATTTTAGTCAAATGACCTGTCACGATTCAGACTCTGCTCCTGCTCCATTTCCCGTTATGGTTTATGATTTGTCATGATTTGGACTCCACTCCATTCTGTCCCGTTCCTAACACCAAATTTGGTGTTTACTATTCCCGTTTTATGTTTGCTAGTTTTGTTTCATTATTACTGGATTTGGTATGTCATTCATTCCACGGTCTATTTAGTCTGGCAGATGTTGTACATACAATCCAGTCAGAAAATCGGCTTAGATTCCCCCCAGTAATCTAATACATTTTCCACTCTAAACTCCTACTTGAATTACACCGCTCACAATAGTTGGAGCCCATGGGCTTCGGCACATCTATCTCCTTCCACTTCCCATCCCTGCCATCCACCTAACTGCTAACCTTGCTCTTTGTAATGGGACATGCCCATTGTCCAATCGTGTATTTGTTGATTAAAGCCTGTTTACTCTCTACCATGATGAACTGCAAGGGCTATTGGGTGGGCTTGTTACAGTAAATAGGTTTGGCCCCACACCACCAGCATTTCCATCTGCATCCACCATACTCAGAAGGAGTGTTGCACCTGTGATAACGTCAGCAGAGAGCGGAGTTTGATTGTCATGGTACATACTCGCTGACAGGATGATCGACTGTCCAGAGAAGGTTCTATTATCAGCAGGTTCCCATGTGCATTCCTCTTGAGGGTACCCTTTCCATTTCACTAGGTATTGTAGTTTTCCCCTTGCCAATCTGCTATCTTTGATATATTCAACCTCCCATTCAGGAGTATCTCCTTTAACAACTGGAGGAGGCCTAATTGGAGGCATCCTCCCTTGAATTGTGTCCTCCTGGAAAGGCCTGAGCTTCGCTACATTAAAGACTGGATGGATTTTCATGGAAGAAGGCAATTTCAACTCATAGGCATTTGGACCAATAACTTTGGTGATTTCAAAGGGTCCATATCTCTTGTCTTCTAGTTTTTTAGATGGCCTGTCTGTCTGAATGTCTCTGCCTTCTAACCATACTTTATCTCCTGGCTTATAGATGTCTGCCTCTTTTCTAGACTGGTCATAGTACCTAGCCATATCATCAGCAGATCATCAGCAGCCCTATGGAGTGCAGCTTCTGCATCTTTCCTTGCCTCCTGCATGTCTTTAATAAACTGCTCCACAGATTTTATTTGGCTACTTCTGAAAGGCTCAGTCCCCAATCTAGGATGCCTGCCATTATTCAGAATAAAAGGTGTCTGCCTAGTAGATGCTTGAACTCTGTTGTTATGGCAGAATTCTGTTAAAGACAACCATTCTGCCCAATCATCCTGTCTGTGATTCACAAAGAGTCTAAGGTATTGTTCTACCTCCTGATTTACTCTTTCTGTCTGGCCATTTGTCTGAGGGTGATAGGCTGTAGAAGCTGCAACTTTGATCCCTAGGATTGAATTCAGCTCTCTTGTGAATTTTCAGACAAACTGGGGTCCTCTGTCACTGATGATCTGTAAGGGGAGACCATGGAGTTTCTATACATTGACCCTATAGAGCCTGGAAATGCCGCACTTATCACATCCTTTGGTATAAGATGCAACAAATCTGGACATTCCTGGCCATCAGTAATTCCTGGAGACCAATTCTAAGGTTTTCCATCTGCCTGGGGGGCCACTGGTATGAGCATCATGATGCAGTTCAACAATCTGCCTTCTAAGTTCCATATCCTTTGGCACATAGACTTTCCCTCTGAAGAGAATGAGACCCTGTTCCTCTGCCCCCTCTGTGCCTTCAATTCTTTTACTTCCTGACTTTTTCAGTTCTTCTACTGCCTTGGCTGCAACTTCTTCCATATCCTTGGCCTATCTGATTTTCTTCAGCAGATCTGTCTCCTGTCCTACTAATGTAGCATGACTCTGTTTAAGAGCTTGGATCCTGAAATAAGAAGGCTTGAGAAGGGTAATATCCCTCTCTCCTTTCCCATGATCAGGTCTTCTGGATAGAGCATCTGGTTTTAGGGAACTTTTACCAGGCCTATGATGTAAGGTGAAGTCAAATCTGGACAAAAACAGGGACCATCTAGCCTGCCTCCTATTAAGTTGTTTGGCAGACATAAAGTACTCTAGATTTTTGTGGTCTGTCCAGATTTGAAAGGTATGACTGCTCCCTTCAAGATAGTGCCTCTATTCATCCAGAGCTCTAATGATAGCCAGCATTTCTTTGTCATGGATTTCATAATTTCTTTCCACTTCATTCAGACTCTTAGATAAAAAGGCTACAGGGTGCCACTTTGTTGAATGAGTAATGGTTGACCTGGATATATTAATATCTTACTGATGACTAATCATCTCAGTAGTAACTGGTTCTTAATAGAACTACTCTTAATGGCCTGATAGCTCAGGGGTTAAGAGCACTAGACATGTAGTCCAAACTTAGTGGTTGGTGGTTCAAATCCACTTGCCATCTGGTCCTTCCTGAGACAAGACAGCACCTGTTGCAAAGTTAGAACTGTCTGCCTCTAACTTGTAGGGTTTGCTGTCATCAGGAAAGACAAGAATTGGAGATGAAGTGATCTTGTCCTTCAGGCCTTGAAAGGCTGCCTTTTCTTCCATAGTCCACTTCCATGCTGTATCTTTCCTTGTCAGATTATGAAGGGGTCTGGCTATTTTTGCAAAGTCCTGGATAAACCTTCTGTAGAAGTTGACAAAGCCTAGGAAAGATTGAATCTCCTTAACTGTGGTAGGTTCTGGCCATTTGGAGATACCCTCTATCTTCACTGGGTCCATAGAGATGCAGCCATGTGAAATGATAAGTCCAAGATATTCAATCTTTTCCTTTTCAAATTCACATTTTTCTGCTTTCAAATAAAGCTTGTTTTTCTCCAATATTTCAAAGACCCTCTTGACCACTTCTCTATGTTGTTCCAGAGTGTTTGTGAAGATAAGAATATCATCCATGTAGACAATGACAACTTGACCATCAATCAACTCTATGAACAAATCATTCATCACGGTCTGAAATGTAGCAGGACTATTGGTAAGACCAAAGAACATGACCAATGGTTCAAACAGTCCTCTATTGGTTCTGAAAGCTGCTTTCCATTCATCTCCTTCCTTTATTCTGACATTGTTATAGCCCCATCTGACATCCAACTTAATGAAGTATTTGGCTCCCTTTAACTTGCTGATAATGTCAGAGATGAGTGGTAGAGGATAGGAGTTTTTGATTGTGATGTCATTTAGCTTTCTGTAATCCTGGACCAATCTTAAAGAGTCATCCTTCTTCTTTATAAAGAACACTGGAGATGCCATAGGAGACTTGGAGGGTTGGATCCTTCCACTTTTAAGGTTCTCTCCTAAGAATTCATCCAGTTCCTTCTGCTCATGTGGTGCTAAAGGATAGAGCTTGCTTCTAAAAGGCTCTGATCCAGGCGTCAATTCAATGGCATGATCCCAGGGTTTCTTATCTGGCAATCTGTCAAAGACTCTTTGGAGAATATTCCCTTGAACTGGTGATAACATTTTGGAACTAGTTCCTCAAAGGTTTTCTTCTGGTCTTGTTTATGAGACTCCTCCACCAACTTCTGTGATACAGTAGAAGTAGCATTAGTAAGTACCCAGTGTCTGAATGGTATTATGCTAGTGTCCTTGTAGGCAAACATGGTGTATGGTGGTTGGGGTAGCACTGCAAGGCAAAATGGAGTGGTTGACTGAGGATTGCTGACAAATACAAAAGCACCAACAGTATTGCCCCTCTGGGCTGAAGAGTGCTTTTGCATTCCACAATCCCATTAAATTGGCACGAGCGGGTGTCATACATAATGTGCACCCCTACCAAGGACTTGAAAAGATTTTATGATACTTGGTTAGCAGGATAAAAGCCTGGTATCAAGAGAGTGCGATCATTGGGAGCTGGCATTTATTAGTCACAGATACACTTTATTATCTCCCAATCCATTTTCAGTTACAAGGGGCAGATTATGCAGCCAAGAAAAGTCCCCTTAGTTGGGATAATTTAAGTGTTTTGGTGTTAAATTTCATGCCTCACTTAAATTCGGGATAGTGCGGGATTACATCTCAGCAGCTGCTATGAATGGATATATATGTTGGGCTCAGGCTCAAAAGCTGTTACATGTATGTTGATTTATTCCTCAAGGGGGGTAGAAAAGAGGGTTATGGCTAATGGCCAGAAATTTAAATATTGCAACCTTGACTCAGGATGAGGTACTGGGTGCCATTATGTAACAACTCAAGGAGACCTTCTGGGAATGGGAATGCACGAAATAATATAGTAGCCACTGTTTGCTCCGGGGTGTTTGAATTTCATTTACAGTAATGTAGGCTGGTGACTTAAATCTAATGCGGTTGGTGGCAAGTAGTCAAGTAGTGCTCCAGGGGGAATTGTTACGACTGGAATTCCCGCCGGACTCCAGGCACTAACTTATATGCACCCACACCCTATACACACCAATTGTCAGTTTACAGGAATTCCCGCCGGACTCTGTACATCAGACTTGTCCACATTTGACTTCATTACGTTGTGTATCAGTCACCAGAATACCCACCAGACTCCACCCCTGTCTATGTCTGACCTCATTGTTGAAATATAGTATATATTTAGTTAGTAATCTTGCATTCTTATGTAAATAGATAAGGTAACTACTGTATAGCTGCTTAGTAATACTAATGCTTTTTGTTCACGTCCACGACGTACTGATGCATACCTGTGCTCTAATTCTAACACTCATCCCACATGTCAGTCACTGGACCCCGCTCGGAAAACCCATCATCCCTCTAACTGAGCCCTGTTCCCATTTTAGTCAATAACCTGTCACGATTCAGACTCTGCTCCCGCTCTGTTTCCCATTATGGTTTATGACCTGTCACAATTTGGACTCCACTCTGCTCCATTTCCTGTTATGGACAAATGCTCTGTCACAATTCGGACTCTGCCCCATTCCGTTCCATTCCTAACACCAAATCTGGTGTTTACTTATCTTGTTTTATGTTTGCTAGTTTTGTTTTCATTATTACTGGATTTGGTATTGCATACACTCAGCAGTCTATATAAACTAGCTAATGTTGTACATACAATCCAGTCAGAAAATCAGATTAGATTTCCTGCTCTAAACTCCTCTCTGAGAATACCGCTTCGCTCTCGTCGGAGCCCATGGGCTCTGACTCTCCTATTGCTTGACCTCTGACTTTATTGTCACTCGACCTCCAACTCTACAGTGGGTCAAAAAACTGCCCCAATGTTTGTGCATTTTAGAAAGATTGATATTGTGTGAAGGAATGACATCAGCAAAAATTCTGAAAAATTCACATAATATACTAGCACATGTTGGCTATCTACCAACTTAAGAAATCATGTGATTCCAATCAAAACTCATTGCTCAATAAATCAAACAAAATAATCACTCATTGGGGCAGTTTTTTGACCCTCTATTATTTTACAATCTAATACTTTGTATGACCCCCCTTTGCCTTTAAAACTGCCTGTATCCTCCTAGGCATGCTTTCTATTAGCTTCTGACATGTCTCTGGTGGTATTTCAGTCCACTCCTTTGCCACCCTGTCCCATAATTTATGTACTCCTTTGGGTGATATGTCATATTGTTGGAGTTTGGCCTTGAGGTGTTGCCAGAGGTGTTCAATGGGATTTAGATCAGGGGATTGGGCAGGCCAATTCATAGGAATGATGTTATTGTCAGATAACCACTGGTCTGCCTTTTTTGAGGTATGTTTTGGATCATTGTCCTATTGGAAGTACCACTTATCCTCAGCCATCTCCAAACTTTCAATGCTCTCCTCCACTCCCTCCTCCAAAATCTCATAATACTGCACTGTATCCATGTTCTTCTGCACCTCTATCAGCTTCCCCACCCCATTCCAGCCCATACACCCCCAAACAATCAAGTTATTCCCCCCTCCATGTTTGATAGTTGGTGTGGTGGTCCTGTCTGATACTGGTTCCCCTTGTTGCTTCCAAACATATACCTTCCCATCTGACCCAATCCTATTGATTTTTGTCTCATCAGTCCAAAACACCCTCTTCCAGTCCTCCATAGTCCAATTTTCATGGTATTGGGCAAACTTTAGATGTTGCTGACGATGAGACCCCTTGAACATAGGGACTTTCTTCTTTGTTGCTGACCTAAAGCCAGCTTCCTTCAACACATTCCTAACAGTCTGAGGAGTGACAGAGGTAGATATGATGGAATTTATAAATTGGGTGGCTTGGACAGCATTGTCAAGCTTCCCAGAGCTGATTTAATGGATAATTGACTGTTTATCATAAGGGGAAAGCTTGGAAGAATGGCCACCAGGATGATTTTCCTTATCCCCCTCTATCTCCCTACTGATCCTGCCAATAGTACCCTTCCCCAGACCAGTCCTAGCTTGAATTTGACACTGGGAATACCCCTCATTGAGGAGAAAAATAACAGAAGAATGCTTTTCTGCAGAGATGGATTTCATAGTGGTGGTAAGGAGTCAAGGAGATGAATGAACAAAGTTCAGTATGCCAAATTGATACAAATAAGGTCACATGACATGTTGATGATTCATATGATCCACTCCTACCTTATACTGGTGTGTAATATTGAAAATCAGAGAAAATAATAGAGGGTCAAAAAACTGCCCCCAATGAGTGATTATTTTGTTTGATTTATTAAGCAATGAGTTTTGATTGGAATCACATGATTTCTTAAGTTGGTAGATAGCCATCATGTTCTAGTATATCATGTGAATTTGTCAGAATTTTCGCTGATGTCATTCCTTCACAGTATCAATCTTTCTAAAATGCACAAACATTGGGGCAGTTTTTTGACCCACTATACATCTCTCGATCTCTGTGGCTTTCCTGCCATCAGTCTCACCAACTCTCGACCTATTGTCTGTCTCCCTGGGCTCCCCAGGTTTCCCATCTGCCCATCTGAAATTGGACGACACGATCTTGCAAGGGCACAGCCTATAAGCTGAAGCCAAGTTCTACCGGAACATCTGTGGGTTCCCTGGAACCCTCCGTGTATGCACCTTAATAGGAATCCACGAAATAAAATGTTGAAGATTTCTTTTTTTTTTTTTTAAATAAGTTCAAAATACAATAAATAGAACACTTTGCATCTGGACCTCAGTAATTCATGAATGGCTAAATGTTCCATCTTATTATGCAAACTCATGGGCAATGCCAAGAGCGAATATTCTTTTTTTTATTTAAGAAAAAATAAAAAAGCCTATAAGTTTTAGTGACACACTTATGTAAACTAATGGCACATCCATCAATGAGAACTTGCACATTTCAAACCTCTCCTGGACCTTAAAAATATTGTGAATTGTGGAGTATGTTCTTTTAAGATATATTGAAACATTCTACAAAAATTCCTATACAACTATATGGTCTAGTTGGGTAGTTTGAGCCCTTAAATTTGCTTAAAATTGGGCTTAAAACTAAGCTTGGCTAGCTTAGTTCAGCCTTTTTGCGAACTTAGTGATCACTTATGCCTTAATCTAGTTTAATAAATTATTACTAGCTTAAATAATTTGATCATATTTTGTGTGTGATATTTTTATTCTTTTCTATAAATTTCCTCTTAATTAAGGCTGGCAGATGGCAGCTTGGCCAATTCTTTTGTGGAGGGCAGGTGATATATGATCTGATTACCCTGTTGACTATAACCCACATTATATAAATATCAAACTGAAATCATTGTGTGTTCAAATATCAAAGTGATTGATTTTTTCAGCTCACAGACAACCAATCACCAAATATTCATTGCACACCCTTTCTGAACCGCACTTGATTATATAAATGACAGCAACGAATATGGCAACTACATTGTGCCTTCCATTCTCAGCAGTGCACCATTGTCAGTTATCAAACCAGATCCTTTTAACTGACCTTCGTCTCCGTATAACACTGGGGACAATAACAACATCACATCCTCATGAAATATTGCATCTCTCACTTTCTCGATTCACCTCACCTGGGCACCCACACCAAATAATCTGAAGAATACAACTCATAATTCACCATGTAGCCTATTTTTGACTGTGAGTCCCATTTCAGTTGTTTTTGCTTCAGAATCACCATGCTAACAGGACTTCCAAATATATGCAGATGTGACAAATCTTGTTTCTCCTCCCATGATGTTTTCAAATGGTGTATGTCTGCTATTCATATGAGTAGGACTACATTTTCTAAGGTACACCATAGTTTTACCGTGATAGACCACAAAAACTTAGGAAGCTTTAATGCCTGATCGCACTCCTTCCATTATTGTCTGTATCCCTCATTCCACAACTCCATCTTGTTGCAGCATATAAGGCACCAAAGGTAAATAATGACATTCCCTTGGATGACAAATAGCTCCTAAATTCTGAATTTATTCCATTATCAACCATGACTCCCTGGACTTTCATGTTGAATAGCATTTCGAGTTGAGCTATATATTCTTGTATTTTTCACACCACCTCTAACTTGCTTGCTAATGTTTTGAACCATTCAGCAGGACAAAAATTGTCAACTATTATAATCATGTAGCGTTATTATCAGAACTCATCATTTCCATCAGAACTGCAAGATCCATATGCAGTAGCTCTCCTTTCTTGGCACCCTGGTTCAACTGGTTTTGAATGGATTCCTATGATGTTTTCCCTCAATACACACAATACAATCCACCTCAAGGTGCATATTTTCCTCAATCCTGGTCGCAAAATGACACACAAGATTTTAATAGCAACTGTATTCAGATGACCTAGTCACTGATGCTGTCTCATCACATCACAACCCATATTGGCTGAGTATGCTATAGGTGCATTCTCCAGTCGATTTTTTAATTCTTTGTCTGACAAATTCACATATTCACATACTGTGGGTGGACAAACGACCCAGAACAATATGATACTTGCTGCCAACTGGATTCAATGGACAAACATGCTTATGGTAAAGGACTACTTACAACACTATCAGAGTTATTTACCTAGCTTATTCATGCATGAAGATACATTCATCTAAATTCAACCAGGTATGTAGGTGCTCATTTAATGCTGTATTATATGCCTCAGGCTGTAAGTGTAGTCTCTCCTTGTGTCCATGTTGGGAGACTGCTATATAGCGTCAGAGTCCCATCTCATGCATTACAGCTGTTCCAAGTACCTAAGGTGGAGTTCAGAATTTTAAAAAAATCCCACCACAGACAAATTGTGCTGTATCTCAGGAAAGGGACCCAATTAAGACAAAATTATTTGGGGTGTGTACTAAATAGTATAGTTCTATGTATTTATGTATATAGTTGGCCTTATGAGATGCTATTTAATATTCAGTGAAGGTTCCCCTTCATTCAATTCTTGCTATATTTGCATATAAGCTGGTGAAATTAATACTATGTATTGTATCCAAACATTACCTGAGTTGTGAGGCCTAATACTACCTTTTGAACAAGTTATACTACATACTATCAAGTGTGCATACAGTAAGTGGCACAACTTGTTCAAAGGGTGGTATTAAGCCTCATGGAAGACATTCGACCAACCCCAAGAGAGATGTTTAACTGGAGGATGGCGTGAGCCGTCATCCCCACATCCAAAGCCAAACATTTTTCCTCCCCGCCGTGGACAGCCCCCATTTACTGAGGCACCCAGAGTCGGCGAGACGGCGTATACCATTGGAGTGCGAGGAATCAAGGCAAGCCTTTCCTGTAATGAGGATGAATGTGACTAACAGCCATCAATAGGAATCCCTTCAGCTCGTCCAAGCTGGGATGAGATAGACTTTGATTCTGGCCAGCGCCGAGTCATCTCCTTTTGGTTTTTTGTTCCCGCATTCCTCATTTTAAATGTCTACTTTCACATCCAATTGTTGATATTTGGACTTTTATTCTTTCCTTCACGGATTTGTTCCCAATGGCGTTGAATTTCTTTCGACGTCATCAAAATTTCACGAAAAAATTGAAAGATTCTGGACGCCAAAAACTAATCGTTGATCTAAGCGCCACCAGCTTATATGCAAATCGAGGAAGAATTGAATGAAGGGGACCCATTGGGCTGGTAGTTCACTGAATATTAAATAGCATCTCATAAGGCCAACTATATACATAAATATGTAGACCTATATAGTACACACCCCAAATATTTTTGTCTTAATTGGGTCCCTTTCCTGAGATACAGCACAATTTGTCTGTGGTCAAAAGCGGAATTTTTTTTTAAACTTTGAACTCCGCCTTAGGTACTCGGAACAGCTGTAACTCCTGATACAGTTGGGACACCGTACTGAGGTTGCTGGCCAAACAAAGCTAGCATTTAATTTCGGGCCTCCGATTATATTCATGTCTCCTCGGGGCCGAATTAATAAGAACAAGAACCCACCACCTATTCTTTTGACTAGCAGCCACACAACCGGTTGGCACCGGTCCACCGTAGTTCGGGGATCTGGCCTAAAGGTAAGTAGCTGGAAGAACTTTGGGGCAAATTCTCACACCGCCACTCAGCTACATAAGACTTCCCCTTCCTTCTCTGTGGACAATCTACCTTCTAACGCTCACTCCCACCTACTAGCTGAAATGTCTTCCAATGACTCGCCTAAAGAACACACGCGACCCACCATGGTACTCTCCCGATCTTCGCATCCTTGTTCCCTAACTGATGTTGAGATAACCATCCAGTTCAGATCCCAAGCCCCTGCGCGTAGACAACAGGCCACGCGAATCGTGCACTGCACCCCACATCTCACCCGCCCATATGCCTGCAACTGGGCCTGAGGAACCAGAGGAGACACCTTCAGGTGTAATGGAGGGCTCAGAGGAGGAGCCTGAATCCTCCACCCCGGTTACCCGTATCACGCTTGATCCCGTCTCCACACCCGGTTTACCGTGGTTCTTAAAAGTGCGCTTCAAAGGCAAGACATGCCTCCTCATCCCGCCAGAAATTTTGCAATCCAAGGAGTACAATGATCTGTTGGAAGTTGGTGCAGGTTAGCTTCTAATCCACACCTATTTCCCTCTAACTCCTATACCCTTGACTTAACGTTGAGCCAGAATTTACCCAGGATGATCACACTTATAGGATCCTGCCATATGGGTTTGGATTTTGGGGCACCAATGGCAATATGTGCGGCACTCTTATATTGGCACGACCACGTTTCAGTGCCTAATCCTTTTGTAGTTTTCCTTACTTGGCCATGCCTCTCAGCAGACCTCGCAGTCGTTCACGTGATCCTTCCCCAGGTCATTCAACGGATCCTTCCAATTATTATTAGTTCGTTAAGGTTTAGTTATCTCCATCCGCACGACTGTCTTACGAAGTGATTATTTAGTAATATGGATGACCCTGAGATCCCAGAGGAGGAGTTGCTGTTTCGAGCACGCTTGACGGCACTGACGGGCATCTACGGCCGGTATGTCATGCATTACTGTAATAATCACAAATTATGCTGATGATGAACAGTCGTTTCCGCCAAAAAACAATGAACTATGTAGACCCCCACAAAACACTGGACCTCCCCCAGCGTTATAACTAGTGGTCGTCGTTATAGCTATAGTACAGTTGGCGGAACATCCACCTCTGTTCTCAAGCGATAACTCTCCCTACCATGTATTGACATACTTTCTATTTCCTTTCCCGTTGTCTGCTGCTATGCATTTCTTCGCATTCCCTACAAATACTGCTTGCCTGTCAAACTAACAATCAAAGAGGAATTCTTCTTATAGTCTAGTTCCAAATTATAAATACTGCACTTACACACGAAAATTCCTGGCGCAGCAGGCATGCTTAACGATCGTCGAGTCTGCTAAAGAAACATGTTGTGTTCGCTATCCTTTCATGTAAGATTTTGGCTCACGTAAATGTTGCTGTCTTGCTTCCAGCCTTATTACAATAATAACAGTACTCACCTTCAGTTCCAATGAATTGCTTTATGTATATCCAGGCATTATCCATCCCCTTAGAATTAGCGTGGTCGGATTGACATAAGAATTTGTATCACCGATACAAGTCACGAGAATGTGAGTAAAACCAAGAAAAATAGATGTTTTGCCAACCGCAATGACAGATAGCTTTGAATTTAATTATAATAGGACATTAGTGTCGCTTTGTCGCAGTGGACCAGTCTGTAGCCTGTGCTGAATGTCTTCTTGAAGTTAGCCCACAGCAGCCACTAGAGTATTATATAGGTGTCCATACCATGCAAGTTTACTTGGGGATCCCTGAGGTCACGTTCGCGGGTGCGTGTGCAAGGCGGCGGGTGGCGAACCTTCGCGTTGGGGGCTCCGAATCGTATGCAGGGCCTCAAGAGTTTTCCGTCAGCAGTCAGCCAATATGCCCTACATGCCAATATGCCCTACATGCTTCCGTTTATCTCTTAGTCCAAAGACGTCTTGGCAAGTTAGAGTGAGAGTGAAAAAGGGAACTAGTTATTGATCATGTACGGGGCTAGGAGAGTGTACTCGAGAGCAGTGGTCTATATTCCCCCGTTCCATTGCAGCAGTATCTCTGTGTTTTAAAATGCTTATATATTCACATTTTCACCGAGTGGCAAGCCCTAAAATATTCCAATATTTATCCGGATCCCGCCCGAGTCCTTGCTGGCACTTATCGATCAAGTAAACTACTTACTTTGGGTTGATACGTACAATCGCATGACCAGTATGACAAAAAGGCTTCGCATTCTTATGACAGAGTTATCGACAGGTAATAGCGCGGCAGCTATTCTCTTAGATCAAGGTGTGATTACCTCGGATAACACTTCAAGTTATCGCTGCACAGAGTCTAACTTAACGGAAACAGCATTCGTGGATTCCATTGAGGTTGAGACAGTCCATTTCCATCTCTGTTGATTCATTCCTCCCGTACAGGATCCTTGTGAGGACGTGCTACTCTGAGATATGTTAAAAGTGTAGATAATGAATGGCCAGACTGGGGATTGAACCCAGGGCTTCTGCATATATAGCAGGGGTGTTAACCATTACACCACCTGACCCTGGGAAGCACTGCTAGCATTACTCAATCTAACACACTCCCTTAATGCTAGCACTCAACTATACTATAAGCAGATATAGGTCCTCTCTGGCTCTTTTGTCCAGACTTGTCCACTATACCACACACAAATATAGCTGTTCACTCTACACACAGGAACCATGCCCTATAGCACACAGCGGGGCCCATAACCTGTTAAAAGTGTAGATAATGAATGGCCAGACTGGGGATTGAACCCAGGGCTTCTGCATATATAGCAGGGGTGTTAACCATTACACCACCTGACCCTGGGAAGCACTGCTAGCATTACTCAATCTAACAAGATAGACTTTGATTCTGGCCAGTGCCGAGTCATCTCCTTTTGGGGTTTTTTGTTCCCGCATTGACTTCTCTTCCTCATTTTGTCTACTTTCACATCCAGTTGTTGATATTTGTATTTTTTATTCTCTCCTTCCCAACATGGATTTGTTCCCAATGATGTTGAATTTCTTTCAACGTCATCAAAATTCTGGACGCCAAAAACTAATCGTTGATCTAAGCGCTTTGCCTAATTCCTGTGGGCAGCTTCAGATCCCTTGTAACTTCAAGGATTTTGTCAACTTCTGAATTTTCAGACTTTTGGAATTTTTGGATCTTTGTGTTAGAATGAAAAAGATGGAAGGGGATTGGGGCACAGAATAGTGACCCTAGTGGACAAATAGACCACCACTCCGGCACAGACATATACTGGTTACCAGAAGTAACTGAACTCATATGACCACATATTGGACAGAGTCACAGACATCAATAGGGACTATTATTAATAAATACATGTGGGCACTTAGGGTTCTGAACCACACATTCCAACACTCTGGACATTTCTGAACCTCCAGGCTTCTTCAAAGATTTGCCCTTTTCTGGACCTTTTTCCAAAGATTTTCCTACTACCTCCAGTGTACACTTTAGGATATCTATATTAAAAGGGGAGTAGTGATTAGCTCTTTGTCATGTTTTAGTTCCAACCCCTTTGGATTCACCTCACAACTCCCTGTTCACCCCCATGTCTCTCAGCATAATTAGTGTCTCATGAGTCATTGCTTCTGCCTTTCTGCCCTTCTGAACTCTGTTATGGATCTTTTTGGAGGTCTGAGCTTACATTCAAGTATCTGTTTAGTGTTGTCTGCACTTGGTTGCATGTCTTTCAGCCCACTCATATTTTTGGACTGCTTTGGAGCTCTAGAATATTCTCATGACCTCATTTAACCTTTGTCTTGATTTTGACCTTCTGAATCCTTTCCAAACCTTTTTATGGCACTTTGTCAGAACCTGACCCCTTTCCTCTGACACCTCACTTTCACTCCCTTCAACCCTGATCCACCTCTGAATGATTTCTAGGCCATACAATATTTTAACACATTCTGCATGAACCCTTATGCAGATCATGGCCTCCTTGGGAAATCAACCCTAATGGTGGGGGATGTGAAGATCTGTTCTTGGAAACTCCTCAGAATATTTTCTGGCTATATTATCAGTTACTGACCAATATTCCATACTAGAAACATCTGGAACTTCCAATTGGTTTTCTGGAATATTCCCAACATGAATCCCTTTGTCCCTACCAAGCCTCTTCCCCTTGCCTCTCTCTAGTGATGGAATCCACAGCATTTGATGAGGATAGTTTTCCCCATTGAACTCCTCCCAGAGGCCTTCCAACTCTCCCAACCCTAAGCTCACCTTTGGACTCCCAGCTTGCACCCTTCCAACTTGAGCTCCTCAGCCCAGTGCTGCATCCCATCAGCAACAAGGGTGTTGAGTAACCCAACCAATTTCTTGGAAGCCAAGGCATGCCTCTCTGGGGCCTCTGCAATCTGAGTGGACTGCTCCTCAGACCCCCAAAGACCCCATCACCTGTCTCCACCTCCACCACCAAGCTACATTTGAGCAAGGGAAACAACTAGGTCTGTGGCCAGTCTTCTTCCAACACTGCAAGGAGTGATCCTTGCAGTGGTTACAAGGGTTGATAGTCTCTGACCAGATGGGCCCGCATTTGTTTTCTGTTATGCTAGTTAGTTCAGAACCCAATGGCAGAGTCTGAAACTTATCTCATGGCTGGAAGGCCCAGTTTCCACCTCAGATCCTGGCTCGACCCCTTCCACCCATTACTTGCTTCCTTAAAAATTAGCATTGTATAATTGAGTCTCAACCCACTTACCTTTTTGGAAGCCTCTGCCTCTTGCTGTTCTTGCTCTGTGGCTTCTTCAGCCTCAACTTCACACATCATCTGCTCCTCCTCCTCCTTATGCAGGCACTCTCCCTCCTACCATCTCTTTTCCTCATTTTACATGCATTTCTGCCTCCTCTCCTCCATTTGCTGCTTCAATTGGGATTGGTTTAGAGGATGAAGGAGGAGCCCAAGGCTTTCAATGCTCCAGCTAGTCATAGGGGTGTCTTGGAAGGTCTGGGAGTAGGCTTAGGCTGAGGTTGCATGGTGCTAATGGGAAGAGTTATAAAAAAAGAAAATTCATTGTTTTAGGATTTTTCTCACCTGAACAATCTGCTACCAGGGTTACATGATTTATTGACACATGCCCACAAATCTCTTCCATGCCTTTGGCCTTCTTGGGAAATCAACCTTAATGAGGGAATACTGTGTTAAGTGCAGGAAATCTACCCAGATTTTCTGGTGAATATTCTGAGGACTTTCTGGAAATAGTCCAGGGGTTTCCCAGGAGATAGTCTGGGGAGTAGTCTCCAAGGTTTCCAGGACATCATCTGGGGGGTATCAGAATATTACCAGGGTATGAGGAGGACTTGACTGTCCCCTCACATGATTGTTGGATTGTAACTTCAAACAGGTGTTGGTCTGGGTACTCTGAGGAGTCTGAGAATATGTGAGAGAACCAGAAGTTGGAAGACCTGAGGGCTCCAAAAATACACTGGGTGAGGATAAGTAGTCAGATGACACAAAAGGAGGTTGAGTTACAGGGTATGAGAAGGACTTGGCTTCAGCTTAGATGCTGCACCCTTGCACACATGTTTGGGTGACCTTATTTCAAGTTGACAAATGTTCACATGAGAAGTGTAGATAACCAAAGCTCTGAGGAGTTCTAGATATTGAGTGTACAGAAAGAACAAAGGAGTAGATTAGACTAAGTCAAGACTACTTTGAGACTAATTCAATATACAAACTCGAGAGCTAAGTACATGTTTGCAGATGACTATATAGAATATCTGTTACAGCTGTTCCGAGTACCTAAGGCGGAGTTCAGAATTTCAAAAAAATCCCGCCACAGACAAATTGTGCCATATCTCCAGAATGAGTGGCAATTAAGGCATAATAGCATTCTCTGTGTATGATATTGTATGGATCTATGTATATATATATATATTTTCCCTTATGACAGGCTATTTAATATTCAGTGAAATATCATTGCAATGGTTCCCTTTCATTCAATTATCTGTATATTTGCATATACGCTGGTGGAATTAATACTATGTATTGTATTTAAACATCAGCTGAGTTGTAAGGCCTAATACTACCTTTTGAACAAGTCATATTACTCACTATCAAGTGTGCATACAGTAAGTGGCACAACTTGTTCAAAGGATGGTATTAAGCCTCACAGCTTAGGGAATATTCATACACAATATATAGTATTAGTCCCACCAGCTTATATGCAAATCGAGGAAGAATTGAATGAAGGGGAACCATTGCATTGATATTTCACTGAATATTAAATAGCATCTCATAAGGCCAACTATATACATAAATATATAGGCCTATACTATATAGTACACACCCCAGATATTTTTGTCTTAATTGGGTTCCTTTCCTGAGATACAGCACAATTTGTCTGTGGGTTGAAAGTGGAATTTTTTTTAAACTTTGAACTCCACCTTAGGTACTCGGAACAGCTCATGTAAGTAATTAATCACTTTTCTTTTTCTTTCCTTTTTTAAAAATAAATCAATCTTGATTTCATCATGTGCTACCTTTCAAACAGCATCACTGAATTAACAGTGAAGTACAGTTTCAGGTATACTCAAGTGGATGAACAATAAAAAGGTGTCACCATCACTGCCACCACCCAAAGCTTTGCCTGGAAAGATGCCTGGTTGGTATTTATTGACCATCGGGATCAGTGTTGGTCATCATCCTCTCAAGTGCTGATGGGTCCTTCATCTTTCCTATACATATTATATTACTTTTTTTTTTTTTGATTAACAACAGGAACCAAACAGCGTGGGAAAGGCCATCTCATTACATAATACAGAGAGGTGCCAGTGTGGGATAGGTGTCTAAAGTATCCCGCGAGGGCAGACGGAAGCAAAATTCCTTAAATTTGGTGAACTAAGTTTCTCTAGGCTAGATCAATCCAGCTTCGTCTATATGTCATGCTAAGAGGAGAGAGCTGTATGGTTGGGTAGGGGGGGAGCTTTAGCTCTCCACGTATGCGTGGGAAGACTCACCGCTCGGGAGGGCGGGTCCTCTCTCGCAGTACAACTCTCATTCTCATTTAGTATTTAGACTAGTCATCTAACATATACTAAATCAATTAAATTTAATAGCGTCCAAGTTTTGACCCAAGAAAAGGGTGGGTGGGTGAATTAAAACAGAAAGAATTAAGGAAATAAAGTGTGAATGAATGCAATTTTCTCAGATACTGTACTGACAGAGATGTCATAGTAAAAACAAAAAGGCGTGCGACTCCTTCATATGCTCGGCTGGACGTTGAGTGCCAAACTACTCCCGGCACGCAGGGATCGTGCGGCACTCGATACTATTCCTCTGATAAATTGTCAATGCAGAGCAAATTGTGGGGCTTGCCCCCCACGGGTCCGGCCTTCATTTCCGCAAAAGGGAGGTTGCTTATGTAAGGGGGTGCCTCTTGAGGAAACCTCCGGTTTAGTACCGTACGATACCTGACCGCCAAGCCTTCAACTTGCAGTGCATATACCAACGAATGGGGCAAAAGCGCCGAAAACCTCTCTCGATTCCCTCTCGAAACTGCTAAAGAACTTGCTGCTGTGCGTCGGCCCGGATCCGAGTCATCTGGGTGTGAAGCCTCATTGGACTAGGGGGATACAGTGGTATGGGTATGTCGTTACAGAATATCCTGGAAATATATGCGACTCAGGCTCTGGATAATATGAAATTGGATACGTGACACTTGTGCGATGCGTCCCTGCGTATGATTTGTAGTATGGAGCAGGTGAGCGGGTCGATGTGTCTTGGGTGTATCTTCCCAGCTATACCGGTTCCTTGAATCAGCTCATCTGAACTTTTGTCGTAGGCAAGCAAAACCGCTGGTAAAGCCGCGCAGCATGACGAATAGTCCTAAAGTTACGCCCCTTCTTCAAAAACTCCCAAGCTTTTCTTGAACGGCAGATTATCCCCACTAACGCGAAGCGGACGAGCCCATCAAGAAAGGAAGCATCGACGCTGCCGTGTTTGATTCATCGTGGGTTGCGCATCCGGACACCCACATGCAACGCCGCATAGACTCGGAGCAGGGAAAGACCACTCGATGCAGCAGTGAATGCTGGCGTGTTGTATCATCGATCTGGGGCGGGCATGTCGGTGTCGGTGAGGTACACAAACTATCCTACTGCGATATGAAGAACCTTGTGCGTACACTATTAGAGATGAGGCATGTGATTATCAAGCAGGGGCGGACATGTCGGTGTCGGTGAGGTACACAGATTATCCTACTGCGACATCAAGAGCCTTGTGAGTACACTATTAGAGATGAGACATGTATTAGTTTCCGATTAACATCGCACAAGTGATGCAGGAATGCATACCATTGCCCTTTCATGAGCAACTATGTACATGCGAATACAAATTGTTGATCGGCTCTCACAAGTTTCGAGTGCTCTGCTGCGACGGCCTAAATTCGATAATTCAACTCTATACTATGTTTGCAGTACACCTTGATTGACAGTGCTTTCCCGTCTATAGCTATATCAAGTATGGCCAGTTTATAAACCATTTAAAGCCTAATAATTTATCTGTGAACTCGTGTGAAGTGGATATATGCAGCAGAATAAAAAAGAGTTCATCCAAGGGTACATCGACACTGAAAAAGTGCATTAATGTTCAATAACCTGAATCCTATCATTGACTTCCGCCTGTTCGATCCTTGTAAGCCGGCGGTAACTCAATCTCCTCAACATCGTCCGCAAGATCAGCGTGCTGATACACGCTTCCCCGAGTCACTGGAACGGGCGGAGCACCTTTCCGAGGCTGTGGGGGTACATTTAGAGGAGCTCCAGCAGCAGGCATTCCTAACGTCGAGGCTCCAGCTTCCGGTCTCGCCAGCAGAGCTGCATCGACCGGGTAGTTCGCTTGAGTATCGCTGAATGAGTCTATAGTCGAGTACTTCGATGGATTCCTTGGCACCACCGAGTCTGGATACGCTCCTGCAAGGGTACCGTATGCCAATGTTGTACTTGTGCTCGTTGTTGCGTCTGACATCGGATATCCTGATTGGCGCGTAGACGTGGTATCCCCCATGGAAAACTTTGAGAGATGCCCCGGACTATGTGCGTCCATATATGGGGTGAAGGGCAAGCTATGATAGTCTCCAGGAGAGCCTTGCGCTGTCCCAGCTGGGTCATACTGGGATCCGATAAGTCCCTCTTGTGCATTGTATGGGCTAGGCGTAAAGGGCGTGATCTCCCCGGCAGCAAGGTCGACTTTATGCAAGTCATAACCAAGTGCGAGCTTTTTGCGCGTACGACGCCTTCGGAGGTAGAAGAGAGCACTGAGGCCAAGTACAGCGATGAGGACCGATACACCAACAGCTGCACCAATGATGGATGTTGTGGTATTTGAGGAAGACTTGGGGCCTGGTGAGCTACTGGCCGTGGCCGTGGTCGACGCAGACGACGTCAAAGTACCACTCTGACCTTGTCTACATGAAGGCTATTCATTTCTGGTGGCCTTAATAAATGAGTGAGAAGATAGCTCACGTGCTACTTATATTGCTGGTACTACTGCTGGCTACAGATTGTAGACCACCGCAGTTGAGGTCGGTATTGCCAAATGTGGTCAAAAGATTAGTCGACGCAGCGTAAACACCATTCCTGTAGATGTAATAAGAGAGGTGGCCCTACGATAACCTGATTAAGGAAGTGCTTACGCGTCGCTGACAGATGCTAGGTAAGAGTATTAGCGGCGTCTAAAGGATCAGTAGCGGTGCCGTACCTAACAGTGTTTGTCCGGGAGTTATGCGACTTAACCAATTATAGGTATCGAACTGTGGGTCTAGCGTTACGTTTGTTACAGCAGGTAGGCTAAGGGGGACCACGGTGATGGTATAAGGGCGTGTCCCGCCTTTGATTAGAAGGGGGAGAAATGAACAGGTTTGTAGGCCATCAGTGGTGTTCGTCGTAACTGATACGGGGGATGTAGGGTTTTGTGCATGACATGTGGTATTTCCAGTACCTGGAGATTGGTGATCAGAAACGCTTGATGATGAGAGAACTAGGGCTATTGGACGTACTTGTTACGGTAAGCAGTTTTGGCCCCACACCACCCGCATTTCCGTTTGCATCCGCCATACTCAGAAGGAGTGTTGCGCCTGGGATAACGTCAGCAGAGAGCGGAGCGTGATTGACATGGTACTCGCCGGCAGGATGATCGACTGTCCAGAGAAGGTTCTGAGGGTCACTACCCAGTGTCTGAACGGTAGTTATGCTGGAGTTCTCGTAGGCAAACATGGTGTACGGTGGTTGGGGTACGACTAGCCCCATTGGATTGACGAAGATTCGAATCTGGGCACATTCCGGGAGATTATTGGCAATGAGCTACAAAGAGAGACGTTATCAGCAACTAAACATAAATGCTACGAAGCACTTGCTGGTGTTGAGAAGCCCCAGACAAATGCTGGTTGAACATCTGCGTATGAGCAGGGAGCTAAGAAAAGGGTGGAAACCACAGCGAGAAAACATTGTCTTCGTGATGGAAGCATTAGGATAAATAGAAGATATAGGGTCAAGGTCGAAGTCAAGAGCAAAGGATATCAAGGATATAAGGTTAAGTCCACAGCCTGCAGGGCATCGAACCAAGACGCCGAGGCAAAATGGATAGGATTGCTGACAAATACCAAAGCACCAACAGCAGTATTGCCGTTCTGGGCGGAAGAGTGCTTTTTGCGTTCCCCGATCCCCCTTGAAATTGGCGCGCGGGTGTCGTAATAATGTGCACGCCTACCAAGGACTTGAAAAGATTTTATGATACTTGGTTAGCAGGATGAAAGCCTAGTATCGAGAGAGAATGTGCGATCATTTGGAGCTAGCATTTATTAGTCACAGATACTTTATTATCTCCCAATCCGTTTTCGATGAGAAGGGGCAGATTATGCCGCCGACATATAGTAACGCCCATCATGATCCATCATTTATAACCCAATTGTAAGTACAGCATTTTCTTGTAAGAGTAACTGCGCAAATATACAAATCTATTGTTAGATAAATAGTGGTGTATCTAATGGGTTTGGAAGCTGGATTAAAGAAGCAAATAATCAAGGGAATAGGCTAAAGAAAAGTATCAAGAATAATCTTGGTTCATCTCAAGCTGCAGTAGGATAATCGCTATATCCAACCGACAAAGCGACACCAGGCACGTAGTACAGATGCTTGAAATCAAGCACCGCATCTAATGCCTTTCCCTGCTCAATGCGACGCTGCAAATCTGGATGGCCTATCCATGGAATACCGAAAACACCCGCATCAATTTTGCCCTCAAGAATGAGCTGGTCTGCCTCGCTGGGCGTGAGTCCACCGTTGAGGAAGAATTTTGAGTTCTTGAATAGCGAGCCATAAGATTCTACGACGTCGTGCTGGGTGGCTCTCAGTTTCCCTAACGAGAGGTTGAGCGCCAGGGCCCGTAGAGCGTGAATAGATACTTAGGAGAGACTTACCATCGAAAGAAATGTCATACGCTGCGACATAGCGAACCAGGGTGACATACGCGACACGCATCTCATCAAGGCCTTTGATGGCATGTGTGTATGTCTCCAATGTGTCTTCCAGCGACATGCCCACATCGTTGTATCCTCCTGGGGTATTAAGTTTCACGCCTACGCGATCCGCGCCCCAAACCTCGATAAGAGCTTTAACAACTTCAAAAAGGAACCGGGAGCGGTTTTCAACACTCCCGCCCCATTCATCAGTTCGTTTGTTCGATGTATTGTCGAGGAATTGGTGAACCAAGTAACCGTTTGCGGCGTGTACTAGGTATAAATAGTTAGTTGAGGGGCATTTTATTGACACGGTATATAAACTTACATTCAACTCCGTCAAAGCCTGCCTCCTTTGCCTTCATCGCAGCATGCTTATACTGTGCGACGATGATACGAGGGTCGGGGATTTCAGTAGGCTGTTAACTGAGTTGAGAAAAATTGGTCTTCTTCAATCTTGGCTCAATACGTACTGTTACATATCCGGGTTGACCAGGTAAAGTGCGGAATTTACCCCCACGGGCGGAAACAGCGGATGGTGCCCAGACAGGCTGTCATAATAGTATTTATTGAGTGAGTGAAAGGTTGGATGTGGAACAGGTGACATACCGTGCCGGCGGCCTTTTGTTCAGGCATATCTGGATGATTAACACGACCCACTAGAATTCCTGCTGTCAGAATTATGATAACTTTGACACTTTGGATAAAATCGTACAGTGCCATAGCTGGGCGAACATGTGGCTACCAGCCTCATGGACGACGTCTGTGATATTTTTCCATGCTGCAACATGTTCGTCATTCCAAATGCCAGGAGCATGTTCCCATTCACTCCTGTACGATAATCGATGTTAATTATAGAATAAAATAAAGGGGATCTAATCAAGCGCGGGTACATACCCTTGACGTGTGATAAGAGCGCCTTCGGAGACTATCAGACCTGCACCACCTTGAGCGCGCTGTTTGTAATATTCAAGCATTGTGTCGTTAGGGACAGTGGTCGGGAATGCTCTGTTCCTCGTTAACGCTGACATGACATTTCCTATACGTTCAAAATAATTATAAGTCGTTGTCAAGGTAGAGAAATACGTCTTGTGCGTACGGTTACGGAGGAGGATGGGGCCAAGCTGGAGGGGTGAACTGATTCCAGACATGATTTAAAGTGATCTACTAGTTGAGTGTGTTTAAGAGAGAAGCTGTTACTGGTGGATTTGAGCTGAGAGATAGCCAACCTCGGCCTCTTTATATGATTCTTGACTCCCATGGAAATGTTGCGAAAGGCCTTAGGACTCGCATGGTTTCTACAACCGTATGTAAGATAATGTGGTTTTGATTGTTAAGCTGAGAGGGAAAGACAATACCAGAGAGCCTCCTTCGTGAGCATCATCTTGTCATCGAAGGCACATGGCGTCTCTGGTTCCCATCAAACTCAACAGCCCAAACACTTTTGGCTGACACGTAGCAGCTTCATAAGCAAACGCTTTATAAAACTGATTAAAAACACAAAAGAAGCGCAACTTAGGTTGCTTCATCAGTCCTCCTGAGTCAGGGATGTTCACCGCGCTTCGGTTTAAGAATTTACGTTAGAATTTGGCAGAATGTCGAAATATCAACCAAATATTGTATTCGTAACTTCAAATTTCTGCCGCTCAGGAGTAAATTTAATGATCACGCTTATGACAAATTTACATTGCGTCTTATCCAAGTAGCCCCTCAGAATACCGAAATTCCATTTAGATTTAGTTTGCATTTTGCGGCCCTAAAATATCCACCATCAAGCTGATTAAAAATACAATGAGAAAATATATATATTGGCCCAGTGAACCACAAGTCACCAGTGTGGCATAGTTAGGAAATTTTTTAATAATGTGTGAGGCTTCTGTGCTCGCACAGTGTATGTCAGCTTTCTGATCTGATTTGGAAACTTCGGTGCCAAAGAGGTGCAAGATGACGCGTCCTTGATATGCGAACCCCATCCATGACAAGTTTCAATGTGCTTACCAAGGGCTGCTAGGTTGAATTCAGAAAAATCGGTGGCATCAGCCAAGTCCGGGTCCAGGGCAAGCCATCATGACACAGCGTGTCGGAAGAACCATGACTACGTAACAAGGAAGGGATTGTGTTGTACTTGGATAATGACGTTTTGAAGGAAATAGAAGTTAAGATAACTTACACAAAGGCTGTAAGGCTTATTATCAACCAGAAACAAGGATGGAGGAGCAAGGCAAGACAAAGCAAAAAATATTCGATGTGAAGGGCGAAGGCCGGGTGAGGGGATATTATTAAGATTCAAAATATGATTGGATGTCTTTACCCCAGTATCAGTCTACTGATGAGTCACAATGGGAATAAGCGATCCGTGATATCACTGACATTGACATGGGAGAACAAGAGTGATGATCATGCAGAATGATTACCCACCATGGTAATTAAAATATGACCACTTGCTTATCACTCTATAAATGTCAGTCATTCATCATTGTGCAATGTATGAAAGTAACACAGACTTGCAGCAATGAATGTAGACCACATTATGCTTTAATAAAGTGAATAAGGCACCCAACAGAGCTGGCAAATGTGTTGTGAGGCACAAAACAACCATCTGTCAGGTAAAAGACAAACCTCTCCATGTCATGAATAAAACAACCTACACTGCAGCATTACCATAAAATCTCGTAAGATGTTGTTTCTCTCACTGTTAAGATCTAAAGTCTAAAGACAAGAGGGGAAATGATGTTAGAGGGCTAACAGGTATTTTGTACTTATGTTAGGATACACACTCAGGCCGGGTTTCCGGAGAAACCCGCGGGATATCCGGTAGGACTTGGCTTCAGCTTATAGGCTGCGCCCTCGCTAGATCGTGTTGTCCAATTTCAGACAGGTGGACGGGAATCCCGGGGAGTCCGGGCGGGGGTTCGTGGGTCGTGAGTCGTAGGTCGTGAGTCGAGAGTCGTGAGTCGAGATAGTCGAGAGAGATAGATGCGCCGGAGCCCGTGGGCTCCGACTAGTGCGAGCGGTCTGATGAGAGTAGGGTTTTAGAGAGGAAAATGTATTAGATTACTGGGGGGAATCTAAGCTAATTTTCTGACTGGATTGTATGTACAACATCTGCCAGTTTATATAGACCGTGGAATGCATGACATACCGAATCCAGTAATAATGAGACGAAACGAGCAAAACATAAAACGGGAATAGTAAACACCAAATTGGTGTTAGGAACGGGACGGAACGGAGCGGAGTCCGAATCGTTACAAAGCATAACCCATAACGGGAAACGGAGCGGGAGCGGAGTCCTAAATCGTGACAGGTCATTTGACTAAAACGGGAACGGGGCTCGATTAGAGCGGTGATGGGATTCTAAGCGGGTCCGGTGACTGATGCGTGGGACGAAGACGGACATAGACAGAGACGGGGTCCGGGGGAAGTCCGGTGACTGATATGTGTCTTAATGAGGTCGAACGTAACGAGTCTTGACGTAACGGAGTCCGGGCGGGAAATCCTATAAACAGACGATTGGTGCTTGTAGCGCGTGGGGGCGTACGAGTTAGTGCCCGGAGTCCGGCGGGATTTGTCCGGGTCGTAACAACTTACATAACTAGGGGGTTCCAATTCTACAAAATAAGTGGAGCTTGGCTTCAACTTATGTGTTGCACTCTCACATGAACTGTTAGGGTGCTCTGGTATTTCAAGAAGAGCAAGTAGTATGGTTTGGGACTGGAGATGATACTTAGCTGAATCTCAGCACTAGTACTGCTGCACATTCTAGGTCTGACCGGATGGAGATGTGAAGTCTCGCGTTACGCCGAATTTTTCATTGCAGTTGAACACTACACGTTACTTCACGTTTCTTTTCAACAGAATACAATTTCATCTACGTGACGCTTGGAAGAACAACGTGTACCATTGAACATCACATGCACGTCATATTAACAGATATTATAGAACTCGATGGTCAGCTGCTGTTGGCAGCGGGTCCATGAGATTCTTTTTGCAAGAGACTGCTACCTCACCAAATCGTCCTTAACTCTGTCTCGTCTTGCGACTAGTCACTCATAGCTGTCAGTTATTCACGTCCCACGTAGTCTGCTGTGAGCTCAATGGGAAGTGGTGTGCCAATCTGACTTGAGGACCAGTGGTGGAGAGGCGGTATTCTAGGAAGTGACTGATACGCCAAATTGGAGTTGCTCAATCTCTCAAGCTTCCACAACCCTCTCTTTTCAAATGCAATAACCACATGCTTGGAAGGGATTGATGACTGATTACCACCCCGCCATGACCTTGTCCCCCGTACAGATCCACATTTACGTGTTGGGCTTGAGCTTATGCAAGCCATATTGTCAGTTGCCGCAACTCCACAGGCATGGATTGCATTTGAAAGGTATATACCCGTCAGTGTCATCCTTTCGCTGTATGGTCATTATCTCTAAGACTTCCCAGTTTCATTCAGGGCCCACAACACCTGACGACATGTCTTGCTGCTTCACTGCACTGTTCTTCCGCCACGATATTTTGACATGTGGCGTTAGTCATGCACATTGTCCAATGTAGAGGCATAGCAGGCACAGCTGTTAGATGCAGCATGTCCATCCTGCTCACTTGAAGGGGCAAGGGTGTACATCGATCACTTCTTTCTGCCACTAATTTGAATGCCACAAGTCGACGCAGCCCGATCTTCGTCACATTGCAAAACTGTGAAGCCTATTGGCAGTTGTTAGCATCGCAATTCACAAATGTGACTTACTTCTTCAAAACTCGAGGAGGAGTATTAGGTATAATGAGTATTAAAGAAGTAAGTGCTTGTATGAAGAAGGTGAGACAGAATGTCTCGAAAAGACGCAATGCGTCATATTGTTCAATCTCCTCTCAAATGTACTATTATATACACGTAGTATAGCTAGTGGATCTCTCAGTGAACGTTTAACTGTTGAGAGTAAGTGATATGTCTATTGCCTCATCACGAAGCAAAACTTATCTATGTATTTAGTACTTAAACATCTTTAGGTATTGTATAATATAGCAAACGTTTAACCGCTGATATACTTAAATGTCTTTACATAGTTAGCTGTTGTTACCTCGTTTAATGCCGTTGTCCTCGGCCTTCCTCGGATTATGATGGTCGAATAAACAGCATTATTAATTGATGTTTCTTTGTCAATACCGCGCCACTCAGTATCGTATATGACATTCTGGAAAATTGTTTGGAACCTTGTTTTTTGCTGGCATACACCAACAGATCCGGAACTAAAAATCAATAAAAGTCACATACATGGCTGCTCTACTCTTGCTCCCACACCATGCACTCGCAAACACCACAAACGCCATAACAAGAGAAACAAATTGTAGATGTACTATTCTTGGGAGGAACGGGATGGACGCTGCCAACTTGACTTTTGATCACCATATGTTGGTACTATTCATGACTAACCATTGAACATGAAGACAGTATCGAATACTCTAACTGAAATTTGGTGGGAGAGCCCATGAGATAGCCTTTTGGGAAAGTGTTGTATCAGTGTCAGAACACATTATCTAGCCAGCACGCTAGTTGGTAGATACATAGCACCGTTGAAGGCGTTTTGTAAGACTAGTATCTGCTGCAAGTGCAGACAAACACTAGAATGAGTGATGGGGAACTACCACTACTTGATTGAAAATCCACATGTACATAATATATACTAGTGGGGAACAATGGGAGGTGAGGACAATGGGATGTGAGAACATAAAATGTGGATAACAATGGAACCAAACATTACCAAACTGCCGTGTAGGGAGTGTCACTCCCTTACAGTTTGCGGCTGAATGCGTAGTATAGCATGGTGGAGATATAGTATCCTCATGCGCCCGTGAAAGTTGCAGCGCAAATCATGCTGAGCTCTGAATGAGTGAAGTCGACGGAAGCCGCAAAGTCAGCTCTTACCAACTACGCACACATTATAGTATTATCCCAAACTGCTCTCTTTTTTTTTTGCAACATACATCTCATCCATTCACTTCCCATCCCTGCCATCCACCTAACTGCGAACCTCGCTCTTTGTAATGGGACATGCCCATTGTCCAATCGAGTGTATTTTTCGATTAATGCCTGTTTACTCTCTACCATGACGAACCGCAATGTGAATGAAAATACGATGCAGTCTCATCCCTGGGTAAAGGGGTGATTTTCTAACTCCAATGTTTCAATTAATATGACTTGTTCTTGAAGACAGTATAAAGATATTTGACAAGGGCAGTATTGACTAACAGCAAAACCATTGCTAATCATTCTAAGGAACTTGGGATGGCATTCCAAAAAGACAGTAATGGGAATGAGAGAGGCACCGGGCTTCCTATGATAGGCTGTTTCCTTCAAAATGTATGAATTGCTCCGACACTCATTGTCCGCCGCAAATACTATAGCAGGAAAAACAAATTGTAAGCGCGCGGTATTGACAAAGAAACACCGATCTAATAACGCTGTACAAAATCCGAAGATGGCCGAGGAGAACAGCATTAAACGAGGTAGCAACACATAACCATGAAGGACGTGATTCCACAAAGGTACATTGCGGTATTATTTGCCTATCTTTTACAGCGAAAACTACATATTTAATCGTGCCAGAATTCTACTTACCAGACCATTAGCCAGGTGTAAACTTGATACTGTCCTCGCCGCGTTGCTGAAATGGGTCCAGCAGGATCGTTAACGGACTCGATACACGCAATACCAGAGCACAGACGATTAGCATGAGCTATGACCAGTGATATACTTCTTTCAGCTGTCCACGAGCCTGAACTACTATGAGACTAAGTGGGCGATAACACGGCGGAGGATAATGGGACGTACGTTCGTTAATCGCGAGCCAATAGGCTTCACAGGTGGGCAATGAGACGAAAACCGGGCTGTGTTGAACAGTAACTTGTGGTGTTGAAATTGACGACCGAGAAATGATTGATGTACAGCGTTGCACTTGGAGTGAGCAGGATGGAAGGATGGACATACCACATCTACTTGCTGTGCCTCTACATTGGACAATGTGTATGACTAACGCCACATGTCAAAATATCGCGGCGGAAGAACAGTGCAGCGAAGCAGCAAGACTCATCGTCAGGTGTTGTGGGGCCTAAATGAAATAGCGAAGTCTTGAGATAACCACCATACAGCGGAAGTATGACACTGACGGACATATGTGGTACACCTTGCAAATGCAACTCATACCTGTGGAGTTGCGGCAACTGACGAATAGATTGATATCATAAGCTCAAGCCCAACACGTAAACGTGGATCCGTACATGTGGTAGAAAGGAGAAGGTCATGGCGGCATGGTAGTCAGTCATTGATCCCTTCCAAGCCCGTGGTCATTGCGCTTGAAAGGAGACGGTTGTGGAAGCTTGAGAGATCCAGCAAATCCAATTTGGCGTATCGGTCGCTTCCTAGAATACCGCCTTTCTGCCACTGGTCCTAAAGTCCTATCGGCACACCACTTCCCATTGAGCTCACAGCAGAGTACGTGTCACGTGAATAATTGACAGCTATGGGTGACAGGTCGCAAGACGAGACGGAGGCAACGGTGATTTGGTGATGTGGAACTTGATCGCAATCTCTTGCAAAAAGAATCTTATCAACCCGCTGCCAACAGCAGCTGATCATCAAGTTTTATGTGTGTTAATATGACGCGCGCATGTTGCTGAAGGGTACGCGTCGTTCTTCCGAGTGTCACCTAGAAGAAATTGTACGACGTTGAAAAGAAACGTCAAATAATGTGTAGTGTTCAACTGCAATGAAAGATTGGGCGTACCGCGAGATTTCATGGCTCCATCCGGTCAGACCTGGAATGTGCGGCAGTAGTATGCTGAGATACGCATTCTTGGTGGATCCTGTGACCTTTCTTTGAGGACAATCGATGAACGGACAGAAGTCATACGAGTGGGAAGTGACTGCAGGAAGAGCCACGGGAAAGTGCCGCGCAGGGGAGATTGGTGATCAGAAACGTTTTGTAATGAGAGAACGTAGGCTATTAGGCGTACTCGTTACCGTAAGCAGGTGTGGCCCCACACCATCCGCATTTCCGTTTGCATCCGCCATACTCAGAAGGAGTGTTGCGCCTGGGATAACGTCAACAGAGAGCGGAGAGTGATTGACATGGTGCTCGCCGACAGGATGATCGACTGTCCAGAGAAGGTTCTGAGGGTCACTGCCCAGTGTCTGAACGGTAGGCAAACATGGTGTATGGTGGTTGCGAGGCAAAATGGAGTGGTTGACCGAGGATTGCTCACAAATACCAAAGCTGATCATCTCGGCTCTGACGATGCAAAGAGGCAATAAGGGCTTCTTCAGAGGACCAATATAGAAGAATGAGATAAAGCAAAGCACCGACAGCATTGCCGTTCTGGGCGGAAGAGTGCTTTTGCGTTCCCCGATCCCAATAAATTGCGGGCGGGTGTTGTATATAATGTGCACGCCTACCAAGGACTTGAAAAGATTTTATTATCCTTGGTTAGCAGGATAAAAGCCTAGTATCGAGAGTGTGCGATCATCTGGAGCTAGCATTTCTTAGTCACAGATGCAATTTGCTATCTCCCAATCCGTTTTCGGTGACAAGGGGCAGATTATGCAACCAACGCCCAACATGATCCATCATACTTATAACCCACTTCTATGTACAGCATTTTCTGTACGTAACGTCTAAATATGTTGATAAGAGTAATTGCGCAAATATACAGATCTATTGTTAGATAAATGGTGGTATATCTAATGGGTTTGGAAGCTGGATTAAAGAAGCAAATAATCAAGGGAATAGGCTAAAGAAAGTAGTATCAAGAATAATCTTGGTTCATCTTAAGCTGCAGTAGGATAATCGCTATATCCAACCGACAAAGCGACACCAGGCACGTAGTACAGATGCTTGAAATCAAGCACCGCATCTAATGCTTTTCCCTGCTCAATGCGACGCTGCAAATCTGGATGGCCTATCCATGGAATACCGAAAACGGCCGCATCAATTTTGCCCTCAAGAATCAGCTGGTCGGCCTCGCCGGGCGTGAGTCCACCGTTGAGGAAGAATTTCGAGTTCTTGAATAGCGAGCCGTAAGATTCTACGATATCGTGCTGGGTGGCTCTCAATTTTCCTAAACGGGAGGTTGAGCGCCAGGGCCCGTAGAGCGTGAATAATACTTTGAAGAGACTTACCATCGAAAGAAGTGTCATACGCTGCGACATAGCGAACCAGGGTGACATACGCGACACGCATCTCATCAAGGCTTTTGATGGCATGTGTGTAGGTCTCCAATGTGTCTTCCAGCGACATGCCCACATCGTTGTATCCTCCTGGGGCATTAAGTTTCACGCCTACGCGATCCGCCCCCCAAACCTCGATAAGAACTTTAACGACTTCAAAAAGGAACCGAGAGCGGTTTTCAACACTCCCGCCCCATTCATCAGTTCGTTTGTTCGATGTATTGTCGAGGAATTGGTGAACCAAGTAACCGTTTGCGGCGTGTACTGGGTATAAATAGTTAGTTGAGGGGCATTTTATTGACATGGTATATGAACTTACATTCAACTCCGTCAAAGCCTGCCTCCTTTGCCTTCATCGCAGCATGCTTATACTGTGCGACGATAATACGAGGGTCGGGGATTTCCGTAGGCTGTTAACTGAGTTGAGAAAAATTGGTCTTCTTCAATCTTGGCTCAATACGTACTGTTACATATCCTGGTTGACCAGGCAAGGTGCGGAATTTACCACCACGGGCGGAAATAGCGGATGGTGCCCAGACAGGCTGTAATAATAGTATTTATTTGAGTGAGTGAAGGGTTGAATGTGGAACAGATGACATACCGTGCCGGCGGCCTTCTGTTCGGGCATATCTGGATGATTGACACGACCCACTAGAATTTCCGGTGTCAGAATCATGATAACTTTCAAACTTGGGATAAAATCGTACAGTGCCATAGCTGGGCGAACAAGTGGCTACCAGCCTCATGGACGACGTCTGTGATATTCTTCCATGCTGCAACATGTTCGTCATTCCAAATGCCAGGAGCGTGTTCCCATTCACTCCTATACGACCATCGATGTTAATTATAGAATGAGATCTAATCAAGCGCGGGTACATACCCTTGACGTGTGATGAGAGCGCCTTCGGAGACTATCAGACCTGCACCACCTTGAGCGCGCTGTTTGTAATATTCAAGCATTGTGTCGTTAGGGACAGTGGTCGGGAGTGCTCTGTTCCTCGTTAACGCTGACATGACATTTCCTATACGTTCAAAATAATTATAAGTAGTTGTCAAGGTAGAGAAATACGTCTCGTGCGTACGGTTATGGAGGAGGATGGGACCAAGTTGGAGGGGTGAACTGATTCCAGACATGACTTAAAGTGTTCTAGTAGTTGAGTGTGTTCAAGAGAGAAGCTGTTACTGGTGGATTTGAGCTGAGAGATAGCCAACCTCGGCCTCTTTATACTGCCATGGAAATGTTGCGAAAGGCCTTAAGACTCGCATGGTTTGACAACCGTCTGTAAGGTAACATGATTTTGATTGTTAAGCTGAGAGGGAAAAATAATAACAGAGAGTCTCCTTCGTGAGCATCATCTTGTCATCGAAGGCACGTTGGCGTCTCTGGTTCCCATCAAACTCAACAACCCAAACACTTTTGGCTGACACGTAGCAGCTTCATAAGCAAACGCTTTATAAAACTGATTAAAAACAAAAAAGAAGCGCAACTTAGGTTGCTTCATCAGTCCTCCTGAGTCAGGGATGTTCACCGCGCTTCGGTTTAAGAATTTACGCCGGAATCTGGCAGAATTTCGAAATATCAACCAAATATTGAATTCGTAACTTCAAATTTTTGCCGCTCGGAAATAAAGTTAATGACCACGCTTATGACAAATTTACATTGTGTATTATCCAAGTAGCCCCTCAGAATACCAAAATTCCACTTAGTTTGCATTTTGGGGCCCCAAAATATCCACCATCAAGCTTATTAAAAATACAATGAACAAAAATATATTAGCACAGTGAACCACAAGTCTGCAGTGTGGCATAACTAAGAAAAGTTGTAATAATGTGTGAGGCTTCTGTGCTCGCACAGTGTATGTCAGCTTTCTGATCTGATTTGGAAGCTTCGGTGCCAAAGAGGTGCAAGATGACGCGTCCTTGATATGTGAACCCATCCATGACAAGTTTTAGTGCTTACCATTGTAGTTGTACCCGGCGCAAGGGCTGCTAGGTTGAATTCAGAAAAATCGGTAGCATCAGCCAAGTCCGGGTCCAGAGGAAGCCATCATGACACAGCATGTCGGAAGAACCGTGACTACATAATAGGAAGGAAAATGACGTTTTGAAGCAAATAGAAGTCAAGATAACTTACAAAGGGTGTAAGGCTCATTATCAACCCGAAACTAGGATGGAGGAACAAGGCAAGACAACACAAAAAAATATTCGATGTGAAGGGACGAAGGCCCGGTGAGTGGATATTATTAGTCGTTGGATTGAAAATCATTGATAGATTGGGCTTTACCTTGCCCCACATGAGCGATAGAATGATAGTCAGAGAGCTCAAAGATTCAAAACATGATTGGATGTCTTTACCCCAGTATCAGTCTACTGATGAGTCACAATGGGAATAAGTGATCCATTATATCACTGACATTGACATGGGAGAACAAGAGTGACGATCATACAGAATGATCACCCACCATGGTAAATATGACCACTTGTTTATCACTCTATACATAAATGTCAGTCATTCATCATTGTGCAATGTATGAAAGTAACACAGACTTGCAGCAATGAATATAGACCACATTATGCTTTAATAAACTGAATAAGGCACTCAACAGAGCTGGCCAATGTGTTGTGAGGCACAAAACAACCATCTGTCAGGTAAAAGACAAACCTCTCCATATCATGAATAAAACAACCTACACTGCAGCATTACCATAAAATCTCACAATATGTTGTTTCTCTCACTGTTAAGATCTAAAGTCTAAAGCCAAGAGGGGAAATGATGTTAGAGGGCTAACAGGTATTTTGTACTTACATAACTGGGGGGTCCAATTCTACAAAATACAACTGCTAAATGCCAGATTTCGGGCTTGGCAAGAGATCATTTTTGGTAGCTCCCATGAGGATGTCGAAATATGCATGGTGATCAAGGTTCTGAGTGCAATTGCATTACAGTTGACTAAATTTATTATCTTTCAATTTTTCAGTTGTTAGCGTCATGTTACACACCACGAATTTATTTTACTCACTATCCCAACATTGAGTGGAGCTTGGCTTCAACTTATGTGTTACACCTCACATGAACTGTTAGGGTGCTCTGGTATTTCAAGAAGAGCAAGTAGTATGATTTGGGACTGGAGATGATACTTAGCTGAATTATTAGGGTAACACTAACAAGCCTACCAAACACAAGATAAAACACAGAAATATGAGGTGAAGAGGGGATAGCTCAATGACAGGGGAGATCACACTTGTTTTAGTGGGATTCCTAAGAGATTGAAAATAAAGAAATGAGTATGTACAGGTCTACTATTTATACTATTTATTTAATATTTATTTAGTATTGTTTATTTATTAGAAACTTGAGAAAAATACTACAAACGGATTGTATGCACCCTACAGTGCATAGCCACACTTTCAGTGATTATGTAAGCCCACCCTGCACTGTGTAGGTCTATGTGGCATGCTGGTGCTTGCGTAGGCTCTGACTGCAGTTGCAGTGCCGGCACACAAGGAGGCCTTGTTGAGATAGACTCGAGTGCCCAAGTCTATGTCAAGTCTATATGACAATGCTAAGTAGTATCACCCTACTCTATGTCAAGTTAACACAACCATACCAAGCCATTACATGCCTTGGACACATATACCACTATTGTAGTTACTTTTCTGTCACATATCCGAAACCTATTTCGCTAGCACAGTAGCAGCCTCATACCTCAGTTGAACCACTCTTACTGTACATGTCGACTGAGGTATGTTATTATTCCTATAGTTTCAGTTACAGTCAACTCACTAAGATATGTTGTAGCATACTTTGTTACAGGTAACAAATATAGTCAAACCACTCTTATGTGTTGACTGAGCATACTTTGTTACAGGCCTCCATGGGCACACTGTTATGACCGGACAATCCTGCCGGACTCTGGGCACTAACCCGTATGCCCCCACGCACTACAAGCACCAATCGTCTGTTTATAGGATTTCCCGCCTGGACTCCGTTATGTCAAGACTCGTTACGTTCGACCTCATTACGACACATATCAGTCACCGGACTTCCCCCGGACTCCGTCTCTGTCTATGTCCGTCTTTGTCCCACGCATCAGTCACCGGTCCCCGCTTAGAATCCCGTTACCGCTCTAATCGAGCCCCGTTCCCGTTTTAGTCAAATGACCTGTCACGATTTAGGACTCCGCTCCCGCTCCGTTTCCCGTTATGGGTTATGCTTTGTCATGATTCGGACTCCGCTCCGTTCCGTTCCGTTCCTAACACCAATTTGGTGTTTACTATTCCCGTTTCATGTTTTGTTAGTTTCGTTTCACCATTACTGGATTTGGTATGTCATTCACTCCATGGTCTATATAAACTGGCAGATGTTGTACATACAATCCAGTCAGAAAATACTGTTAGGATACACACACAGGCCGGGTTTCCGGAGAAACCCGCGGGATATCCGGTAGGACTTGGCTTCAGCTTATAGGCTGCGCCCTCGCTAGATCGTGTTGTCCAATTTCAAATGGACGGACGGGGATCCCGGGGAGTCCAGGCGGGGTTCGTGGGTCGTAGGTCGTAAGTCGGGTCGTGGGTCGTAAGTCGGAGGTCGTGGGTCGTGAGTCGAGTTGGTTGAGAGAGATAGATGTGCCGGAGCCCGTGGGCTCCGACTAGTGCGAGCGATGTGAATCGAGTAAGGTTTTAGAGCGGAAAATATTATTAGATTACTGGGGGGAATCTAAGCTAATTTTCTGACTGGATTGTATGTACAACATCTGCCAGTTTATATAGACCATGGAGTGAATGACATACCAAATCCAGTAATGGTGAAACGAAACTAACAAAACATGAAACGGGAATAGTAAACACCAAATTGGTGTTAAAAACAGAACGGAACGGAGCGGAGTCCGAATCGTGACAAAGCATAACCCATAACGGGAAACGGAGCGGGAGCGGAGTCCTAAATCATGACAGGTCATTTGACTAAAACAGGAACGGGGCTCGATTAGAGCGGTAACGGGATTCTAAGTGGGGACCGGTGACTGATGCGTGGGACGAAGACGGACATAGACAGAGACGGAGTCCGGGGGAAGTCCGGTGACTGATATGTGTCGTAATGAGGTCGAACGTAACGAGTCTTGACATAATGGAGTCCGGGCGGGAAATCCTATAAACAGACGATTGGTGCTTGTAGTGCGTGGGGGCGTACGGGTTAGTGCCCGGAGTCCGGCAGGATTGTCCGGTCGTAACACACACAGTGTGAAGCACTGTGTCTGTCAGGGTGTAGGTGGTGGCATCGGCCTTGAGTCAGTCACTATTGTCTGGCTGTGCCAATGTTGTGTTGTGTCGCTATATCACTGCGTGGCCATATTTGGGATGTAGGCAATGCTGTTGTCATTATGTCAGTGCTGTTGCTTGACTGTGCCACCACACAGAATGTGCAAATTGTGACTATGCTGCATGCCTGTGCATCACAACAGCATGACTACTTTCAATGGCAGTGGCAGCGGTGCACTTATGTAATCATTCTTGCGCTGTGCCTGCACTGCTATATGCACATGTAAATATAATAAAATAAAATAAACCAAAATAAAAAAATGGCAAATATATAATCTATATATTGCCCTGACATGAATCAACTGGAAGGCTGAAATGCTAAGGGTTGAGGAGGTAAGTGTCACAGCTGGCCAATGACATCTTCAAGAGTATTAGGAGCAAGCAAAGGGTAATTTAAGTTGATATTCAAACTGAAGAACTATAGCATACATGATAGGGTTTTTATACAAATGTATAATGGATGATCAGAAGGCTGATCAAGGAAGTGAGAAGTTGTGACAGGTCAAGGGAAGTGGGAAAAGGAATAAGGATCAAGCTAAGACTAAATGTGATGAAACACAAGTATTCTAAAGGTTATGAGGTGGAAAATAAAGCATACACATATGTAGAATGGGTAATGGGAGTCTCAGGATGGAGATAGGATGGGATGACCAAAAAGGTAATCTACAGAGAAACATATGTCAGGATGCTGCAGGCAGTGACTCCTGGGTCTGGGATACTGATACTGGGGTGCCAGAGGGTTATGAGGGTAAAGCCAAGTTGTGGGGGTCTGAAATGATAGGATCCTAACACTCACCCATTTTGTGTGCATTCAGTAGAGAAGACTTAGCATCCTGCTACACAGCATTCTGGACCTCAACTGGTAGAGTGTTCCTGGGTTGTAATGCTTCCACAATCATGTACATAAAAAAGTAATAGTACATGCATGTGTTTGTACTGACACCTAGTTGTCACTCAACTGTAGCACAAGTGATCACATGGTCAGATCCAAATTACTAAAGTCCTGGGCTGAGCACAGACTGGAGTGTGTGCTTCAGGATGATTCTAGCACTGCTTAATTGGTAATTCTTTCAAAGTTGGTAGATTGTCAGAGATACAATAATGATAATTGTGGACAACACCAAAGGAATAACACTTGTATAACAGATGGAATTATATATATTTAAAATAAGAAACTTTAGTACAAGTAAATATTTGTTAAGCAGGGATGGGCTGGCTGGGACTTGCCTTACCAAGTCCCCATCTCAATGGCTTTAAAAGCAGCTATGCATTCCACACCACAATAAGATCCAGCAACATTTTTTTGTTTCTTTAATACCCATAATACCACTCCAGAACCAAGGACAAAGGCAGAGCCACCAACACTACAGTGGGTATCTAACCAGTTAGCTCAATTGGAATTGGAGTAAACCAGAAGTTGAGTATTGATGTTGCCACTTAGCTTGACTTTCAGAGCTCAAGTTCTTTTTAAGTATTGTATAACATGAATAGCAGTGTGCCAGTGAGATATGGAGTAAGAATTGAGGAATTGGGTGACTTGTTGAACAGCATAAGGGATGCCAGGTCAAGTAGAGATGACTGGGTATAGTAGTCAACAAATTGTATGTACAGTGTGTTAGGATCCCATCATTTTGGACCCCTGTGACTTATTTCTCACTAGAAAACCCTCATCATCTCGTTATTGGAGCTTCCACCCACAACATTACCCCTTGTGGTACCTCTGATACTTGTTTACATATAGTACACTCCAGCCCCATTCTGTCTGCTCCATCTGCTCCTCCATGTTCCATCTCCATGTATACTCTTAGTTGCCACCTAGTATTGTTTCTTAGTACCATACATTAGTTTCTATCTCTCTCCACCTCATCATCACTCCCCTTTGATCCATCCTACACTTTGCTTCTCTGATCAGTCTTCCAATCACCTGTCTCAATGTAGTATAAAGTTCTTTCCATATACACTACAGTTCTTCAGTTTGAATATCAACTTAGATTAGCCCTTTTTAGTTTTTTGCCTTTTCTCTCATTGCTACATTCTTGAAGAGTGGTCTTTGGCATGTCACAACCCTCTACTCTTTAACTTTAGTGATTCAGACCCCCAGTTGATTAAGCTAAGTGTCAATTCTACTCATATCATACTATCTGCTCTGTTTCAAATATCAGAGCACCCTGACAGTTCATGTGAGGGTGCAACACATAAGTTGAACCCAAGCTCTGCTATGGTTATAGAGTTGGACCTCCCAACTAGCATGATTTCTATCATCAGCCCCCTGATTTAACTCGTTTCCTATCATTGGCCATCTGAACTTGACAAGATAATCGGAAACTCGTTGATTGTCCTTCATCTTGAGCGTCATTAGTTCGTTTTCTGCTTCGCCGGATTGATCATAAGGTCCGAAATTAGTTTCCAGTTCTTCCACGAAAGCATCCCAGTCGTCGAGCCATACGGGTGTCTCGTCGGATATTCCGGATAGTCCGGGTTCGAACCAATCCTGAGCGGTATCATTGAGATATGAGAGCGCAAAATTGACTTTTCGACTGTCGGATTTAAAAGCATTGGGTCGATCATGGAAACTGAAATGGCATTGGAGAAGGAAATTCTTCAATTTTTTCGGATCCTTGCCGGTAAATGGTTCGGGTTCTTTGACTCCGGTGCGGGATGATTCTTTGCTATCCTCAGCGGATTTCAAATAGTCAGCGAATTTCACAATGGAGTTGATAAACAACATTTCAGTCGGTTCGTCGGGAGATTTCTTTTTTGATGTCTCCGGCTGATCTTCTGCTTCGTTGTCGGAAGTATGGGGATCATTGGGATCAGCATTTCCCCTCTTCCCAGCTTAGATTTTAGCACAGTGGCTCAAAAAACTGCCTTAATGTTTTGTGCTTTTGTAAACATAATTACATGGGAATGATCTAGCAACCTTCAAATGATGACTTGGTGGTGGGATAAAATGGTCTTTTGTATCCAGTTATGAGAGCCACCCACCATTGATGTGAATCCAATAAAGATCTTGGGAGAAATAAATATTTAGAGTTGGTGGTGGATCGGGACAGTTTTTTTAGCATCATTTTATCAAATGCATTACAGTCATGTAATATTTGGTATTGCCCTCCTGGCCCTTGAATACAACTTGTAGTCATCTAGGCATGCTTTCCCATAGGTCTTCAGTGATACTCTCCCATTCAACTGCTGCCCTTTCCAACAATTGCCAAACACCCAATGTTGGCACATCATATGCTAAAATATCATGCTTCAAGAGAGTCAAAAGGTGCTCAATTGGATTGAGGTCTGGAGATTGTCTAGGTCATTTCAAAACTGTGATTTTCTAGTCTTTAAATCACTTTGGGCAATTTTGGAGGTGTGCTAGTCATTGTCTTGTTGGAATATTAATTCCCTTGCCAGGAATTTCCAATCTCTGAGCACTCTCCAGTAGCTCTCCCTCCAAAATGCTGAGATATTGGTGATCCATCTTCCCCTCAACCTCAGAAAGAACCTCAGGTCCATTCCAGCCAATCCATCCCCAGACCATGATTCAACCTCCTCCAAACCCTATTATTGCCTCCACCTCCCTATCTCCAAATTATTCTCCAGGCTTCTTCCAGTAATATGTGGACCCATCTGACCCAAACCCATGGGTTTGGTCTCATATAACCAAATGACCCTCTTCCAGTCCTCTACAGTCCAGTTTTCATGCTTCTGAGTGAATGCCAGATTGGGTCCAAGTTTGCCTGTGAGGTCTGGTTTTCTGGTTGTTGCTGTTTACCAGATTGCTGACTTCTACTGCTGTGACTGGAGTTGTTGTTGGAAGACTTCTTATCAATCTTCTGGTCAGATTGTGTGGAATTTGAGTTGTTATTAGATGAGCTATTGTTGTTGGGCTCATTTGTCAAGGACTTATTAGTCCTGTCTGCAGGATTCTCATGGGAAATCTTTGTGTGGGTGCAGAGTTGCCCCATTGACAACATGCTGTTAGGTTGTTGAACTGCACAATGTAGTCCATGATGCACTGATTGTCCTTCATATGAAGATTGGTGAGGCTGTTCTTGGCTTCTCTGGTTGGAATGTATGGGCCAAAATTCATTTCCAGTTCTTCAATGAATGCATCCCAATCATGGAGCCAAATGAGCTCTTCTGAGGTGAGTCCACTGAATGCAGGTTTGAACCATTTTAATGTTGATCCTGAGAGGTATGAAAGTGCACAGTTGACCTTTTGGGACTCTGGTAAATGCAGCTGGTTGATCACACAAATTGAAATGACACTGCATGAGAAAGGTTGACAATGTATTAAGGTTCAAGCCAGTAAAAGGTTCCAGTGCATTGACTTTTGATCAGATGGGTTCCTGGACTTTCTTATCATTGGCCATGCTATAATTTATTAGTGTCTCCAAAGTCCTTGCTAATAACTCAGGAAGTGGGTTCCAGGGCTTCAGAGGGTTTATGGGTTCCAGTATAGGGGCATTGCTATCTTCATCAGCATCCACAGATTCTTCTGAGTTCCATAATTTCCTTGAAAAATGATTCATCCATGAGGGTCAGCTTGGCCAGTGGTGTCTGGGTAGTGTACAGGGCAAGTGGGGATCAGAGAGTAGCAGGTCCTGGTATATTTGACTGTTTAGACACCTTCTCTCTTGGAGGCATTACAGAAAATGATCTGTGAGATTGGATCAGAATACACTGTTAAGTTCAGGGCTTATGGGCAGAAATATGGGGAAAGCCTGTGGGGGTTCCAGGGACAATAGGATCTGGCTTCAACTTATGTACTGTGCCTTCATATTATTGTTGGGTCCTAATGTGAGATGGGTATGGGTATCCCAAGGTCTGTTATATATTTTGTCATTTCTAGTTTATAGCCAAATTGGCCTTCACCATAATGGTATCAGGGTGCTCTTGACCTGGTATGAGCTGTAGGGTGCTTGCCAAATTGGCCCTGGCCTGTATGGTGCCTCTGGTCCTAGTATTAACTCCCAGGCATCCAATACCTGAAGCTGAAGTACCTCTGCCTCCTTGGACCTTCCCAGATCACTGAAGGTACTTGCCAAATTAGCCTTGGCCAGAATTGTGTGAGGGTACTAGGTTGAACTGTTGGGCTTCCAACACCTGAAGCTGAAGCACCTCTGCCTCCTTGTGCCTTCCCAGATCACTGTAGGTCCTTGCCAAATTGCCCTTGGCTTGTATGGTACCTGGATGCTCTGGCCCTAGTATAAGCTGCTGGGCTTCCAGCACCTGAAGCTGAAGCACCTCTGCCTCCTTGGGCCTTCCCAGATCACCATAGGTACTTGCTAAATTAGCCTTGGCCTGTATAGTGCTGGGGTGCTCTGGTCCTAGTATGAGCTGTTGGGCTTCCAGGACTTGAAGGTCGAGGACCTCTGCCTCCTTTGGCCTTCCCAGATCAATGTAGGTGCTTGCCAAATTGGCCTTGGCCAGAATGGTGTGAGGGTGCTCTGGTCCTAGTATGAGCTGTCGGGAATCCAACACCTGAAGCTTAAGCAACTCTGCCTCCTTGTGCCTTCCCAGATCACTGTAGGTCCTTGCCAAATTGCCCTTGGCCAGAATGGTGTGAGGGTGCTCTGGACCTAGTATGAGCTGTCGGGAATCCAATACCTGAAGCTTAAGCACCTCTGCCTCCCTGTGCCTTCCCAGATCACTGTAGGTGCTTGCCAAATTGCCCTTGGCCATAATGGTATCAGGGTGCTCTAGACCTAGCATGAGCTGTTGGCCATCGAACACCTGAACCTTGAGCACCTCTGCCTCCTTGGCCCTTCCAAGATCACTGTAGGTACTTGCCAAATTGGCCTTGGCCTGTATGGTGCTTGGGTGCTCTGGTCCTAGCAGTAGCTGCTGGGCATCCAACACCTGAGACTCAAGCACCTCTGCCTCCTTGGGCCTTCCCAGATCACTGTATGTCCTTGCCAAATTGGCCTTGGCCAGAATAGTGTGAGGGTGCTCTGGACCTAGTATGAGCTGTTGTGCTTCCAACACCTCAAGCTCAAGCACCTCTGCCTCCTTGGGCCTTCCTAGGTCACAATAGATCCTTGCTAAATTGACCTTGACCTGTATGGTGCCTGGGTGCTTTGGTCCTAGTATTAGCTCCTGGGCTTCCAAAACCTGAAGCTGAAGCACCTCTGCCTCCTTGTGCCTTTCCAGATCACTGTAGGTCCTTGCCAAATTGGCCTTGGCCTGTATGGTTCCAGGGTGCTCTGGTCCTAGTATAAGCTGTCGTGCTTCCAAGACTTGAAGTTCCAGCACCTCTGCCTCCTTGGGCCTTTCCAGATCACTGTAGATGCTTGCCAAATTGGCCTTGGCCAGAATGGTGTGAGGGTGCTCTGGACCTAGTATAAGCTGTTGGGCATCCAACACCTCAAGCTGAAGCACCTCTGCCTCCTTGTGCCTTCCCAGATCACTGTAGGTCCTTGCCAAATTGCCCTTGGCCTGTATGGTGCCTGGATGCTCTGGTCCTAGTATTAGCTGCCAGGCTTCCAGCACCTGAAGTTGGAGCACCTCTGCCTCCTTGGGCCTTTCCAGATCACAGTAGGTACTTGCTAAATTCGCCTTGGCCTGTATTGTGCTGGGGTGCTCTGGTCCTAGTATGAGCTGTCGGGCTTCCAAGACTTGAAGTTCCAGCACCTCTGCCTCCTTAGGCCTTCCCAGATCACTATAGGTGCTTGCCAAATTGGCTTTGGCCAGAATGGTGTGAGGGTGCTCTGGACCTAGTATGAGCTGTCGGGCTTCCAACACCTCAAGCTGAAGCACCTCTGCCTCCTTGTGCCTTCCCAGATCACTGTAGGTCCTTGCCAAATTACCCTTGGCCTGTATGGTGCCTGGGTGCTCTGGTCCTCGTATTAGCTGCCAGGCTTCCAGGACCTGAAGCTGGGGCACCTCTGCCTCCTTGGGCCTTCCCAGATCACAGTAGGTACTTGCTAAATTAGCCTTGGCTTGTATGGTGCTGGGGTGCTCTAGTCCTAGTATAAGTTGTCTGGCTTCTAAGACTTGAAGTTCCAGCACCTCTGCCTCCTTGGGCCTTCCCAGATAACAGTAGGTACTTGCCAAATTAGCCTTGGCCAGAATGGTGTGAGGGTGCTCTGGACCTAGGTTGAGCTGTTGGGTTTCCAAGACTTGAACCTCTAGTACCTCTGCCTCCTTGGACCTTCCCAGATCACAGTAGGTGCTTGCCAAATTGGCCTTGACCTGTATGGTGCCTGGGTGATCTGGTCCTAGTATTAGCTGCTGGGCTGCCAACACTTGAAGCTGAAGCACCTCTGCCTCCTTGGGCCTTCCCAAAGCATTGTAGGTACTTGCCAAATTAGCCCTGGCCAAAATGGTGTCCGGATGCTCTGGACCTAGTATGAGCTGTCGGGCTTCCAAGACTTGAAGCTCCAGCACCTCTGCCTCTTTGGGCCTTCCCAGATCACTGTAGGTGCTTGCCAAATTGGCCTTGGCCAGAATGGTGTGAGGGTGCTCTGGTCCTAGTATGAGTTGTCGGGAATCTAACACCTGAAGCTTAAGCACCTCTGCCTCCTTATGCCTTCCCAGATCACTGTAAGTCCTTGCCAAATTGGCTTTGGCCAGAATGGTGTGAGGGTGCTCTGGACCTAGCATGACCTGTCGGGCATCCAACACCTGAAGTTTAAGCTCCTCTGCCTCCTTGTTCCTTCCAAGATCACTGTAAGTCCTTGCCAAATTGGCCTTGGCCATAATGGTATCAGGGTGTTCTAGACCTAGCATGAGCTGTTGGCCATCAAACACCTGAACCTTGAGCACCTCTGCCTCCTTGGCCCTTCCAAGATCACTGTAGGTGCTTGCCAAATTGGCCTTGGCCTGTATGGTGCTTTGGTGCTCTGGTCCTAGCAGTAGCTGCTGGGCATCCAACACCTGAAGCTCAAGCACCTCTGCCTCCTTGGGCCTTCCCAGATCACTGTATGTCCTTGCCAAATTGGCCTTGGCCAGAATAGTGTGAGGGTGCTCTGGACCTAGTATGCGCTGTTGTGCTTCCAACACCTCAAGCTCAAGTACCTCTGCCTCCTTGGGCCTTCCTAGGTCACAATAGGTCCTTGCTAAATTGGCCTTGGCTTGAATGGTGTCAGGGTGCTGTGCACCCAGCACACTGTCTCTCTTTGACAACAACACTTGCTGCATGCCATTTGCAATTTCCCAGTGGCCAAATTCTCTCAATATCATTGAAAATTTGCTAAACATGTCATCATAATAGACCTTTAGATCCTTCCCACCACTGCTTCTGCTTCTAAATGCCTGAATGTGGAGTACAAGATTCCGTCGTCCTATAATATCCTTCATATTACCTCCAGCTGGGATAGCCCCTACTAAGACAGCTCTTGCTGTGCATATATAAAGAGAATTATTCCCCCTCAAAGCTCTGTCTCTACTCCATGCATGAATCACAGGATGCATTGTCCAAAAAAGAGACCCATATGCATCATCACCTTTGAATAGCAAGGAATAATCACATAATACTTGCATTGCCTGCCTAAATTCCATCCTTGTCCATTCCCCATTCTCATTACATTTAAGCAAATGAGTGGGAAGATCACATGTTGTAGTTTGCAGTTGTTCATCATCTATCACTGGGGGAACTGACTCTGCAGCATGTTTGAATATTTTTTCCATGATATTCTGATGATGAAAGAAACTTAATACTCTGAGAATGAATAGGGCATTCTGTGCTCTTTCAGGAAAGATGACTGATGTTTCAATGAGATTATATGACACATTCAATGCACCATACACAGTGTGGTTGTATCTGGATGCTCCTTTCAGAGAAGGATGATCAGCATCCAATAGGTTTGATGTCTGTGTTTGGTACATTTTCAAATAATCACCAAGTGTACACAATCCTGCAGATATTGTTGCTCCTGCAATGTCCACAGCAAGGGGCAAGGAGCCTACAGTTGTTACAATATGTTTTGACATTGTAACCATTGTACTATCAGAAACATTTTGAAGCTTTGCTGCTATCTGAAATAGAGAAATAGCACTGTCTTCATCCATTGGTAGAATTTCAATGGATGATTGTACATGAGCCATAAGAACAGGACTCCGGCTTGTAATTAGGGCATGGATCAACCTGAGTTTGTCTAAATATTGAAGGATTTCATCATCCATCCCATCAGCATTATCAAATATAAGAAGCCACTTCTTTCTATTATGAGACAACCATTCCAGAACTGCATCACTGGACCTTTCAACACCTTGTGCTCTAACATCAGGATCATCTGCAATACTGGCAAAACTATTTTGTAAGGTCACTGTGTTTGTGGCATCAATCCAGATAACTCTCCAATAGTTACTGATTCATTAATCAGAATCTATCAGACAGACTCATTGAAGTGGCTTGTTGCTTACTAGTCATTGGCCAGCACCTCTTCAATGAATTTCAAACATATCTGAGTCTTCCCAACACCTGCCATCCCATATAAAAGGAAGTGCCTCCATGGCTGAGGATTATTAGGGGTAAAGAATTTCCTCAGTGTTGAAAGATATTCTCCCTGTCCCAAGAACCTTGGACTAGGACGGAGTTTCGCCCTATATGTCATTCCTGTAGACTCCACCTCTATTGTACCAAATGATATTAATATGCAAAATATTTAATAGATATTTCTCACCAGCATAGTCAAACTTAGACCACCGGAGTTGTATTGGAGGTAGTGCTTTCTTGATCATATCTTGAATGGTGGTTGATATGAAAATGAAGTCATCATCACTTTGAGATGCAAATTTGGTCATCCCATTATGATCTTTAGACATCCCTACCACCTCCATATTGGCCCCTGAAATCATTGCAGAAAATTTGGGAACAATCTGCAAACGGCATTGTAAATTTGTACAAGGCCATAAGCATATGGAGGCTTACAATCTCAGAACTGTTATCAGGAAGAACGGTCTTAAGGGTCTCATGAAAAAATTTGGTATGAAAATTTGCACTTATTGCACTGTAAGAAGAAGATTGCTGCTGCAACCACTCAGAATTAGAAACCAAGTGTTTCAACAACACATTATTAGTTTTGCTGGATAGCGATGCAAGTTTCAGCAATTGATTAGCAGGGTTGGCAATGGCAGTGGTGCCTTGATGTGGTGTGGCGAGGAATAGAATACCATATGTAGACAAAGCTATCCATTTGTGTTCGACCAGGTGACCTCTGTGTGCCTGACTGGCTTGTATCAAAGCCTGACAGGTATCAATATTGAATTACAGCCGGACAATTATTACAGAAATAAACCTACGTGTTTGAGAATAATCCCGCCGAGGCTGTGCGGAATAAAAATTATGGGCCGTTTCTGGAGCACCTCCTATGAGGAAACGACAAATTCGCTAGACTTGAGTTGTACGAACCGTAGTATTTGAACTCGCTCTTAATGCAGCCAAGCGTGCAAGGAAATTCTCTGCGTGATCATCCAAGGTCTGCGTGGACGATGTAGCCGTGCTCGAGGTGTAGGCATCATAACCATATGTCAAAATCCGAGCGGACGGTACATCCAGGGGTAAGAAATCGCGAAGCCAGAGTTTACCGTTGTCTGCTGTCCACGATGCTTCACGATGTCCATCCAAGCCGTGGATGGCCACGATACTGTAAAAGACGTAATTGAGTCTTGGTGGACAATAAAAATTGATATTTGATTGCTTACTCCACTAACGGAGAAATACCTGGTGTAAGCTCCTTGATGCCGAAACCCTGAGAGCGGGTTTGTTCTTGAGGGTAGGATTGGATTGTATCACGTACTAGTCCGACTGAAGGCGAAAAGGAACCTTTAGACTGTAACTGCTGCGGAGAGATCAGAAAAGAACCCAGAGGTTCTGACTCTGCAGGGTATAAAAGAAGGGCTCGTTTCAAACGCTTAAAGATAGGAATCATTGTTTGGAAATTTGCTCGTGGTGAGGGGTGCTGGTGTAACCTGCCTTACGTAACGTGCGGTGGATAAAGAGTGACAAGTCACCAGGCTTTGTGTGCGCAGTCACTTCCCACGGCTACGACTTCTGTGCGTTCATCAATTGTACTCAAAGCAAGGTCACAGGATTCACCAAGAATCTGTATCTCAGCACTACTACTGCCGCGCATTCTAGGTCTGACCGGATGGAGACGTGAAGTCTCGCGGTACGCCCAATTTTTCATTGCAGTTGAACACTACACGTTATTTGACCTTTCTTTTCAACGTAGTACAATTTCCTCTACGTGACGCCTGCAAGAATAACGTGTACCGTTGAACAACACGCGCACGTCATATTAACGGATATTATAGAACTCGATGGTCAGCTGCTGTTGGCAACGGGTCGATAAGATTCTTTTTGCAAGAGATTGCGATCTCACCAAATCATCGTTGCCTCCTGCGACTTGTCACTCATAGTCGTCAGCTATTCACATTCCACATACTCAGCTGTGAGCTCAATGTAAAGTGGTGTGCCGATCGGACTTGAGGACCAGTCGCGGACAGGCGGTATTCTAGGAAGCAACCGATACGTCAAATTGGAGTTGCTGGAACTTTCAAGCTTCCACAACGGTCTCTTTTCAAACGCAATGACCATGGGCTTGGAAGTGATCAATGACTGATTACCACGCCGCCATGACCTTCTCCCTTCTACCACATGTACGGATCCACGTTGGCGTGTTGGGCTTGAGCTTATGACATCAGGCTATATCGTCAGTTGCCGCAATTCCACAGGTATGGATTGGATTTGAAAGGTGTACCATATATGTCCGTCACTGTCATTCTTCCGTTGTATGGTGGTTATCTCTAAGACTTCCAAATTTCATTCAGGCCCCACAACCCCCGACGATGTGTCTTGCTGCTTCGCTGCACCGTTCTTGAACTGCGATGTTTTGACATGTCGCGTTCGTCATGCACATGGTCTAATGTAGAGGCACAGCAGGCATAGCTATTAGATGTGGGATGTCCACCCTGCTTACTCGAGGTGCAAGGCTGTACATCAATCACTTCTCTCGGCCGCCAATTTGAAGGCCACATGTCACTATTCAACACAGCCCGGTCTTCGTCTCATTGCACAAATATGCAGCCTTTGGGGGTTGTTGGCATGGCGGTTAACGAACGTACGTCCCATCATCCTCCGCTACGTTATCGTCTGCTTAGTCTCATAGTAGTTCACACTATCATGGACAGCTGAAAGAAGTTTTTCAGTGGTCATAGCTTATGCTAATCGTCTGTGCTCTGGTATTGGGTCACGGAATCGAGTTCGTTGATTATACTTCCCGAACCGCTCCAGCAACGCGGCGAGAACAGTGTCAAGTTAACACCTGGCTAAAGGGCCATATGCTCTTACATGCGTCCCCGTGCGTATTGGCATGGAAGATAGGTGGCGCTAGCTTGACGAGTAGAACTGGCGTGATCAGATATGAGCGTTCGCTGTAAATGATAGACACATAAGACCGCAATGTACATTTGTGGAATCACGCGCTTCTTCCCAAGTCATAGTTAGCTGTTGCTACCTCGTTTAATGTTGTTACCAGTCTTCGGCCTTCCTCGGATTATGTTACCTTTCATGGTCGAATAAACAGCGTTATTAATTGATGTTTCTTTGTCAGTAACGCGCCGCTCAGTATCATATCTGACGTTCTGGAAAATTGTTTAGAACCTTCTTTTTTTGCTGGCATACGCCAACAGATCAGAATTACAGTCAACGAAAGTCATGTACATGGCTGTTCCACTCTTGCTCCCACACCGTGTACTCGCAAACGCCGCTCACAGTTTATATCGAATACTTTGGCGGGAGAGCCCAAGAGATAGCCTTTTGGTAAAGTGTTGCATCAGTGTCAGAACACATTGTTTAGCCAGCACGCTAGTTGACAGATACATAGCACTGTTGAAGGCGTTTTGTAAGACTAGTATCTGCTGCAAGTGCAGACAACCACTAGAATGTGTGATGGGGAACTACCACTACTTTATTGAAAATCCACATGTACATAATATATACTAGTGGGGAACAATGGGAGGTGAGGACAATAGGATGTAAAAACAATGAAATGTGGATAACAATGGAACCAAATATTACCAAATCGCAGTGTAGGGAGTGTCACCTTACAGTTTGCGGCTGAATGCGTAGTATAGCGTGGAGATATACTATCCTCGTGCGCCCGTGAAAGTTGCAGCGCAAATCATGCGCTGAGCTCTGAAAAAGTGAAGTCGACGAAGCGGCAAAGTCAGCTCTTACTAATAACACACACATCTCATCCATCCACTTCCCATCCCTACCATCCATAACTGCGAACCTCGCTCCTTGTAATGGGACCTACTCATTGTCAACTAGAGTGTATTTTTTCATTTATAACCTTCTACTCTCTACAATGACGAACAGCAATGTGAGTGAAGATACGATACAATCTCATCCCTGGGAAAAGGGGTGATTTTCTAACTCTAATTTTTTCATTAACATAAGTTGTTCTTGAAGACGGGATGAAGATATTTGACAAGGACAGTATTAGGTAACAGCAGAGCCGTTGCCAATCATTCCAATGAACTAGCGGTGGCATTCTTAGATGATCGTGGTCGGAATTAGAGAGGCACTGGGTTTCCTATGATAGACTATTTCCTTCAAAATATATGAATTGCTCCAACGACACTCATTGTCCGCCGCAAATACCATAGCAGGTAAAACGAATTGCAAGTGCGCGGTATTGACAAGGAAATATCGATGTAAGAACGCTGTTTATTTGAAGATGGAAACAGAATCTGAAGAAGGCTGGGAACAACAGCATTAAACGAGGGAGTAACGGCTAATTATGGCTTGCGGAGAAAGACGTGACTCCACAAAGGTACATTGCGCACTTAACAGTTGTGCCTGCTGTGTCTCTACATTCATGATTAACGCCACATGTCAAAATATCTCAGCTCAAGAACGGCGCCGAGAAGCAGCAAGACACATCGTCAGGTGTCGTGGGGCCAGAATGAAGTTGCGAAGCCTTAGAGACAACCACCATACAGCGGAAGAATGACACTGAGGGACATATGCGGTACACCTTAAAAATGCAATTCATACCTGGGAAGTTGCGCCAACTGACAATGTAGCTTGATGCCATGAGCTCAAGCCAAACATGTAAGCGTGGATCTGTACATGAACAAGGTCATAGCGCCGTGGTAATTAGCCATTGACCCGTTCCAAGCCCGTGGTCATTGCGTTTGAAAAGAGATGGTTGTGGAAGCTTGAGATTTCGAGCAACTCCAATTTGGCGTATCAATCGCTTCCTAGAATACCACCTCTTCGCCATTGGTCCTCAAGTCCTATCGGCACATCACTGCACATTGAGCTGACAGCAGAGTACGCGGCGCGTGAATAACTGACGGCTATGGGTGACAAGTCGCAAGACGAGAGGGAGGCAACGATGATTTTGTGAGGTGGAACTTGATCGCAATCTCTTGCAAAAGACATCTTATTGACCCGCTGCCAACGGCAGCTGACCATCAAGTTTTATAATGTGTTAATATGACGCGCGCGTCTTGCTGAAGGGTACGCATTGTTCTTCCGAGCGTCACCTAGAAGAAATTGTACTACGTTGAAAATAAACGTCAAATAATGTGTAGTGTCCAACTGCAATGAAAGATTGGGCGAGCCGCGAGATTTCATGGCTCCATCTGGTCAGACCTGGAATGCGCGGCAGTAGTAGTGCTGAGATACACATTCTTGGTGAATCCTGTGACCTTTCTTTGAGTTCAATGGATGAACAGACAGAAGTCATACGTGTGGGAAGTGACTGCGGGAAGGGTCACGGGAAAGTGCCGCGCAGGGGTGATTGGTGATTAGAAACGCGTGGTAATGAGAGAACTAGGGCTATTGGACGTACTTGTTACGTGGAAGCAGGTTTGGCCCCACACCACCTGCATTTCCGTTTGCATCCGCCATGCTCAGAAGGAGTGTCGCGCCTGGGATAACGTCAGCAGAGAGCGGAGCATGATTAACATGGTACTCGCCAGCAGGATGATCGACTGTCTAGAGAAGGTTGTGATGGTCACTAGTGTCTGGACGGTAGTTATGCCGGCGCACTCGTAGGCAAACATGGTGTAGGGTGGTTGGGCTACGACTGGCCCCTCTGCAGTGACGAAGATTCGAAGCTGGGTACATTCCGGGAGATCATTGGCATTGAGCTACAAAAAGAGAGGTTGTCAGCAACCAAGATAAACATAAACGCTACGAAGTACTTGCTTGTGTTGTGAAGCCCCAGACAAGTGCTGATTGAACATCTGCGCATGAGAAGGCAGCTAAGAAAATGGTGGAAACCACAGCGAGAAAACATTGTCTTCGGAAAGGAGCTGGATAAATAAAAGATATAGGGTCAAGGTCAAACTCAAGAGCAAAGGATATCAAGGATATAAGGTTAAGTCCACAGCCAGCGAGGCATCGAACCAAGACGCCGAGGCAAAATGGAGTGGCTGACAGAGGATTCCTGACAAATACCAAAACACCAACAGTATTGCCGTGCGGAAGGGTGGGATCCCATTAAATTGGCGCGGGCGGGTGTCATATATAATTTGCACGCCCAGGGACTTAAACAGATTTTATGATACTTGGTTAGCAGGATAAAGGCATAGTAATATGCGATCATTTGGAGCTAGCATTTATTAGTCGCAGATACACTTTATCATCTCCCAATCCGTTTTGGGGACAAGCAGCAGATTACGCAGCGAGATTTAGTAACGCACATCATGACTTGGAAGTACAACATTTTCTGTAGGTAGCGTCTAAATATGTTGATGAGAGTAACTGCCCAAATATACAATCTATTGTTGGATAAATGGTGGTATATCTAATGGGTTTGGAAGCTCGATTAAAAAAGTAAATAATCAAGGGAATAGGCTAAAAAAAGTAGTATCAAGAATAATCTTGGTTCATCTTAAGCTGCAGTAGGATAATCGCTATATCCAACCGACAAAGCGACACCAGGCATGTAGTACAGATGCTTGAAATCGAGCACCGCATCTAATGGCTTTCCCTGCTCAATGCGACGCTGCAAGTCTGGATGACCTATCCATGGAATACCGAAAACGGCTGCATCAATATTGCCGTCAAGAATCAGCTGGTCGGCCTCGCTGGGCGTGAGTCCACCGTTGAGGAAGAATTTCGAGTTCTTGAATAGCGAGCCGTATGATTCTACGACGTCGTGCTGGGTGGCTCTCAGTTTGCCTAAACGGGAGGTTGAGCGCCGGGGCCCGCAGAGCGTGAATAGATACTTAGAAGAGACTTACCATCGAAAGAAGTGTCATATGCTGCGACATAGCGAACCAGGGTGACATACGCGACACGCATCTCATCAAGGCCTTTGATGGCATGTGTGTATGTCTCCAATGTGTCTTCCAACGACATGCCCACATCGTTGTATCCTCCTGGGGCATTAAGTTTCACGCCTACGCGATCCGCGCCCCAAACCTCGATAAGAGCTTTGACAACTTCAAAAAGGAACCGGGAGCGGTTTTCAACGCTCCCGCCCCATTCATCAGTTCGTTTGTTCGATGTATTGTCGAGGAATTGGTGAACCAAGTAACCGTTTGCAGCGTGTACTAGGTATAAATAGTTAGTTGAGGGGCATTTTATTGACACGGTATAAACTTACGTTCAACTCCGTCAAAGCCTGCCTCCTTTGCCTTCGTCGCAGCATGCTTATACTGTGCGACGATAATATGAGGGTCGGGGATTTCCGTAGGCTGTTAGCTGAGTTGAGAAAAATTGGTCTTCTTCAATCTTGGCTCAATACGTACTGTTACATATCCTGGTTGACCAGGCAAGGTGCGGAATTTACCACCACGGGCGAAAATAGCGGATGGTGCCCAGACAGGCTGTCATAATAGTATTTATTGAGTGAGTGAAGGGTTGGATGTGGAACAGGTGACATACCGTGCCGGCGGCCTTCTGTTCGGGCATATCTGGATGATTGACACGACCCACTAGAATTTCCGGTGTCAGAATCATGATAACTTTGAAACTTTGGATAAAATCGTACAGTGCCATAGCTGGGCGAACATGTGGCTACCAGCCTCATGGACGACGTCTGTGATATTCTTCCATGCTGCAACATGTTCGTCATTCCAAATGCCAGGAGCGTGTTCCCATTCACTCCTGTACGACCACCGATGTTAATTATAGAATAAAATAAAGGGGATCAAATCAAGCGCGGGTACATACCCTTGACGTGTGATGAGAGCTCCTTCAGAGACTATCAGACCTGCACCACCTTGAGCGCGCTGTTTGTAATATTCAAGCATTGTGTCGTTAGGGACAGTGGTCGGGAGTGCTCTGTTCCTCGTTAACGCTGACATGATGTTTCCTACGCGTTCAAATAAGTATAAGTAGGTGTCAAGGTAGAGAAATACGTCTCATGCGTACGGTTACGGAGGAGGATGGGGCCAAGCTGGAGGGGTGAACTGATTCCAGACATGATTTCAAGTGATCTAGTAGTTGAGTGTGTTTAAGAGAGAAGCTGTTACTGGTGGATTTGAGCTGAGAGATAGCCAACTCGGCCTCTTTATATGATTCTTGCCTCCCATGGAAATCTTGCGAAAGGCCATAGGACTCGCATGGTTTCTACAACCGTATGTAAGATAATGTGGTTTTGATTGTTAAGCTGAGAGGGAAAAACAATACCAGAGAGCCTCCTTCGTGAGCATCATCTTGTCATCGAAGGCACATTGGCGTCTCTGGTTCCCATCAAACTCAACAGCCCAAACACTTTTGGCTGACACGTAGCAGCTTCATAAGCAAACGCTTTATAAAACTGATTAAAAACACAAAAGAAGCGCAACTTAGGTTGCTTCATCAGTCCTCCTGAGTCACGGATGTTTACCGCGCTTCGGTTTGAGGATTTACGCCAGAATTTGGCAGAATTTCGAAATATCAACCAACTATTGTATTCGTAACTTCAAATTTCTGCCACTCAGAAATAAATTTAATGACCACGCTTATAACAAATTTACATTGTGTATTATCCAAGTAGCCCCTCAGAATACCGAAATTCCATTTAGTTTGCATTTTGCGGCCCCAAAATATCCACCATCAAGCTTATTAAAAATGAAATGAACAAAAATATATTGGCACAGTGAACCACAAGTCTACAGTGTGGCATAACTGAGAAAAGTCTTAATAATGTGTGAGGCTTCTGTACTCGCACAATGTATGTCAGCTTTCTGATCTGATTTGGAAGCTTCGGTGCCAAAGAGGTGCAAGATGACGCGTCCTTGATATGTGAACCCATCCATGACAAGTTTTAATGCTTACCATTGTAGTTGTACCAGGCGCAAGGGCTGCTAGGTTGAATTCAGAAAAATCGGTAGCATCAGCCAAGTCCGGGTCCCGAGGAAGCCATCATGACACAGCGTGTCGGAAGAACCGTGACTACATAATTAGGAAGGATAATGACGTTTTAAAGCAAATAGAAGTCAAGATAACTTACAAAGGGTGTAAGGTTCATTATCAACCCGCAACTAGGATGGAGGAACAAGGCAAGACAACACAAAAAAATATTCGATGTGAAGGGACGAAGGCCCGGTGAGTGGATATTATTAGTCATTGGATTGAGAATCATTGATAGATTGGGCTTTACCTTGCCCCACATGAGCGATAGAATGATAGTCAGAGAGTTCAAAGATTCAAAATATGATTGGATGTCTTTACCCCAGTATCAGTCTACTGATGAGTCACAATGGGAATAAGTGATCCGTGATATCACTGACATTGACATGGGAGAACAAGAGTGATGATCATGCAGAATGATCACCCACCATGGTAAATATGACCACTTGCTTATCACTCTATAAATGCCAGTCATTCATCATTGTGCAATGTATGAAAGTAACACAGACTTGCAGCAATGAATATAGACCACATTATGCTTCAATAAAGTGAATAAGGCACTCAACAGAGCTGGCAAATGTGTTGTGAGGCACAAAACAACCATCTGTCAGGTAGAAGACAAACCTCTCCATATCATGAATAAAACAACCTACACTGCAGCATTACCATAAAATCTCACAAGATGTTGTTTCTCTCACTGTTATGGTCTAAAGTCTAAAGACCGGAGGGGAAATGATGTTGGAGGGCTAACAGGTATTTTGTAATTACATAACTGGATGGTTCCAATTCTACAAAATAAGTGGAGCTTGGCTTCAACTTATGTATGTGTTGCACCCTCACATGAACTGTTAGGGTGCTCTGGTATTTCAAGAAGAGCAAGTAGTATGATTTGGGACTGGAGATGATACTTAGCTGAATCAACTGGAAGGATGAAATGCTAAGGGTCAAGGAGGTAAGTGTCACAGCTGGCCAATGACATCTTCAAGAGTATTAGGAGCAAGCAAAGGGGGTAATTTAAGTCAATATTCAAACTGAAGAACTATAGCATACATGATAGGGTTTTTATACAAATGTATAATGGATGAACAGAAGGCTGATCAAGGAAGTGAGAAGTTGTGACAGGTCAAGGGAAGTGGGAAATGGAATAAGGATCAAACTAAGACTAAATGTGATGAAACACAAGCATTCTAAAGGTTATGAGGTTGAAAATAAAGCATACACATAGAATGGGTAATGGGAGAGTGTCAGGATGGAGATAGGATGTACATAAAAAAAGTAATAGTACAGTTGATTAGGTCACAATGCTTAAGGTAATAATGCATAAATCTAATAATGCATCAGGTTGTATTGGGAATGATGTTGGTACACAGGGAAAGTGAATGCATAATGCATAGGCCAAGAAGTGCAATATGCATTACTACAGGGGAGGAAAATTAAGGTTTGTGAAGTATATCGGACAAATGTAATTTGTACGAGTTCTTTAGTGATCATAGGTCTCACCCAATGTCACTGTGACAATCTCCCCTATTGTTCACTAGCGCTTTTCCCCTTCTCTTCGTCTCTGTTCCTTCGTCTCCCATCTCACAGGATGCTTGCAGCATCTGTGATAGTTCTTTTTATTTCATGCCCATTAAATTTCTGAACTCGACGGAGCAAGACCACCGGCGGGCCACTTCGCTGGCCACACAATACTTATGATATGGCACATTCCACTGCTGGCTTCGATGGGTAGCCCATTTACTCGCAGAAGTAACAACAACTGGCAGCGCTCCAAACTCTTTTTGCCATGCCCGCCCTGGCTAGTGATCCAAGACCCACTCAGCTTCACTCGATTTTATGCTGGTGTGCACCAGCGCTCGCGCCACTTCAAGCCTACATGCCGCCACACCCACTTCCTTGGTGCCGAGCTTGGACAACATTTAAGTCCACTCCTCTGTGACGAGTCTGCAGCACCCATTACTATCACCGGCCCACTTCTTCCCGGCTTCCCATTGGAGGACGTCTTTCCCTCCCAGGATGGCTCTCACTCATCCCAACCACCTCCCGAGCTTGGACAACATTTACATCCACTCCTCGGTGACGAGTCCGCAGCACCCACTATTATCGCCAGCCCACTTATTCCCGGCTTCCCATTGGAGGACGTCTTTCCCTCCCCCGATAGCTCTGGTCTATCCACTGACAGCTCTTCCCTGTCCCCCGAAGTTCACACATCCACTATTTTACCTTGCAGCACTGAGCCACTGCTCCTCTCCATCGAGTCAAAGGCGCAACCATCTTGGACCTCTGCACTAGCATTGTCCCCTGCTGATGGTGACTTCCTGCTTCCCCATGCTCACCTATTCCCCCCTCAAGGGAATCCTCTGCCATGCCCCAACTCCGATCCCCATATCAATGCATCTCCAGGTGATGCCTCCATGCTGCCCCGTGTATCCTCTACCCTCAACCAAGATGCATGGGCCTTTTTCTTGGTGGACTATCTGGACCGACCGTTTGTAGTCGCACTACTGCACATCATTGACCATGGCTGTGACATCGGCTTCAGAGGTGACAGGGCATGTAGCCAATCACATCCTAATCTCCCTACTGCTTCCTCCTTCCCCGATGCAATCGCTTCTGATATTGACACCCAGCTCACACGTGGGCGACTTCGAGGTCCATTTCTATCCCCACCTTTACCTCATTTCCGCTCCTCACCACTGGGTGTCGCTGCACAAAAGCATTCCCATAAACCTTGCCGGATCCATCATCTCTCTTGGCCTCGTGGCTCCTCCATCAATGATGGTATACCAGATTCTGAAGCACATATTAAGTATGATATGTTTCAGACTGCCGTCACTGATCTCATTGAGTCTGGCCCTGGATTGATCATGCTCAAATTGGATCTCGAACAAGCCTTTCATCACATTCCTATCCGACCAGCTGATTGGCCACTACTGGGTTTCCATTGGGCAGGAAATTTTTATTATGAGCTATTCCTTATGTTTTGTCTGTGCTCTGCTCCATATATATTCAACTTATTCTCTGAGGGCCTCCACTGGATCTTACACCGCCATCTTCCTGCCTTCATTCGGCATTATTTGGATGATTTTTTGCAGATTTTCAAGCCACATACCCCACTTCCCCTTATCCATGCAGCCCTTGAATGGACCCGTGGCTTAGCAAATGCCCTTGGTCTCCATTTCCAAGAATCTAAGATTGAGGGTCCATCAACCTGCCTCGAATACTTAGGCATTGAACTTGACTCCATGGCTATGGAGGCTCGTCTACCCACAGGTAAACTGACATATCTGTCAAACCTTCTCATCAAATGGCAGGCCAAGACACATTGCACCCTCCACGAGTTACAGGAACTAACCGGGTTCCTTCAATTCTGCTCTCAGATCATCCCTTTCTCCAAAGCCTTCATGCGCTCACTATTCAATTTCGCAATGTCATTCACCTCTCCTTTTGCTCACCACCGTCTTACTCACCCTGCATGTCACGACATCACTTGGTGGGCTACTTATGCCCCCGGTTGGAACAGAGTCCATTTCATCTCCCCTGCTCGAACTACCCTCCACATCTTCACTGACGCAAGTGGTGCAAAGGGTGCAGGTGGAGTATTCGGCAATCAATGGTTTTCTTGTCGAATTCCTCATCGTTATTCAGGTGCCGACATCCAAGTTAAAGAATCCTACGCCATTATCCATGCTATTTTATGCTGGGGTCCCCATTTCTGGGGCCATCATGTTATCTTTCATACTGATAACCAAAATGTACATTCCGCTATTTCGAAGCTCTCTATCTGCTCATCTCCCACGATGGAACTCTTGCGTCAATTCCTTGGGCTTGCATCCCAGCTTGACTTCCTTTTCGAATCTAAATGGCTTCCTTCCAAGGAAAATTCCATTGCTGATGCTGCCTCTCGCTTTGAATTCACCTTCATGTTCTCCATCGCCCCCAATCTTAATCTCAAGGCCTCCCCCAAGGTTCTCTCTCTCAAGTCAACCTACAGCCCTACTGAGCCTCGCCCTATCGTTTCCATTATCTCATAACAACATCGGGTCTTCATGGCCACATTCACAGACCACTTCTCCCAGTCCTCTGGCCTTTCTAAGCTCTGCCCCACTTGGCCCGCGCCTGCTGCCATAGATGCCTGTCTATCATCTGTGGTCGCAGCTGGCTCCCGCTTTAGACCACAACATGATGTTGTTCACCAGACCGAAGTGAGATAAAGATACCATAATAAGGCAGATTGGGGCACAGCTTTCACTGGTTGGTTAGGTTGAATTGAACAGATTGTATTATTCATACATTGTGCTAAGGCTGGGGTGTCAGGCATTTCAGGGCACTGGAAGAAAATCAATTTTTCATAAGCTAGAAGACTGCCTTCATCATTCTTCAACAATGTCTTTGTGGAATATGCATTCATTATCTGTTAGATTGAGTAATGCTAGCAATGTTTCCCAGGGTCAGGTGGTGTAATGGTTAACACCCCTGCTATACATGTATATGTAGAAGCCCTGGGTTCAATCCCCAGTCCGGCCATTCATTTTCTACACTTTTAACATTATCAATGGTTTCCAATCTAGAGAAAAATATAGTAGACAATCTATTACCCTCTTGAAACTAGATCACTGTTGAAATTGTCTTTTTGCAAAAAATATTATTTACATTACTGTAAAGACTGGCCCGTACATGTCACATATTGTCACACATGTGTGACACTTATGGTGTTGCATAACTCTCATAATGCATCAGCTGAGGGTGGAGATGAGCATTATGCATTATGACCTAATCAACTGTACTTGCATGTGTTTGTACTGACACCTCAAGTGATCACATGGTGTTCCAGATCCAAATTACTAAGTCCTGGGCTGAGCACAGACTGGAGTGTGTGCTTCAGGATGATTCCAGCACTGCTTAATGTAATTCTTTCAAAGTTGCTAGACTGTCAGAGATACAATAATGATAATTGTGGACAAGACCAAAGGAATAACACTTGTATAACAGATGAAATTATATATATATATTATAAGAAGCTTTAGTACAAGTAAATATTTGTTAAGCATGGATGGGATGGCCAGGACTATTTTTACCAAGTCCCCTTCTCAATGGCTTTGAAAGCAGCTATGCATTCCACACCACAAGAAGATCCAGGAACATTTTTTTGTTTCTTTAATACCCATAAATACCACTCCAGAACCAAGGACAAAGGCAGAGCCACCAACACTACAGTGGGTATACATATAACCAGTTAGCCCGATTGGAATTGGAGTAAACCAGAAGTTGAGAATTGATGTTGCCACCTAGCTTGACTTTCAGAGCTCAAGTTCTTTTTAAGTATTGCATAACATGAATAGCAGTGTGCCAGTGAGATATGGAATAAGAATTGAGGAATTGGGTGAGTTGTTGAATGGCATAAGGGATGCTGGGTCAAGTAGAGATGACTAGGTATAGAGTAGTCAAGAAATTGTATGTACAGTGTGTTAGGATCCCATCATTTTGGACCCCTGTGACTTGTTTCTCACCAGAAAACCCTTGTTGTCTCATTATTGGAGCCTCCACCCACATCATTACCCCTTGTGGTGCCTCTGATACTTGTTTATAGTACACTCAGCCCTGTTCTGTCCCTGCTCCATCCACTCTCCATGTTCCATCTCCACATATACTCTTATTTGCCACCTAGTATTGTTTCTTAGTACCATACATTAGTTTCTATCTCTCCCCACCTCATTATCACTCCCCTTTGATCCATCCTACACTTCACTTCTCTGATAGGCTGTCAGGGCAATATATAGATTATATATTTGCCAGTTATTTTTTTGATTTTGGTTTATTTTATTTTATTATATTTACATGTGCATATAACAGTGCAGGCACAGTGTGAGAATGATTATGTAATCATGCCGCTGCCACTGCCATTGAAAGTGGTCACACTGTCGCGATGCATGGGTACACAGCATAGTTGCAATTTGTGCATTCTGCATGGTGGCATGGCCAAGTGATGGCACCAACATAACAATGACAGCATCGCCTATGCCCCAAACATGGCCACACAGTGATATGGTGACATGGCGCAACAGCACCCTGATGCCATGCAGCAGTGGCATGGCCAAATGACGGCACCTACACAAGCACCAGCATGCCACACAGATCTGCACAGCGCCGGGCAGGCCTACATAAGTGCCAAAGCATGGCTATGCACTGTAGGGTGCATACATGTCATTTTTAGTATTTTTCTCAAATTTCTAATAAATAAAAAATACTAAATAAATATTAAATAAATAGTATAAATAGTAGACCTGTATGTAACATACTCATTTCTTTAGTTTCAATCTCTGCGGAATCCCACTAAAACAAGTGTGATCTCCCCTGTCATTGAGCTGTCCCCTCCTCACTTTATATTTCTATATTCTATCTTGTGTTTGGTAACCTTGTTAGCATTGCCCTAACATAGGTCTTCTGATCACCCATCTTGATGTAGTATAAAGTTCTTTCCATGTATGTATACTACAGTTCTTCAGTTTGAATATCAACTTCTATTAGCCCCTCTTAGTTGTTTTTCACCTTTTCTCTCATCACTACATTATTAAAGAGTGGCCTTTGGCATACCATAACTCTCTACCCTTCAACTCTTAGTGACTTGGCCCCCCAGTCAATTAAGCTAGGTGTTGATTTCTACTCATATTGTACTATTTGCTCTGTTTGAAATACTGGAGCACCCTGACAGTTTGTGTGAGGGCACAACACAGAAGTTGAAGCCAAGCTCCACTACAGTTATAGAGTCGGACCTCCCAACTAGTATGGTCTCTATCATCAGCCCCCCAATTTAACTCATTTCCTATCATCAGCCATCCAACTTAGAGCATTTCCCCTCTTCCCAGCTTAGATCTTAACACAGTGGCTCAAAAAACTGCCCTAATGTTTTGTGCCTTTGTAAACATAATTACATGGGAATGATCTAGCAACCTTCAAATGATGACTTGGTGGGATAAAATGGTCTTTTGTACCCAGTTATGAGAGCCACCCATCATTGATGTGAATCCAATAAAGATACAAATATTTAGAATTAGTGGTGGATTGGGACAGTTTTTTTTAGCAACATTTTATCAAATACATTACAGTCATTTAATATTTGGTTTTGCCCTCCTGGCCCTTGAATACAACCTGTAGTCATCTAGGCATGCTTTCCCATAAGTCTTCAGTGATACTCTCTGTTACGACTGTGTTGCAGCCCTATTGGTCCCTGAGGTTATCACCACCTATCAATTTCAAGTTACTGTTCAAGTCATCACATCAGAAACCATCAGCCCCCGATGCTGACGTATGCTTTCACGGTGATCAAACTCCGTTTATGCCCACATCAAAATATACTCGAACTATCTGGTTAAACTCTGATACATCCCTTTTATTATGATGATCCGCTCTATCCTATGTTTCACATATGTCTATATATATTTGTAACCCTCTAACTATTTCCTTTCTTCATAATTCCGCTCTCAGTTATCTCACAGCCTCTGAGCTAATAGTAACCTCCCATTCCTAGTCAAGTTTATTTGTCAATACCATGTTCCGCTCTCCTCCCAGTTAGTATTTTCTAGACACCTGTTACTTTATATGAACCCGCTGTAGTTGTAGTTACTAGGCAATCAGAATATCAACTCAGAATACCCTCTTACGCCTCCAGAAGTCTCATATTAAGAATTCCATCTTCCACCTTCACGTGCACTCGCTCACTCTCGGTCCCTGACCCCTTGGCCCGACACTTGACTTAACCTTTGGTCCCAATTGGTATTACACCAAAAGGAACTCGTTAGGATTAGTCTTCACCCGTCTGAAATTTAAGGACACTCAATGGATATTTGTGGGGGTGCAGCACATATGCTGAAGCCAAGTCCTTCCGATCGGTCCCTGTCGGCCAACCGACTTTAGTTAGTTTTCAGTTCTTAACACTCTCCCATTCAACTGCTGCCCTTTCCAACAATTGTCAAACACCCAATGTTGGCACATCATATGCTAAAATATCATGCTTCAAGAGAGTCAAAAGGTGCTCAATTGGATTGAGGTCTGGAGATTGTGTAGGTCATTTCAAAACTGTGATTTCCTAGTCTTTAAATCACTTTGGGCAATTTGGAGGTGTGCTAGTCATTGTCTTGCTGGAATATTAATTCCCTTGCCAGGAATTTCCAATCTCTGAGCACTCTCCAGTAGCTCCTCCTCCAAAAATACTGAGATATTGGTGATTCATCTTCCCCTCAACCTCAGAAAGAACCTCAGGTCCATTCCAGCCAATCCATCCCCAGACCATGATTCAATCTCCTCCAAACCCTATTATTGCCTCCCCCTCCCTATCTCCAAATGATTCTCCAGGCTTCTTCCAGTAATATGTCACCTGTCTGACCCAAATCCATTGAGTTTGGTCTCATATGACCAAATGACCCTCTTCCAGTCCTCTACAGTCCAGTTTTCATGCTTCTGAGTAAATGCCAGATTGGGTCCAAGTTTGCCTGTAAGGTCTGGTTTTTTGGTTGTTGCTGTTTACCAGATTGCTGACCTCTGCTGCTGTTACTGGATTGTTGTTGGAAGACTTCTTATCAACCTTCTAGTCAGATTGTGTGGAATTTGAGTTGTTATTAGATGAGCTATTGTTGTTGGGCTCCTTTGTCAAGGACTTGTTAGTCCTGTCTGCAGGATTCTCATGGGAAATTTCTGTGTGACATTCCCAATAATTGTGTCCATATTCTGAGTTTTGAAGTGCATGTGGGACAAAGTCTTTATTTTGCCATGTTTGTCCTTTGAGACTTCATCCTGGAGGTGGGAGGGAAAACTGGAGTAAAACTGGTGATGGGGTGTGAGTTGCCCCATTGACAACATGCTGTGAGGTTGTTGAACTGCACGATGTAGTCAATGATGCACTGATTGTCCTTCATATGAAGATTGTTGAGACTGTTCTTGGCTTCTCTGGTTGGAATGTATGGGCCAAAATTCATTTCCAGTTCTTCAATGAATGCATTCCAATCATGGAGCCAAATGAGCTCTTCTGAGGTGAGTCCACTGAATGCAGGTTTGAACCATTTTAATGTTGATCCTAAGAGGTATGAAAGGCATAGTTGACCTTTTGGGACTCTGGTAAATGCAGCTGGTTGATCACACAAATTGAAATGACACTGCATGAGAAAGGTTGACAATGTATTAAAATTCAAGCCAGTAAAAGGTTCCAGTGCATTGATTTTTGATCAGATGGGTTCCTGGCCTTTCTTATCATTGGCCATGATATAATTTATTAGTGTCTCTGAAGTCCTTGATAATAACTCAGGAAGTGAGTTCCGGTTCCAGTATAGGGACATTGCTATCTTCATCAGCATCCACAGATTCTTCTGAGTTCCAGAATTTCCTTGAAACATGATTCATCCATGAGGGTCAGCTTGGCCAGTGGTGTCTGGGTAGTGTACAGGGCAAGTGGGGATCAGAGATTAGCAGGCCCTGGTATGTTTGACTGTTTAGACACTTTCTCTCTTGGAGACATTACAGAAAATGATCTTTGGATCAGAATACACTGTTAAGCTCAGGGCTTATGGGCAGAACCTGTGAGATCTTTGTCATCTAGGGGGTATGGGATATCCAAACAGAGTCCAAGTGATGAATCATCCTTGACAATATAGAGTGATATTATGGGATTGGATCCAGGGCCCAGCAGCATACCCAATTCCTAACAATTACTGGTAAAAGGACTAGTCCAAAATAAATTAGTAGTGTTTTTACAAGAACCTAATCCAGATGAAACAAATACAAATTGGACAGATAAAGGAACTTACTAGAAATGACAAAATATATAACAGAGATCTGTTTACAGCTGATCATAACTTTAATGAGGAGGAATCCATTACACCCAATTATGTATATAAAAGATATATAATATCATGACATTGCAACCCATGATTGATTGACTGACATTACCTACTATTACCAAATAAAAATGGGATAGTTGTGATTTCTCCATCATAATTTTGTGTCATATGTATATACACAACTGGGTATCATTAAATGTCACCTACATGCAACATGCATTTCTGTTGACATTGTATGATATCTTTTCTTGCCATTACCATATGCCTCTGAGTCAGGCAATGTGGCTCTCACCTTCTGTGACATTGCTTTGTGGCTACCTATGCATACATTGTAGTTTCCAATCAAAGATTTGACCATTTTGTTGATAGCACTTCACCTTCATTAACACTGTGTCACTGTGTCTTACCTCATTAGTGCTTTTTTCATTTGGAAAATAGAGGGTTTGTCAATGGAAGTAATGTTATCTTTACTGGCACAAAGCAGAATGTCATACACATGTCCATGTTACATGTCCATGTTACATGTCCCTATACATAAATCAGTTATTTCACATATGCCCTGTAGTGTCAACATGAGGTGCATTTTGATACTCATTTGAGTCAAACTGCAAGTCATTCTCCATTCGCCTAGACATATCTAATCAAGTAAAACAATTTTGTCTCTCAACATTCCAACCATTTACATTACTTTTCTTTCCATTTTCTCCTTGTGGCTTACAGTACAGTTCCCCCATTACCTCTCTGGGTAAATATTCTACTTTTGGCTAGCAGAATCTTGAACTCCATTTGACAGCATTCTTGAACATGGTTAATTCAACTAATTTCCCTCAGCCTCCCAGCAACATTTAGGCTTACTAATCACATTAATTTGAAAGTTTCATTACTGAAATTCTGGCTGGTTTAGGTTATTCAAAGCTCACATTAATAGTACACACAGTTAGTCAATGTTTAAATAAACCCTTGGAAACCTGACTCCTGAGCTTTTGCTCTATTTACATATTCTGTAACAACTAGTAAATAAATTCAAAGCATGCAAGAAGTGAAAGCATATTGCAAGTTTACACTTACTTGTCACAGGTATATTCAGATCCTAATATTTATTCTTAAAAGAGCTTGTGTCACATTGAATTTGACAGAGCTTGTCAAGAACAAAATAAATATTGGTTTTAACAGTTTAAACTTAATAGTGCAGCTAATCAACCTATGGAGGATAACCCAAAACTTTAAAAGTTATTTATCCACTAAAGTGTATATATTTATATTGTTTGTTGTAAAATTAATATTTAATCAAATTCAGTTGATTAGGTATCACTCTGAAGAATGCAAAAATATTAATATTTATCCTATATCTGACAAAATTTAGTCAAACAATCATCTGTAGATTATTCTTTTGGAATAAATTGCACAATGGGGATTGGTACCCCAGATAGTTCTGGTTAACTCTCTAAACCAACTAAATTTAAATTATATGAAATATATTTGAAAGTTTGCTTGTATACAAGAGAATACATCATAACCCAAAGATTAAGTCATAACCCAAATAATCTTGTTTAACCCAAATAATCTAGGTTAACCCAAATAATCATGTGTAACTATGTCATTTGTGTGTATTTTAAAAGGGCATACATATTTTAAAGATGAAATTTCAGGTAATTAAATATAAACTCATAGAATAAGTTATCATGGCCAGAAGGAATAGTCTCACTTGGAAAATATGAGGATTATTCAGTAAAATTTTGTATATTCAATAAAGTGTGACCATCCTCCTATCATGATTTAAATTACTTGTCAGGAACCAGAAAACCCATTGGCCTCCAGGGTCCCAGACCCCATCCTACATGCTCCCAACCCTCTATATTGTATAGTTACAACTGGAGTTCCTGCTGGAGCCTGCACATCAACTTGTTTATGCCTGACTCTCTATACGCACCCCACCTGTCTACACCTAACCCTCTGTGTCTCATACACCAGTCCTCGGACTCCACCAGACTCCAGACTCCACCAGACTCCAGACTCCACCCCATATACACCTGACACTCTGTGTCTCATGTACCAGTCACCAGACTCTGACTGGACTCCTGGAACCCCTCTAACAGAGCATAGAACCCTGCTCTCGTTATAGTCAAACAGTCTGTCATGTGTCTCATGTACCAGTCATCAGACTCCACTGGACTCCGAACTCCACCCTATATACACCCGACACTCTGTATCTCATGGACCAGTCATCGGACCCTGACCAGACTCCCTGGAACCCCTCTAACAGAGCCCCATTCTGTTATCGTCTAATGACCTGTTATGATTCGTTCTCTGCTCCCATTCCATTCCGTCCCTAATTCCCAGTTTAGTATTTACTTGTTTCATTTTATGTTTAATAGTTCTGCCTCTCATTAATACTGGATTTGGTATTATTACATTTCACAGTCTATACAAGTCTGCTATATTCATGTACTTAGAATCCAGTTTGACCCTCGAACAAGTTACTCCCCTATCCTGATCCAGTCTCTGCTCCTCTCGTCTGTCTGCACACTCGATTCCTAACGGTATTAACAATAAGCTTGACTAGGAATGGGAAGTTTATGATTAGTTTGGAGGCCGTGAGATAACTGAGAGCAGAATTATGGTAAAAGGAAATAGTTTGAGGGTTACAAGTATATATAGACATATGTGAAACATAGGATAAAACGGATCATCATAATAAAAAGGGACATATCAAAGTTTAACCAGATAGTACGAGTATATTTTGATGTGGGCGTAAACAGAGTTTGATCACTGCGGAAGCATACATCAGCTTCGGGAGGCCGATGGTTTCTGATGTGGTGACTTGAACAGTAACTTGAATTGTCGATAGGTGGCGATAACCTCAGGGACCGATAGGGTTGTGACACAGTCGTAACAGTATCTCCCCATTTGGCTGAAATCCCAAGGAGGCCGAAAATCTAGATCCCATACATAAAACTCATCGGGTATGGTTTGGTGTGTCAAAACATCATGTGACTCAGCAAAAATTTACATATAAAAATTTGAAGGGGGCCGGCACTTGATTCTTCACTTCTCTTCCCTTGACCACCATGACCATCGGTTCGGGGTCGGAGCAGTTCCCTGTTCGGTTAACGGTCGCTCCCATGTCAGTTCCAAGTGGACCATCCAGCACGCAAGAGTGCCGTTGCCTACTCGAGGAGAAATGGAAGGTGTGTGAAGAGGAGGAGTGGAAGGAGAAGGAGGAGCTGGTGGCCATCGAGGCCGAGGAGAAGAAGCTGGCGGCAGAAGAGGCTGCGCACAAGCACTGGGATGTGGTGCTTGCGAAGAAGAAGCAGTGGGAGGCCGATCAGGCACGAGAGGAGGTGGCGAAAAAGAAACGAGAGGGAAAGGTAAGTTTGTTCCTGTATCTCTTGTGAACTCGGCTTATATATATATTTTTTTCAGTGCAAGGCCGCGATGCCTTCAGGGTCTGATGAGGAGGAGGAGGAGGATGAGGAGGAGGATGTACCAGGGCTGTCGAGCCCCAAGGTAGGCTCGGCTTCCTAAAAAAAACAACCTTTTCTAACAATTCTTTCTTATAGAAACAAAAGCAGACCCCCAAGGTGGGGCCCAAAAATGACCCTAAGTGCAACCGGTGCACTAAATGGGGTCAGACTTGCCACCCTTGGGCAAATGGTTGGTGCCGCACTTGTCAAGAGTGTGCTGATCCAAAGCTCAGATGCGTATTCCCGGAGGCCGACAGGTCGTACCAAGAGTGACAGGCCAATGCTCTGGAAGAGCAAAACCACCTTATGTGGACCTATTTCTCAGAGATGACAAGGTTCTGATTCGAGACGCTGCGACAACAAGGCTTGATCACCAAACAATTGTGACTATTGGGCGTCAGGCTGGAAAAACAGACCAGCACCATAGAGTCCCTCGGAGAACAATTAGAGCAGTATTTGGAAGTCTCGAGTTGCGATGGAGTTGGGCCAGGAGTTGTGGTATCAGAAAAAGTCGGTGGAGCGGTATCGGTGGCTGTTGGTGAGGGAGGAGGTTTGGAAGCTGGAGAGGAAGGGGAGGTTGTAGAAGAAACCTTTAGATAGTAAAAATATAATGGTTTTAAAACAAAACAAAACATAACGTGAAAAAACATAAGGCATAGTCGGAAAGGGGTTGGATACCGAATGATAGACTTATAAAGAATTTAGAGGACTGGGTTTATTCGGATAAGCTTGATGAAAACCTAAAATGATTTCCGAGGCATTGCTGAGCTCTGTAGCTAGGATCCATGAAGTTTCTTCATCTGTCCCTTCATAGCCAGCCCATTTAACCAAATAAAGTAATTTGCATGAGTGTCGGCAATTGTCAATTTTTGAGTCTAGGATTTCTGATATCTCGAATTTGGGTGCTCCATCGATGATCACGGGTGGTGGTGGTGGTTGTATGCAATCAGGTATACTGTTAGCAACACTAGGTTCTAACATAGATACATGAAATACCGGGTGCACTGCACGCATATTGTCGGGAAGCCGAAGTGTCCATGAAAGTGTGCCAGCTTGTGCTATAACTTCAAAAGGACCTAAATATTTTTCAGAGAGCTTCTTAGAGGGTCTAGTAGTTCGGAAAAACTTGGCTTTAATGAATACTCGGTCTCTGATCTTGAAATCAGGAGGTGGAAGTCTATTCTTATCCGCAGACTGTTGGTATCATTCTTGGGCCATTGCGATAGTTTTACGAAGTTCTTGATGTAGCTTGTCAAGGTCTGTAATGAAGTCTTGAGCACGGGTGGATGCGAGATTGTGTTCCGGGTGGATTGTGATATTGGGGTTGTAGCCTTTGTTTGTGAAGAAAGGCAAAATGCCAGTAGTGGCATTCGGTGCGTTGTTATATGCAAATTCGGCTAGTGGTAGTAGTGATTTCCAATTGTCTTGTTGATAGTTACAATAGACATGGATGTACTGTTCCAAGGTTTGATTCATGCATTCAGTTTGGCTGTCGCCTTCTGGGTGATAGCCCGAAGTGAAATGTAGCTTCATGTCTAGTGCTTTTCTGAGTGACCTAAAAAAGTGAGAGACAAACTCGGATCCGCGATTGGATGTGACATGCGATGGAACGCCATGCTTGGAAAATACATGGGTGACAAATAATTTGGCTAACTGTACAGATGTTATTGTGTCATATGTGGGAATGAAAATACTTTGCTTTGTGAGCCAATCCACAACAACTAGGATTGCTGTGTGACCTTCGGATGCCGGTAGGTGCTCAATGAAATCCATAGAAATTGAGTTCCAGGGTTTTTCCGGTATCGGTAATTGTTTGAGTAGGCCATAGACATCTGCAAATTCATGGTATTTTTCTGGAACACCTTTCTGCGATCGGTTTGGTCACTGGGGTTGCAAAGCGACCAGTGACCTTGTCAACTTTAAGATTGACTGTAAATGCTCGGGAGCCATCCAACTTGATGGCTCTTTTATGAGAGACGGGCGGCAGAGAGCTCGGGTTTGCCATGGGGGCCGGAGGTGCCGTAGAGGCCATATTTGCCGAAACAGGCGGAAATGGACAAGTCATATCGGGTGCCGATGGGGTTCGGAAATGGATACTGCCCAATACCCAATCAATCAATGGATTGCAGCGGGTGAGCCAGTTATGTCCTAGAACCACGGAGCAGCTCGGTCCAACTGTGTTACAAAAAACGTAACTGTCTGAAAGGTTCCACATGGGAACCGAAGGTGGAGTTTGCAGGCTTGCGAGATTATGGAGTTTGAGGTACCATCAAAAAGTCAGAGCAGAATCGGATCTATTGCATAGGTTTTTAACTGATTTTTTCGGGAAAAACTTGTATCTATAAAACAATGGGTTGAACCTGAATCTATGAGAGCTCGAAAAGTGAGACTCCCGAGGGGTTCCGAAGTAAGATTTATGAACAAGGAATTGGGATCATACAGGGCGGATGCGTTAAGATGACAATTTTCCAGTGTGCGAGGAGATTCAATGCAACTCTCCAACTGCACAGAATCCAGAGAGTGGCCGTATTGGCCGATTGGGCTTTGGTGGCTTTTGGGCATGTGGTGACTCAGTGTCCAGGATCTGCGCACAACAAGCAAAGGTTGTTGTCCATTCAATGTTGCTTTTCCTGTGGTAGGAGCTTGCCATTGGAGCTGAGTTTGCCAGTTAAATCGGGTTTGTCTTTATCCTGAGACTTATTCGACTGTTTGCCCTTGCCTTTTTTGTCATTAGACCCTTTGTTTTTGGGCTTCTTATCGGAGTTCGAGTTGCCACTATTGTTGGTGTTTTGATTACCAGACTTGTTGGCATTCTTATTGTCCAATGATTTTTTGTCCAATGGGTTTTCATGACTGATTTCCAAACGTCGTTCCCAGTAACAGGCATCTGCATTTTGGGCTTTTAAACACATGAGGGGGAGAGTCTTTGGTTTGCCGGTCTCTCCTTTAGAAACTTTGTCTTTGAGGTGAGATGGGAGGCCAGAGTAAAACTGGTAATGGAGGGCCAAATCGCCCCAGTCGCAACGCGCAGCAAGGTTGTTGAACTGGATGATGTAATCAGTGATGCGCTGGGTGTCTTTCATTTTGAGATTAGAAAGTGCGGTTTCGGCATCGCCAGTTTGGTCGTAGGGACCGAAGTTTGTTTCAAGTTCCTCAACAAAGGCATCCCAATTGTGAAGCCAATTGGGGTCTTCAGAGGTGAGGCCAGAGAATGTGCATTCAAACCAGGCTGCTGCGGAGTCCTTAAGGTAAGAGATTGTGAAATTTACCTTGGGGTCATCCGTTGCGAATGCAGCCGGGCAGTCCCGAAAGTTGAATCGACATTGCATAAGAAATGTCGGCAATTTCTTTGGGTTTGAACTGGTAAATGGTTCGGGTTTGTTGACTCAGGTTTGCCCAGGTTCTTTTTCCTTAGTATTGCTTTTAAGGAATTCATTAAGGGATCCTAGGGTACCTGAGAACAATTCCCATGTCTCGTCGGGATCGAGAGCCAGTTTTTGTTGTGCAGATTTTTTAGAACCACTGGCCTGAGGTACGGGTTGGTCATCATCCTCAGGTTCAGGTTCTGGAGCTGATTGATTGTTATCCCCTTCAGGTGCTTCGGGCTCAGTTGCTTCAGTAACTTCTTCAGCATTGCCGGTAATTTCCACAAAGCAGGATTCTTCAGAGGTTCCTGGTTGCGGGGTTCTCTGAGTAGCTTGGGCTGTATACAGGAAAGGAGATTTGAGAGTGGAAGATTCTGCTTCACCACTTGGCTTGGCATCTTTCTTTCTTGGGGGCATGGTTACGGAAATGCGAGTGTGAAATCAGAATATACTGTTAAGAACTGAAAACTGACTAAAGTCGGTTGGCCGACAGGACCGATTGGAAGGACTTGGCTTCAGCTTATGTGCTGCGCCCTCGCAGTTATCTGTTGGGTGTCCTTGAATTTTGGGTGGGCAAAGACTAGTCCCAATGAACACCTCTCGGTGAAAACTACCGATTGGAATCGAGGGATAAGTCGAGTGTCGGGCCAAGGGGTCAGGGACCGTAAGGGGGTGAGCACATGCAAAGGTGGATAGTGGAATTCTTAGTATGAGATTACTATAGATGTAAGAGGGTGTTCTGAGTCAATATTCTGATTGCCTAGTAACTACAACTACAGCGGGTTCATATACAAGTATCAGGCGTCTAGAAAATACTAACTAGGAGAAGGGCGGAAAATGGTATTAACAATAAGCTTGACTAGGAACGGGAAGTTTATGATTAGTTCAGAGGCCGTGAGATAACCGAGAGCGGAATTACGGTAAAAGGAAATAGTTCGAGGGCTACAAGTATATATAGACATATGTGAAACATAGGATAAAACGGATCATCATAATAAAAAGGGATGTATCAAAGTTTAACCAGATAGTATGAGTATATTTTGATGTGGGTGTAAATGGAGTTTGATCACCGCGGAAGTATACGTCAGCTTCAGGAGGCTGATGGTTTCTGATGTGGTGACTTGAACAGTAACTTAAATTGTCGATAGGTGGTGATAACCTCGGGGACTGATAGGGTTGCGACATGGTTGTAACACCAGATGACAATAGATGGTTGCCAAATTGGCCTTGGTCTGTATGGTGTGTAAGATCTAAGCTTAAAGAGAGAAGGGGAGGCTCTAGTCAGGGGAATGATGATAAGAAACGATTTAATTGGGGGGCTGACAATAGAGATCATACTAGTCAGGATGTCTGGCTCTATAAACATACTGGAGCTTGGCTTCAACATATGTATTGCACCCCTCATATGAACTGTTGCTCTGGGATTTCAAACAGAGTGGATAGTATGATAGGAGACAAGGATAAACACTAAGCTCAATTGACTGGAGGACTGAAGCACTAAGAGTTGTGAGGTAAGGGGTTGTGGCTTGCCAAAGAAACCTAGATGGTATTCATGAGGAGAGGGAAAAGGCCAGGGATCAGAAGGGGGGAATCTAAGTCAATTTTTTGAAATGAAGAAACTGTAGCATACATGAATGAATTTATACTACAAGGAGATGGATGATCAGAGTGTTGATCAGAGAAGTGAGAGCGATGACAGGTTAAAAGGAAGTCAGGGATGCCAACAAGGCTAAATACAATATAGCAAAGAATGCTAAAAGGTGTGAGGTGGCAAATAGGATGTATACATGGAACAGTGACAGGGGAGCAAACAGAATGGAGACAGGAAGGAAAGCTAAGGTGATACAATACAATGAAACAAATGGTGGGCACTGCTCACAGTGCTACTTTGAACAGGGGTGGGAAGACAGAGGGTTATGAGGCTAAAACAGCTTGTGGGGGTCCAAACCAACAGGGATCCTAACATGGTGCCAGTGTGCTCTGGTCCTAGTATTAGTTGCTGGGCTTCCAACACCTGAAGCTGAAGCACCTCTGCTCCTTAGGCCTTCACAGATGACTGTATGTATTTGCCAAGAATTAGCCTTGGCCTGTATATTGTCAGGGTGTTCTGGTTCTAGTATTAGGTGCTGGGCATCCAATGCCTGAAGCTGAAGCACCTCTGCCTCCTTGGGCCTTCCCAGATGACTGTAAGTACTTGCCAAATTAGCCTTCACCAGAATGCTGTGGGGGTGCTCTGGACCTAGATTGGGGTGTTGGGCTTCCAAGACTTGAAGATCCAGCACCTCTGCATCCTTGGTCTCTCCCAGATCACAGTAGGTGCTTGTGAAATTGGCCTTCACCTGCATGGTGCCTGGCTGCTTTGGTCCTAGTATTAGCTTCTGGGGTTGGAAGACCTCAAGCTGAAGAACATCTTCCTCCTTGGACCTTTCCAGATCCTTGTAGGTACTTGCCAAATTAACCTTGGCCAAAATGGTGTTAGGGTGCTCTGGACCTAGTATGAGCTGTTGGGCTTCCAAGACTTGAAGCTCCAGCACCTCTGCCTCCTTGGGCCTTTTCAGATCACTGTGGGTGCTTGCCAAATTGGCCTTGGTCAGAATGGTGTGAGGGTGCAATGGACCTAGTATGAACTGTCAGGCATCCAACACCTGAAGCTTCAGTACCTCTGTCTCCTTGTGCCTTCCCAAATCACTGTAGGTGGTTGCCAAATTGACCTTGGCTGGAATGCTGTGAGGGTCATCTGGACCTAGTATGAGCAATCTGGCTTCCAACACTTGAGGCTGCAGCACCTCTGCCTCCTTGGGCCTTCCCAGATCACTGTAGGTCCTTGCCAAATTGCCCTTGGCCAGAATGGTGTGAGGGTGCTCTGGACCTAGTATGAGCTGTTGGGCATCCAACACCTGAAGCTTAAGCACCTCTGCCTCTCTGTGCCTTCTCAGATCACTGTAGGTCCTTGCCAAATTGGCCTTGGCCATAATGGTATCAGAGTGCCCTAGACCTAGTATGAGCTGTTGGCCATCAAACACCTGAACCTTGAGCACCTCTGCTTCCTTGGCCCTTCCGAGATCACTGTAGGTGCTTGCCAAATTGGCCTTGGCCTGTATTGTGCTTGGGTGCTCTGGTCCTAGCATTAGCTGCTGGGCATCCAACACCTGAAGCTCAAGCACCTCTGCCTCCTTGGGCCTTCCCAGATCACTGTATGTCCTCGCCAAATCGGCCTTGGCCAGAATGGTATGAGGGTGCTCTGGACCTAGTATGAGCTGTTGTGCTTCCAACACCTCAAACTCAAGCACCTCTGCCTCCTTATGCCTTCCCAGATCACTGTAGGTCCTTGCCAAATTGGCCATGGCCAGAATGGTGTGAGGGTGCTCTGGATCTAGTATGGGCTGTCAGGCATCCAACACCTGAAGCTTAAGCACCTCTGCCTCCTTGTGCCTTCCCAGATCACTGTAGGTCCTTGCCATAATGGTATCAGGGTGCTCTAGACCTAGCATGAGCTGTTGGCCATCAAACACCTGAACCTTAAGCACCTCTGCCTCCTTGGCCCTTCCAAGATCACTGTATGTGCTTGCCAAATTGGCCTTGGCCAGAATGGTGTGAGGGTGCTCTGGACCTAGTATGAGCTGTTGTGCTTCCAACACCTCAAGCTCAAGCACCTCTGCCTCCTGGGCCTTCCTAGGTCACAATAGGTCCTCACTAAGTTGACCTTGGCTAGAATGGTGTCAGGATGCTGTGCACCCAGTACACACACTCACTTTGACAACAACACTTGCTGCATAACATTTGCAATTTTTCAGTGGCCAAATTCTCTCAATATCATTGAAAATTTGCTAAACATGTCATCATAATAGATCTTCAGATCCTTCCCACCACAGCTTCTGCTTCTAAATGCCTGAATGTGGAATACAAGATTCTGTTGTCCCATAATATCCTTCATAGTACCTCCAGCTGGGATAGCCCCTACTAAGACAGCTCTTGCTGTGCATATATAAAGAGAATTATTCTCCCTTAAAGCTCTGTCTCTGCTCCATGGATGAATCACAGGATGCATTGCCCAAAAAAGAGACCCATGTGCATCATCACCTTTGAATAACAAGTAATTCTCACCAGCATACTCAAACTTAGACCAACAGAGTTGTATTGTAGGTGGTGCTTTCTTGCCCATATCTTGAATGGTGGTTGATATGAAAATGAAGTCATCATCACTTTGAAATGCAAATTTGGTCATCCCATTATAATCTTTAGACATCCCTACCACCTCCATATTGGCCCCTGAAATCATCACAGAAAATTTGGGAACAATCTGCAAACAGCACTGTAAATTTGTACAAGGCCATAAGCATATGGAGGCTGACAATTCGAGAACTTTTATCAGGAAGAATGATCTTAAGGGCCTCATGAAAGAATTTGGTATGGAAATTTGCACTTATTGCACTGTAAGAAGATTGCTGCTCCAACCACTCAGAGTTAGAAATCAAGTGCTTTGACAACACATTATTTGTTTTGCTGAGTAGCGATGCAAGTTTCATTAATTGATTAGCAGGGTTGGTAATGGCAGTGGTGCCTTGATGTGGTGTGGCGAGGAATAGAATGCCATATGTCGACAAAGATATCCATTTGTGTTCGACCAGGTGACCTCTGTGTGCCTGACTGGCTTGTATCAAAGCCTGACAGGCATCAACGTTGAATTACAACGGGACAATCATTACAGAAATCAACTTACGTGTTTGAGAATAATCCCGCCGAGGCTGTGCGGAATAAAAATTATGGGCCGTTTCTGGAGTACCTCCTATGAGGAAACGACAAGTTCGCTGGATTTGAATTGTATGAACCGTAGTATCTGAACTCGCTCTTAATGCAGCCAAGTGTGCAAGGAAATTCTCTGCGTGATCATCCAAGGTCCGCGTGGAGGATGTAGCCGTGATCTCGGTGTAGGCATCATAACCATATGTCAAAATCCGAGCAGACGGTACATCCCGAGGTAACAGATCACGAAGCCACAGTTTATCGTTGTCTGCTGTCCACGATGCTGTAAAAGACGTAGTTGACTCTCGGTGGACAATAAAATTTGATACTTGACTGCTTACTCGATTAACGGAGAAATACCGGGTGAAAGCTCCTTGATGCCGAAACCCTGAGAGCGGGTTTGTTCTTGGGCGTTGGAATAGAATGTTTCACTTGGTAGTCCCACTGAAGGCGATAAGGAACCTTTAGACCTTAAATGCTACGGAGGGATCAGAAAAGAACTCAGTGGTTCTGACTCTGCAGGGTATAAAAGAAAGGCTCGTTTCAAACGCTTAAAGATAGGAATCATTGTTTGGAAATTTGCTCGTGGTGAGGGATGCTGGTGTAACCTGCCTTAACGTAAGGTGGAGACTAAAGAACGATAAGCGTGACAAGTCACCAGGCTTTGCGCGCAGTCACTTCCCACGGCTATGACTTCTGTGCGTTCATCAATTGTACTCAAAGAAAGGTCATAGGATTCACCAAGAACCTGTATCTCAGCACTACTACGGCCGCGCATTCTAGGTCTGACCGGATGGAGACGTGAAGTCTCGCGGTACGCCGAATTTTTCATTGCAGTTGAACACTACACGTTATTTCACGTTTCTTTTCAACGTAGTACAATTTTCTCTACGTGACGCCTGGAAGAATAACGTGTAGCGTTGAACAACACGCGCACGTCATATTAACAGATATTATAGAACTCGATGGTCAGCTGCTGTTGGCAGCGGGTCGATAAGATTCTTTTTGCAAGAGATTGCGATCTCATCAAATCATCGTTGCCTCCTGCGACTTGTCACTCATAGTTGTTAGCTATTCACATTCCACATACTCAACTGTGAGCTCAATGTAAAGTGGTGTGCCGATTGAACTTGAGGACCAGTCACGGAGAGGCGGTATTCTAGGAAGCGACCGATACGTCAAATTGGAGTTGCTGGAACTTTCAAGCTTCCACAACGGTCTCTTTTCAAACGCAATGACCACGGGCTTGGAAGTGATCGATGACTGATTACCACGCCGCCATGACCTTCTCCCTTCTACCACATGTACGGATCCACGTTCGCGTGTTGGGCTTGAGCTTATGACATCAAGCTATATCGTCAGTTGCCGCAATTCCACAGGTATGGATTGCATTTGAAAGGTGTACCACATATGTCCGTCACTGTCATTCTTCCGTTGTATGGTGGTTATCTCTAAGACTTCCAAATTTCATTCAGGCCCCACAACCCCCGACGATGTGTCTTGCTGCTTCGCTGCACCGTTCTTGAGCTGCGATGTTTTGACATGTGGCGCTAGTCATGCACATGGTCTAATGTAGAGGCACGGCAGGCATAGCTATTAGATGTAGTTTGTCCATCCTGCTTACTCGAGGTGCAAGGCTGCACATCAATCACTTCCCTCGGCCGCCAATTTGAACGCCACAGGTGACTGTTTAACACAGCCTAATCTTCGTCTCATTGCATAAGTGTGAAGCCTATTGGCGGTTGTTAGCATGGCGATTAACGAACGTCTGTCCCATTATCCTCCGCCGTGTTATCGTCTGCTTGGTCTCATAGTAGTTCACCCTGTTATGGACAGCTGAAAGGAGTATTTTAATGGTCATAGCTTATGCTAATCGTCTGTGCTCTGGTATTGGGTGACGGAATCGAGTCCGTTGATTATCCTTCCCGAACCGCTCCAGCAACGCGGCGAGGACAGTATCAAGTTAACACCGGCATCTGCTCTTACATGCGTCCCCGTACGTATTGGTATAAAACATAGGTGGCCCTAGCCTGACAAGTAGAACTGGCACGATCAAATACGAGAGTTCGCTGTAAATGATAGACGCATAAGACCGCAATGTACATTTGTGGAATCACGCGCTTCTTCGCAAGTCACAGTTAGCTGTTGCTACCTCGGATTATGATGGTCAAATAAACAGCGTTATTAATTGATGTTTCTTTGTCAATACCGCGCCGCTGAGTATCATATCTGACGTTCTGGAGAATTGTTTAGAACCTTCTTTTTTTGGTGGCATATGCCAACAGAATTACAGTCAACAAAAGTCATGTGCATGGCTGTTCCACTCTTGTTCCCACACCATGTACTCGCAAACGCCGCTCACAGTTTATATCGAATACTCTAACTGAAATTTGGTGGGAGAGCCCATGAGATAGCCTTTTGGGAAAGTGTTGTATCAGTGTCAGAACACATTGTCTAGCCAGCACGCTAGTTGGTAGATACATAGCACTGTTGAAGGCGTTTTGTAAGACTAGTATCTGCTGCAAGTGCAGACAAACCCTAGAATGAGTGATGGGGAACTACCACTACTTGATTGAAAATCCACATGTACATAATATATACTAGTGGGGAACAATGGGATGTGAGAACAATGAAATGTGGATAACAATGGAACCAAATATTACCAAATCGCAGTGTAGGGAGTCACACTCCCTTACAGTTTGCGGCTGAATGTCTAGTATAGCACGATGGAGATATAGCATCCTCATGCGTCAGTGAAAGTTGCTGCGCAAATCATGCTGCGCTCTGAATGAGTGAAGTCGACGGAAGCCGCAAAAGTCAGCTCTTACCAACTACGTACAAATTATAGTATTATCCCACACTGCTCTCTTTTTTTTTGCAACGTACATATATCTCAATCCTTTCTGTTCCCGTCCCTGCCATCCACCCCACCAACTTCGCTCTTTGTAATGGGACATGCCCATTGTCCAATCGAATGTATTTTTTTCATTTATAACCGTCTACTCTCTACCGTGACAAACCGCGAAAATACGATACACTCCCATCCCTGGGCAAAGGGGTGATTTTCTAACTCCAATATTCCAACTAATATGACTTGTTCTTGAAGACAGTATAAAGATATTTGACAAGGACGGTATTGGAATGTAACAGCAGAACCATTGCCAATCATCCCAATAAACTAGGGGTGGCATTCTAAGATGATCGTGGTCGGAATTAGAGAGGCGCTGGGTTTCCTATGATATACTATTTCCTTCAAAATATATGAATAGCTCCAACGACAGTCATTGTCCGCAACAAATACCATAGCAGGTAAACCGAATTGCAAATGCGCGGTATTGACAAAAAATATTGATCTAACAACGCTGTTTATTCGACGATGGAAAGTAACAGAATCCGAAGAAGGCCGAGGACAATAGGATTAAACGAGGTAGTAACGGCTAACTATGTCTTGCGGAGAACGACGTGATTGCACAAAGGTACATTGCGCATCTAACAGCTGTGCCTACTCTGCCCTGTGCATGAGTAACACCACATGGCAAAAGATTGCGGCATAAGAACGGCGCAGCGAAGCAGGAAGGCACATTGACAGGTATTGGGACATATGTGGTACACCATTCAAATACAATCCATACCTGTGATATTACGGCAATTAACGATATGGCTTTATGTCATAAGCCAGCGCGTAAACGTAGATCCGTACATGGAGAAGGTCATGGCGGCGTAATCAGTCATTGGTCCCTTCTAAGCCCCCTTGGTCGTTGCGTTTGAAAAGAGACGGTTGTGAAAGCTTGAGATCTTGAGCAACGATGATTTTGTGAGGTGGAACTTGATCGCAATATCTTGTAAAAGAAACCTTATCGACCCGCTGCAACAGCAGCAAGCCATCGAGTTCCATAATATCTGTTAATATAACGTAAACATGTTGTTGAAGTGTAAGCGTTCTTCTTCCGAGCATCACATAGAGGAAAGTGTACTACGTTGAGAAGAAACGTGAAATTATGGGGAACTTGCGCAGGCCACAGTAGATATTAGAATATATAACTTGGCTTATATTTACGAGCGAACTACCGTGGATTATATATATCTACAGGAAGAAAGTTCTGGAAGGGATGGCAGAAATATTAGTAAAGCTATGTTAAGTATATTCCTATATTCTATAATATTCTAGGGATGTCAGGTCGATTACCAACAGAAATAACGTGTAATGTTCAACTGCAATGAAAGATTAGGCGTACTGTGTGATTTCACGGCTCCATTCGGTCAGACCTGAAATGCGCGGCAGTGGTAGCGCTGAGATACACACTCTTGATGAATCCTGTGATCCTTCTTTGAGTACAATTGATGAACAGACAGAAGTCATAGCCATAGAAGTGACTGCGGGCAAAGCCTGGTGACTTGTTCCACTTATCGTTCTTTAGTCTCCACCGCACGTTAGGCCAACTTACACCAGCATCCTTCACCACGAACAAATTTCCAAACAATGATTCCTATCTTTAAGCGTCTGAAACGGGCCTTTCTTTTATACCCTGCAGAGTCAGAACCTCTGGGTTCTTTTCTGATCCCTCCGCAGCAGTTACAGTCTAAAGGTTCCTCATCGTCTTCAGTCGGACTAGTACGTGATACATTCCAATCCAACCCTCAAGAACAAACCCGCTCGCAGGGTTTCGGCATCAAGGAGCTTTTGCCAGGTATTTCTCCGGTAGTCGAGTAAGTAATCAAATATCAAATTATATTGTCCAACGAGACTGGACTACGTCTTGTACAGCATCGTAGCCATCCACGGCTTGGATGGACATCGTGAGGCATCGTGGACAGCAAACAACGGTAGTCTCTGGCTTCGCGATTTTTTGCCCCAGCGGGTACCTTCCGCTAGGATTTTGACGTATGGATATGATGCCTACACCCAGAGCGCGGGTGCATCATCCACGCAGACATTGGATGGTCACGCAGAGAGCTTTCTTGCACGCTTGGCTTCTTTCAGACAAATTTCAGATACTACGGTTTGTACAATTCATATGTAGCGAACTTATAATTTCCTCATCGGAAGTATCGCAGAAACGGCCTATAATCTTCATTGCACACAGCGTTGGAGGGATTATTCTCAAACACGTGGGTTGATTTCTGTAATAGGTGTCTGGCTGTAATTCAATGTTGATGCGTTTCAGGCTTTGATGCGAGCCAGTCAGGCGCGCAAAGGTCACCTGGTTGAACACAGATGGATAGCTTTGTCTACATATGGCATTCTATTCTTCGGCACACCACATCAAGGCACCCTTGCCATTTCCAACCCTGCTAATGAATTGCTGAAACTTGCATCGCTATCCAGCAGAACTAACAATGTGTTATTGAAGCACTTGATCTCCAACTCTGAATGGCTGCAGCAGCAATTGTCTTCTTACAATCCAATAAGTGCAGATTTCTGTACCACATTCTTTTATGAAACTGTGCAAACTGTTTTGCCTGATAAAAGTTCTCAAATTGTGAGTTTATGTATGTGCATGGCCTTGTGATAGACTTACAGTGCCTTTCCAAGATTGTTCCACGATTCTCCGCTGTCATCCCAGGTGCTGTTGATATGGAGGGGGTAGGCATGTCTAAAGACCATAATGGGATGACCAAATTTGCATCTCAAAGTGATGAGGACTTCATTTTCATATCGACCACCATTCAAAATATAATCAAGAAAGCATTACCCCCAATACAACTCCGGTGGTCTAAGTTTGAATATGCTGGTGAGAAATATCTATAAAATATTTTGCATATTGATATCATCTGGCACAATAGAGGTGGAGCCCACAGGAATAACGTATAGGCCCAAACTTCGCCCTAGTCCAAGGTTCTTGGGACAAGAGGAATATCTTACAATGCTGAGGACATTTTTTGCCCCTAATAATCCTCAACCATGGAGCCACTTCCTTTTATATGGTATGGCAGGGGTTGGGAAGACTCAGATATGTTTGAAATTCATTGAAGAGGTGCTGGCCACTGACCAGTAAGTAACAAGCCACTTCAATGAGTCTGTTCTATTGATTCTGATCAATAAATCAGTGACTATTGGAGAATTATCTGGATTGATGCCACAGACACATCGACATTACAAAGTGGTTTTGCCAGTATTGCAGATGATCCTGAAGTTAAAGCACAAGGGGTTGGAAAGTCCAGTGATGCAGTTCTGGAATGGTTGTCTTATAATAAGAAGAAGTGGCTTCTTATATTTGACAATGCTGATGGGATGGATGATGAAATCCTTCAATATTTAGAGAAAATCAGGTTGATTCATGCCCTGATTTCAAGCCGGAGTCCTGTTCTTAAGGACCATGTAACATCATTCATTGAAATTCTACCCATGGACCAAGACAGTGCTATTTCTCTATTTAAGACTGCAGCAAAGCTTCGAGAGGAGTCTGATATGACAATGACTACAATGTCAAAACATATTGTAGAAACCTTGGGCTGTTTGCCCCTTGCTGTGGACATTGCAGGAGCAACAATATCTGCAGGATTGTGCACACTTGATGATTATTTGAAAATGTACCAAACACAGAAAGCAAACTTGTTGGATGCTAATCATCCTTCTCTGAAAGGAGCATCCAGATACAACCACACTGTGTATGGTGCATTGAATGTCTCATATAATATCATTGAAACATCAGTCACCTTTCCTGAAACAGCAAAGAATGCCCTATTCATTCTCAGAGTCTTAAGTTTCTTTCACCATCAGAATATCATGGAAACAATATTCAAACAAGCTGCAGAGTCAGTTACCCCAGTCATTGAGGATGAACAACTACAAACTACAACATCTGATCTTCCCACTCATTTGCTTAAATGTAATGAGAATGGAGAATGGACAAGCATGGAATTTAGGCAGGCAATGCAAGTATTATGTGATTATTCCTTGGTATCTAAAGATGATGATACACATGGCTCTCTGTCCTGGACAATGCATCCTGTGGTTCATGCATGGAGCAGAGACAGAGCTTTGAGGGGTGATAATTCTCTTTACATACGCAAAGCAAGAGCTCTCTTAGTAGGGGCTATCCCAGGTGGAGATACTATGCAAGATATTATGGGACGACGGAATCTTTTACTCCACATTCTGGCATTTATGGCATTTATGGTGAGCAGCAGCCTTGGTGGGGAGGATCTGAAGGTCTATTATGATGACATGTTTGGCAAATTTTCAATGATATTGGGAGAGTTTGGCCACTGGGACATTGCAAGTGCCTTGCAAAAATTCTTATTGACAATGAGAGACAGTGTCTTGGGTCCAGAGCACCCTTACACCATTTGGGCCAAGGCCAGTTTGGCAAAAACCTATATTGATCTGGGAAGACTCAAGGAGGCAGAGGTGCTTCAGCTTCAGGTGTTGAAAATCACACAGCTTATGCTATATCCAGAGCACCCTGATACCATTATTGCCAAGGCCAATTTGGCAAGGATCTACAGTGGTCTTGGAAGGTGGAAGGAGGCAGAGGGGCTGGAGCTTCAGGTATTGGAAACCCAACAGCTCCTACTAGGTCCAGAGGATCCTGCCACGATTCTGGCCAAGGGCAATTTAGCAAGGACCTATTGTGATCTGGGAAGACCCAAGGAGGCAGAGCTGCTTGAGCTTGAGGTGTTGAATGTCCGACAGCTCCAACTAGGTCCAGAGCACGCTGACACCATTATAGCCAAGGCTAACTTGGCAACAACTTATGGTTGTCTTGGAAGGCCCAAGGAGGGGGAGGTGCTGGAGCTTCAGGTGTTGGAAGCCCAACAGCACATGCTAGGTCCAGAGCACCCTCGCACCATACTGGCCAAGGCCAATTTGGCAAGGACCTACAGTGATCTGGGAAAGCACAAGGAGGCAGAGTCGCTGGAGCATCAAGTGTTGGAAGCTCGACAGCTCAGACTAGGGCCAGAACACCCTGACACCATTCTGGCCAAAGCCAATTTGGCAAGCACCTACAGAGTTCTGAAAAGGCTCAAGGATGCAGAGGTGCTTGAGCTTCAGGTGTTGGATGCCCAACAGCTCATACGAGGACCAGAGCACCCTTATACCATACAGGCCAAGGCCAATTTGGCAAACACCTATTCTGATCTGGGAAGGCCCAAGGATGCAGAGGTACTTCAGCTTCAAGTGTTAGATGCCCGACAGCTCATACTAGGTCCAGAGCATCCTGAGACCATTTGGGCAAAGGCCAGTTTGGCAAGTACCTACAGAGATCTGCGAAGGCTCAAGGATGCACAGGTGCTTGAGCTTCAGGTATTGGAAGCCCGAAATCTCATACTCGGTCCAGAGCACCCTAACACCATTCTGGCCAAGGCCAAGTTGGCAAGGACCTACAGTGATCTGGGAAAGCACAAGGAGGCAGAGTCTCTGGAGCATCAAGTGTTGGAAGCCCGACAGCTCAGACTAGGGCCAGAACACCCTGACACCATTCTGGCCAAGGCCAATTTGGCAAGCATCTACAAAGATCTGGGAAGGCTTGAGGATGCAGAGGTGCTTGAGCTTCAGGTGATGGAAGCCCAACAGCGCATACTAGGTGCAGAACATGATCACACCATACAAGCACAGACCAATTTGGCAAGCACCTACAGAGATCTGGGCAGGCTCAAGGATGCAGAGGTGCTTCAGCATCAGGTGTTGGAAGGCCTACAGCTCAGACTAGGTCTAGAGCACCCTGACACCATTCTTGCCATGGCCAATTTTGCAATCTCCTACAGTAAGCTGAAAGAGCCCAAAGATGCAGAGGTGATTGGGCTTCGGGTGTTGGAAGCCCGACAGCTCATACTACATCCAGAGCACCCTGACACCATACAGGCCAAGGTCAATTTGTCAAGTACCTACAGAGATCTGGGAAGGCTCAACGATGCAGAGGTACTGGAGCTTCAGGTGTTGGATGCCCGACAGCTCAGCCTAGGTCCAGAGCACCATCACACCATACAGGCCAAGACCAATTTGGCAAGCACCTACAGAGATCTGGGAAGGCTCAAGGATGCAGAGGTTCTTGAGCTTCAGGTATTGAAAGCCCAACAGCTCATACTAGGTCCAGAGCCCCCTCACACCATTCTGGCCAAGACCAATTTAGCAAGCACCCACAGTGATCTGGGAAGGACCAAGGATGCAGAGGTGCTGAAGCTCGAAATAGGCACAGCCCAGCAACTCATACCAGGTCCAGGGCACCCTGACAATGTTAGGAATTAATACCCTGGCAGACCATATTGTACCTATGAGATATAACTACCACATCCATAGGACTGTAATATATATATATATAGCAAATGGTTCCATTACCTCAGTCTCATATAGCAATGGTTTAGCAGACTGTGTTGTAAAGAGTTTCATATTATATTCTCTCAAATAGCATTTCAAATGTTGAAGCAGTATGGATGTCAACACATACATAAAACTCCAGAAATTTAAATCCTGATAGATTGATTAGCTACACTATTTAGCCCACACAAACAGCTAAAGTCAATATTAATTTAGTCCTTGACAAGTTCTGTTAAATTCAATGTGACACATTTAGCTCAACTGATCTTTAGGTAGAAGCTCTCTTGAGAATAAAGATCAGGAGCTAAATATATGTGTGATATGTCAGTGGAAACTTGCAGTAGGCTTTTTTTACTTTCTTGTATGCTTGTTACGACCGTGTCGCAACCCTATCGGCCCCGAGGTTATCGCCACTTGTCAACGTTTCAAGTCATCCTCTCGGAAACCATCGGCCCCGAAGCTGACGAATGTTTCGCGAAGATCAAACTCCATTTACGCCCACGTCAAATAACTCGTATTGTCTGGTCAAACTTTGATACGTCCCCTTTATTATGTTGATCCGTTCAATCTTATGTTTCGCATATGTCTATCTATATTTGTAGTCCTCGAACCATTTCCTTTTATCGTAATCCCGCTCTCGGTTATCATCGGCCTCCGAACTAATCATAAACTTCCCGTTCCTAGTCAAGCTTATTGTTAATACCATGTTCCGCCCTTCTCCCCATTAGTATTTTCCAGACGCCTGTTACTTGTATATGAACCCGCTGTAATTGTAGTTACTAGGCAATCAGAATATCGACTCAGAATACCCTCATACACCTGTATCAGTCTCATACTAAGACTTCCCCCATCCGCCTTCGCATGCACTCGCCCACTCCCGGCCCCGACCCCTTGGCCCGACGCCCGACTTGTCCTTCGATTCCGATCGGTATCACGCTGAAAGGTACTCACTAGGACTAGTCTTCGCCCGCCCGAAATTTAAGGACATCCTGCGGATATTTGCGAGGGCGCAGCCCATAAGCTGAAGCCAAGTCCTTCCGATCGGTCCCTGTCGGCCACCGACATTAGTCAGTTTCCAGTTCTTAACAGTATATTCTGATTTCACACTCGCATTTCCCGTCTAAACATGCCTCCGAGGAAAAATGCCAAGCCTAGCGGCGAAGCAGAATCTTCCACTCTCAAGTCTCCTTTTCTGTATACAGCCCGAGCTACTCAGAAAACTCCGCTACCAGAAACCTCCGAAGAATCTCGCTTTGTGGAGATTACCGGCGATGCTGAAGAAGTAACTGAAGCAACCGATCCCGAAGCAACTGAGGAGATTAACAATCAACCAGTTTCGGAACACGAACCCGAGGATGGCGACCAACCTCAGGCTAGTGGCTCCAAGAAGTCTGCAAAGAAGAAACCGGCTCTCGACCCTGAAGAAACATGGGAATTGTTTTCAGGTACACTAGGATCCCTTAATGAATTCCTTTACAATATCAAGGAAAAGGAACCTGGGCAAACCCGAGTCAACAAACCCGAGCCATTTACTGGCTCAAACCCGAAGAAATTGCCGACGTTCCTTATGCAATGTCGATTCAACTTTCGGGACTGCCCGGCTGCATTCGCAACGGATGACCGAAAGGTAAACTTCGCACTCTCATACCTTAAGGATTCCGCAGCAGCCTGGTTCGAACCCGCATTTTCTGGCCTCACCTCTGAAGACCCCGATTGGCTCCACGATTGGGATGCCTTTGTCGAGGAACTCGAAATTAACTTTGGCCCCTACGACCAAACCGGCGATGCAGAAACCGCGCTTTCTAATCTCAAAATGAAAGACACTCAGCGCATCACCGATTATATCGTCCAGTTCAACAACCTCGCCGCGCGTTGCGACTGGGGCGATTCGGCCCTCCGTTACCAGTTTTACTCCGGCCTTCCGTCTCGCCTCAAAGACGAAGTCTCCAAAGGAGAGACCGGCAAGCCGAAAACCCTCCCTCTCATGCGCCTGAAAGCCCAAAACGCAGACGCTCGATACTGGGAACGACGTTCGGAAATCAGTCGCGAAAACCCGTCGGACAAAAAATCATCGGACAACAAGAATGCCAACAAGTCTGGTAATCAAAACACCAATAACACTGGCAACTCGACTTCCGATAAGAAGTCCGAAAACAAAGGGTCTAACGACAAAAAAGGCAAGGGCAAACAGTCAAATAAGTCTCAAGACAAAGACAAACCCGACTTAACTGGCAAACTCGGCTCCGATGGCAAGCTCCTACCACAGGAAAAGCAACACCGAATGGACAACAACCTTTGTTTGTTGTGTATCGGCCTCCTTGGGATTCCGGCCAAAAGGGGAGATACTGTTACGACCGTGTCGCAACCCTATCGGCCCCGAGGTTATCGCCACTTGTCAACGTTTCAAGTCATCCTCTCGGAAACCATCGGCCCCGAAGCTGACGAATGTTTCGCGAAGATCAAACTCCATTTACGCCCACGTCAAATAACTCGTATTGTCTGGTCAAACTTTGATACGTCCCCTTTATTATGTTGATCCGTTCAATCTTATGTTTCGCATATGTCTATCTATATTTGTAGTCCTCGAACCATTTCCTTTTATCGTAATCCCGCTCTCGGTTATCATCGGCCTCCGAACTAATCATAAACTTCCCGTTCCTAGTCAAGCTTATTGTTAATACCGTGTTCCGCCCTTCTCCCCATTAGTATTTTCCAGACGCCTGTTACTTGTATATGAACCCGCTGTAATTGTAGTTACTAGGCAATCAGAATATTGACTCAGAATACCCTCATACACCTGTATCAGTCTCATACTAAGACTTCCCCCATCCGCCTTCGCGTGCGCTCACCCACTCCCGGCCCCGACCCCTTGGCCCGACGCCCGACTTGTCCTTCGATTCCGATCGGTATCACGCCGAAAGGTACTCACTAGGACTAGTCTTCGCCCGCCCGAAATTTAAGGACATCCTGCGGATATTTGCGAGGGCGCAGCCCATAAGCTGAAGCCAAGTCCTTCCGATCGGTCCCTGTCGGCCACCGACATTAGTCAGTTTCCAGTTCTTAACAATGCTTTGCCTTTACTATTAGCTGTCAGAAAATTTATAAATAGAGAAACAGTTCAGGAGTCAAGTTTCCAAGGGTTTACCCAAAGATTGACTAATTGTATGTACTGTTAATGTGAGCTCTTGAACAATGTAAACCAGCCAGAATTTTAGTCATGATACTTTTGATTTACTGTGAGTAATAAGTCAAAAGGTTGCTGGGAGGCTGAGGGAAATTAGATGAATTAGTCAAATTCAAGAATGCTGCCAGATGGACTTCAAGACTCTACTAGTCAAAGGAGTATCCTTATCCAGAGAGGTAATGGTGGTGATGTAAGCCACATGGAGATAATGGAATGAAAGGTAATGTACATGGTAGGAATGTTGAGAGACACAATTATTTTACTTCATTACACACATTGTATAGGTGAATGCAGAATGACTTGCAGTTTGACACCAATGTGTGTCAACATGCACCTCATATTGACATTACAGGGCATATGTCAAATAACTGATTTATGTATAAGTCATGTACTGTAACATGGACATGTGTATGTCATGCTTCTGTATGCCAGTAAACATAGCATTTATTTACATGGTCAAAAAACCATCTTCCAAATGACAAAGGCACTGGTTGGGCCAGATGCAATGAAAAAATGTCAATGTAGATGAAGTATCAACAGAATGGTCAAATTGTTGAATGAAAATTCAATGTATACATACAGTAGGTAGCCAGAAAGCAATGTCACAGAAGGTGAGAGGCACATTGCCAGGTGCATAGGTATGGGGCATGCATAGTAATAGCAAGAAAAGATGTCACACAATGTCAACAGAAATCCATGTTGTATGCAGGTGACATCTAATGCTACCCAGTTATGTATGTATATACTGTTTGAGACAAAATGATTATGGAGAGCTCACAACTATCCCATTTTTATTTGGAAATAGTAGGTAATGACACTCAGTTGTGGGTTGTAATGTCTGTTGATGGATCATGGGAGGAAAAAGAAAGTGGTGGAGAATCTGTATATACCAGGTTGGACAATGTGGTCCATGTAGTGCATTTAGAAATCCTTTGTAAAGTTTTGATCACCATTACATTTGTCAATTACCTGCCAGAAGACAGTGGCATATAGCCCTTCCAGTAGCATGTCAATATCACAGATCCCATACTGTACATACCTGTTCATGCCTTCCTCAGTCCTTACTTTCTATTGGAACCTGCAAGCCAGAAAGAATTCATTCTGCCAATGACAAACACATCCTGTTGGTGCACCCCTTACATAACTGCAATGAGTAGTGTAACAGCCTGAGGTCAATCCTGTCATGGACAACAACTATGAGGAGTGAAATGAATGGCTTGAAAATTGGGCTTGAACAATGACTCTGGCATAGACAATGCAAAGAAAAGCTCAGGTGGGGATGAAACGAACTCACATGCATCTAATGTGGCTTCTGAACTTGATCCAGATGAAAACCTTTGCCAATTTCTTTCTATTTTATGCAATGAAATGCAGAAGCTTTTGGAGGTGACTCAAAATGCTCTCCAGTCATTGTCTTTTGCAATGCCTTCATCTCATACTACCATAATAACCAAATTAAAAGACAATCTGACTTTCAGCAGAGAATCAGGTATCATATTAGAAAACAGCTATGCATTTATGAAGACAAAAACATCCTGTGATCGAAGCTTGACTTTTAGCTAACATCACATCAGATGATGATAGTTGGATGACCAGCTGACTGCCCCTTGCCTGCATATTTGGATTGTTGAGATCTCAAGGAATCTGACCAGAGAAAATTCCTTCAACTGACTTCCAAAAAGTGGGATAAAGGTTTGCATCTCTGCCTCCTTGGGCCTTCCCAGATCACTGTAGATCCATCCCAAATTGGCCTTGGCCACACCAGTGTCAGGGTGCTCCAGTGGGCTTCCAACACCTGAAGCTTGAGCACCTCTGCCTCCTTGGGCCTTCCCAAATCACAGTAGGTCCTTGTCAAACTGGCCTTGGTCCATATGGTATTAGGATGCTCTGGACCTAGTATGAGCTGTCAGGCTTCCAAACCTGAGGCTGGAGTATCTCTGAGGAAAACACACCTTATCAAAAAAATAGGTGAGGTGGACTTTATCTCCTTTGATGGCATTGATAAATGTAAGAGTTCCACTTATAATTGTGTTGTTGGGGACAACACAATTATAAGGAGTGAAGTTGAAGGAGACATCTGAATAATGAATAGAGTGCTATTAGAAATTTAAAGAATTCAGTTTCTCCTGGAAAGTATAAACCGAATACATGACATTTAAAGATAATATTATTTATAGTATATAAATTCATTTTTTTAAAAACCAATATCAATTATAAATCTATAAACATGTGTTTTTTATAAACTTGCCATCTTTAACAAATTTTTCATGCCTTGTTTCAGATAATACTACCACAGTAACATCCTCTATACCATCCTTTAAATCCACTATATACATTTGAAATGGGTACATTGGATCCTTGTAAGCCTGGTCCTACATGCAACCTCTTACTTGTTTATTGTTTTTTCCTGCTGCCCACCATGTATACCATTCACTGGGTTGTCAAGTAATACACTGTGGTCTATCAACCTGTGTGACCCAGACCCAGTGAGCCTATTTGATGATAGGCTTTCAATCCTTCTTCTTTTGTTATGTACATATGCAATCTGAAATATTCTTAAATGGATAATTGTTAATAGCACTAGAGGGAGCCCAAGATTTTTGGAGTTGGAAAACCTTCAGAAAATCTTCATATTTGGCCAAATTTTCTCAGCCTTTTTGAACTGAAACACTGTTTGAAAATTTTCAGTTTTAGTAGGTTTTTGTTACAACCTATTCCCAGATACCTCAATCTTCTGTAATTATCCATAACTTCTGACCTGACTTCTGACCATGGAACATTTCTAGTTCCCATACTTCCAAATGTGATCCTTGTTCCACATTTGGTAACTTGTTCATTGACAAGTAAGCATTAATTTGCTTGTTTTATTGCCATTTTGGAATACCTTCCCTAATCTGTCTTATTGTGATCCTAGTTTGAAGTACAATAATGAAAGAACTTTTATTAGTTTCCATGCATTTGTACTCTACCTTAGATCTGATATCAACTTAGTTTCTTATTTCTTCTTTCTTTCTGTACACTGGATATTTGGAACTCTTCATAACTCTGAATATCTGTAATCTTCCAGTGTAAATCCCTTCTCTGAAATTAAGGACATCCTGAGCATTTGCATAGGGGTGCAGCACATAAGCTGAAGCTAACATCCAGACCCTATCTGGAAGTTCCCAAGTTCCCAGTTATTTTCCAATAGTTCCAGAATAAGTTCCTGACATGGCACTTAACAGTGTATCAGAGATCTCAATCCTGTGACTAGCTCATTATGGGTCTCAAATGTAAAGCTGCCAAAGGTCCATCCCAACTTCAATCCCCATTGCAGCTTTATACCACTCAACTTGAAACCCCTGCTCAGCCCACAACATCAGCTTCCACTGAAGAAGTCACTGAGGTAGCAAAAGATCCAGATGCTCCCAAAGTTTCTGACAACAATGACAAGGAAGATCAGCTAGATAAATCGAAAAAAAAACTACTGATGATCTGACTGAAACATTGTCCATCAATTCCATTGCGAAATTTGCTGACTATCTGCAATCTGCTGAGGAAAGCAAAGAATCTTCCCATACTGGAGTCAAAGAACCAAACCATTTACTGGAAAGGATCCAAAGAAATTGAAGAATTTCCTTCTTCAATGCCATTTCAGTTTCCATGATCAACCCACTGCATTTAAATCCAACAGTTGAAAAGTCAATTTCATGCTCTCATATCTCAAGGATACCACCCAGGATTGGTTTGAACCCAGACTTTCTGGAATATCCGATGAGACACCCATATGGCTTGATGACTGGGACACATTTGTTGAAGAACTGGAAACTAACTTTGGACCTTACAATCAATCTGGTGAAGTAGAAAATGAACTAATGACATTCAAGATGAAGGACAATCAACAAGTTTCTGATTATCTCATCAAGTGCAATACCCTCACTGCACATTGTAGATGGGAAGATTCTGCCCTCAGACACCATTTCTATATGGGTCTTCTGTCACACCTAAAAGATGACATCTGCAAAGAGGGAAAGCCAAAAACTCTCCAACTCATGCAGATGAAGGCTCAGACATCCAATGCCCACTATTGGGGATGAAAAGCAGAAATTTCCCATGAAAATCTGATGGAACATTCTTAAAGCAATAAGGCATTGACTAGCAAGTCTTCCAGCAACAACTCCAGCAATAAATCTAGCAACTCTGGCAATAATACCAGCAAATCAAATTCCAATTGGAAGAAAGACAAGGAAAAACAGTCAACCTCCAATAAACTTGACATTTCCCATTTGTTGGGTTCTGATGGTAAACTCACCCTGAGGGAGAAACAATGACACATGGATAACAAACTCTGCCTTTTCTGTAGAAAAGGCAGACACAAGGTTTCTGGTTGCACCATTAAGTCAAACCCTTCCAAGGCTCACACAGCAACTTCCACTGTGACTTCAACCTCCAAGGAAAAACCTGCCAGAGTTGAAAAAAGAGTAAGAAACCCTCTGGAATCTGCACAGACAGAGGGTTGTGTTGACTCTCCCTGTGTTTCCGAGATTATCTGTCTCAATGTATCTGCTCTTTCTAACCCTGACTCATTATTTGTACTACTCATTTCTGACCTTCTTGGAAATTTAGTGTTTTGAGCTCTGATAGATTCTGGCTCCACACACTGTTTTTTAGATACCACCTTTGCCACAAAACATAATCTGAAACTCCATTCTGTTCCCACAATCTCTTTGCATCTGTTTGACGGCACTAGCAATATGGCAATTACTCAAGCCTGTGACATGTCTATCCAGTTCCCATGTGGAACATCCAGAGGGTTACTTTTTCATAACACAGTTGGACTCTAGCTGTTCAGTTGTTCTGGGTATTGGGCAGTATAAATTTCCAAATTCCTGACACTTCCATTCCTCCTGCAGCATCTAATCTGGACAGAGCCTCTTCAGTCTCAACAGCATTTCTGGCTTCTACTGAAACCTCTGAACCTCTGAAAATTTCTCTCATCAATGCTGCAGCATTTGTTAGGGTGAGTAAACTGGATGGATCACAGTGTTTTTTAATTAGCTTAAAAGTTGATGAAGCATCTGGACCTTTTGCAACTCCTGAATTATCTGAGCTAAAAGCTGACCTGGAAGGAGTTCCCAAAAAATACCATGATTTTGCCAATATTTTCAGTAAGCAGAAAGCTGACCAGCTTGCACCACATATATATGTAGGCCTTATGACTTAGAAATCAATATTGAGCCTGATTCAAACCCTCCCTTAGGACTTATTTACCTGTTGTCCCAATTGGAACTTTTGTCTATTTGGGAGTTCTTGGATGAACATCTGTCAATAGGTTTTATTGATCCCTCAAAAGTCTCCATATGGAGCATCCATCCTTTTTGTCAAAAAAAAGGATGATTCCCTTCACCTCTGTGTTGATTTCCAAGGCTTAAATTCCATAACACAGAAAGATAAGTACCCACTTACACTCATTACAGACTTACTCTATGCTCCATGGAAGGCTTGGATTTACACCAAAATAGACCTTAAAACATGCCTATCACTTGGTCTGAATTTCTGAAGGTGACAAATGGAAGACTGCTTTCCACACCCACTATGGATCATTTGAATGGTTGGTTATGCCCTTCAGCCTTACCAACACTCCCTCCACTTTTCAATGTTTTGTTAAAGATATATTTTCCAACATGCTCAATGTATGTGTTATAGTCTATTTGGGAAACATTTTGGTATTTTCTGAAGATCCCACTGTCACAACCATCACAAGTCACAATACTGTCACAAATACTCAAAGGTAACTTTCGACAACTCTTCGACTCATTGAATTTGACTTGACAAAACCCGAACATTATTCGACAACATTGAATCTCTTTTGACATGTCTCATTTCGATGTCACAAATGATTTCATTATTAGTTCATAACATAGTCATAATGATACAAAGAAAAGCATAAAAGGGCTACAAAAGGAGTGAGGGAAGTCAGTTGAAATATCTGTAAATTAGTGATACTAGTAATCTAACTTGTTGTAACTTCTTCGACAAATACTTCTGTGAGTTCTCACAACTGGTAATAGCCTCTTACTTCATCAACAGGGCAAATATATACTTTGTCGAATGAGGCTTTCGAGTTCGATCAGTAGAATATTATTCGACTTTATTGAAGAATAATCGATTCGTGACAGTATATTTCAACTATCAACTGTTGATGAAGCCCAGGACACAATCTGAGACTACCAAAGCATCGAGTTCTACAGCACTTCAATCTGTGGCTCCCATTCCTTCACCGAGAGTTATTTGGCCATCGTGGATTCCAGTTTCTCCTTTGACCAAAACTTAAAGAGCTATGATGTCTTCAATCTGAGAACCCGAAGAAGTTCGAGAAGAGCCAATCTTGCCAATTCAAGAATCTGAATCCCCTTTATGTAATGCCTTTGCCCGAGTCTCCGCCTCCTGAACCTGTTATGTCTGAGGATGAAACAATGTTACGACATTTTGGAGATGTGCTCAGAAAAGTATTGAAGGACCAGATGTCTTCGAAGGAGCCTGAAAGTACAGTGAATAAGCCCAAAGAGTTTACCAGAGAAGAACCTTCAATGTTAAAAAATTTTATCACTCAATGCAAAATGGTCTTTTGATCTTGACCAAAATCATTTGAATCCGATCAATCAAAAATTACGATGGTAACTTCGTATTTCTGGAAAACAGCTCAAGAGTGGTGGCAACCTTTTCTATTAAATCCCCTGATTCCTCCGCCATCTTTCTGTGATGTATCAGCATCATCTCATAATATCCTCTTAATTTTCTTTGAATTATTTAATATTTTCTTGAATTTTTATTGAATTTTTATTATATTTTAATTGTGAAATATAAGGCTCTATTCCTTTTAACTTCGCATAATAATAGCATATATGAACTCATATTATGCTATTACATCTTAGTTAATTTATTATAATTTTTAACTAATTATTTATATTTTATTTACTTAGTTATTACCTTTCGGCACCTTGCTGCAGCCTAGTTTGCGCATTTTTGGAGTCATGTGACTTATTAGATAAGCCTCTGTGTCGGGATGTCACACAAGTCACGGATGTGACTACCCGAGTCACACAAGTCACGAATGTGACTACCCGAGTCATTATTAGATTCCGCCAACTCATCATTTGCTTCCGTCCCGGGACCGCGGCCTTGAACCTTCATGTTCAAGCAAGAGGTTAGAACCCTTGTCTCAGAGAAGGGAATCACATGATAAACAAAGGGTAAATAATGAGTAGAATATGAGGTCATTATGATCTAACTAATGACCTCATAAACTAAATAGTTAGCTAATCACTGAGTTATCAAAATGTATATAAGGAGGGCTAAGTTTCCAATAAAATCATCTATCTCTCTCACATTTTACTGCACAGCTCAGAAGCTTATCTAATCATCCTAAGGACAATAATAGCCTTAGTCTGATACACTCACTGCAAGCACCTACACTTGCAGCATCTTGAATCTTTGTCAGCAACTCTTGGACTTAGCTAATCATCTAAGTTCCCCAGCCTCACAGCTACCCTTTAGGCTTATTAATTAGATAATAAACCTAATAAGTATCTAAGTATCCTTACTGAAATCCCTGCCAATACTAGATTACTCAAGGCCCAGCCCTAAGTTTATTGAATTAATCAAGTACAAGCACTCAGATAATCAATACATATTATTTTCTCTATTAATAAATTATTTAACACCTTGTTAAATAACTATTAATAGTTACAAATAAGCATACAAGAATCTGAAGCTCTTATATCAAGTCTCTGCCAAGTTACTGTGCATATATTCAGCTTCCAGCCCCTATTCTCAAGGAATAGTTCTTTCATTTGCTAAAAGAGTCATATATTGTTCTTTTGAACCTTTCAATAATCAAAATAAGCATTGATTTGAGTTGTTTAAGCTTAATAGCACAGCTCATTAATCTATCAGTATTTAAATTACTGGACCTTTGCTTGTTTTATTGTTGAAGCTCTGTGACACTATAGCATATATTGAGCTATCTAAGAGAATCCCCTGAATACATTACACTTTCCTTGTGGATTATCTCGACTTTCTAGATGAATTATATGCTCAGTTTGGAGAAATTGATGCAGAAGGAGAAGCCAAAGAAAAACTCGATAATCTTTGAATGAAAGCTTATCATCATGTTGCGAAGTATTTGATTCAATTTACAAGTCTCGCTGCTCAAACTCGATAAGACAAATTCACTTTATGATGATGATTTTATAAAGGACTTCCAAATCAAATAAAGGATTAAATAGTGAAGCTTCAAGTTCAGCCCAAAGGTTTTGCCGAATTGCAAACAGCTGCCCTTCGACTTACTCTTATTATTGGATGCGAGAAAATGAATGACAATGCGAAACAGAATCAAGTTCAACTCTGCAAAGATTTGAAAGAAGACAATCGATGATGCCTACAACTTATCCTTCGACATCACGAACACCTTCAACTTCAAAATTGATAACTTTGACTTCAAGAACATTTAGGCCTTTGACTCAAGCAAAACCATCTTTGACAATTTTAGGACCTGATGGATGATTACTTCCTGCCAAATGAGACAGAAGATTCAAAGAAGGGTTATGTATATTATGTGGAGAAAAAGGCCATTCAGCGAGGGATTGCCCAAAAAGAAAAACTTGTCAAATTGCAAAAGGATGAATCATTGTGAGAGGTATGGTGAAATATGCTCAGAAATGTAGTCTGGATAAGCCCATACTATATTCCCATTATTATTTCTTCTTTCTCTCTATTCTATTATACACTTATATTAGTTCGATGACCTATGTATGCGGTACATCGACTCTTGTGGGTGCATATATGCCAGACTCATGTATTCTAGCGCCCGTAATTAGAACTCAGACACTTTTTACCCTGCAACCATGACTTACCCAGACACACAGTTAGTGTCCTGTAAGTTGTGATTGGGGTATCGTCTCGACCGTCACAGACAGTCTTCAACTATCTACACAATCTTAGTTTCGAACTGTGCCAGTCAAAACTCCATTTATATCTCAATCCGCGTGGACAACATCTGCGCTATTCTATCATTTGACTCTCGTTACTCTTTTCTACACTCGAGCAGTCACTCGGAATTGCACCTAACGGTTGATTCCCTTTATTTGTTTTAGCTATCTACTCTACCTTAGATACGTAGTTACTTCACTGAGACATATTGAACTAAATAGTCAATACTTGTTCAGCATGTATTGGACTTAGACAGTCAATACAACTACATGTTGTACCTAAACGGTCGATATTCTTCATATATAGAACAGTTAGAACTTCCACCACTCTTCACAGTGGTGATCCGAGCTGGACCACTCTTTCCCTACAAAGAAAACATTACTTTACGACTATTAGTTTCTGTAATGTATTAGCCTTATTTTAATACTATTTTCCGAAAAAGGAGTCCAATGCTCTATCAAGATGTGCAAATACTCAATTCACTGCAAGGTAAAATAATTTAAGTATTTGATATTAATCAGTGGCAGCCTAAATAGACTTAGAACCCCTGAAGTCAAGAGTTTACTTGAATATATGCACCCTACTTCGCAAAGAAGGTTTTGAGAGCTGCTTGTGCAAGCTTGTTCTTTTTCTGTGACAACAACTATTAAAATAAGAATAACAATTTACTGATTCTGAAGCTAGATTTAACTTCAATACTAGCTAGTTTATATATATTTTATACTATTTATCAAACAGTAAAAATATTTATAAACAGGTCAAAAGATTAGATATAGAATAAAACACTATTTGGCTAATATATGCTTTATTTACACTAACCTACAAGGTCTACTGTGATATTAACTTATCAGGATCTTAATGTAGTCTTAGGATCTTGCAAGGATATTCTCAGTATTTGTTTATGTGAATATGCTTTACTGATTCACGATGGATGAACAATAGAACAAGGATTATTTGTAATGCAATAAACAGTCAAATTACTCAACTAGAGGTGACTGAAGTCTTAAACCACAAATAACAATGTAAGGAAAACTAATAATCAGTACTCAATTAAGAGATGACTATAGTATGAGATTATTTATATATTATTAGTTGATAACCAACAACTCTAACTGAGGTGGAAATAATATATAAAAGATAGCCAACTATTCAATTAAGAAGTGGCAAGGGGGAACAAAAGTCAACAACTCAGATTGAGGTGACAAGGGGAACAGCAGATCAGTCAACAGCTCAGATTGAGGTGACAAGAGATCTGATTGGGCCAACAACTCTGATAGAGGTGGCAAGGGTTTCCAACAGCTCTGATAGAGGTGGAATTAGATGTCCAACTGCCCAGATAGGGGTGGAGTAGCCTGCTTGCTGTAGTGACACACAGATGTGGTGAGATGATATGATATTTGGATGATATTCAGGGCTGGAGCTGAGCTCCTTATATACATTTTATTCTGAGACATTTAGAAGATTTTAGAAGATTGAATGATGTCATTCTGGAAGGAATGATGTCATTTAGAATTTTCTAGAATTTTCTAGAGCATTGTGGAAGGTTCTAACTACTTCTAAGACACTATAGAATATTCTTGGCACAATAGAACTTTCTGGAATCTTATAGAATATTCTACAATATTCTATCTATTATTAGTACCTATCAACTACTATTCCTTTGGAAGCCACTGGAATATTCCAGGGAATTTTCAGTTTTTGCTGTAGTAGCATATATGATGACATAATGCTCTCGCACCTGTGCGCGCACATGACACCCTTCGCGTCTTGTGACTGTCACACACCTCTGTGACTGTCATGCGCCTCTGTGACTGTTGCACGCCTCTGTGACTGTTGCGCGCCTCTGTGACTGTTGTGTGCCTCTGTGACTGTTGCGCGCCTGTGTGACCGTTGCACGCCTTTGTGACTGTTGTGCGCCTTTGTGACCGTTGCACGCCTTTGTGACCATTGCGCGCCTTTGTGACCATTGCGCGCCTTTGTGACCATTGCGCGCCTTTGTGACCGTCACATGCCTTTGTGACCGTCACATGCCTCTGTGACCATTGTGTGCCTCTGTGACCATTGTGTGCCTCTGTGACCATTGTGTGCCTCTGTGACCATTGTGTGCCTCTGTGACCATTGTGTGCCTCTGTGACCATCCTGCGCCTCTGTGACCGTCGTGTGCCCTTGTGACAACTGTCACTTGTTGTGATGAGTTTCCCGTGCACCGTATAATAAACACAGGTGGCCGGCTTTATACTATTATATAATTATTATATTTATTTTTAGTTAGTTATAAATATAATATTTTATTATAATAATATAAAAATATATATATTGTCTTGATTATGCACGATTATTTCACATCGCGTTTTGTGGGCATCGGAGTTTGAAATGTCATGTGAATGTCACATGATTACTTGTGGTTCTCTTTATTCCTCAAAGCGCTCCATGCACACGATGATGCATTGCAAATCCTTCACATCCTACTTGGTGGGGATCACATCGTGCCCAAGGTTGACTACCAGTATATATACATCCAGATGTTGGAGGAATCTCTTAACGGGGTCACTTGAAATTCATCGTTTGTGTATTTTACTCTAAGGGGTCGGTTGAGATGAAATCAGAGGAGACTCGATAAGATGGTTTTGGAAGTGCTCTACCCTTATAATGACTTGATCCAAGTGCCCAATTCACCCATCTCCACAACTAGTTCATTTGTTCATAATCTAAATGGGTCTCCTGACACTCATTTCCTTCATTCACTCAATTGTCCCATTATTTTGCAAGACTTCCCATTGGATATGAGGATGCAAGTTGCAGACCATCTTCAGGAAAAGGGAATGGAGATCTGCACTCCCCTCCACCAACCTCAGCCGCATCAGCCTTTGAATATGACCGAAATTGAGAGAGAAATCTCGAAGGAACCCAGCCCGGTGCCCCATCAGGGGACTCATTGCTCTCGCATTGCGTTCGAATGAATTTCAGATAATCCTAACTTCAGTGATGAACTACCCACGACTAGGAATAGATCAGTCACCAACAGGGGTCGACTGTCCTTCTCTACCGCATTCACTGAGGGCATAGCTGGTCAGGTTGCTGGTCGAGGATTTCTGAACCCAGATGATCCCCACCATTCCCTGCCGATCTCCTCGAATCCCTTTCTACCACCAGAAAGACCCCTAGCAGTTCATCTGGGAGCTCTAGTAGTTCAGACTATGGAGGGAATTTGGGATGTGGGGGGCATCATGGTGGAGTACCTAACTCTCCCTTTCGAACTCTGATGCAGCCTCGAGTTAGCACGCCTATCGATGACTTACCTAAGGATAAAAAGATCTCTCTGAACACCAATGACATCAAGATAAAATGGTCTGACCTTCCCGAATATGATGGAACTCAATCCAAGGCCTTGGACTACATCATGGATATCATGAGTCTCTCAGAGATCTCAGACTCCATGAGCACATTGTTAGGAGTCGCTCTGCCAAGACGACTCACCAGCAATGCCAAGATCTGGTGGAGCACTTTAGACCGTGAACATTGCACTGAATTCAGTTGATCTCATGGATCGTTCCTTTGGGGTATCGTAGAGGGATTACTTGGAACCTGTTGGCACAAATCCTTAGCCTTAGAATGGGAAGCCATGAAATTTTGACAAGTCGGCCATGATCAGGAGACACCTGTTCACTATATTCAATGGAGAATTAAGCTTTATCAATTCTTGTACGGTTTCCACCAAAATCGAAAGGACGAAACGTGCAGACTCATCCTCACATTACCCACGGAATGGCTTTACCTTCTACAAGGACAACCCATTGACGACATCATGAGCTTACAGACTTATGCTAACAATCTGCAAGAGGCTCTGATCAACACTTGGGTCCAAACACATCGAGAGCATTACCAGTTTCAGAAGCCCAGAGTCATGATCGCCGAGCAGGAAGAATCGGATCCCTGGCATGAAGAAGAGCACTCCAGGGGAATCGATTCCACTAATCGAGGCCACGTCCTTCTCAGAAAAGCCGAAGATAAAACTGCCCCTAGGAGATCCAACACGAAACAGGGTAAAAAACACAGCAAGTTCTTTTTCGAACGAAGCGACAAGAAAAGTGTCGTTAAACCCCTGAAGGAGTGCTGGATTTGCAGGAGCTTAGAGCATTTTAAGATTGACTGCCCTCACGCTGGTAAGATGTCACACTATGTCTCTATTAACAAATGCTCTGCACAGAACCCGATCGAGGAGGTGGAGGATCAGAGGGCTTACGAAACAGTTTATGGATTAAGCATACAGGGACAAGTACATAACATTGATGAGGAATCAATTTTCATTTCTGTCTACCTTCCTCAATCAGAGGACGACATTGTTTTAGATGTGAGTTCATCCCCACATGAGAACGAAGCATTGCAAGTCTATGTTTCTATATCAGACTGTGATTTCCTTGAGAATGGAGACTGGCTAGATGCTCATCGTCAGAACTGGAAAGGTCTGACTGAGACGGGAGCCTTATTGTGATCTAAACCTCCTACCATTGAGGAAATCGTCGATGAGGAAGTATTTGCAAACCAATCTAAGGAAATAAGTCAGACCTACATTATAGAAGACCCCTCTGAATTAGAGGGATCGGAGGAGGAGAACTTCCCCTTCAACCCAGGGCAGTTACCCAACCTAATTCCTTGTGATGAATCGGATTCTGAAGTGGACGACTTTGTTCCGAACATACCTAATGGTAGATGTGTCAGGAGGGATGTCAAACTGGCTGTAAGAAAGGAAAGCAAAAGACCCAGGGTCAATACCCTCAATCCAGTCGGCTTATGAAAGAGGATTCGACCATTATCTACTGCAAAAGGGATCCCCCAGGTGGATACTCCAGTATTGGGATTTCAGCATTACACGTCTACGGACATGTAGGGGACTCCAAAGCATCTAATCCTATTAAAATCAGGTTAGACGCCGGAGCCAATCTTTCCTTAATTTCGGAGGATTTCTATAAGGAACTAGTGGACTGCCCCAAGCTCAAGCAAGGACTCAAATTACACCTTGTACAGCTTACTGGTAATGCTAAGGTTCTAGGATACGTTAACATCCCCATTTACCTTGAGGACGACACCAGTATGCTCCTTAAATTTACTGCCGAAATGTACGTTGTCTGAGGCATGACTGTCCCAATTCTTCTTGGTGAGGACTTTCATGTGAACTATGAAATTGGAACACTACGAGACCAGCCATTGGGCTCTAGATTGATTCTGCCAGGGAGGGTGGGGTCTATTCCAGCCAGTTCCTCCAAGGAGCCACAGCCTTTGGTCTTTTCGATTAGCAAGATCCCTCTTGAGAAACTAGCCAATGACTCACCTTAATTGACTTCCAAACCAGACAAAGGGGTGCACACTGAAAGAGTCACACAGGCCTTGCAGGATTGTACTATAGAGCCGGAATCAGCTCGACTAGTATTAATTTTTGTTGGTGATCTTATTGGTGACCAATGGATAATCAAGAGAGTCGTGCTGCAGAATGATGATGGGAGTATACTAGCTGCTCCCACCACTGCTATCTCTAGGGAACACGCCACAATACCTCTTGCTAGCCCCTCTCTGACACCAAGAATCATTCGACAAGGGGAAACCATTGGATTAATTCACGATGCAAACGAATGGGCCCAGACGCCTAGATCTTCAACTGAGAGAGCATCGATGCAGTCAACGGCAACCAAGATCACTCACCTCGTGGAGAGCCTATCGAGAATAGAAGAGGAGCATGTCCTTAATCCTCAACCTTCTGGACAGCCTCCAGAATGGGAACTCACAGACGATTTCGACCCAGCAGGCCCTAAAATGTCAGAGGTTGCCACCATGGAAACAATCCGAGTGGAGGACCTACATAAGTTGGTCAATTTAGGACCTGACATTCCTGCTGATGTCTCCTCCCGCCTAGAGTCAGTACTGACTAAGAATGTTCAAGCCTTTGGAGTAGATGGGCATTTAGGACAAGTAGATGTCAAAGTTAATGTCCCGTTGAAAGAAGGTGTGCAACCTATTTCGATGTCAATGTTCCCAACTTCCCCAGCCAATAGGAAGGTCATCAATGAGCAAATGGATACTTGGTTTCAACAGGGAGTAATCAAACTGTCCAAAAGTCCTTGGGGGGCATCAGCCTTCATTGTCTATTGTAATGGGAAACCGAGAGTGGTGATTGACTATAGAAAATTGAATAGCCTCACAGTTCCTGACGAATTCCCATTGCCACGCCAGTCTGAAATCATGCAAGTGCTTTCAGGGTCCAACATCCTATCTTCCTTCGACGCATTAGCTGGCTTTACCCAACTCAAAATGTTAGAAGAAGATAAACCAAAGACTGCTTTCAGATCCCATCAAGGACTGTGGCAATTCAGGTGAATGCCCTTTGGACTTTGTAATGGACCCTCTATATTCCAGAGAGTTATGCAAACTGTACTCACACCTTACCTATGGATATTTTGTCTCATTTATATTGACAACATTGTGATCTTTTCTAAGACATGGGATGATAATTTAGAGTATCTAGATCAAGTTTTACAAGCCATAATTGCAGTGGGAATCACTCTCTTGCCCAAAAAATGCTACATTGGGTATAACTCAATTCTATTACTAGGTCATAAGGTGTCTAGACTTGGTTTTTTGACCCACCAAGAGAAGGTCGCTGCCATACTGGAACTAGCTACACCTTCCAAGATAGCAGATCTTCAACGCTTCCTAGGGATGGTTCTGTACTTTTCAGCTTACATACCATTTATTCCTGGATGGTCACTCTGCTCTTTAACCTCTTAAAGAAAGGTGTCCGTTGGACTTGGGATTCAGAACATGCCCGAGCTTTTGAAGACATCAAGGTTGCATTGAGTTCTGCTCCAGTACTCAGACACCCTGCAAGTGGCATGCCTTATCAATTATACACGGACGCTTCAGACTTCGCACTGGGATGTTGTCTTCAACAAATACAGAAAATGACGCTCAGGGATCTAAAGGACACTAAAATCTATGCCCAAGCAAGATCAGCCTTCAATCAATCTCGAGATGTGCCCATTTTCATTACTCATTATAAAACCAAGGAGCCGGAATTCACTTGGGCAGATTCCTGGGCCTCATATTTTGATGACACCAGTGTCACGGTCGAGCATGTCATTGCATATTGGAGCCACACACTCAAGAAAGCGGAATGTAATTATTAAGCCATGGAGCGAGAAGCATTAGCTGCTAAGGAGGGGCTAGTCCATTTCCAGCCCTTTATCAAAGGAGAACATATTGTTTTGATCACTAACCATGCAGTGTTACAATGGGCCAGATCTTACAAGAATACCAATCGTCGACTGGCTGCATGGGGGGCAGTATATGCTGCATACCCCGGTCTGGAAATCTTACATCGAGTGGGGCAGGTACACAGCAATGTTGACCCACTGTCTAGACTTCCTCGAGTACCTGATTGTGCTAGTCCCATGAGAGACGACCTTTTACCAATCATAGTGGACTCTCACAACTGGAATGACAATGAGACATTATGGGAGAACAAACCAGCAGAAAAGGCCATCTTCCTCACTCACCACGAGTTAGTCGAACCAGTTGGGACAATGGAAGAAGTCCCCCAAACGAAATGGGATTTACACAACCTCCCCAGAAACAATGAAATTGACGAGGCGACCTTTAATCTCTCGAACCCCCAATTGCTCATAGAAATCAATGAGAATTATGTCAAGAAACTTCATGATGGACATCAGAAAGATCCCACCTTCAGAAATCATTATGCCGCTGATCCCATTTCCCCAAATATGGTAGCTACCCCCTCGCACTATTTCATCAGCAAGAATAAGCTATTATTCTTTTGAGATTTGGACTGGAAAAGTCGAATCTGCATACCTAGCAGCATGACGTCAACCATACTCAAATTGATCCACGACAACCCCTTTGAAGGAGCTCATGCAGGCGGTCACAAACTTTTTTCACTAATGAATGATCGGTTTTTCTGGCCAAGGATGTTGCAGGACTGTGTGGCATGTGCTTGCAGCTATGACATATGCCAGAAAACTAAGGTTGATCATTCTGCTCGACAGGGAGCTCTTCGACCCACGGATGTACCTTTAAGGCCATTTGAGGTTGTCTCAATGGACCTGATTACCAGATTGCCTTCTTCCACAAAGGGTGCCTACTCAGCCATCTTTGTCACTGTGGATAAACTCACACGTTTCTTAATTTGTGAGCCCACCACTTCAGATCTATCCACGGAAGGGTTTGCTTGAACCTTTGTGAATAAAGTAGCTGCTCCTTTTGGCTTACCTTCAAGGATAATCTGTGATTGAGACAAGAGATGGACCTGTAGGTTCTGGAGAGAAGTTTGCAAGGTATACGGAAGCGCCCTCATGGTATCTTCGTCTCATCATCCTCAAACTGACAGTCAAACAGAGAACACCAATGCCATTGTTGAGCAAATGCTCAGAGTGTACTGTGCCTCTTCGAAAGAGGAATGGTCCAAATGGACTCAGGTAGTGGCTCATACCTACAATTCAATGGTTCAGAGTTCAACAAGTTACGCACTGGCCTTCTTGCTTATGGGATACCGAGAGGAATGTCTCACTGCTTAGGAGGGACGACCCCGTGATTCCCAGGGAATTGTCCGATAGCCCTTTAGCTGATCAATGGATTTTAGAATTGGAAAACCATCGACAGGTGGCATGGGACTCAATTGCATGAGCACAAGAAGTGCAAGCTCACAGCTACAATAAGAAAAGGAGACCGGTGGAAGATATCTCAGAAGGAGATTATGTCCTAATCAATCCCCATTCCCTCGAGCTTGTTGAAGCCAAAGGACCTGGGAGGATACTTATACAAAGACAAATAGGACTGTTCGAAGTCTTGGAGAAGATCAATCCTCAAGTCTTTTGACTCCACATTCCTTTGGAATACCAACTACATCCAGTGATCAACCGAGACCATCTTAAAAAGTACCACCTTTCCCCTAAGGAATTCAGATCAAGGGAACTACTCGAGAATCCACGGGAACTCGATCGTAATGACGAGGAGTACAAAGTAGAAGCTATAGTAGGGCACAAAAAGCATTGAAATCAACTCCTCTTTCAAGTTCAATGGAAAGGGTATGGACCAGAAGAGGACACCTGGTTAAACGGCAACGACCTTCGTAACGTGCCTGCTCTTCTCAGAGCTTACAAAACTATTTATCGAATCTAACAATCATTTCACCTGTTCACGACAACAACACTGTTTATTTACTTTAATTCTACTCCTTACTATTCATTCCCCTCGGCCTTTCGCCTCAATAACCGGGTGGAGTTTGAATTTAATATAAAAACGTAAAACCGCTAAAAGAAATTTTTATCCCCCTATCTCTTCCCTCCACGTCAAACTCTCAAACTAGTACACTATGTCACAGGACCAACAACCCAAACCCAAATTCCCCAACTTCAAAAGAATACTTCGACCTCAAACGACAGTTTCTCTTCCCCCACCACCTCGAACAGAAATTGTCGAGCACCTGGGGGGAAGCCTCTTTGTCCACATACCCTACGTGGATGAACCCCATTCCAGAAGCCACGTCCCAACCTTCTGATACTTGGGGGCTCCCTCAGGAACATGGAGCAAAACCTCCCCACCCCCTCATAGTATCCTCCCTACCACTGAGGAGGAGATCAGGAAGAAACGGCAGTCCAAGGCTTTCTCCGTGCAGGTGCAGGAGGAATTGAAAACACTCAAGAGGAAGAGGAGAGAGGAGTACTTAGAAGGACAGCGAAAGATGGGTGCTAGGGATAATTCCCCTCAAAGCAAACACGGCGGGAATGGAGGAGAATGGAAGGAAACAGCAACCCTTCAATCATTGCTCCCCCCCAGGCCATAAATGGATGGATTTCACTGAGACAGATTGCAGTGATGGAGGTACACCATGTGTTCGGAGCGTAGGACAGAAAAGCAGGAAAGGGAAGGACAGGGTCACCTTCTATGATTGGGACAAAGTACGGAGGATCAAGCTACAAAGCATTACATTGCGACATGGGGATGGGGTAACACTACCCCCCAGACCTCCTTCCTGATGTGGGCCTCAGGAGTGAACCTACCAGATGGGACCCATCGACTTCTCATCCAATTCGGAGGATGACCGATCACGCTACCCCACCTATGACAACAGGTACCTTGGCACTGATTGCCACGAAGGGTTTTTACTTCTGGATAACATTCACTTCTTCACGAGTGACCCTAATCAATGACGAAAACTGCCAACTTCCATCAGAGTTTGGAGGGGGTATCGTCCAGCCGATCCTGCGATGCCGCCCAGCTCCACTCATCTCCCTCCACCTCCATCGGTTTCTTCCACACCTGCACTGCAACACTTTACACCCTTTTTAGAGCTGCCGGGAGGTCGTGAACCATCCACTGATCCGCCTTCTCTTCCCCCCATACCGTTGCCCCTCCTCCCAGCAGAGTCTCCCCTCATACCACTGCCTTCACCCACACCCAAGCCCTCTTCAGCACAGCGGCTAACCCCACCCCTCTGCGCATCCCCTGAGCCCATTGTCATCACCCACCCTACCCCAGTGCCAATCTTCCCTGCAGTGCCGGATGCTTCCCTGGTTCCCCAGCCAGTGCAGAGCCCACCTCCTGTCTCTCCCAGCTCACCTTGCATTTCTCTGGGAAGCCCCATTCATCAACCCGATACTACATCGATGGATGTTGATCACCCTGTTCAGGACTTCCCTGCAGCACCTTCTTCAGTCATGGAGGAAGTCCTCGAGGTGTCTCCCCCAGCCATTGATGTCTTTGAAACCCCCCCCCCCACCATGGAAGTCTTCAAGGACCTTCCCCCAGCTATGGACATCTTCAAGCAGCCTCCCCCCTTAAGCGAGAAAGTGAAGGGAAAGCGGAAAGCTGATGTTCAGTTGGATGAGCCCCTTGACCCTTTCCTGGCTGATCCCATTTGCTGCCCCCCATCACAGCCGCCCTCTCCCCCTCACTCTCGGGACATAGCCAACTCAGCTCGTTTCTTACAGACTGGTTGGATGCACGTGTCCATCAACTACCCTTCCAACGTTTTCACAGTGGGATGCATGTTAATGTGCCTGGGACCAACCTTGCGGCACCCCCTTCTTAAAGGACATGTCCAAGGGTATAGCGGATCTCTCACATTGTCAGATCGCATGGGTACCTTCTACTTGTGTGTCAATGATCCTAAGGAGCAGCTGCGATTAGTGGAGGATATTGAGTGGGTTGAGCTCTCCATGTTTCGGTCCCTGCTTGTTGACTCCTCCTGTATCCTTCCTGAGCACGTGCCGATCCACTCGGCTGTCGACCTAGTTGACCTGTTGGAGCATCTGTTGTCGGATTCCGACACCCCGGGAGGACTTCCCTCTGTTGGAGACATGAGCTGCACACCTCTTCTCGCTCCTGCCCTGCCATCACTACACCCGTGGCCTCCTCTCATCGCTCACCTCACTGACGCCTCTGCTGACCACATTCGCACCATCATTTTACTTTTATTTTCAAAAAAAAGAAAAAAAACTATTGAAACTTTATTATCTTATCTTCAGTCTACATTTATGGGGCTATGCTTCTGCCCAACCTCAGCAATCTCCTTTGGGAGCTCTGCTATCTCCTCAGGAACCCTGTCCTCATCCAAGCCAGGCTCCTCAGAACTCCCAATTTGCGGTTCTGCATACACATACCCACCATACTCCACCAGGAATGTCCAGAACTCCCCACAGACTCCCAGGAGACTTTTGGCTATGACCCTCTGCACCCAGTTGCTATTCTCAAGCAGCTCATTCTGGGCCTCTATGCCCACCACTATCCACCCCAGGACCTCCTCCAAGCCTCCCAGACTATCTGTACTGCCCGTGTCCCATGCCATGGACCCTGTGGGCTCATGGACCAGTGAGCACCTCGCTTTGAGGTGTGTACATTGCCAACAGCCTGGTTCCCAGCTGGACTTCTGACGACAATCAGTGTTCCAGTCATTACAACTGGAACACCTTGGGTCATTATTCAACCCCAAGCAGACTGGGGCAGTCTTCTTTGTCTTCTGTTGATGTGGTCAGTCCCTGGAAAACCCAACAGACTGAGACTTACCTTTTGTGGGCTCTCTGGCTCACCCTCAGACTCAGACTTGACCTCTGCTGCCTTGCACTAAAAGCAAAAGTCAGTTGAAGTCTATTTGATGCTCATTGGGACCTACCTTTCCCATGGCAACTGCAGCCCTCTCCATGGCTGCTCTGGCCTGTTCCGTGGCAATCTGCACCACCTCCTCATCTTTCTTCCTCTGCTCCTCAGCCTCTCTCTCTGCGACCAGTGCCACCTGGTACTCCTTATCCAAGGCATCCTCGGCCTCTTTGGCCAGTCTTTCCACCTCCCTCTGTTGACACTGCTCATCCTGCTGCACCAAAATTTGGGCAGCAGTAAGGGGAGCCCAATATGGGGAGCCTGTGGAGGGCCTGGAAGTAGGCATCAGTCTGCGAGGTGTTGGTTTTGGACCCATTGATGATGGGGGTAATAAAGAAGAAGAAATTTTATTTTTTCAATTTTTTATATAGGCTCATCATGTCTGAACCTTACCTTCCAGATCATGTGACTCTTTGCACATACATGTAACTGACATAACTTTCTGACACATGTGCATAACTGACAAAACCTTATCAAGTTCTAGAGCCTCTTTGGGACTTCAGCATAAAGGGAGGGTACTGTTATGACTGGAAAACCCACCAGACTCCGGGCACTAACTTATATGCACCTGCACCCTACATGCACCAATTACATATCAGTTTACCAGAATACCCACTGGACTCCAGACATCAGACCTGTCCATGCTCGACCTTTGTTACTTCATGTATCAGTCACTGGAATACCCACTGAACCCACTCCTGTCTATCTCTGACCCTGTCCTACATACCAGTCATGGGACTCCACTCAGAAAACCCATCAGCTCTCTAACTGAGCCCCATTCCCGTTATGGTCAAATGACCTGTCACGATTTGGACTCCACTCCCACCGCATTCCCATTATGGTCTAACTACCTGTCATTATTCGGACTCCACTCCACTCCAATCTGTTCCTAATAACACAGGTCTGCAGAGTGCAGTCAGAGAGAGGATAGTGGTCCAGGTTTGAGCAGGTAAGCTGTGTGAAAGTCAGTAACAATCTCCGTGGCATTACTGAGTTCCATGGCCAAAATCCATGAAATCTCTTCATCAGTGCCCTCGTAACCAGCCCACTTGACCAAGTAAAGTAGTTTACAAGTGCATTGACACTTATCAATTTTCAAATCTAAAATTTGTGAGATTTCAAACTCGGGTTCTCCATCAATAATGACCTGAGGAGGCAGAGATTGCACATGATCTGGGATAGTGTTAGCAGTACAAGGTTCTAACATAGAAACATGAAATACCAGGTGTACTGCTCGCATGCTATTCAGAAGCTGTAGGGTCCATGAGACTGAACCTACTTGTGCTATTATTTCAAACAGACCTAAATATTTTTCAGCAAGCTTCTTTGATGGATGGGTAGTCCAGAAGAATTGAGCTTTGACAAAAACACAATTGCCAATTTTGAAGTTGGGTGGTGGAATCTGGTGTTTGTCTGCTGAATGCTGATATTGCTCTTGGGTGGACATTATTGCAGTCCGGAGTTCCTCATGGAGCTTGTGGAGGTCTGTGACAAACTCTTGAGCATGGGTGGAGGCGAGATTTCATTCTGGGTGTATTGTAATATTTGGATTGTATGCTTTATTTCCAAAGAACAGGGAAATGCCAGTAGTGGCCGAAGGTGCATTGTTGTAAGCAAATTCTCAAGTGGTGACAGGGATTTCCAATTGTCCTGTTGATAGTTACATACAATACACACAGAGATACATATTGTTCCAATGTCTGGTTGCGTTAAGTGCCGTGTTGGGAACTTATTCCGGAACTATCAGAAAGTCACCGGGAAGTCGGGAACTATCGGATAGGGTCAGGACGTCGGCTTCAGCTTATGTGCTGTGCCTCTACGCAAACGCTCAAAGTCCTTGATTTCAGAAGTGAGACTTACGATGGAAGATATGGATATTCAGAGTTCCGAAGAGTTCCAAATATTGAGCGTACAGAAAGACAGAAGAAGGAATAAGAAACTAAGTCGATATCAGATCTAAGGTAAAGTACAAATTCGTGGAAACTAATATAAGTCTTCTCGTTATTGTACTACAAACTAAGACCATAATAAGATGGAAATGGAAGTATTCTTAAAACGGAAATACAATAAGACATCTCAGGGAGACAATATTCCGAAACAGGAATATAATAAACAAATGAGTGAATACTTGTCAATGGACAAATTACCAAATGCGGAACAAGGGAAGAATATGGAAGATACAGTAACTATGATGTTCCATAGTCGGAGATCAAAAGCCGGATATTGAAACATCCGGGAATGGGTCGTAACAGGTTGACACACTCAGTTTGCCCATCACCTTCCAGGTGATGTCTGGATGTGAAGTGTAACTTCAGTCCAAGGATTTCCCAAGGGATCTACATAAAGAAGTGAGATACAAACTCTGATCCTCGATTGGCAGTTATGTGGGATGGAACTCTGTGCTTGGAAAATACATTGATAATAAAAAGTTCCGCTAACTGCACAGACATGATGGTATCATGTGTGGGAATGAATATACCTTGTTTTGAGAATCTGTCAACAATGACTAGAATGGCAGAAAAGCCTTTGGAGTCCAGTAGGTGTTCAATGAAATCCATAGAGATGAAATTCCACAGGTATTCTGGTACTGGGAGTTGTTTCAGAAGGCCGTATGGCTTGTGATGCTGTGATTTAGAGCATGGACAAGTAATGCAAGATTTACAATAGTGCTTAACAAATCCTTGGAGTCCAGGCCAAGTATATTCTCTTCTTATTAATTATAGAGTTTTGTTGAACCCAAAATGTCCCGAGAGTGGATGGTCATGTTTGTACTGGAGGATCCTGAGGCAGAGGGTGGTGGAGTCTGGTACATAGATACAATCGTCAAGTCTAATGAAACCATGCTGATCAAGAGACCACCAGGGTTGACCGGGGTCTGCAGGGTTGTCAAGGTGTGCTTTAGTTATCAGGTCTAGCGGAATTGCTGATAGAATATCTTGATGTAACTTCTCAATATCCATAATGATAATTCCACAGACAATGGGATGGATGAGGAAAGTCACACAGACTGATGTGGTAAGTTGCTGATTCATGAAAATGGGTTTCAAGTTGTGCAGGTTTACTGTGGCATAGTCATTGCTCCCCTCTTTAGGATAGATGTCCCATCGTCTAGTTAAAGCGTTGGGTTTGCTGCCAAGGCAATTGGGTTGAAAGTGGATAATCATGTTAAAGGCTGGCAGATCTTCAGACCAGTGGGCCTGCTGGCTGGTCAAAAGTTTCATGGTAGAAAAGTATTCCAGGTTCTTGTGATCTGTTACAATGTCAATCGGAATTCCCGAGCCTTCCAAATAGTGTCACCACACTTTGAAAACTGAACAAATTGCTAGGAGTTCCTTATCATGAACATTGTAATTGAGCTCTGCTCTGGTGAAAGTCTGGGACAGAAAAGCCACAGGGTGAACTTCTCTGTCAGAGTCCTGGATAGACAGAATGGCTCCAAGTGCATAGTCTGAGGCATCCATCTCAACAATGAGCAGAAAGTCCGGTTTCCAATGTGACAGAATTGGAGCTGAAGAAAAAGAATCTTTTAAAAGATTGAAAGCTTTTTGACACTTATTGTTAAAATTCCATGGAGTATCCTTGTGTGTAAGACAAGTAAGGGGAACTGTGATTTCAGAATATCCACAGATAAACTGTTGGTAAAAATTGGCAAAGCCAAGGAAAGATTGTATATCTTTGACTTTTCTGGATTCCAGCCAATTTTTGATGACTTGTACTTTAGTTTCATCCATGCAGAGTCTGCCAGGTCCCATTATGAAACCTAGATACTCCACAGAGTCCATGTCAAAAGTACATTTTTTACCATTTGTGAATAAACCATGTTGTCTGAGTCTTCAGAGAACTTCATGGACTTGTTTGTTGTGTTTGGAGGATGGTCACACTTTATTGAATATACAAAATTTTACTGAATAATCCTCATATTTTCTAAGTGAGTCTATTCCTTCTGGCCATGACAACTTATTCTATGAGTTTATATTTAATTACCTGAAATTTCATCTTTAAAATATGCATGTCCTTTTAAAATACACACAAATGAAATAGTTACACAAGATTATTTGGGTCAACCTAGATTATTTGGGTTAACCTAGATTATTTGGGTAAACAAGATTATTTGGGTTAAACAAGATTATTTGGGTTAAACAAGATTATTTGGGTTATGACTTAATCTTTGGGTTATGATGTATTCTCTTGTATACAAGCAAACTTTCAAATATATTTCATATAATTTAAATTTAGTTGGTTTAGAGTGTTAACCAGAACTATCTGGGGTACCAATCCCCATTGTGCAATTTATTCCAAAAGAATAATCTACAGATGATTGTTTGACTAAATTTTGTCAGATATAGGATAAATATTAATATTTTTGCATTCTTCAGAGTGATACCTAATCAACTGAATTTGATTAAATATTAATTTTACAACAAACAATATAAATCTATATACTTTAGTGGATAAATAATTTTTAAAGTTTTGGGTTATCCTCCTTCCACAGGCTCCTCGGAGTAGATAAGAATGTCGTCCAAGTAAACAATGATGCATACATCAAGCATGTCAGAGAAAATGTCATTAATAAAACATTGAAAATCAGATGGAGCATTGGTGAGTCCAAAGGGCATCACCAACCACTCAAAGGCCCCATAACAGGTTCTGAAAGTGGTCTTCCATTCATCTGCTGTGGAGATCCAGACCAAATGGTAGGGGTGTTTAAGGTCTATTTTGGTATAAATCTGGGCATTCCATGGAGCATCAAGCAGGTCAGATATAAGTGGAAGTGGATACTTATCCTTTTTTGTGACAGCATTGAGTCCTCTGAAATCAACGCATAGTCTAAGGGATCCATCCTTTTTCTTGACAAACAGAACAGGTGCTCCAAAAGGAGATTTTGAGGGTCTGATAAAACCTATGGACAAATATTCGTCCAGGAAATCATGGATTGCAGAAAGTTCCATGGAGGAAAGTGGGTAAATATGTATGTCCAAGGGGTGGCTGGGCGCCTTCCTCAAGGTCAATTTTTAAGTCATACTCTCTGTGGGGTGGAAGCTGGTCAGCTTTTCACTTACTAAAAACATCTGTGAAATCATCATATTTTTCCGGGATGCCTTCTAGGTCAGTGGTTTGCTCAGATGCAGATACCGGAGTTGAGAAATGACCAGTTGCTTCATCAATTTTCAAATTGATAGGAGGGTGTTTATAATTACTATAATCTCAAATATTTACTAATAAAAGTCTTATTTTTACAAAACTCCATCTTTAAATAGTGATATCTATTCTGAAACAATTATATAATCAAAAAACAACCATCAGAAATAGTTCTCCATATTACATCTTATACAACCCATAGTTATTTAACAAATTCCATTGTATATAATTTCCTTCCTTTCACAGATGCCTACTAATACTTTTATTAGTACTTTGTTTTTTAAAAGTTGTAATATAGTTATTTCCATGTAAAATATGTAAAATATTATTGGAAATTTTTCATACCACAGCTGTCTTTATTAAGTAAAACCCCCTATATATTCTGGGTATGTTGAATCAAGTAGAAATCTGTTCAGATTGACAGATCCATTCCAAAGTAATACATATGTATTTAGAGGTGCCAATGATATACATATGCATGGAATGGACTATCTAAAGGTGTCTATTTTTTAAAAGTATTAGTGTTTCAAACTACTAATTTTTTTTATTGTCTACTCGTGTCCAGAAAGATTCTTTAGTTTGTAATGTACAAGAGAGTTTAAAACTTTTTGAAAGTTTTAAAAACCAAATTATGTTTGAATCACATCCCAGATGTTTAAATGACCTTTAGAGTATATTAGAGTTTGGTATACTTGATAGTTTTCAGATATCCTCCATAGTGAACATCTGGGATCCATCCATTTTTGTAGCCCCAATAAATGCTGCAGCATTAATGAGAGAAATAGATGGAGGTGCCATGGGTTCCAGGGAAGCCATGGGTGCTGTAGGGATCACAGGAGTCCTCGAGACTGCAGGTGCCAGGAAGGCCATGGGTGCCATGGAGGCTGTGTCAGGTACAGTTTTCTCAGAAGCTTTGGGTGTCCATAAAGTTATGCTGTTTGCTACCCAGTCAATCAACAGATTGTAGTGGGTAAGCCAGTTATGTCCTAGGACAACCAAGCAACTTGAGTCTAACTGGGTCACATAGAAAGTGACCAATTGAGATGTTCCACACTGGATGGGTAAATCACAAGCTTGGGTGATAACCGAATTGTTTGTGCCATCGAAAAGTCAGAGGCCAACCAGATTTATCAAATAAGTTGATAACAGATTTTTTTGTGTGAATTTTGTATCTAAAAAACAATGAGTTGAGCCAGAATCTATGAGTGCTAAAAAAACGAATTTCAGGATCATATTAGACATAAGTTTAATGAAAAAAACAAGTCAGAGTTCAAAAGAGCAAATGCATTGAGATGGGTAAACTTGTGAATGTGCAGAGAGGCAACACAACCCCCAACCTGTGCAGAGTCTGCAGGGTTGCTTACTCTTTTTCAAGTCGGAAGCCAGTTTGTCCTTCAACGGGGATTCCATGAAGGAAGTCTTGGCTGTTTGACCTTTTGCAGAGTTTTCTTTCACCAATGGACATTCTGGAACTCAATGACATGGTTTTCTGCACAAGAGACAAAGGCTATTGTCCGTATGATGTTGTCTTTCTTGTGGGGTTAATTTGCCATCAGGTCCGAGCTTGCCTGTAAGGTCAGGTTTTCTGGTTTGCTTGCCAGACTGTTGACCTTTGTTGTTGTTCTTGTTGTTAGACGACTTTTTATCATTCTTCTTGTCAGATTGCATGGAGATTTGGTTGCTGGTTGACAAAGTGTTGTTGTTGGTTTTATTGGCTGTGGACTTGACCTTGTCTGCAGAGGTCTCGTGGGCAACTTCCATGTGACATTCCCAATAGCGTGCATCCACATTTTGAGCCTTGAGGCACATATGGGACAGTGTTTTTGGCTTGCCATCTTCTCCTTTTGAGACTTTGTCTTTAAGGCAGGATGGCAGACCAGCATAGAATTGGTGGCAGAGAGCGGGATCACCCCACTGACAACGAGCTGCAAGATTATTGAATTGGACAATATACAGTGACTCAAAAAACCCTTCCAATGTTTGGTACTTCAGATGTATATCCTTGATAACTCAGAGGAGAAAATTGCAAAAATATCAAAAGTATTTTTGAATATGCTCTATCATATCTAGATTGTTGAAATACAATGCCATTACATAAGCTCCAAATATGGAAATACTACAAATATATATATACAGGAGGCTCATTGGAAGGGTTTTTTGGCTGACAACTCTGACCCACAAAACTACTAATATTCAGTACTTAGTATGGCTGTCCTTTGCCTTCAACATACCTGCAACCCTTCTAGGCATACTCTCAATCAAATTCTGACACACCCCTACATCAATCTTGTTCCACTCCTCCTCCCCTCTCCCACAAGTCCAGTCTCCCTTAGCCTCCTCTTTTTATGATCCCACAAGTATTCAATGGGGTTGAGGTCTGGAAACTGTGCTGGCCATGGGAGGACATTAAAATCATTATCTTGAAACAAAGTCTGGGCCTTCTTGCAGGTGTATTCAGGGTCATGATCTTGCTGAAAGATGACATTACCCACATATTTTCCATAATAGCTGAGGCTGGTTTGAAGATTCTCCTCCATAATCTTGAGATAAAGGTACCCATCCATCCTCTCATCTATCTTGAAAGAATACCCAGGTCCTTCCCACAGCATGTAGCCCCATAATATCACAAATCCATCTCCAAACCTCACAAAAAGTCCCTTCCAATGAGTCTCCTATATATAAATATTTGTAGTATTTCCATATTTGGAGCTTATGTAATCGCACTGTATTTCCATAATGTAGACAAGCTTAGGAACCCTTGCTATGCTGTGGGGCGGTCGTTTGCGACCGGCCCCACAACTTCACTGCGGGCTCCAGCTTGTAACCCCCCCACGTCGACAACTTTTAAGTATTTCTGAGACTCATTGTGTGAAAGGAAAGCGTTTAGAGAATGGAAAGCGTTTAGAGAACGGAAAGCATTTAGAGAACGGAAAGCGTTTAGAGAACGGAAAGCGTTTAGAGAACGGAAAGCGTTTAGAGAACGGAAAGCGTTTAGAGAACGGAAAGCGTTTAGAGAATGGAAAGTGTTCTCAGAGCAGAAAGCAGAAAGTGTTCTCAGAGCAGAAAGCAGAAAGTGTTCTCAGAGCAGAAAGCAGAAAGTGTTCTAAGAACAGAAAGTGTTCTAAGAACAGAAAGTGTTCTAAGAACAGAAAGTGTTCTAAGAACAGAAAGTGTTCAGAGAATGGAGAGTGTTCAGAGAATGGAAAGTGTTCAAAGAGCAGAAAGTGTTCAGAGAATGGAAAGTGTTCTAAGAGCAGAAAGTGTTCTGAGAACAGAAAGTGTTCTGAGAACAGAAAGTGTTCTGAGAACAGAAAGTGTTCTGAGAACAGAAAGTGTTCTGAGAACAGAAAGTGTTCTGAGAACAGAAAGTGTTCTGAGAACAGAAAGTGTTCTGAGAACAGAAAGTGTTCTGAGAACAGAAAGTGTTCTGAGAACAGAAAGTGTTCTGAGAACAGAAAGTGTTCTGAGAACAGAAAGTGTTCTGAGAACAGAAAGTGTTCTGAGAACAGAAAGTGTTCTGAGAACAGAAAGTGTTCTGAGAACAGAAAGTGTTCTGAGAACAGAAAGTGTTCTGAGAACAGAAAGTGTTCTGAGAACAGAAAGTGTTCTGAGAACAGAAAGTGTTCTGAGAACAGAAAGTGTTCTGAGAACAGAAAGTGTTCTGAGAACAGAAAGTGTTCTGAGAACAGAAAGTGTTCTGAGAACAGAAAGTGTTCTGAGAACAGAAAGTGTTCTGAGAACAGAAAGTGTTCTGAGAACAGAAAGTGTTCTGAGAACAGAAAGTGTTCTGAGAACAGAAAGTGTTCTGAGAACAGAAAGTGTTCTGAGAACAGAAAGTGTTCTGAGAACAGAAAGTGTTCTGAGAACAGAAAGTGTTCTGAGAACAGAAAGTGTTCTGAGAACAGAAAGTGTTCTGAGAACAGAAAGTGTTCTGAGAACGGAAAGTGTTCTGAGAACGGAAAGTGTCCTGAGAATGGAAAGTGTTCTGAGAATGGAAAGTGTTCTAAGAACAGAAACATCAGTCACAAATGGAAGCCACAGCCCCAAAAGGAAACAAAGGTTACTAAAGGAGACAAAGGTTACAAAAGGAAACAACGGTTACAAAGGAAACAACGGTTACAAAAGGAAACAACGGTTACAAAGGAAACAACGGTTACAAAGGAAACAACGGTTACAAAGGAAACAACGGTTACAAAGGAAACAACGGTTACAAAGGAAACAACGGTTACAAAGGAAACAACGGTTACAAAGGAAACAACGGTTACAAAGGAAACAACGGTTACAAAGGAAACAACAGTTACAAAGGAAACAACGGTTACAAAGGAAACAACGGTTACAAAGGAAACAAAGGTTACAAAGGAGACAACGGTTACAAAAGGGAAACAACGGTTACACAGGAAACAACAGTTACAAAGGAGATAATGGTTACAAAAGGAAACAACAATTACACAGGAAACAACGCTTACAAAGGAGACAATGGTTACAAAAGGAAACAATGGTTACAAAAGGAAACAATGGTTACAAAAGGAAACAATGGTTACAAATGGAAACAATGGTTACAAATGGAAACAATGGTTACAAAAGGAAACAATGGTTACAAATGGAAACAATGGTTACAAATGGAAACAATGGTTACAAATGGAAAGAGTGGTTAAATTGACTCTCAACTGCAAGTAATTACTGGGGTCACTCAATTTATTTATTTTGATTTAATGTATTTTATTTTGATTTATTAGATTTTATTTTATTTTATTGTTTTTCATTTTCATTTATTTTATTTTAAAACATTTTATATTCATTTATTATATTTTATTTGAATTATTCTGATTTTATTGAGGCCGATCAGAGGGGGACGGAAACAGTACACACAGCAGCTGGGCAAAGAAAGAAGGAAATAGTACACACTCACTGAAGAAAGGATACAGACACCACCTGGAGGAAAGAGAGGGCTGGTCAGAGGAGGATGGTGGAAGAAGGAAATGGTAGACACACACTGCAGGAAAGAGAGGAGGCCAATCAGAGGAACACGTACTGGCTGGAGGAAAGAGAATGGAGGCCAATCAGGGCAGGATGAAAAGAGAAGGAAAAGCTACACAAACCACCTGGAGAAAAGAGAGAGGAGGACGAAGGGAGAAGGAAACAGTACATGCACCGGCTGGAGGAAAGAGAGAGGAGGTTAATCAGAACAGGACGGAGGGAGGAGGAAAGGGGACACACACCTCTTGGAGAAAACAGAGAGAAGGACGAAGGGAGAAGGAAACGGTACACGCAGTAGCTGGAGGAAAGAGAGAGGAGGCCGATCAGAGGACGAAGAGAGAAGGAAACGGTACACACCTCCTGGAGGAAAGAGAGAGGATGAAGGGAGAAGGAAACGGTACATGCACCGGCTGGAGGAAAGAGAGGAGGCCAATTAGAGGAGGACGAAGAGAGAAGGAAATGGTACACGCACCGGCTGGAGGAAAGAGAGAGGAGGCAAATCAGCGCAGGATAGAGGAAGAAGGAAATGGTAGATGCACCGGCTGGCGGAAAAAGAGGGGGACAATCAGAGGAGGACAAAGAGAGGGGAGAGGGAATGTGCACTGGCTGGAGGAAAGAGAGGGGTACAATCAGAGGAGGACAAAGAGAGAGGGGAAAGGGAATGCGCACCGGCTGGAGGAAAGAGAGGGGGCCAATCAGAAGAGGACAGAGAGAGGGAAATGGAAGGTGCACCAGCTGGAGGAAAGAGAGAGGAGGCAAATCAGCGCAGGACAGAGGAAGAAGGAAATGGTAGATGCACCGGCTGGAGGAAAGAGAGAAGGCCCCGATGAGAGGACGGAGAGAGAAGGAAACGGTACATGCACCTGGAGGAAAGAGAGGAGGATGATCAGGGACAAAGAAAGAGGAAATGGTACACGCACCGGCTGGACAAAAGAGAGAAGAGATCAATCAGAGGAGGACGGAGAGAGAAGGAAACGGTACACACACTCGCTGGAGAAAAGAGAGAGGATTAGCACAGGACGGTGGGAGAAGGAAAGAGTACACGCGCCGTGAATGGGAGTGGGTGCGCAGTGGATGGGAGCAGGTGGATGGGTACGCGGTGGATGGGTGCAGGTGCACGGTGGATGGGTGCACGGTGGATGGGTGCGCGGTGGATGGGTGCGCGGTGGATGGGTGCGCGGTGGATGGGTGTGCGGTGGATGGGTGCGCAGTGGATGGGTGCGCAGTGGATGGGAGCAGGTGCGTGGTGGATGGGAGCAGGTGCGTGGTGGATGGGAGCAGGTGCGTGGTGGATGGGAGCAGGTGCGTGGTGGATGGGAGCAGGTGCGTGGTGGATGGGAGCAGGTGTGCGGTGGATGGGAGCAGGTGCGCGGTGGATGGGAGCAGGTGCGCGGTGGATGGGAGCAGGTGCGCGGTGGATGGGAGCAGGTGCGTGGTGGATGGGAGCAGGTGCGCGGTGGATGGGAGCAGATGCGCGGTGGATGGGAGCAGGTGTGCGGTGGATGGGTGCACGGTGGATGGGTGCACGGTGGATGGGTGCACGGTGGATGGGTGCACGATGGGTGCGCTGTGGATGGGTGCGCTGTGGATAGGTGCGCTGTGGATGGGAGTGGGTGCGCCATAGATGTGCCGTGCCTGTACAAATGAAGAAAAGCCCCCGCGGCATTGAAAAAGCTCCCAAAAAGCTCCCGCGGCATCAAAAAGGTTCCGAAAAGCTCCCACAGCACACAAAATACTCCCGCGAACTCGGGAATGGTTCCATGCTGAGTAATAAGAGGGTTCAGGCGCTCCGCACCCTCACGAACATGGCCTGCGGTGCCTAAAAATGCCCACAGACCCACCATGCTCCTTTCATGTATTGGACAAGCTTAGGAACCCTTGCTACGCTGCGGGGCGGTCGCTTTGCGACTGGCCCCACAACTTCGCTGCGGGCTCCAGCTTGTTGGGGGGCAAAGCCCCCCAAACCCCCCCGCGTCGACAACTCTTAAGTATTTATCACAATCAAAATGATCTACCCCACCACTTTGCTATGCAAACCCCTCACATCCACAACTCTTAACTATCTAATACAATCATTGTCAGGAAAAAAACAATCAAAATATATCAAATTCTCAATCTAATAATACATCTTTGTACACTATATTTGCAGTTCTCTTTGACTCCTTCTCTAATAATATTTTAACCCTATTCCAACTTCTTCCCCTTGAAAGTCCCACATACAATTGCCCATGTCCAAACACAGCCGTTCTCAAATCTAATCCTACTAATTTCAAAGATTGTCCCTGTGACTTGGTAATTGTCATTGCAAATGCCAGTCATACTGGAAACTGAACCCGATGAAGTTTAAAAGGGAGTTCATCATCATTTGTAATGATTTTAATCCTTGAAATAAATGCCTCTTCCCCAGCACATGGTCCAGTTAAGATCCGCACCAAAAACAAATGATTTTCCATTTTCAGTAGTCGCAATTTTGTACCATTTAAAAGTCCCATCTGTGGATCTATGTTCCGTAGTAGCATTAAAGGTACTCCTGGCTTCATCTCAAGTCGACTTGGTGAAATTCCACCAAAGTTGAGACTATTTAAATATTCCACAGGATAGACTTCTGCCTCCATGTCACCCTCTGCAGTGTCAGCACTGTGGTAGACACGACTCACTCCAGGGAATCTATTCAGAAGTTCTGAATTAATTTCTTCCACATCTGAATTCCTGGGACACAGAATAGCACGGTCTAAGAAGTCTCCATCTTGCCAATCTCTTTGGTCTCCATCCACATGGATGTCTGGATATATCTCAGCAATTAGATCAGACATTTCTGGACCACAGATCATATGAGGAGGGATATCCATTGTATGATCCAAAGGCAAATCCTTTCCATGGCCTACATCTAAGAGCCACTGAGCAAACTGATCACTGTGTGGATCATGCTGATCAACCCACATATTCTTTTTCAAGAAAAGTACCTTGACATGGTTCCAGAGTTGAGATTTTTGAATACATTCACCAATAATCTGTTCTTTAGAGGCACATTGTACAACAGGCAAAGTCTGCTGGAAGTCACCTCCCCAGGCAACAGGAATGCCTCCAAAGGGGAGAGCATCTTTGTCTAATACATCCCTTAGAGTTCTGTCGACTGCCTCACATATGAAATGTGACTGCATTGGAACTTCATCCCAGATGATGAGGCGTACTTGCTTCATGAGCTCTGCCTTTTCTGAGCCCTTTTTGATGTGACATGAGGAGTTCTTCTCACAGGGAACAGGAATTGCAAACATGCTATGAGAGGTGCAACCACCTTTGAGAATCATTGATGCAATTCCAGATGAGGCGACACAAAGGACAATGTAGCCTTTGGCACGACATGCATGTGCAAGAGTATTCCATACAAAGGACTTGCCAGTGCCACCTGGGCCATTGACAAAGAACATTTTGCCCTCCTGCTGCTCATCAACTGCCTTGATGATAGTGTCGAAAGCTACTTGTTGTTCAGGATTGAACTTTTCAAGATTGGCCTGGGTACTGGCATGTTCATGATCAAGATTATAATTCTTCTGCTCCCTAATGAGACGATTGCCAATGAACTGATCCCAATTCTCAGTGATTTGTGGCATGGTTGGATAGAGTGAAAGAGACTTTCCAGAATAGCGGAGGATTTTATCAATCTGATAGAGACCAAAGTCATAAATTGTGTGAGGTGCTGCATTGTCAATGTTATATGTAACCCTCAGGATCCAGTCCAAATCATCACAGATAAATTCTTTGAACTCATCCCAGAGTTCTTGAGGTTGTGCAGGGGAGGACATGGTCAAAATGATGATGAACAACCTGCGAAGTTGAAGGCCAGGCTGTATGCGACTGGCTTCTCTGAGGCACATGTTCCACTGGCGATCATCTTCAAGCAAACCATGTGCAACACAGGCTTGTTGAAATGTGGGATGGGTCTCACCCTGAAAAGTCCTTATATTTTCAAATGAGGTGGCACCTTGGATGACAGTAAGCAATGTATGGAGGTGGAATCTTTCACCACAGGCAGCATTGACAAAATGGATGTGTCCTATGGAAAAACCACTTTGACGTGGCTTCCATGATTTAGTCCTAGCTACAAATGTAAAATACTCAGGAAAATCCATATACAATGTGTCTCTGGCATGGCGACCATTGTAGCCAATAAGATCCTTGGCATTAGCTTCAAAATAAGCCATTAAAGTTGTGCCAGCAGGCTCTGCCCTTTGTAAAGCCTCAGCAGGACCCTGATCAGCATCAAAAATGACAGTGTTTTCCCCAAGGAGATGGACATGAAGTGCCATTACTGCAGGAACCTGGGTGTGGAGTTCATTGCGCCTTAATCACCAGACAGACTCATGTGCACTAACATATCGTGCATCAAGATACTGTTTAATCTCATCTGGTGTCTTTCCAACCTCCATAGTTGTGCGATCGGGGCCTTTGTAACAGTATTTATGCATCTACTTCATTGATCTATTGGTAAAGACCAACTCGACATTGATATGACACTCAAAGGTGAGAAGCAGAATAGGAGAGTAAGGAACAACATATCTGTTGTCATATGTAAACTTGGGAGTTACATAAACCCTCCCATTGTTGGGATGAAGGTAGAATGGATAGCCTTCCTGATTGACAATGGTGGCTTCACACCAATCCTTTGGGAAGAATTTACCACATGTACCATTGGCCATACAGGCAGCATTTGGATGATGAAGACCGCAGGCGCCATGGGTCATGAGTTGACCTACTAAATTAAATAGTCTGGGATGTGTTTCAGGATCTGGAAAACAGGCAGAAATAATTGAATCGACATCTGCAGGTGTCCTTGGCTTATCCTGCTCCTCAAACCATATAAGACAGTGCATGTGTGGAAGACCCCTCTTTTGGAATTCAATGACATGGATATGTGCTACTGTTTTACCAAAGATATGGCCCTCTGTAATCATTTTTAGCATTTTAGCCTTTTTGATAGCAAAGACACGTGAGACCAAATCAGGGCAATCAGCAGGGGTCTGGCCAGGAAGCAATTCACGGGTGACCTCCTCCCAATTGGGATTAGCAGTCATGGTGATGAAGCAGCTGGCATTGCCATACTTGCGTGCGATTGCAAAAGAATTTTGCAGACTTTGCCTCATATCCCTTGAACCGCTAGTAAACGAAGAAGGGAGTATGACCCTCTGACCGATACTATTGGGATTGATATCATCATTTGAAAAAGCATCAACGACCTGGTTGTAGAGTTCTGCACGTATCCTTGGTTGATTTTCACTCAGAAACTTCAATCTACTCTGTTCTGTAACTGCCCAGGCATCAACAATGTACTGCTGGAACAACTTTTGTGCATAAAAAATGGTTTTGGCTTCATTTGCTCTAAGAAATAGGTGATAGGCATAATATTCACACTGGGTCACCTTACAACTTTTGTCTTCTTCTTCAGCTTGTTCATGCTGCTGTGCAGCCTGGGGCTGCCAATTGTTATTTGCATAGGGAATGTCCCATGACAACCACGCTCACCCCTGGGAAAGAGCATGACATAATGAAGGGGTGTACAAATGGCCTGTCCTTCATGCAATCGATGGAAGGGCCCCCCCCTTCTCTGAACAATAATATCCCTTGGATCACCCTGACCTGTATCACCATCTCCAGGCACAATGACTGCAAGTTCATCACCAGTTGGAAGGTTGTACCATTGGGGATCAGTAAAAGCCTTGTAGCTCAGTCTAACATGTAACCTTGGAGTCTCTGCCTGTGTCCTCAATCGCTCATGTGCCTGGCGATAGAGTACTATAAAGGGATTATATTGCTCCATCATGTCCTGCAAGTCAGAAAAGGTTTGATTGTTTAGATTCTGATTTGCCCTGTGATTCTGCCTTATCTGCAATGCATTCCCCAGTGCATCCTCACGTGCCAGTGCAGGATCATGGATGTAAAGCTGAGCATAAGTGGGTGATACATCTTCCCCGTATGGGATTAAGGAACCATGCTCATGATACAATCCACCATGTGTTTTAAAGACATATGGGCCCCGACCACCTTGCAAGACAGACTCATCCAATTTGACACCAAGTGATATAAATGCAAATGCATTATTATATGCACGGATATTTTTGCAAAATTCCTTGGCATTGTCTGTATTATCCTCAAGAAGAGACTTTAAGGTAGGAGGGACTGGTTCAAGTATTGGAAGGATGATCTTTCCTTGCTTGCAACACTTGCCAAACTTTGGTGTTGTCCGAGAGCTAGCTGACAGACGCTCTTCCATCCAGTGTAAAGCTCCACAGTGTGAACACTGTATGTTCATATGTCCCACATCATGTCTTGGAAACCTGGCCTCCACAACTGGCTGCCTTCCAATGGGTAATTGTGCAACAGGAAGTGGAAGTGGAGGGATGGCTGCAGGATCTGGAATGGCTGGAGGTGGGGCATTGACTGCAGGTAGGGCAATAGCTGGGGGTGGGGCAAGTGGGAGAATAACTGGAGGTGGAGGAATGGCTGGGAGTGGGGCCAACTGTAGCTGTTGCTGTACATTTACTGCTGGATGAACAGGAGCATGGTGATGCTGTAGTGGTGCTAACTGCAACATGGGTACCTGTTGTTGTGGAGCTGGATTTCCAGGTGGATGGTGAAGCTGTGGTGGTGCCCACTGCACAATAGGTGGGTGTTGTTGCTGTGGAACTGGATCTCCAGGTGGATGGTGATGCTGTGGTGCCCACTGCACAATAGGTGGGTGTTGCTGTTGTAGAACTGGATTTCCAAGTGGATGGTGATGCTGTGGTGGTGCCCACTGCACAATAGGTAGGTGTTGCTGTTGTGGAACTGGATTTCCAGGTGGATGGTGGTGCTGTGGTGGTGCCCACTGCACAATAGGTGGGTGCTGCTGTTGTGGAACTGGATTTCCAGGGTGGATGGTGGTGCTGTGGTGGTGCCCACTGCAAAATAGGCTGTTGTTGTTGTTGTGGAACTGGATTTCCAGGTGGATGCTGTGGTACCCACTGCAAAATAGGTGGTAGTGGTAATTGTACAGCTGGATTTCCAGGTGGATGGTGATGCTGTGGTGGGGCTAACTGCAAAATGGGTACCTGTTCCTGGAATTGTGGAATGGCATCATGGTGCAGTGGTACAGATGGATGACCATGCTGGTCTGGTGCTAATTGGGCAATTGGTGCCTGTGACTGAACAGATACATTTACTGGTTGATGACCCTGTTGTAGATGTGGTGCTAACTGCAAAATCGGTTGCTGCAGTTGAGTAGCTACATTGCCTTGTGTATGACCTGGTGCCTGTGGCTGAGCAGCTTCATTTCCTTGTCCACGACCCCACCTAATAGGTTTTCTTAATGGTGGCAAAGCTAAATACTGCCTATGCAAGGCAGCCACTGCATCAGAGCCAACTATATCAGAGCCACCTGCAGCAGAGCCACCTGCAGCAGAACCACCTGCAGCAGAACCACCTGGCTGAGCAACCAAAAATGGATTATCAGATTGACCTCTACCAACAGGAAGATGGAGATGTCCGAATGGTTGAGCAGGGGGTGGTATATTAGAATTCACAGTTAAACGACGATGATGATCAGATGGAGATGTCATTTGCAATTGTGCCCTATGCTGCCTTCGCTCCTCCTCCCGATTACGCTCAGGTGTTCGATCCATAATAATAGAGGGATTACTATATGAATAATCCTTAAGCAAAGAAAGGTGAAATTAAGCACAGGGGTAGGACTTACCTTTGATAATCAACTTTACTTACAGGGAGTACTCACAAAAGCAGTGGAAAGTGCCAGGGGAAAAGAAATCAGACAAATAGGTCTAAAATAACCCAAAAATACCAAAAATAAAGCATAAGTATTTTTTTAATAATATGAAAGAGAGTATCAATACTAACCTGGAGGTGTTTTATATCTCCCAGAGAGAGTAGAAACAGCAATGAACCAAAAAGGCCACACAATAGGGGTCAATGGCAACTGTATAAATTATCCTTAGGCAAAAAAAGGTAAAATTAATTCTAGACACAGGACTCACCTTCAGTACTCTACCTATACTCACAGGAAGCACTCACAAAAGCAGTGGAGAGTGTCAGAGAAAAATAAGCTGGATAATGGGCTCTACAATAGTCCAGAAATGCAAAGAATACAGCATAAATAATTTAAAACAGCATCAGGAAGCCCAAAACACACCTGGAAATTATAGAATAGCCTTCAAACAGTGTATGGGAAAATTATGAATAAGAAGAATTGCCAAGAAAAGGCAATCTGACTGCAAATAAATTATTTAATCAATCAAAAGGCAAGAATTGATTAATAATAACTACAGACTCACCATACCTATGATATATCCCCAAGAGTCCAGAAATACTTCAGAGAAGAGCCTCCTGTAATATGGAGAGTAGAGGGCCAGAAGGGAGGCAGATTCTGTCTGCAGGATAATATGATAATAAATAATTATTAATTAAAAAAAGGAACATTAAATGGGATTGAATACAGTGTTAACACACCTTGACAAAGGTTTAATACCTTGAGAAATAATTCCAGGTGGCAACTTTGAGTAGAAGATGGCTGGGTGAGAGAGGGAAGGGAGATAAGAGTGGCAGCCTTGAGGCTTGACCACAGGCTTCCTGTGTTCCCACGCCGGCAAAGAGAAAGTTCCCACGGGGTTGACAAAGTTCCCACGCCATTACAGTGCCATCTACGTGTCACACGTGACAGAATACTTCCACACCTGTTTAAAAATACTCCCGCAAGTGGAGAAAAACACCTGCGGCGTGATGAAATGCTCCCGCACTGAGGTAATAAGAGAATTCGGGCGCTAACACGCCCTCATCGGGGTGACTCACCCCCATCGGGACAACTCAACCCGATTGGGATTTCTGGGACCTATCAGGGACAGTTCGGGCGCTCCGCACCCTCACGCAGCACCTAAAAACACCCACGGACCCACCATGCTCCTTTCACTTATTGGATATGATAGAGCATATTCACAAATATCTTTGATATTTTTACATTTTTATTCTCTGAGTTATCAGGGATGTAAATCTGAAGTACCAAACATTGGAAGGGTTATTGAGGCACCAACCATATTGAGACTATTGCACACAGTTTGGGTACAGATGGACTGGTTGGTGACATTCTTAAGAGCTTTGGCCACATCAAAAGCAGTGTCAGCCTTCCCAGAGCTGATGAGATGCTGTGCATAGTGAATATTGGTAGGGGAAAAGCTTGGAGGGGTGACCACCAATAGACTTAGAGAGATGACAACAATGCTTGGAGTAAAGTCTAATGACTGTGCCAATGCTATAACCAGTAAAAGCTGCAATGTGGCTAGCTGTATGGCCAGCATCAAGCAGTGAGAGGATATGATTCTGGCTGGCAAGAGACAAAGTGCACATTTTGGGAATTGGGACATTGCTAGTTGCTAAAGGCCATGTATTTATACTCCAGCACAATGTGGTCATGTGACATCATGTGACATCATGTGATTTTGTTGATAGGACCCAGTTGGAGGTGAACAATCAACAAGGTCACATGACTATAAGCATTTATAGTCATCAAGGCTGCCAGCCAAAAATCCCTTCCAATGAGTCTCCTGTATATATATATTTGTAGTATTTCCATATTTGGAGCTTATGTAATGAAATTGTATCTCCACAATCTATATATGATAGAGCATGCTCACAAATATTTTTGATATTTCTGCATTTTTATCCTCTGAGTTATCAAGGATATACATCTGAAGTACCAAACATTGGAAGGGTTTTTTGAGTCACTGTAGTCCGTGATGTGCTGTGTGTCCTTCATACGAAGATTAATGAGACTATTCTCAGCTTCTCCGGTCAGGTCATATGGCCAACATTGGTTTCTAGCTCCTCCACAAAAGCATCCCAATCTTTGAGCCAAAGTGGCTCTTCCTCGGAAAGTCTGCTAAAAGCCAGTTTGAACCATTTCAATGCAGATCCTAAGAGGTATGAGAGTGCATAATTGACTTTTGGGGAGTCCATGGAGAATGTGGCAGATCGATCGTGGAAATTGAAGTGACATTGCATGAGGAAAGTGGAAAGTTTGTTGGGGTTGGAACCCGTAAAGGGTTCTGGAGCATTGACCTTTGACTGCAGAGGTTCCAAATCCTTCTTTTTTCCTTCTCCAAGCATATGATTCATCAACCTTTCTAAAGTGATTGCTAAATACTTGGAAGTGGGACCTGAAAGTGGTGGTTGGTCATTAGACAGGGAATCTTTGACACCTTTGCCCCTGTCAGGGGCCATGGACTCATCCTCATGCTCGGACTTGTCCAGGTTTTCTGTGACTTCTTCAATATGGGCTTCTTCCGTGGTGTCCAGCTGGTTTGTGAGTGTCTGGCTGGTATACAAAGTAAGTGGGGAATGAAGAGTCAAAGGTCCAGGTAATGATTCCTGTATGTGTGCTTTTCTTCTTGGTGGCATATTGACAATCTGCAAGTCTTAGTCAGAAAATACTGTTAAGTTGCATGCGGAGCTTATCAGAGGGCTTCTGGAGAAACCCATGGGAAAGCTGGTAGGACTTGGCTTCAGCTTATAGGCTGCGCCCTCACAAGATTGTGTCATCCAATTTCAGATGGGTGGATGGGAATCCCGGGGAGTCCGGGAGTAGTTGGAGAGTTGAGAGGTCAGAGGGTTGACTGCAGGAATTCCACGGAGGTCAAGAGGTCAGGTGGTGATGAGTCAGAGGTCGAGCAATGATAGGTTGGAGGTCATATGATAGATGGGTCAGAACCTGTGGGCTCCGACAAGGTAAATAGCAGTGTGTTTCAAAGAGGAGATTAGAGCAGAAAATATACTGAGATTACTGGGGAGAATCTAAGCTGATTTTCTGACTGGATTGTATGTACAACATCTGCCAGACTATATAGACTGTGGAATGTATAACATACCAAATCCAGTAATAATGAAATCTAAACTAGTAAACATGAAATGAGATAAGTAAACACCAAACTTGGTGTTAGGAACAGATTGGAGTGGAGTGGAGTCTGAATCGTGACAGGTCACTAGACCATAACAGGAATGGGGCAGGAGTGGAGTTTGAATTGTGACAGGTCATTTGACCATAACGGGAACAGGGCTCAGTTAGAGAGCTGATGGGTTTTCCAAGTGGAGTCCCATGACTGGTGCGTAGGACAGGGTTGGAGATAGACAGGAGTGGGTTCCGGCAGGTATTCTGGTGACTGATACATGAAGTAACAAAGGTCAAGCATGGACAGGTCTGATGTCTGGAGTCCGGCAGGTATTCCAGTAAACTGATAATTGGTGTGTGTAGGGTGTGGGTGCATATACATAAGTTAGTGCCTGGAGTCTGGCAGGTTTTCTGGTCATAACACCTTTTATGCCTTTTAGTGTTAACCAATGACTATTATGTATATGACATAAGAATGAAATAATGAATGATGTCAAACTGAGACAAGTTGGAAGTTGAGTTGGAAATTGAGTTGAATAGTGTGTTGAGCAAAAATTAAACAAAAGTCAAAGGTATTAAGTGCTGTGTCAGGAACTTATTCTGGAACTATCAGGAAATGACTGGGAACTTGGAAACTTCTAGATAGGATCAGGATGTTGGCTTCAGCTTATGTGCTGTGCCCCTACACAAATGCTTGGAATGTCCTTAATTTCAGAGGAGGGGTTTATACTGGAAGATTATGGATATTCAGAGTTCCGAAGAGTTCTGAATATTGAGCATTCAGAAAAAAGGAAGGAATAAGAAAATAAGTCAATATCAGATCTAAGGTAGAGTACTAATGTGTGGAAACTAATATAGATTCTTCTGTCATTGTACTACAAACTAGGATCACAATAAGACAGATTAGGGAAAGTATTCCATAACAGGAATACAACAAGTAAATGAATGAATACTTGTCAACGGACAGGTTACCAAATGTGGAACAAGGATGAAGTTCAGAAGTGTGGGAACTATAAATGTTCTATAGATGGAAGTTGGGTCAGAAAGTTACAAAACATTACAGAAGATTGAAGTATCTGGAATGGATTGTAACAAAAGGAAAGTCAAAAGAAAGTCAAGTCAAAGTATTGTCAGAATTGATCTTGTGCATTCATGATAGCTTGGCTTCAACTTATATGTTGGACCCTTGTATGAATTGTCTGGGTGTTTCAGTATTTCAGAAACAAGCAAGGATTATGATTCAAATAATTTAATCAATACTTAGCTGACTAGAGGGCTTAAGTTTAAGGTTGATAATGATTAGAGCTTCAGGTTTGTTGAAGACTAGAGTATGAGACACTAATAACAGAATGGAGAATACCTAAGTCAATGTCCAAACTGAGGAAAAGGAGAATACAGGAGACTTTATACAAACCTAGAACAGATGAACAGAGTGATACTGAACATGATGGAGTTCTGAAAATGGGATTATGATGAGTGATAGAAGTGCAGCATGGATCAAACAACATCAGTAAAATGGGCATGTGCTCTGGAGCCTCCAGGAGGCTCCAGTGGCACCAGAGTATTCAGAGAACATTGCCTGGTTTCAAATGCTCTCAGAGCACTATAGAGATGGCAAGCACTCACAACATCTCTCATGAATATCTTTCTCTTACTACTCTCACTATTCCTATTACATTAGTTGCTCCATCTGTATTTATAATATATTTAATAAATATTTATTTAGAAAAATAAATTTCCAAATTTTAAATGTGATTGTGATTTAAAAAGTGATTAATTGATGTTATCATGGATTAGTGCCAGTAGTGTACTAATGCTAAATTGTGAAATGTTTTTATGCTCACCAATCATCAAAAACCATAAAGTTACTGCATCCATCTCAATTTCCCCAGATGTGAAGTTATCCTCAAGATCAGACTCCTCCATTGGTGAGTTTGGCCCTGCCATCAAACATTAGCAGTAAAAATAGAAATCTGGTAATTTACTTATGTACCTGCCAGTTCTAGAGAGTTCTTCCTGAAGGCCTACTAGGACATGAGGAACCTTCTTGGACATTCTATCAAGGAAAGCAAGAAGGGTTCCATACATTTTTATATATTCTTGCTTATTCATGTTGATGTTGACATGTTGGCCAGATGTCCTAAGTTTAGACAGTGAATTGAATGTCTAGAAAGGGATGGTTAGTCAGGGCAAAAAATAAACAATAAATAAAATAAAATAAAATAAAAAATGTACTGCCAGGGATGCAATCACAATCATCTCCAAAGGAACAGGGGAAAGTGCACTGGTAGAGAGTCTTGCAGGGCTATCCTTGGCAACTAAGCTGACTTGGTGGATGAGGGCAGTTATGTATATGGGGATGATGGAAAGCTTTCAGATGTTTCATCTGTAAGTAGTAGATAGCCAAATTAGAAAAAATAATAGGAATATAAGAATAAATGGTGTACCTCCCCTGTGTATTCATCAACTCAACATTTTCCATAGTGGTAGCACCAGGAAACCTTCCAGAACCTGGAACTCATCCTATAAGTATTTCGACTCTCTATATTGCACAAACTAACCCCTTGTTCCCAATCTGTTTTTACCTGTTTGACATCTGGTTTGTTCTGCCCCTTGTTCCGAATCCATTTGACACCTGGTTTATTTTGTTATTGTACTCTTGTTATGTCTTTTTGTATGTCTGTTTTAGTAGTACAATAATTTACTAGTCTATATAGCCAAGTAGTTATCTGTACATACATACAATCCAATCAGAAAATCGACTTAGTTTCTACTTGTCTTCTGCTCTTTGCATATTATTGGAACCTATGGGTTTCCTGTCCATTCCTGTCTGAATTTGGACATCACAATCTTGTAAGGGCACAGCACATAAGCTGAAGTCACATCCTTCCCAGAACTTCTGCAGGCTTCCCCTGGAGACCCACCCATGAGCCCTGCACTTAGTAGTATTTTCTGATCAAATCTCAAAGATTGTCAACCATGCCTCCAAGAAAGAAACCATCTGAACAACTGGAGCCCACTATACTCTGGTCTTACCACAGATGAATCCCACTTCAAAGAAATACCAGAGAATCCAGATGCTTCCAAGCATGAGGAAGAGTCCATGGTCTCCAACAAGGGCAAAGGTGTCGAAAACCCCCCAACTACAGAATGGCCACATGCCAAGGACCCACTTCTGAAGTTTTAGCAGGTACTATAGATAAATTTATGACTCACCTGTTTGAAGAATGAAAGAAGAAGGAACAGGAACCTCTTCAGTCAAAAGTCAACACTCAGGAATTCTTCACAGGTTCCAACCCAAACAAACTCTCCACCTTCCTCATGCAATGTCACTTTAACTTCCATGATAAATTCACTGCATTCTCTATGGACTCCCAAAAAGTCAATTATGCACTCTCTTCTCTTTCAGGGTCCGCATTGAAATGGTTCAAACTGGCTCTTAGTGGACTTACTGAGGAAGAGCTGATTTGGCTTGATGATTGGAATGCATTTGTTGAAGAATTGGGAATGAATTTTGGCCCATACGACCCAACTGGAGAAGCTGAGAATAGCCTCACCAACCTTTGCATGAAGAACAACCAGTGCATCATGGACTATATTGTCCAATTCAATAATCTTGCAGCACATTGTCAATGGGGCAATTCTGCACTCCACCATCAGTTCTACTCTGGTTTGCCTTCCTGCCTCAAAGACAAAGTCTCAAAAGGTGAGGACGGAAAACCCAAGACACTTTCCTAGATGTGCCTCAAAGCTCAAAATGCAGATGCACATTATTTGGAATGCCAAGCAGAAGTTGCCCACAAGACTCCCATGGACAAATCAAACAAATCCATGGTGAATAAAACTAACAACAACAACCCATCTACCAGTAACTCAAACTCCACACAATCTGACCAGAAGAATGACAAGAAATCTTCCACCAACAACAACAACAACTCTGGCAATACCAACAAAGGTCAGCAATCCAGTAAATCTGCCAGAAAGCCTGACCTTACAGGCTTGGACCCAATGGCAAATTGACCCCACAATAAAGACAGCATTGTATGGACAACAACCTCTGTCTTTTGTGGGGAAAACCCAGTCATCATGTCCTGGAATGCCCAATAGTGAAAGCTAACTCTGCCAAAGGTCATGCAGCCAATACCTCCTCCACTGTCAAAGGAGAAACTGGTTCCTGATCCAAAAAAAGAGTAAGCAACCCTCTGGACTCCACACAGGTTGAGGGTTGTGTTACCTCTCCACACATTTATGAGTTCACCCATCTTAATGCATTTGCTCTTTTGAACTCTGACTCATTATTTGTAAAATTTACCTGTGATATGATCCCACACTCCATTTTTTCCATGCTTCTGGATTCCAGCTCAACCCATTTTTTTGTAGATATTGAATTCACCCAAAAAGATTTGTTGTCAACCCATTCAATAAACCTGGTGGGACTCCAACTTTTTGATGGTACAAGCAATTCAGTTATCACCCAAGGTTGTGACCTACCTATCCAGTTCTTGTGTGGAACATCACAGATGGTCACTTTCTATGTGATGCAGTTGGACTCAGGTTGCTCAGTCATCCTAGGACATAGCTGGCTTACCCGACACAATCTGTTGATTGACTGGGTATCAGGCAGTATTACTTTCTGGACACCCACAGCACCTGACACTGGAGGCATCCCAAGGTTTTTGGAGTTTGAAAACCTTTCAAAAATCCTAATATTTGGCCAAATTTTCTCAGAATTCTTTGAACTGATAAATTGTTTGAAATTTTTAAGTTTCAGTATAATTTTCCAAAGTGGAAAATCATATCTGAAAACTTTAAATATTTGTATCAGGAAATCTGAGGAAACATCATTAGTCAGAGTTTTTTAATACAAATATTTAAAGTTTTCAGATATGGTTTTCCACTTTGGAAAATCCTACTAAATCTTGAAATTTTCAAAACATTTATCAGTTCAAAGAATTCCTAGAAAATTTGGCCAAATAGTAGGATTTTTGGAAGGTTCTCCAACTCAAAAAACCTTGGAGTGCCTCCAGTGTGATATAACTGTATCATCCCCAGCCATTTCAGCACCTATGGCCTCTATGGGACCCCCAGCTTCCCCAGAACCCATAGTAAACCCATGTGTTCACAATCAATTTGAAAGTTGGTGAAACAACCAGACATTTTGCAACTCCAGAATCTGAGCACATCACCAACCTAGATGGCATCCCGGAGAAACATCATGACTTCACAGATGTTTTTAGTAAGCAACAAGCTGACCGGCTTCTGCCCCACAGACAGTATGACTTAACAATTGACTTTGAAGATGGGGCCCAGCCACCCCTTAGACATATATATGTATTTAGCCCCTGTCCTCCATGGAACTCTCCACCATACAGGATTTCCTGGACAAACACCTGTCCATAGGTTTTATCTGGCCATCAAAGTCTCTTTCCAGAGCATCCATTCTTTTTTTCAGAAAAAAGGATGGATCCCTTAGACTATGTGTTGATTTCCATGGACTCAATGCTGTCACTCAGAAAGATAAGTCCCTGCTCCTGCTTATTTCTGACCTACTCAATGCTCCACGGAATGCCCAGATCTATACCAAGATAGACCTCAAACATGCTTATCACTTGGTCCAGATTGCTGAGGGAGACAAGTGGAAAACCACTTTCCAGACCTGTTATGGAGCTTTTGAATGGATGGTGATGCCCTTCAGGCTAACCAATGCTCCATCTGTTTTTCAATGTTTTATTAACAATATTTTCTCTGACATGCTTGATGTACACATCATTGTTTATTTGGAAAACATTCTTATCTACTCTGAGGATCCCACAGCACATAATGAACAGGTCTGCAAGGTTCTCCAGAGACTCTCACAACATGGTCTATTCACAAATGGTAAAAAATGTACTTTTGACATGGACTCCATGGAATATTTGGGTTTCATTATGGGATGCCAACAGACTCCAGATGGACAAGGCCAAAGTACAAGTTATCAAAGATTGGCCTGAACCTTGGAAAAGTTAAAGATATACAATCCTTCCTTGGGTTTGCCAATTTTTACTGATGGTTTATCCATGAGTATTCTGAAATCACAGTTCCCCTTACTCATCTCACTTGAAAGGGTGCTCCATGGAATTTCAATGATAAGTGTCATGCTGCTTGTAATCTTTTAAAAGATTCTTTTTCTTCAGCTCCCATCCTTTCACACTGGAAGCCGGGCCTCCTGCTCATTGTTGAAACAGATGCCTCAGACTATGTGTTAGGAGCCACTTTGTCAATCCAGGACTCCAATGGAGAAATTCACCCAGTCACTTTTCTCTCCTGGACTTTTACCGGACTGGAGCTCAATTATGACATCCACAATAAGGAACTTCTCACAATTTTTGAAGCCTTCAAAGTGTGGAGACACTATTTGGAGGGCATGGGAATTCCAGTTGACATGGTAACAGATCACAAGAACCTGGAATATTTTTTCACCACAAACCTTTTGACCCACCAGCAAGCCCAGTGGTCTGAATATCTATCAGTTTTAATATGATCATCCATTTTTGACCTGGCCACCTTGGTGGAAAACTCATCATGTTGACTAGATGATGGGACATCTATTCCAAAGAGGGGAGTAACAACTATGCCACAGTAAACCTGCATAACTTGAAACCAATATTCACAAATTCACAACTTACTGCATCAGTCCACACTACTTACCTTATTCATCCAGTCATGTGTGGAATTATCATTATGGATATTGAGAAATTACATCAAGATATTCTATCAGCAATTCCGCTAGAGATACAGTAGCATGCATGCAGTACACCTGGTATTTCATGTCTCTATGTTAGAACCATGTACCACAACATGTGCAACATCCACCCTCCCCAGTCATTATAGATGGAGAACCCGAGTTTGAAATCTCACAAATTCTAGACTCAAAAATAGATAATTGTTGACACACTTGTAAACTGCTCTACTTGTGAGAGGTATGGCGAAATACACTCAGGAAATATAGTCGGATGTGCTCTTACTATATTTCCTTTATTATTTCTATTTTCTCTCTTTCATTATATCTATAATTAGTTCAACGACCTATGTATGCGGTACATCGACTCTTGTGGGCGCACACATGCCAGACTTATGTATTCTAGCGCCCGTAGTTTAGAACTCAGACACTTTTTACACCGCAACCACAACTTACCCAGACACCCGTTAGTGTCCTGTAAGTTGTGATTGGTGTATCGTCTCGACCGTCACAGACGGGCTTTAGCTACTCATTCAAACTGAGTTTCGAACTGTATCAGTCGAAACTCAATCCCTATCTCAACTCGCGTGGACTACATCCATGCTACTCTATTATTCGACTCTCTAACTACTCTACTTGCACTCGAGCAGTTGTCCAGAATCGCACTTAACCAGTCGATTCTGCTTATTCGTTCTAGCTATCTACCTTACTTTAGATAGCTACTTCTCTCTACCGTATTGAACTAAGTAGTCAATACGTGTTCGGTCCGTATTAGACTTAGACAGTCAATACATCATGGTATCGTACTTCAACAGTCGATATTCTTCGTATATAGAAGGGTTAGAACTTCTACCACTCTTCACAGTGGTGATCTGGGCCAGACCGCTCTTTCCCTATGAAGAAAAACATTTATTTTAACTATCAAATTCTAAACACGTAAATGACCACTGGCAAGAACCAAACGCCGAGATCCTCTGTGACCCCGAGTAGTTCAAAACCTCGTCAAAGACCTACAAGTCTGGAACCACCCCGTAATGTCACCATGAGGAAGTCTTCGTTGACCTTTCAAAAACCAGCTCCTCCCGGAAGTCCCGCCGAAGCAGTAGCTGTACCGTCAACGGATGCCCCTCCAAGTCCACGAGAAGAACATCCGTCAACTGAGCAGTTGAACGTCCCCAGAGCTAAGGTTGAAATTACCCGTGCTTCTGAACCCGTTCTCTCGTTCCCGCCTAAACAGGTCATCCTTAAGCAATTCTTTAGGGGTCATATGATTTACGCCCAGCCCATCGACTTACAATGGGATGCGTACTACACCGACCGAATTTCTACGGATCAGGTTACTCCCTTTGTGGAGGAGTACAATACGGACTACCCCCTTTTACCGGTGACTGTAGCAGTCTGGTTAGGTTGTTATTGGGCTATTTTATCGGCGCAGGATCTATTCTTATGACCTGGAACCCTTGAGGACTTGACTCGCTTGATTCCCGAATGGTCGAGTGAAGTTACCTCTGTTATGGAAGGAGGGAGGACGGTTCTTAAACAAGAGGTGTTCTCCTCATTCCTTGACGTGCTCCGCACGCACGATGACGCGTTACAAATCCTTCACGTCCTACTCGGTGGGGATCATATCGTCCCCAAAGTCGACTACCAGTATATTTACATTTGGATGCTGGAGGAGTCTCTTAATGGGATTACTCGGAATTCTTCGTTTGCGTATTTCACTTTATTAAGGTGAAATCAGAGAAGACTCAATAAGATGGTTTTGGAAGTGCTTTACCCTTATGGTGATTCCATCCAGGTACCCGATTCGCCCATCTCCACAACAAGTTCATTTGTTCGTACCCTGAATGGCTCTCCCGACACTCGTTTCCTTCATTCGCTCAATCGTCCCATTATTCTGCAAGACTTCCCGTCTGACATGAGGATGCAGGTGGCGGAACGTCTTCAGGAAAAAGGAATGGAAATATGCATCCCCCTCTATCAGCCTCAACCTCGTCGACCTTTGAATACGGTCGAAATCGAGAGAGGGATCGCGACGGAACCTAGCCCTACCCCCCATCAGGAAAGTCACCGGTCTCGCGTCTCATTTGAACGAATCCCTGGCAATACGAACATGGGTGATGAACCAACTATGACTAGATATCGATCAGTCGCCAACAGGGGTCGACCGTCTTTCTCCACTGCATTCACCGAGGGTATAGCTGGTCAGGTTGCTGGTCGAGGATCGCTGAATCCAGTTGATCCTCGCCATTCCCTGCCGATCTCCTCCAACCCTTTTCTGCCATCAGGAGGACCTCCTAGTAATTCATCTGGGAGTTCTAGTACCTCAAGCTATGGAGGGAATTCGGGACGTGGGGGGCATCACGGTAGAGTACCTAACTCTCCCTTTCGAACTCCGATGCAACCTCGAGCCAGCGCGCCTATCGATGACTTACCTAAGGATAAAAGGATCGCTCTTAACACCAACGACATCAAGATCAAATGGTCAGACCTTCCCGAATACGATGGGACTCAATCCAAGGTGTTGGATTACATCACGGATATTATGAGCCTCTCGGAGATCTCTGACTCCATGAGTACATTGTTGGGAGTCGCTCTGCCAAGATGACTCACCGGCGGTGCTAAGATCTGGTGGAGCACCCTAGACCATGAACATCGCACTGAGTTTAGTCGATCTCACGGATCGTTTCTTTGGGACATCGTAGAAGGATTACTTGGAACCCGTTGGCGCGAATCCTTGGCTCTAGAATAGGAAGCCATGAAATTTCAACAGGCCGGTCACAATCATGAGACACCCGTTCATTACATTCAGCGAAGGGTCAAGCTTTATCGATTCTTGTATGGGTTCCACCAAAACCGGAAGGACGAAACGCACAGACTTATCCTGACACTGCCCACAGAATGGCTTTATCTTCTACAGGGACAACCTATCGACGACATCATGAGCCTACAGACTTACGCGAACAATTTACAAGAGGCTCTGATTAACGCTTGGGTTCAAACACATCGAGAACGTTATCGGTTTCAGAAACCCAGAGTCATGATCGCCGAGCAAGATGAGTCGGATCCCTGGCATGAGGAGGAGCACTCTGGAAAATTCGACCCCACTAATCGAGGCCACGTCCTCCTCGGCGAACTCGAGGATAAAACCGCCTCTAGGAGATCGAATGCTAAACAGGGTAAGAAACATGGCAAGTTCTTTTTCGAACGGAGTGACAAGAAAAGCATCGCCAAACCTCCGAAGGAGTGTTGGATTTGTGGGAGTTTAGAGCATTTCAAGATCGACTGCCCCCATGCGGGCAGGATGTCGCACTATGTCTCTATTAACAAGTGCTCCGCACAGAACCCAATGGAGGAGGTGGAGGATCAAAGGGCTTATGAAACGGTTTATGGATTAAGTGTACAGGGACAAGTACATAACATTGATGAGGAATCGATTTTCATTTCTGTCTACCTTCCTCAGCCAGAGGACAACATTGTTTCAGACGTGAAAGCATCCTCGAATGAGAACGAGACATCGCAAGTTTATGTTTCTATATCAGACCATGATTTTCTCGAGAAAGGAGACTGGCTAGATGCTCATCATCAGAACCGTGAAGGTCTGACTGAGACGAGAGTTTTATCGCGACCTGAACCTCCCATCATTGAGGAAATCGTCGACGAGGACGCATTTGCGAACCGATCTAAGGAAACAAGTCAAACCTACATTATAGAAGACCCCTCTGAGTCCGAGGGATCGGAGGAGGAGAGCTTCCCCTTCGACCCAGGGCAATTACCTGACTTAATTCCTTGCGATGAGTCAGACTCTGAAGCGGACGACAAGGTACCTAACGGTAGACGTATCAGGAGGAATGTTAAATTGGCTGCAAGAAAAGAAAGCAAAAGACCTAGAGTTCAATACCCCCGATCCAGTCGACTTATGAAAGAGGATTCGACTATTATCTATCGCAAAAGAGACCCTCTGGGTGGATATTCCAGTATTGGGATTTCAGCATTACACGTCTACGGACGCGTAGGGAATTCAGAAGCCTCAAATCCTATTAAAATCAGGCTGGACGCCGGAGCTGACCTCTCCTTAATCTCGGAGGATTTCTATAAGGAACTAGAGGACTGCCCTAAACTCAAGCAAGGACTCAAGCTGCGCCTCATACAACTTACCGGTAATGCCAAAGTATTAGGATACGTTAACGTCCCCATTTATCTCGAGGACGACACCGGTATACTCCTCAAATTTACCGCTGAGACTTACGTTGTCTGAGGTATGACTGTCCCGATCCTTCTTGGAGAAGACTTTCACGTGAACTATGAGATCAGGATACTGCGAGACCAACCACTGGGTTCCAGATTGATTTTGCCTGGGAGAGCAGGATCTATTCCAGCCAGCTCTTCCAAGGAGCCGCAGCCTTTAACCTTTTCGATTAGCAAGATCCCCTTTGAGGAATTAGCCGATGACCCGTCTGAATTGACTTCCAAACCAGACAAAGGAGTGCGTACTGAAAGAGTCGCACGGGCCTTACAAGATTGTACTATAGAACCGGAATCAGCTCGATTAGTACCAATCTTTGTAGGAGATCTTATTGGTGACCAATGGATAGTCGAGGGAGTTGTCTTGCAGAACGACGATGGGAGTATACTAGCTGCTCCCACCACCGCCATCTCTAGGGAACGTGCCGCGATACCTCTCGCTAATCCCTCTCTGACGCCAAGAATCATCAGACGAGGGGAAACTGTTGGATTAATTCACGACGTGAACAAATGGGCCCAGACTCCTAGATCTTCGACTGAGAGGGCATCGATGCAGTCGATGGCAACCAAGATCGCCCATCTCATCGAAAGTCTATCAAGAATAGAAGAGGAACGTGTCCTTAATCCTCAATCTTCCGGGCTGCCCCTGGAACGGGAACTCGCAGACGATTTTGACCCAGCAGGCCCCAAAACGTCAGAAGTTGCCACCACAGAAATGCTTCGCGCAGAAGATCTGCATAAGCTAGTTAATTTAGGTCCTGACATCCCTACTGACGTCTCCCCCCGCTTGGAGTCAGTATTAACTAAGAACGTCCTAGCTTTTGGAGTAGACGGGCGTTTAGGACAAGTAGATGTCAAGGTCAATGTCCCCTTAAAAGATGGCACACAACCTATTTCAATGTCAATGTTTCCAACCTCCCCGGCTAATAGGAAAGTCATTGACGAACAAATGGACACTTGGTTCCAACAGGGAGTGATTGAACCGTCCAAGAGTCCTTGGGGGGTGCCAGCCTTTGTCGTCTATCGCAACGGGAAACCACGAGTAGTAATTGACTATAGAAAGTTGAACAGCCTAACGGTTCCCGATGAATTTCCGCTGCCGCATCAATCGGAAATCATGCAGGCGCTCTCGGGATCCAACATCTTATCTTCTTTCGATGCACTAGCTGGTTTTACCCAACTTGAAATGTTAGAGGAAGATAAGCCGAAGACAGCCTTCAGATCCCATCGAGGACTGTGGCAATTCAGGAGAATTCCCTTTGGACTTCGTAATGGACCTTCTATATTCCAAAGGGTTATGCAAATTGTACTTGCACCCTACTTATGGATATTCTGCCTAGTTTATATTGACGACATCGTGATCTTTTCTAAGACATGGGACGATCATCTAGAGCATTTGGACCAGGTCCTACAAGCCATCATTGCAGCAGGAATCACTCTCTTGCCCAAAAGTGCTACATGGGGTACAATTCGATTCTACTACTAGGACATAAGGTGTCTAGACTTGGCTTTTTGACCCATCAATAAAAGGTCACCGCTATATTGGAATTAGCCACGCCTTCTAAGATAGCAGACCTTCAACATTTTCTCGGAATGGTTCTGTACTTCTCTGCTTACATACCATTCTACTCCTGGACGGTTGCTCCACTTTTCAACCTCTTAAAGAAAGGAGTTCGTTGGCATTGGGATTCAGAACACGCCCGAGCTTTTGAAGACATCAAAGTTGCATTGAGTTCGGCTCCAGTACTTGGACACCCTGCGAGCGGTATGCCTTATAGGTTATACACAGACACTTCAGACTTCGTGCTGGGATGTTGCCTCCAGCAAATACAAAAAATGACACTTAAGGACCTAAAGGATACGAAAATTTATGCCCAAGCAAGGGCAGCTTTCGATCAATCACGAGATGTCCCCATTTTTGTTACTCGTTATAAAACCAAGGAGCCGGAATTCACCTGGACGGATTCCTGGGCCGCAGATTTTGATGACACCAGTGTCACAGTCGAACACGTTATCGCCTATTGGAGCTGTACGCTCAAAAAAACAGAATGTAACTACTCAGCCACAGAACGAGAAGCGTTAGCTGCTAAAGAAGGATTGGTCCATTTCCAGCCCTTTATCGAGGGAGAACATATCCTTTTGATCACTGATCATGCGGCGTTACAATGGGCCAGATCTTACGAGAACACTAATCGTCGACTGGCCGCATGGGGGGCGGTATACGCTGCATACCCCGGTCTGGAAATCCTACATAGAGCAGGACGGATACACAGCAACGTTGACCCATTATCTAGACTTCCTCGAGTACCTGACTGTGCTAGCCCCGTGAGAGACGATCTCTTACCAATCGTAGCGGATTCTTATAACCGGAACAACAAAGAGACGTTATGGGAGAACAAACCAGCGGAAAAGGCCGTCTTTCTCACTCATCACGAGTTAGTTGAACCTGTCGGAACCGTCGAAGAGGTCCCTTAAATGAAATGGGACTTGCACAACCTTCCCAGAAACGATGAGACTGATGAGGAGGATTTTACTCTCTCTAATCCACAATTACTTATAGAGATCAATGAGAATTACGCTAAGGAACTTCGCGACGGATACCAGAAAGATCCCACCTTCAGGAATTATTACGCCGCTGATCCCATTTCTCCAAACATGGTAGCCACTCCTTCGCATTATTTTATCGGCAAGAATAAGCTATTGTTCTTTCGAGATTCGGACTGGAAAAGTCGAATCTGTGTTCCTAGCAGCATGACGACAACCATACTCAAGCTGATACACGATAATCCTTTCGAAGAAGCTCATGCAGGCCGCCACAGGCTCTTTAATCTGATGAAAGACCGTTTCTTCTGGCCGAGGATGTTGCAGGACTGCGTGGCGTATGCTCGCAGCTGCGACATATGCCAGAAAACTAAAATTGATCATTCTGCTCGACAAGGAGCCCTTCGACCTGCGGATGTACCCCTAAGGCCGTTTGAGGTTGTCTCAATGGACCTGATTACCGGATTGCCTCCTTCTACAGAGGGCGGTTATTCCACCATCTTCATCACCGTGGATAAACTCACACGTTTCTTGATCTGTGAACCCACCACTTCAGATCTATCCGCAGAAGGATTCACGTGAATCTTCGTGAATAAAGTAGCCGCTCCTTTCGGCCTGCCTTCAAGGATAATCTGTGATCGAGACAAGAGGTGGACCTGTAGGTTTTGGAGAGAAGTCTGCA